>CM035341.1:53114249-53754248 GCA_020226455.1 Prunus salicina
TCTATCTAGCCATCAAAAACTTACTGTGAGGGGCCATCCTTTTAAAGTCAAATTGTTACTACCTGATTTGATCCTGAAACAAAAGACTCTAACATGTAAGCTACAAGCATAATTATACAATACCAACACAATCCTTTTAAACTCTTTGCAACTCCTGACGATGCAACTTGTGCCTTAACGGAGAACTTACAATCGCCAAGGGCAGACACGACAATGAACTTGAAACTTACATTCGCCGGAGGATCTTATACTAACGGTCAAGATATGCATCAAAGGCCTCCAATCGTCGTTGACTGCCATCAAACAATTTGTTGCGGCCAAGCTTAGGCTTTTAGCAAAGAACAGGGCGGATAATCGCGCTTTGATCATCGAGTCCGATGCGGTCCGTGTTTTAATCTAGTTTGCGATGATGGGGCTTTACTTCAGAGCAGACTCAGCACGAGGAAGAAGAGAGAGATCTCTCTGGACGACGTCGTAGAGAGAGAAATAGGAGGTGTGATCTGATTTTGACTAACGCTTTAAATAAAAAAGGGTAAAATTGTATTTTACCTTTATAATTTAGACCGGCTCAACTAACCTGGGCCTCCTCTTTGGCCTAATCCAAAATAACAAATCTTTTCTAGGTATTAAAACCCAAACTAAAATACCCAATATCTCAAATACTAATTAGTAAAGTTTGTTATGTCTAATACCTAATTTCCCTTAATTATAATATCATTCCATGCAAGTAAACAAGTTATTGGAACTTTTGTACTTCAGTCCAAGATAAGAATCATATTTGAAAAGCTAAACAAGGACTGAATATTATTCTCATTGGGCAAAAAAGGGTTGTGACAGCCATCGAGTTTCATTTACCAACACCAAAATGATGAAAGGATTAGAGTCTTAGGTCTTTTTTTATACAAGGCAATCTGAAGCATCCCATCCCAGCATTAAGCCATATTATACTAAATGAAATCTTAGAGACGTCCTAATTTTTCAACTAGGCGGTTCTCTATTTCAAGTCTCTTCTTCGCCATCAGCCCGTACTTCGGAACTAGATAGCACTACATCTCTAAGATTTAGGCCTTGACATGCTTGATGGTAAAAAATATTATCTTCTTGTTTAAAATCAGGCCTTGACATGCTTCAAAATGAAAATAGCACTACATCAAAATCCAAAGAAAGAAGTTGCCTTGTTGTGAACCTTTATCCTTAAGATGACAATGACCAAATATACTACTAAACCAGTTCAAGGATTAGAAACAAAGATGCAGCTTATAACCTTAAACATTTTCGATCTTTGATCTAGAGTTTGACTTCCAGTAAATAAATTAAATCTTGTGGCATCTGTGTGCTCTTGAGACAAAGTGTTGTTCCCTCCTAAGAATGGAGTATCGTTCTCTGATATGTATAACACTTTACTAACAGGACTATTTGCCTCTTCACGCACAGGAATTTCCAGATGCTCAAGTTCTTCAGGAGATAGGATCTTCAAGCAACCTAATATTATCCACAAATTTGCATCACATATCGAACTGCTTGAATATTCCAATTTTAGCTAAATTAAATTTCCACCACAGTAAAATACACAACCCAAATATCAGTTCCACTAAAACACAGCCTCTCCCAATCCTAAACTGATGTGGGTATCAAGTAAGTGATGATAATTGACAATCAAATTAATCTAAAAGGCACCATTCTAGCTTATACTAACTGAAACTTACAACTTCAGTAGGAAAACAGAGAAACTAACTTATAACAGTATGTAGATTGCAGAATCGTTCATCATATTCTAAAACAGCCCAAATTTTTTTTATAAAAATTCTTTACTTATAGATGTATAAATCATTTTGATGCATTCAAAATTACCTCACTTTTTGTACTCTAACAGGAACCCGAACTCTAATTTCTTCATCTCCATTTACCTAATCAGTATAAAAGTACATTTTATGAGCAAACAATATAGATCAAACTCTATTAGATGACCTATAGAGATAAACCAGATATAAGCAATAACATCACAACCACAGAAATAACAATTTTCAAATGACACAACATCTAAAAGCCAATTTGCCACAGTTGATATGCATGACCTCTTCAAAAGAAGAATAGAAAACTGACCTGTTGCCTAACAGCAATGGGAAGAGCTATCAAACAGTCCAAAAAGCAGTTAGACAGCACCTATAACAAACGTAACCGAAAAAATGAAATCAAGCAATAATCAAAAGAGCAGAAAATAAAAACATACAGATTCTGTTTGTGATAATGGTCTAAAAGTACATGACTTACGATAATTAATGATTTTTAAAGGAAATGATGAAAAAAAAAAAGGGAGCTACTAATATACATAAATCAGAGAATCATATAAGTATTTGACTTACGATGATTAATGATTTTCAAAAGGACACGAAGAAGGAAAGGAGTTACTAATGGTAAAAACTCATACATGTGTTGCCATTTTTAGGCTAAGTTAATCTAATGGAGAAGTAGGCTATAAAAGTAGAAATAACATATAAACACTTAAGGTTATAGAAGCAAAATAAAGGAAAAATAACTGGCTATACGTTACAGTTTTGTTCATTACACTTAAAACATTTGATAAGGGTTGTGAATCTTAAGTTTTGCTCAAATTGAACAAAGACATAAGGAGATCTAGGTTCTATCTTTGGAGCAACAAAGTCATAGTTGAGAACGCAAAAAAAGGATGAATTAACTACTGGGTATGTGCGCAAGTGAAACATCTCAAATTTGACACAGAACCCGCATCAAATGCAAAACAGGGCATTCATATCGGACACAAAACCCTACTCAAATTTGACATAGAACCCACAATAACCACTTGAAAAAGAAAAGTCATTGTATTCAGAAAAATTGGACTGTTGAATGTTCAAGCATTTAAGATATCAAAAAGGAAAATCAAGCTAACAGAGAAGGAAAAAAGGAAACAAACCAGGCTACCACAACTGATGAACAGAAAGCAGAAAATCAGAAAGTCAAAAGACATAAAAACAGTCCTTTTCAAGCATAAATCATCTTTTCATGCATACACTTAAGCGGAGGGCTTGAGAGACCGATGAAGGAGAAGAGGGTTTCCTCCTCTCACTCAGCGCTCCAACGAGGAAAAGAGAAGGGCTGGAGGGCAAAACGGCCAATTTACTGTTCATAAGAAAGCTCAAGGAATCAGACCATCACTTAAGCGGGGGCAAAATCGTCAATTTACTATTGCTAAGCTACAGTCTATAAACAGTGAATTTGGCTGATCAGTTTTAGTATATATAAAATTTATTTCCATTTGGCTGGAAAGAAAGAAAGTAGTTCAGACACGACATACTGACCATTTAGAGGTAATGTAGACGAAAGCTGTTGAGCGAATTTTTCCCAACTGCTGTCCGTATAGCGATTGCGAACATCTAAAATGAAGATTGAGGTCATACTAGGAAACTAGAAGATATATCTCAATTAGAACTGTAGGAATATGCATCAACACATGGTTGTACCTTCACGAGTTAGAGACCCATTCTTGTAGCACAACATTACCATGTACCCTTTTGTGTCAACAGGATTAGGGAAAACATGTCCTTCCAATCTAGGTTGAGGATCATCAGTAATCCCAATGACCTGAGCAACAGGTAAAAGTGGATGAGAGCAAGTGAGAATCCAGAGAAATAATAGCTTGTATAGTATTTTATGTAGGAAAAACAATTGGGATTCTGGTCTTGACTCCTGTAACATGCAATATGAAGATTAAACTGAATACCTCTAAATCATTGCCCTACACTCTACAAGATAATGCAATTGGCATTTTAATGGATTATTTGGTAAAAACAGGGAGGAGAAGGGAGGAAGGAGGGAGAAAATGTAATGAAATGCTACAAAAAATGAAAACTAAAAACTAAAAGAAATTTCAAATAGTTGTTCTTTTTAAGTTCTTGTTTCATATATTTTCCTTCATTTCTCCATCCTTTCTCCACCCTCTCTTCATTCTCTCCCTCCTTTCTCCCATATGTTTGTCTCTATCTTTAGCTAGGATGATGTAAAGTAACACATCCTCTCTCCACCCTCTCTTCATTTTCCTTCTACATTTTAATTTTTAATTTTTTAAATTCTATCTATTTTCATATGTTTCATATTCCTATCTCTCTCATTTCGCTCCACTCACCATTCTCTTAATTGGAAAAAGAGAACATAAAACAATAATGTTAAAAAAGATGACTCTACAAATTTCTGTTTCATCTTACAGTATCACTTGTGCCAAGACTGATTGCTAGATCCCCTGGGGTACTTAGGGTTAAACCTGCAGGTCCAAAATGCTTCCAGCTCAGAAGTTATTTAAAAACAGAGGAAAAACAAAAACATATTATTATGAAAGGATAAAATACAACAGCCAACAGCAGAGCTATAAAGGAATAAAAGAGATTTCACCAGTGCATCAGCAACTTAGAAATATTAGCGACATAAATAAGTGATTTAAAAGGATTCACTTATGAATTATGATTATGAAATAAGAAAATCAGGAACCTGCCACACTGTTGGGGTTGTCTCCTGACCACTGAATAACCAAACAATTCTTGTTGAAGCGAAATCTGAAAAGAGATTTAAAATTTCATATCTGTTAAAGAAATATTTTTGAAACAGTAAGTTCAACAGTGGGTGCACACGAAAATTGAAACCACAGTATCATATTTCTATTCAACACAAAATAATTTCGATTTGTTTTCTTCCTCGTTGCATATTACAGATTAAGTTAGTTTCGAAGAGGGAGAGGTTATGCAGGTTTCTTAGTACCATGCAAATGTTTTGGCAAATAGAAAACACAACAGAGAAAAAAAGATACTACCAATATTTCGAAAAAATATTAGAATGTAGCATATCATAACAGTACAAGAGTTCTTATAAAAAATAAATGAAAACCACTGTGCAAAACAACAATTATTTATGCCCCTGTTTCAAAGGTCCAAGGTATTTCTCAATAATCCTATCCCTTCAGCCCATTTGGTTCGCTTTACTTATTTATTAATTTAGACGTCAATCTATTTCAGACTTACATTGACATTTTTCGTATTGTGGTGGACTGAATTTATTTCAATATCAACACATTACGGTTAAATGTATATTAACCCCCCAAAGATTCATATCTACATCTTCTGATGTAAACTTGATGCACCAAAATCAAGGAAGGATAAAAATTCTAATACAGATGAGCAATGTGAAGAGAATGCTAAAAGACACAAACCCCATTTACCCCCACCCACCCAAACAAACAATACAATATAATTGAAATTAACTGCCACTGACCTGTCCACGAAGTAGGGAGCAATGTGGCCAGCAACAGCATGGGCAGGGGCTATCTTTCCAAGTTTTCCCTCCAGACCAGGGGCAGTGGCCTTCAATAAACATGAAGCACCAAGAAAATGAATCAAATTGGAAACAGTAAACTGATTATGAGACACTGAGGATACACTTCGTAAAGTGGCGAAGAAATTTAACATGAATCAGATACATAACTAACCAGGAAGAATTACTCGTAAAATATAACAAACCTCTAAAAGTATATTAGACCAGGCCCTTTTCTTTAAATCCATCAAGTTCATCCCTGCACCGTCAGATTCATCCATACCAGCATATTCCCCTATGAGAAGAGACGCCATAAAAGAACTAACAAGGGAGATCCCCTCAGTGTTGTTGTAAGCTTCGGGATGTGTCTCGAATATCTTCTTAATCTGTGGGCCTGTGAATCTTTCATAACCACGTGAACCCGTAAGTTGGGATAACTCTAGTGCTCCACCAACAGCCTTCTCTAACTCTCTACATTGTGCTGTGGTGCTGCTGTCCATCCATACCGGAGATTCATTTACAGAAAAGGCATCATTAAACTGATCCACTAATGCCTTCTTGGGGTCCAATGTTGATAATATCGAAGAACTGCCCTTCTTCCAATAGACACTACCGTGTTGCTGTCCACTGCCAGAAACAGCAGCAATTTTCCCAATATCCAAATTTGAGTTGGCAAGTTTATTAAGTACGAGATCTAGAGCTTCCACCCACATCAAGGTGGGTGAAACAATTCTACCATTAACTGAGGGGTCTCGGTAAACTCCATCTTTGGTTTTGTAATGGGGCAAATCAGTGTCAAATTGGACAAGCTCTGTAGTTAAAATGTTAAGATTGGAGTCTAGAACAGTTGCCTTCAGAGACCTTGAAGTAGAATCCAAAATAAATTAATATATAAAAATCAAGTTTTACCCAATTCAGATTACAGAAAATTGATTCCCATATGCAATTTAACTTCTCATGAACAATGATAAACTTGAGAAAACTGAACTAAAAAGATATGAAGAAAGAAAGAATCCTAATTAACTTCACTGTTTATGGAATTCAACAATACAATGAGAACCCACAACCATAAACAAGCCAAAGTGTGACCTTGAAGAAGAACCAGAAATACATTAATAAAGAAAAATCAAATTTTACCCAATTCAGATTACAGACAATCGATACTCATATGCAATTTAACTCTCATGGATAATGACAAACTTGAGGAAACTGAACTAAAAAGATGTGAAGAAACAGAGATTCCCATGTAATGCAATAGAACAATGAGAACCCACAACCATAATCATACCAAGTTGTGAATTTGTGATGTGGGCAATTCTGATCTTGTGAGCAGCATCAAAGAACGGAATCAAACAAAAGAGAAAGAGTGAGGGATTGGTAACTTACTGAGTAGAGCTGTCAAATTCAAGAAAATAAGAATCCTTAGGGAGTGAGAAATCTGCCATTGGAGCAAGCCAAACCAACTCTGATTGATCCTACTCTGGTTTCAACAACGCGACCAGTCCACAGTGAAATTGACGAAAATTGGAAGCCTGCCTTGCTTATATACCAAAGGTGCTGCTGACGATTGAAACGGAAATTGGTTAGTATAAGATTGTATTGAATTCAAAGAGTGAATTTTGGATTAAGGTGAAAATGGATTTTCATGGATTTGGGAAGGAATTAATGTGAGCGACAAATGGATTTGATTTGCTGACAGAAATCCAGGTAATCAAAACAATGAGTTTGGATGATCACTGAAACGGGATATTAGGAAGAGGATATTGAACGATTATGGTTGAAGAAGTGGGTAACTAACCACATACTATTTATCACTACAATCCTTTATTTCTGGAACAAAAAATAGAGGAAAGTTTGCCAAAATGTAGTTAAATTATTATTCATCTATCATTTTACTACCTACATTTATTTCTCAAAATTTTTTGTAATCCTCATTTTTACTAATCATTCTATCATCATCCTTGGTATTCATTCGACATTGGGTAGTGGTATTTGTGTAGAGATGCTAGTTTGATATGTTGTGCTTATAATATTGGACCCTTCTTGTTCCAACACATAAATTATCAATCAATGAGCAAACCAAGCCAAGGGGTGAGTTTTTAGTTTTAGTTTTAGTTTTTCTGTTACCAAGGAAAACACAACTACAGACTAAAAGCAAAACACAGTCTAAAAAGCGTAGCTAGAAAAACTCCCCGCGTTACACAATTCACCCTCCTCTAACTCATGCCTCATCGCAGCCAAAAGATCAGCAGCAATTTTGCCTTCACGAAAGATGTGTTAAAAGAAATCTCTTCACAACGGCCCTATCAAGTAGTGCAGTATAGCTTCAACGATAGGAACAAAACATCTACCTTGACTGAGGCAACGAATAATGAATCCAAAAGCAGCCAAACCATCTTCCTTGACTGAGGCATCAAAGTTAAGTATCCAATGAACAAGTAGTTGATCAAAATACTTTTCTTGCTCAGTTTAACATAAGTCTGCCAAAACTGATTTCCTATTTCTGCTACCAAAAAGATACCAAAACACCCAACTTTAAGTCCAAAATTCAATGTCTTTACCATTGCCAACAATCCAACGAATTCCAAAGAGGAGTAAAGAACGAGCATCCAAAATACCTTTCCAAGAATTAGAAGAATTAGTAGTTTCCCGACAAAAATGTGATTACGTAAGTACTTTCTACGAACAATTTTAACCCACCAACTAACATCATCCATCAAAATTTTCCAACCAAGTTTAGCCAAAATCCTTTTTTAAAGAAAGAAGCAGGCCTGAGGGTCCTCTCAAAATCACTTCAGCTACAAGTCCATTACACCATGTTGTACATTACTTTAATGTTAGAATTGAAAACACAAACACAAGGCAAAATTGTAGCAATGATCCCTCGACTAAGACCCGACTTTACTTTTTGTCCCTCATGTTGCAAAATTGTTATAATCATCCTTCAATTAGATCTTGTGTTGCACAACTAGTCCTTTTACAAACACTAACATTACTTATGAATATTCATTTTACAAAACTGAAATTACTACAAATTTTTTTTTTTTAAAAGTTGAAGGATATGATGCGTTAGGTGCTTTGCCTGGATGTGAAGTCTTCAAAAGGCCAATGTCTGCTTTTTTGGTCTTAATTGAAGGTAGAGAATCCTTCAAAACATCAATAATTGCTCCAACATTTAACCACATTTGCTAACTTGGTATCTCTATTTTTGATTTTGTAATATCGACGATTCATGTACCCGTAAGTTGGGATATTTAATGTTCAAGCAAAAACACAATTCATGTACATCCCGTTACTGTTTAAGTTGAAACAGTATAAAGGACTGATTTTCTCACCATTGCATCAACTGAGACGCACTGCAAACCAACAAATTGATCATCAGATCTGAACACCTTTGGTATCCAGGTTTTACACATATTCTCTAATTTTCACACCGGACTGAAAGGGGTGCAAGTTGTGGATCGGAACAATATTCATTGTGCCCTCAATCTGAAGAAAAAATATATATGCCCTTGGTTAGTATAAAGATGCATAAAAAATTATTGTAGAAAATAGAGGAATGTTTAATCATGTATGAATAGAAGCTAGCTGAAACCTGATAGTAAATTTTGAAGAACATCTTTGTACACTATGTTTTTAGTGTATTTATTTGGCACTTCTTTATTATTATCTATTATGATTTTGAGGCCTTCTCTAGACGTAGCTCTAGATAACGCGACATAAAGCTGTCCATGAGTGAAAACAGGTTGGGGACGATACAACCCAACTTGTTTTAAAGATTGACCTTGACTTTTGTTTATTGTCATAGCATAGCATGACCTAATTGGGAATTGACGCCTTTTAAAAATGAAAGGCCATTTGTTTTCTGTTGCTGAAAGAATGATCCTATGTATAAACACTTTGTGGCCAATGTGGCTACCAGTGAGTATTTTTGCTTCAATAACTTTATCAACCATTTGGGTCACAACTAATCTTGTTTCATTACATAAACCTAAAGATTGATTTAGGTTTCTCAATAACATAATTGGCATGCCAATTTTTAAAGTCAAACTATGTTCAGGCAAACTATTAAATTCAAGTTGATTGAGAAATTCTACGGGATACATCATACAAAGGTTTTCAAAATTGGTTGATGATGGACATAAAGAATCTGAGCTCAAATAAACGCGTTTTTCTCCAGGCAATAAGTCTATTGCATAATTATTTATCTCTGTCACAATAGAATTTCTAGCTGTAATAATGGCTCGTTCCCTTAAATAAACAAAATCGGCAAAATTTTTGTCAAAATTTGGGTAAGTTGCCAGAAAAATTGATTTGAATAGGATCTATGTATGATTGAATGAGTAAATCTTGAGGAATTTCAATCCAAGGCCCTCTTCATCATTTGGATCATCAATATCAATTATCTGGCCATTTCCAATTCAAAGAATCCAAGTAGCAAATTCACTTATTTTCTGTTTTTCTTCACTGTTCAATCCTTTTTTTGATAGCCTCATGTTTTCTTTTAAGCAGAATATTTTAAAATAAGGCGATAGGTAAGAGCTATTAAGAGATGCGTCTATGATTTCTTCTCTCGTTCCTCCTGGAATAACTGGTAATATTTGTCTAAAATCACCACCTAGCAAAAAAGGCTTGCCACCAAATGGAGCATTTTGATTTGAATCATTGACATGCGATAAAATATCACGAAGTGATTTATCTAATGCTTCAAAATAATGTTTATGATTCATAGGAGCTTCATCCCAAACAACCAGTTCAGCCTTTTCAATCACTCTGGCAAGATGAGTTGCTTTTTTAATTTGACATGTTGAGGAATTGGTAACAATTAAAGGAATCTTAAATCTAGAGTGAGTTATTCTACCACCTGGCAATAATAATGACGCTATTCCTGATGAAGCAACAACTAAAACAATCTTGCCTTCAGATCTAATTTTACTTATTATAGTATGCCACAAAAAAGTTTTTTCAGTTCCTCCATGGCCATGAACAAAAAAAAGGCCTGTTTTTTTTTTTCATTCACAGTATTAATCACAGAATCATACACATCTCTTTGGCCTTTGTTTAGCTGTGTTATCAAAATTGAGTGTTCTTTTTTCTAAATGATGAACATCATAATTTAACTCTTCTCTTAGCTAAAATAACATGAAATTCACTGCATGTCACGCCCATAGATGTGACTACAAAAACAAGAGATGACTAATCTCTGCAACCAAAATACCCTAACTTGTTCTCTTACAGGAATAAAATTCACCAGTGGAGCTCTTTGGAGGCTGATGTTGTGAATGTTCTGAGAGCAATCACTCCGATCCCTTGTCCAAAGATGCTAGTCTGTTCATCTTCTCCAGCAGAGAAAAAAAAACCCCACATAAAAAATCTGATAGGTTAGGGTGAGATTTAAGATAGGGTTTGGTTTTATACATCCCACTAAAAAGTCTCACACAATTCTACATTTAAAAAAAATCCTTCGAAATTAGCAAATTTTTGAATACCATAAAATTTTTGTTACTTTAATTGAATACAACTAGATTTGGTCACTCTCTTTTGAAAATCCTAATAGTCTTGGTCACCACAAGACTTGTTTTAATCATTTGGCCACTCTCGACAACAACATGAATCTATGACAAATATATATATATATATATAAATTGTGGGAACCGAATTAAATCAGACCCTAGGTCAAATAATTCCTTCCATTTGGGGATTATTTGACCTAATTGGGAATTACTCGACCTAATTGGGAGTTACTCAATTTAATTGGGAGTTACCCAATTTAATTAAGAATTACCTAATTAAGTTGGGAATTGATTTGATTCTTACCACAATTCCCAATTAAATGAGGAGTTACCTAATTAAATTAGGATTTGATTTGATACCTACCACAATTAGGGATTTGATTTACCCTAATAAATCAAATCCCTAATTAATCAAATCAATTCCAAATATGGGAGGAATAATTCCCTTCCATCTATGGAATTATTCCTCTGAAACTCTAGTCTCCGAGACCACTATAAAAGGATAGCCACACACAAAGGTCAAGGTATGTCTAAATTCCTACGAAAACTCTGCAGAATCATTTCTCCAAAACCCTAGCCACCATATTCTTTCTCTCTCTGACACAAGGCTCCGGCCGCCACACACGGCTTCGGCCACCCGGTTTTCCTTGAAATACCCTACCTAACTTAGGCATCGGAGGGCCTTTGGCCAACACCCCACGGGTGTGGTCCTTTTACTCCGATCTGTTTTGCAGGGAGAAAGAGAAGTGGAGAAGACGAAGGAATCTTAGGCGAATATTCTAGTGGGACGAAATTTACTCCCACAAATTGGTGCTTTCATTGAGAGCGCGAGATATATTCAAAGCGTGCTCCAAATCCATCTTTCACACATTTTTTCAAACAACCATGGTTGATACCAGACGTACGAAGAGTAACGCCACCACAACGGGCCCATCTCATGGTTTCATGGTGGAAACCTCAATGCAACCGCACGGAATCATGGCTGCCAACTCCTTGAAAGACTTGAGCCTGAACAAGTACTACATGAAAGGCGACATGCTTATCCGCAGATCATACTCCGGGCCTCATCTCACTTGCATCAAGTACCCGCAAACACTCGAGGTTCTCTGCAAGATACACGACGACGAATGTGGAAATCACGCTGGGGGCAAATCGCTTGCTCAGAAGGCTCTCAGCATCAGCTATTTCTGGCCTACTATGATCGATGCCAACGCTACAAGCCGGTCCCTGGCCTGCCCATTGAGGAATACCATCCGCAGAACAGTCCATGGTCGTTCATGCAGTGGGCTATTGACTTGGTGGGACCTATGCCGACGGCACCTGCCAATAAAGAGATGATGATCGTTGCCACTGATTACTTCACCAAATGGATCGAGGCCGAGGCTTTATCTTCTACCAAGGAGGCCGATGTTGAACGGTTCATCTAGAAGAACATTATTTGCAGATTCTGTTGCCCGCAATCAATAGTCACTGACAATGGTACACAGGCAGATCGTCGCATTCTTTGCGAAGTTTGACATCAAACAGCACCTGTCAACTCCCAGATACCCGCAAGGCAATGGCCAAGTAGAGGCATCCAACAAGATAGTGCTGAACTGCCTAAAGAAAAGACTGGAAGGCGCAGAAGGAAAATGGGTCGACGAGCTGCCAGGAGTCCTATGGGCTTATCGCACGACCAAAAGGAGATCGACCGGAGAGACACCATTTTCCCTGGCCTATGGGACAGAAGCAATCATTCCCCCACACATCACAGTCCCTTCCATGAGCATTGAGGTGGGCAGTCTTGACCAAAACTGCAAGCAGATGAAAGTCAACCTTGATCTGCTCGAAGAAGAACGAGAAAAGGCCATTGTTCGAGTTGCCGCCTACCAGCAGCCGTTGACTTCCTACTACAATAGGAAGGCCAAGATCAGACAGTTTCAGCCTGGAGACCTTGTGCTTAGAAAAACTTTCATCACAGCACCAAGGCAAGGGTCAAAGAAGATGAAGCCAAACTGGGAAGGTCCCTACGTGATCAGCTGATCTGGGGGCATAGGAAGTTACACCCTTGATACTCTAGAAGGAAAAGAAATTCCGAGACAATGGAATGCCCACCACCTTTGGAGATACTATCCATGAAACTCTTCGCTTACCAGCTTGGCTCCTAGCAGGCGACGAGCCTCCTGTACTTCCATTAAAGACGAACTACTTTTGATGTTACCTTTGTTGTTAATTTCCTTTATTCAATAAAGCGATGTATTCACACCAACATCAATACAAGAGCAAGCTGTTCAATGAAGTACTTTTTTTTTTTTAGCATTATGTCTTACGAACATACACATGTCGGCAGCAAGCCTCATCTCCATTACAGACAAGCTGTTCCACGAAGCACAAACTCAATGGAGTCTTTTTTGAGTATTGTGTCCCTAACATAAGCTCGCAGGCGACAAGCCTCATCTCCATTGCAGACAAGCTGCTCCACGAAGCACGAACTCAATGGAGTCTTTTTCAAGCATTGTGTCCCTGACATACGCTCGCAGGTGACAAGCCTCATCTCTATTACAGACAAGCTGCTCCTCGAAGCACAAACTCAATGGAGTCTTTTTCGAGTATTATGTCCCCGACATATGCTCGCAGCCGACAAGCCTCACCTCCACTGAAGACAAGCTACTCCTCGAGTACAAACTTCATGGAGTCTTTTCAAGCGTCATGTCCCCGACATACGCACATAGGCGACGAGCCTTACCTCCATTGTGGGCAAGCTACTTCACGAGTACAAACTCAATGGAATCTCTTTCAAGTGCTATATCTCCGGATGTACACTTACAAGATACAATGAGAATTGAAGTTTGAAAGACAACTGAAAATTCCATAGCAAAGCGGCCAACCAGCCAAGTTCAACAAAAAATAGGGTGGTCAACCAAAGACCACTTATTGAAAGAAAATTACAAAGTTCAAAAATAGCAAAAATGGACTACATCTACTAGGGGACTTCAGCAAGTGACCCTTAGCCGATCACATCCTTAACTGCGCTGGCAATAGCCTCACTTTGCTTAACCAGTACCATATGCTCAACTGCCTCGGCTGCTTGTTCCTTACCCTTCTCAGCTGACCCGCTTTGGGGCTTGTCTTCCTCTATTGCAGCTTCATCTGCTACCTGCTCTTCAATTGCTTCTGCATCCACAACATTGACCTGCTCACTGTGAGTAGAGGGCAAATCAAGATAGGACTGCTCATCATCGTCATCTTTGAGAGGGCAGCAAGAAGAAGCACCGTTCTGGCAATCTAGGTATCCCAACTTGTACGCATTAGCAGCAATCTCATGCTTGGATGCCTCCGTGGCTTCCACATGGGTGTCAAACTTGATCAGCAGTCTATCACGATCCTGGGCCGGAGCAGCATGCTTGCGTTCGAGGCTAAAGTAGGCTTCCTTGCGTTCGAGCAGGGTAGCCATAAGAGACTTGAGTTCGTCATTTTTTTGGCCAACAGAACTTTTAAGTGCGGACATACTCTCTTTCATCTCGGAAATCCTAGCGTAATGGCGAATCCGCTCATTCAAGAGCTTGTCAGTCAGGTCAGCATTCTTCTTCACCAGCTCGTCAAGCAGGGCAGAAGAGAGGGCAACATCACGCGAGTTCCGCATAGCCCCAACAGCAAAAACCATCCCTTTTTTAAGATGATACACGACAGCTTTTTCTTGCTTATCCAAGGGAAGGCTCAAGAAGGCACAAAGATCAGCAGCTCGATACACATGGTCAGCTAGCTTAGCACAAGCAGATGGACTTGATAGAAAGCCCGTTCTCAGCAGATCAGACACGGGCTCACCCCTAACAGAGCTATCACCAATCCCCAAACCAGCAATTCGCGCAACTGGAGGACTCTTTGCTCCAGTAGATGACTCTTTAGCTCTCTTGCCTACAGCTTGCAACATCGAGTCAGCTCCTCGCTTGATTGTTCGTGGCCCTGCAGACGAGTCATGGTGGCTGGGCAGAGGTACAGTCCTCTCAGTTTGGTCCCCAGACCGGCGCAGACGCCCCGAACCTTGCTTCTCAACGGCCTCCTTACAAGGCAGATCACGAGTTTTGGGCAATACGGTTGGAGACTTGAACAGCATATCCTGAACCTCCTGCATACCATTGGCTTTCTTGCTATTCGCGCTGACAAGGCGTTTGGTCCCGGCAGACGAGGCCTCCCACGAGGAAGACTTATTCGCGGCAAGAGAAGATCTCGGCTGCCTCCGCTGTGGAGACGTATCCATTGATCGTGAAACTGCAGCTTCATCGCGGGCGGGTTCATTGCACGCCTTCCTATCCTCGGGGGACTCGGTCGATGACTCATCCTGCTCAACTGGCAAGTCACTTAGCTTCAAGCAGTGCAACTTCCATCTTTCAATATCTTCAGCAGGGGGCAGGCCACGACTTTCTTCCGATGTTCGCTCAACAGCCAGTGCCATTCACGAAACTTGGCAGGGATGCTCAAAGCCTGCCAAACCTTCGTCATGTCTGGGTCGAGAACGAGCTTCTTTCGGATGGCATCATCTGCAAGCAGAAGACAAAAGTTCGCTCAATAGCCAGCGCCATTCACGAAACTTGGCAGGGATGCTCAAAGCCTGCCGAACCTTCGTCATGTCCGGGTCGAGAACGAGCTTCTTTCGGATGGCATCATCTGCAAGCAGAAGACAAAAGTTGGTCAGACACATAACAGGAAAAATCCCTCAACAAACATAGCAGACCAAAGTGATGCAACTTACCGTCACAGTAGGTGAGAGGAACGAGCGGACCATCGCCAACCTCCCCTTCCCATCTGCCACTGACCTCCAGCACATCCTTGCTCCACACATGATCTCCTTCACTTAGACTATCAAGCAACTTGGGTTTGCGCACGTGAAGTTGGGCATACTTCTCGAAGCGTCTCACCTCGAAGAAGTAGAAGAATTCGTGCACTGTCAAATCTAGCTTGAAGAAGCAACTCAAATTTTCAAAGCAGATGACCGCTCGATAAATGTTAGGAGTACACTGGCTCGGGTCACACTCCATGGCCCAAAGCACATCCCTGAAAAATTTCGACATCGGAAACGTGAAGCCCAGGGAGAAATAGAAGGGGCAGAACGTGATGATCCTGGCACCTGGATTGTACGGATCCACCCATGGTATGCTGTCGGACGAGGGCTCTGCTAACTTGACATGTACGTCCTTGGGAATGGCAAAATTGAAAAGGGCACGCCATGTTTTGAACTGGGCCTCGGTGGTGACACGGTGCAAATTGGCCACAAACTTCTCTTTGGGAACTTAAGAGCCACCCCATAGGTACAAGGGTACTTGCGAGCTTGGTGATCGGCTCCTTCTTTCAGAAGACATGGTCGTTGAGTAGCTGCAAAAAATAACAAAGGAAATTGCAGGTTAAAATTCCTAGCTCGTGAACAGAAAAGAAAAAAAAAACAGCAGCAGCAAAAAAAAAAAAAAAAAAAGGAACCCAGCATGAACTGCCCAGCACGCACAGCCCAACTCGCGTCTCCAGCCCAGCGCGAGTCTCCAGCCCAGCTCGAGCGACCAGCGAGGCCCGCTCAGCATGCGAGGGCCAGGTGATGCGCCAGTCCGCTCCAAATCGGCGCACGTGGCTAGCTTGCCTAGCGCAAGCCCATGTCACGCGATGACCCAATTCCCTCCTTGCTTTAGCTCTTGGTCCAGCGCCTCCATGCCTCTACTTCGAGCCCAACACGTGCAAGGCCTGATCCTGCCAGCCTTCCAGACCTCCAATCATATCCCAGTCCAATCACAAGGCACGGACCACCTCCTTGCTGCCAAAAGTAAGAACAAAAGGAAAAATATATATGCTGCCCAAGACAAATTACCTTGGGTATGTGACGAGGACAAAGTCTCAAGCCAGCTGAAGTAATTTTCCAAAGTTCTCTCTCTCACTGACGAAATTGAAGGAAGGGATTTTTGGTGCAAGGAACAATTGGGAGGAGCCCTATATTTATAAGGATAAAAATTCCTTGACCTACAAGGAATCACAAACTCTTTCCAACTTTCCAATTCCAGGAAATTAGTAAGTGAAAAGCCTCCTCCACGTTGGAGCCCAAATTAAAGAAGGAAGCCCAGTTACAGCTGGACAACCCAACAGACAATTCGCATCTCCTACATGCCACCATGTGCCATGCAGAAGTTGGGGGGCATTTGTGGGAACCGAATTAAATCAGACCCTAGGTCAAATAATTCCTTCCATTTGGGGATTATTTGACCTAATTGGGAATTACTTGACCTAATTGGGAGTTACTCAATTTAAGTGGGAGTTACCCAATTAAATTGAGAATTACCTAATTAAGTTGGGAATTGATTTGATTTCTACCACAATTCTCAATTAAATGAGGAGTTACCTAATTAAATTAGGATTTGATTTGATACCTACCACAATTAGGGATTTGATTTACCCTAATAAATCAAATCCCTAATTAATCAAATCAATTCCAAATAGGGTAGGAATTATTCCCTTCCATCTATGGAATTATTCCTCTGAAACCCTAGTCTACGAGACCACTATAAAAGGATGGCCACACACAAATGTCAAGGTACGTCTAAATTCCTACTGAAACTCTGCAGAAATCATTTCTCCAAAACCCTAGCCACCATATTCTCTCTCTCTGACACAAGGCTCTGGCCACCACACACGGCTTCGGCCACCCAGTTTTCCTTGAAATACCCTACCTAACTTAGGCATCGGAGGGCCTTTGGCCAACACCCCCGGGTGTGGTCCTTTTACTCAGATCTGTTTTGCAGGGAGAAAGAGAAGTGGAGAAGACGAAGGAATCTTATGCGAATATTCTAGTGGGACGAAATTTGCTCCCACATAAATGTAGCCAAAAAAAATGAAAGACCTATGGTATTATCTCGTATTTATATGGTATCCACTAATTCATACGAACTAAAAGCCCCCTCAATCAGATATTTTATAATAAACCCATTTCTTGCATTGATTTCTAATTTAAATGATGTGTGAAATATCATTATTATCCTTGTATTATGTTTTTGCATAAAGGAAAAAAAAAACTCTAATAGTGTTGTAAGTTTTAGGTTTTTCAATGCATGTATGATACATTTGGACCATCTAAAAAGTCAATTAGGTTTTTTTTTTCTCTTTAGAATTTGAGTATTGTAGAGTTTTTTTATATTTTAGACCATATTTATGGGCATATATGTGAAAAGCCCTTTTGTAAAAAACAAAGGAAAAAGAAACCAAACAAAACTGGACTAAACCCTCTCATCTCAACTAGGTAGAGTATCTTAATGGGTCAATGTCTCTGTTATTTTATTTGGTCTGAATGGGTGAATGTGTTTAGGTAGAGAATCTTATATTTGTTTAATAATATAAGAATCAATAATTGCTGCAATCTTTAACCACATCTGCTAATTGGCATCTCTACTTTTGATTCTGTAATCTCTATGACTATGACAAAATCAAGGTTGTCTGGATGTGAAAAATACATATTCCTCCATTGTTTTTATGTAGAGAACTTGAAATTTGTTTAATAATATAAGAATCAATAATTGCTCCAACCTTAAACCACACCTGCTAATCTCGAAGACTAAGACTAAGACTAAACCTAAGGTTTTCTGAGATCTGTCCAACAGTTCAAGGAACTCAAGTTCTAACAACTAGAGCTACGAAAGCTCCATAGCTCGTGAGGTTAGTCACCTAGTATTTTAGATTGTTTTGAAATAAATTTGAGTTTTCGTTATCATTTTATATTTTATAATTTAAAAATTATACTTTTAGATATTGATGATTTATAGAATGTCGGAATGGGTTCCTAGAAATTTATGATGTATTTTTTAGATTTTTAATTAATTTATTATATATTTTAGAAGTTAAATTCATGAAAAATAATACGAAATAGTATAGGGCGACACATGGCAGCAACTGAAGATGGCACCATCAATGTTTTCAACAGGTGGCATCCCACGATTGCGCCACATATTGTTTTGATTACTTTTTTCAAATTTATTTTTATAATTTCATAAAAAAAATATTTAGAAATTATAAAAAATACACCAAAAATTGCTACAAACTCCTTATGACATTATCTTTGACTCTGGAGGATTAAAATAAAGATTCCACATATTTGAGTTCATGGTAATCATTGGGTCAAAGAACAATGAATATTAAGTTATAAAACATCAACTAGTGTTTTAGAGTGCATAGAAACAAAGTTGAGTTTTTATTATCAATTTACATTTGTATAACTCAAAATTGTACTTTTAGAGCTTGAAGATGTAGAGAATGTCACAAGGAGTTTCTAGAAATTTTCAGTGTATTTTTTGAATTTTTAAGTAATTTTTTATGAATTTTAGAAGTTAAATTCAAGATAAATGATATTAAATCATACTGAGCGACAAGTGGCAGCAGCTGAAATCTATGTTGCATGGACACTCCGAAATGTTGGAGTGTCGGAGTGTCAGACACGCCGACACGGCTCCGACACGCCCTCGACATGCCTTCGACACGGTCAACGGCTCCGACACGGCAGGGACCAGATTGAAATTTTGAAAATAAAATTAGGGGTCTAAACGTGATTTTTAAAAAGATGGGTTGAAAGTGAAAAAAGAAATTTTTAAATCTAAATGAATCTCACGAAAGTATCAGCCAGCCACTTCACTTCATTTCTTCCGTTGCAGTAGCTCTTCTCCTCTTCTCCAACTTTTGCAAAGCTGAGTCTTTTTGCATTTTTTTTTTCCTTTGTTTTCAAATGCTTTTATTTATGTTTTCTATTTTCTTTTCTTATGTCCCTCCATAACAGTAGAAGAGTTGGACTTGGTGGTGAGGTGAAGATTCTTTTCTTGTGTTTTTTTGAAGAGAAACGCAACAAGGACGATTCTTTTTTGTGGTGTATTAATTATTATTTATGGATGATGAACAATGAGTTATTTGTTTTGTTTTATGGAATTATGTGGCATTGAAGTATTGAAAATTAATTAAGCAAAAAAAAAAGTATTGAGAATTAATTATTATTTTAATTGCCGTGTCCGTGTCCTAATTTTTAGAGAATTTTCGTATCGCCGTGTCGCATTCCCGTGTCCCCGTACCCGTGCTGCCGTCAGCTGAAATTGGCAGCAGCTGAAAAATATATATTTTAAACATAATTCAAATTTAAAAATTGTATTACAAGCTAAAAGAGACCCGAATGTAACTTACTAATGTTATCCATTGGACCGATCTGATGGCTATAAAGTAACCCCGCATAACCTGCCCCTCACAACCTGCCCCGCACTATAGACGAACCAAACAAAACTGGACCAAACCCTCTCATCTCAACTAGTCTCGTTCGGCCCAAAACTTATAACATACTCTGAGAGCAAAAATGACTATTCAAGATATTATACATCCACCAGCACCCTAAAAACTTGAGGAAGCTGAGGTGCATTTAATAAACATGTTTTATTTTCTATCCATGATCACACACATGAATGAAATAATGGGATTAGTGGGACTTGATGGCCAACGCCACATGGGAGAAACCACTGTCTGTTGGGTCAATGTCTCTGTTATTTTATTTGGTCTGAATGGGTGAATGTGTTTAGGTAGAGAATCTTATATTTGTTTAACAATATAAGAATCAATAATTGCTGCAATCTTTAACCACATCTGCTAATTGGCATCTCTACTTTTGATTCTGTAATCTCTATGACTATGACAAAATCAAGGTTGTCTGGATGAGAAGTACATATTCCTCCATTGTTTTTATGTAGAGAACTTGAAATTTGTTTAATAATATAAGAATCAATAATTGCTCCAACCTTAATCCACATCTGCTAATCTCGAAGACCAAGACTAAGCCTAAACCTAAGGTTTTCTGAGATCTGTACAACAGTCCAAGGAACTCAAGTTCTAACAACTAAAGCTACGAAAGCTCCATAGCTCGTGAGGTTAGTCACCTAAATCACAGTTTTTCAGTTTGTAATTCCTATCATCCGATATTCGGATATTGTATTGTTTCCCTTCTCAGTTTTCATTTGTGTTTTGCATAAAAAATAAATAAACAGATGGCAGAAATTATTGGTCCCATAGTGCAACTTGGTCAGTGGTTATGGAGTCCAGCAAAGCGTGGATTGGGTTACACGGTTCATTACAAGAGAAACATAGAGTCTCTCAACCTACAAATTGAAAAGCTTCAAGTAATAAAAAATGGTAATCAAAATTTAGTTGATGCGTTTCAACTAAATGGAGAAGAAGTCAAGCCTGAGATTCAAATGTGGCTACAAGATGCGAATAAGGCCATAGCAGATGCTGCACAATTAACTCGTGAAGTTGCAGCAAGTAAAAATTGCATTAGCGGGATGTGCCCGGATTTGAGATGGCGTTACAATTTAGGAAAGAAAGCAATGAAGGAGAAAGAAGCAGTAAACAAGCTACTAGAAAAGGGAGATTTTCAAACAATTTCTGTTCAAGTTCCACATCCCATTGAAATTGAGTCCACAATGTCAACTGGTGGTTTTCAAGCATTTGGATCAACAAGCAGAGCCATGGATCAAGTCATGACAGCGCTGAAAGATGATAAGGTCACTGTGATTGGGGTCTATGGAATGGGAGGTGTAGGCAAAACAACCATGGTGAAACA
The DNA here is from genome assembly GCA_020226455.1 of Prunus salicina. Classification (NCBI taxonomy): domain Eukaryota; kingdom Viridiplantae; phylum Streptophyta; class Magnoliopsida; order Rosales; family Rosaceae; genus Prunus; species Prunus salicina. Next base: position 53,135,670 of record CM035341.1, read on the forward strand.
GGTTGGTGCACAAGCCTGTAAAGATGGACTCTTTGATCATGTGATTATGGCTGTCTTTAGCCAAAACCCCGACTTGATGAAGATTCAAGGCCAACTTTCAGATATGTTGGGCTTGAAATTGCAGCAGGAAACAGAATTGGGAAGAGCAGGTAGATTGAAGCAGAGGATACTAAGTGGAAACAAGACCCTTATAATCTTGGATGACATTTGGAATGCATCACAAACTTTGACTAGCATTGGAATTCCCAGCCCCATTGAACTGCAAGGATGCAATTCCAAAGTCCTACTCACTACAAGGAGATTGAATGTCTGTCACGTGATGAAGAGCCATGTAAAAGTACATCTCGATGTCCTTTCTATAGAAGATTCTTGGAACTTGTTTATGAAGGAAGCAGGAAGGTCTTTTGACTCAAGGACTTTCTATGATGTAGCGAGAAAGGTAGCTGGGGAATGTGCTGGTCTTCCAATTGCACTGATAGCAGTCGCAAGGGCACTTGGAGATAAAGACTTTGATGAGTGGAAAGAAGCAGCTCGACGACTGGAGATGTCCCAGCCTGCCAACCTTGAAGACGACGGAGATGTGTTCATATGTATAAAGTTAAGCTATGACTACTTGAAAGGCGAGGATGCCAAGTCATGCTTCTTGCTTTGCTCCCTATTCGCAGAAGACAGTAATATACCCATAAAAGACTTGTTTAGTTACGGGTGTGGGTATGGATTGTTTCGAGATGGCAATACATTGGAAGGAGCCAGAGCCAAAGCACGTTCAGTGACCAAGTACCTTAAAGCTTCCAGCTTGCTTTTGGATGGGGAAAGCGAAGAATATGTGAGAATGCATGATGTCATACGAGATATGGCCATATTAATTGCATCATCAGAACATGGCCATCGGTTTTTGGTAAAAGCCGGTTGGGAATTAAATGTCTGGCCAAATGATACAGATGAAGGCTGCTCTGCAATCTCGCTAAAGAATACCCGTATAAGAAAGCTTCCTGATGAGTTGGTATGCCCAAAACTACAAATTTTACTTCTAGATTATAATCGTGCAGTAAAGGAGATCCCAGAAGCTTTTTTCCAGAGTCTGAATGCATTAAGGGTCTTAGACCTTACCCAAACTTCTATTTCAATACTACCCTCATCGTTCAATTTCCTAATAAACCTTCAAACATTGCATCTAGATGGATGTCGGTTCTTAAAGGACATTTCCGTACTCGGAAAACAAAAGAAACTTGAGATTCTTAGTCTGAGAGACTCTAGTTTTAAAAAAATTCCAGAAGAAATAGGAAACTTGGCCAATCTGAGGTTGTTGGATTTGAGTAGGAATTCAGAGATAAACATAATTCCATCGAAAGTGATATCTAGGTTGTCTAGGTTAGAGGAACTACTCATGGAAGGTAGTTTTGGAGACTGGGGGGGTAAAGTTGAAGGGGCAGGGGAAAGAATTAATGCTGACTTCGATGAGTTAACTTGCTTGTCGCACTTAAACATTTTGTTTGTTCGAATTTGTAATGTAGAATGCATTCCTAAAGATGTTGGGTTCCTTCCAAATTGGGAAAAATTCTACATATGTATCAAGAGGAAATCAGTCCCGATGCCTTATTTTACGCATTTAGATTGTCCAAGACAATTGGTCCTCGAGACAACAATCGATACCTTGCCGAGTTGGTTTAACAGTGTGGTGATCGAGAGAACAGAGGAAATATTTTATAGCGAGTGCAGGGGATTAAATAACTTTCTTGTGGAATATGCCACGGAGAGATTACATGGATTGATTTCTCTTCGTTTCGAACAGTGCAATCACATGCCAAGTTTGATGAATACAACCACGACATTGGTTCCAAATAGACCTGTGTTGGAGAAGTTGGAAGAGTTGTATGTCAATTGGTTGAATGACTTAAAAAAGTTATGTGTTGGTGACTTACCGCATGGATCTCTAGGCAATCTCAAGTTATTGGAGGTGAAAGGTTGTAAAGCCTTGAAGGGCACACTTCTTCAACCGAATTTTTGGCAGAAACTTCAAAATCTGGAAGTACTTGATATTGAAGAAATGTCTCGTATGGAATATGTGTTTGAGTCTGAAGGGCTAAAACAAGAACAGGCTGCTTTTAGAAATTGGAGAGAGATGAAATTGGCATATCTTGGAGAACTAAAAAGCATATGGAATGGCCCACCTCAATATGCAATCTTCCATAATCTTAAGGTTTTGACAGTATATAAGTGTAGCAAATTGATGACCATTTTCACAACAGACGTATCTCACTGTCTTATGCAACTGGAACTGGAAGAGCTACGAGTAGATAATTGCTCTAGTGTGGAGACAATTATTGGAGCAAGCAAGGGAACATTGGAGGACAAGATCATTTTTCCGCAACTGAGACGCATATCTTTGTGTAGTCTTCCACAATTGAAAAGCTTTTATAGTGGTGGAAGTGGTGGTGTTGAGTGCCCTTCATTGGAATACTTGCATGTGCACGGGTGCCATTGGCGATCTTTTATCTCTGCTTCTGACTTCCATAGCCAGAAGCAAGTCCAAGTAGATACTGGGCGCGTTCCGGTGAAAAGGTACGTGTTTTCTTCTTTAATCTCTACTCAATCGAAACGGGGATTTTGCGTGAAGTAATCTGTAATTGTTAAGTTCTTCTAACTCTCCTGTTTAATTCAACTTCTTGCAGCATGTTTTACCATACTATTTTAGGTTCACCAGAAAGTTCGATGGAGATTGCCTAGCAACCGAACAAGTGCAAAAAAAATTGAAGATGATCCGCCAATGTTCCAGACCACACATATCATGGCATTCATATACTTTAGAGTTTTTATATTTGACTTGTGTATAAGATTTTTTGGTCAATTACATCTTTGCACTTTGTTTGATTTGGATCAATTACATCTTTGCACGTGTTTGATTTGTGATACAAGTTGTTACTATTGATTCGACTACTATTGTTACTAACTATCTTTCACACTTTTTAATTAACAAAATTTCAAACATGTATTTAGGAGTCCTTAATTTCTTTTTTTTCAAAGGACAGAAATTATTATTATTTTAATTAATCAAAGGTCCCAAACGACGAGTACCGCTGTATCCCACCGCCACCTAACCTCCCCTGCTCCGCCGTGCTGCACCACCATAGAGCTTCAACTCCAACTCCGACACAATCATAAGTCATACTACCTTCCCTATATTTTCCCCAATCCAACCACAACCATAGTCTAGTCTTTACGCCTCATATCCTTTCATGCCCTAATGTAAAAATGAGGGGCAGATGAAGATCTGGAAGTGCTTTGGCTTTATCATTGTAATTGAAGGAATTTAAATGTTTTTAGGCCAACTCATCTATTGCAAAAACATAGGCCACATAAAGAATGGAAATTGAAGGAAATAAGGCCAAACACACCCAAAAAAAAAAGTGATATGGTTGGGTTCTCAACCATTCAATGAAACACTCAAATGAGCAAACCAAAGCAAGCTATGGACTTGGAGCTAAATCAGATTCAGTTTTTAAACATGCCCTTAGTGATTCAGATTCTCCAACACTATTGGTCCTCGACACAACAATCAAGAGAGCAGAGAAAATAATTTACAGGGACTGCGGGGGATTAAATAACTTTCTTGCGGAATATGCCACGGAGAGATTACATGGATTGATTTTAATCTCTACTTGTATGTGAGTGCCCTTCATTGGAACACTTGTATGTGAACCCGTGCTCCCAGTTTTTAATCTCTACTTGTGACTTCCATAGCCAGAAGCAAGCAAGGCCAGAGAAATAGTAGGTGTTTTCTTCTTCAATTATTCTACCCAAAGGGCATTTCTTCTCTTCTTGGTCTCCTGAATGATTCAAATATCCCAACCACCCAAGGGATATATTCTGATAGATGAACAAATATAAGAAAGTTAATTGTCTTCTGATTAGGAATATTAATCTTGCAATAATAAACTCAGACAAGTGCAAAAAATCGAAATTCATCATGTTGTATGGACCATGCAGGACCTATTTTAGGTGCCGAGCAACCAAACAAGTGCAAGAAATTGAAGATGATCAGCCTATGTTCCAGACCACATATCATGGCATTCATTCATGCACGACATGCTCAAAGCTAGCTCGCCTATCTTTCACCTTCGAGTTTTTATATTTGACTTTTTGTGTAACATATCGACCTATTAATGTCCCCAAAAGTATAGTATAACTATACGGATGGAGAGGGTAAATTGTCCCATAAGGCCTGAGTAACGTTTATAATGTTATAAATGTATAATACTACATATAACATTATATATTTGTGGCCTCAAAAGTATACTATAGGCAATTGACAAAAAGATAAAACTGTAACCAAATTCTTATTACTACACGCCTAAACTATGCAAGTTTCATTTTTCCCATCTCAACTGTCTACTTAAAATACAAGATCCTTGTGACAGGAACTTGATCAAAAGCATAATCACATAATCTAACTAGCCTAGAAAATGGAAAATGTATGGTCCACAAGGAACCTTGCTTGTATACTAAATATTATGCATGGTCCACAAGGCTCGTGGAATACCCTAGAAACTTCACATTCAGCTAAACAAAGGCACAACTTCTACCCGTAAAATGAGTTCTAAGCTGATAATTTACAATAGCCGATTTCTTCAAGCATTTAATGTGGTGCCACATATTCAACACTCTACCTCCAAAAACCGTCCTCAGTTGTCTTTGATTGGAGGGAAGGAGATAATCAGATAACGACAGGGTAGAGAAGAAGCTGCATTGCCAGAAACAGCCATTACCGAAACAGGTCTGGGAAAGACCACATGATGAATCTTGCAAAAGTGTCGGACTCCAAAAACTCAATATGAGCAGCCCTTCCAATGAAGGTGTTCAGGTTCTTTCCATACGAAGAGGTATCAAAGTTGATGTCACAGCGTATGAACACTCGATTCTCAGAGTGAGGGGCCCGTATCTGGTCCAAGCAATCATTCAGCATTTCCAGAAAAATTTTGCCCTTCTTTGACAAGTCCCATGAAGCAGCCTGGCACATATCTATTCTAGCAGAATGGTAGGGAACATAACCATCCTGCAAAACATAATTAATGATGGTTGAAGCAACTACCAATATCATGAGAACAATTTTTTTCTTAAACAGTACAAAAAGTTTAGTGAGATTTTGGTTTTCCATTGGGCACAAATAAATCGTTGCAAATTTCTTATACAATGATAATTGTAAATCTGAAAAGTAGTGTTCAATAAAAGTGCTGCTATCAGACATCAAAATAGATAAAGAAATGAAAGAGCTGTTATGAGTTCCTCCCTGGCAAACATTGAATCTTTGGAGTAATGCCTTTTGTCTGCAGCGCCGCTAATTCTCTCTCTCAGCTCTACACTCAGGCCATGAACCACCAAAAGCTCTCCTTTCTTCTGGCTCGTATGGCCCAACAAATACTGGGCAGGGAATTCGTTCTGAGCAATGTGATCACCAATCTATAAAATAAAAAATAAAAAAAAAGAAGGAAAAGGAAAAATAATTAAATAATAATAATAAAAAAAAGAAAGAGAAAAGAAATCATGATTTTATATTTTCTTTATTATTTTTTGATATTGTCCTTGTAAAATGACAAACTTACCCTTATAATTAACAGAAAGTTGGATGGAAGTTTAAAAACTTGACGGCAGGGGGTAAATTGGCCATTTAAAATAGTATGATGGTTAAATTGGCTGAAAAAATAATTCAGGGTTGACATTTTGAAAAACGTTATAATTCAAGGGGGTATTCGGCAATTTACCCTTAAGTTTTCATTGAGTTCTTCCCATGTTTTTGCTTTCCCAGGCCAATAATGCTATTAAAATGCTATTAAAAGTGTTATAGTGCGCTATTCCCGTTTTATGGAAGTCTTTCTCATTTTCATGGTGCAATCTGAAGCATATTCCATACCAGTGCATGACTAAAGACACCTAATCCCAAAATGAAATTTGTAAGGCGTCACAATTTTGGTTTTATTTGCTGCTGCTTCTGCAATCCAATATATCATTATGAATGGAGAAAGTTAAAAGAACATGGGAAAGAAGAATGAATGGATATGATGAGATCAACTACTTCCTTCTAATCAATCTTGTTTTATTTGCTGCTACTTTCTTCTAATCACTCCAGTTACATTCGCTTCTGCTTCTAATCAATTTTGGTTTTATTTGCTGCTGCTTCTGCAACCCACAATTTTTTTTTATTCGTGTGTTAGTAAACCCATGGTAAATCATGAATTGGAATTGTTCCATTGTGTATATATTAATACACATGGAGGAAGGAATGAGAATAATTATAATATCATTCCATGCAAGTAAACAAGTTATTGGAACTTTTGTACTTCAGTCCAAGATAAGAATCATATTTGAAAAGCTGAACAAGGACTGAATATTATTCTCATTGGGCAAAAAAGGGTTGTGACAGCCATCGAGTTTCATTTACCAACACCAAAATGATGAAAGGATTAGAGTCTTAGGTCTTTTTTTATACAAGGCAATCTGAAGCATCCCATCCCAGCATTAAGCCATATTATACTAAATGAAATCTTAGAGACGTCCTAATTTTTCAACTAGGCGGTTCTCTATTTCAAGTCTCTTCTTCGCCATCAGCCCGTACTTCGGAACTAGATAGCACTACATCTCTAAGATTTAGGCCTTGACATGCTTGATGGTACAAAATATTATCTTCTTGTTTAAAATCAGGCCTTGACATGCTTCAAAATGAAAATAGCACTACATCAAAATCCAAAGAAAGAAGTTGCCTTGTTGTGAACCTTTATCCTTAAGATGACAATGACCAAATATACTACTAAACCAGTTCAAGGATTAGAAACAAAGATGCAGCTTATAACCTTAAACATTTTCGATCTTTGATCTAGAGTTTGACTTCCAGTAAATAAATTAAATCTTGTGGCATCTGTGTGCTCTTGAGACAAAGTGTTGTTCCCTCCTAAGAATGGAGTATCGTTCTCTGATATGTATAACACTTTACTAACAGGACTATTTGCCTCTTCACGCACAGGAATTTCCAGATGCTCAAGTTCTTCAGGAGATAGGATCTTCAAGCAACCTAATATTATCCACAAATTTGCATCACATATCGAACTGCTTGAATATTCCAATTTTAGCTAAATTAAATTTCCACCACAGTAAAATACACAACCCAAATATCAGTTCCACTAAAACACAGCCTCTCCCAATCCTAAACTGATGTGGGTATCAAGTAAGTGATGATAATTGACAATCAAATTAATCTAAAAGGCACCATTCTAGCTTATACTAACTGAAACTTACAACTTCAGTAGGAAAACAGAGAAACTAACTTATAACAGTATGTAGATTGCAGAATCGTTCATCATATTCTAAAACAGCCCAAATTTTTTTTTATAAAAATTCTTTACTTATAGATGTATAAATCATTTTGATGCATTCAAAATTACCTCACTTTTTGTACTCTAACAGGAACCCGAACTCTAATTTCTTCATCTCCATTTACCTAATCAGTATAAAAGTACATTTTATGAGCAAACAATATAGATCAAACTCTATTAGATGACCTATAGAGATAAACCAGATATAAGCAATAACATCACAACCACAGAAATAACAATTTTCAAATGACACAACATCTAAAAGCCAATTTGCCACAGTTGATATGCATGACCTCTTCAAAAGAAGAATAGAAAACTGACCTGTTGCCTAACAGCAATGGGAAGAGCTATCAAACAGTCCAAAAAGCAGTTAGACAGCACCTATAACAAACGTAACCGAAAAAATGAAATCAAGCAACAATCAAAAGAGCAGAAAATAAAAACATACAGATTCTGTTTGTGATAATGGTCTAAAAGTACATGACTTACGATAATTAATGATTTTTAAAGGAAATGATGAAAAAAAAAGGGAGCTACTAATATACATAAATCAGAGAATCATATAAGTATTTGACTTACGATGATTAATGATTTTCAAAAGGACACGAAGAAGGAAAGGAGTTACTAATGGTAAAAACTCATACATGTGTTGCCATTTTTAGGCTAAGTTAATCTAATGGAGAAGTAGGCTATAAAAGTAGAAATAACATATACACACTTAAGGTTATAGAAGCAAAATAAAGGAAAAATAACTGGCTATACGTTACAGTTTTGTTCATTACACTTAAAACATTTGATAAGGGTTGTGAATCTTAAGTTTTGCTCAAATTGAACAAAGACATAAGGAGATCTAGGTTCTATCTTTGGAGCAACAAAGTCATAGTTGAGAACGCAAAAAAAGGATGAATTAACTACTGGGTATGTGCGCAAGTGAAACATCTCAAATTTGACACAGAACCCGCATCAAATGCAAAACAGGGCATTCATATCGGACACAAAACCCTACTCAAATTTGACATAGAACCCACAATAACCACTTGAAAAAGAAAAGTCATTGTATTCAGAAAAATTGGACTGTTGAATGTTCAAGCATTTAAGATATCAAAAAGGAAAATCAAGCTAACAGAGAAGGAAAAAAGGAAACAAACCAGGCTACCACAACTGATGAACAGAAAGCAGAAAATCAGAAAGTCAAAAGACATAAAAACAGTCCTTTTCAAGCATAAATCATCTTTTCATGCATACACTTAAGCGGAGGGCTTGAGAGACCGATGAAGGAGAAGAGGGTTTCCTCCTCTCACTCAGCGCTTCAACGAAGAAAAGAGAAGGGCTGGAGGGCAAAACGGCCAATTTATTGTTCATAAGAAAGCTCAAGGAATCAGACCATCACTTAAGCGGGGGCAAAATCGTCAATTTACTATTGCTAAGCTACAGTCTATAAACAGTGAATTTGGCTGATCAGTTTTAGTATATATAAAATTTATGGGGCTTTAGTAATATACCCAAAATAGGAGCTGTAATTATAAAAAAACCCTACATAGAATGCACTTTAGAAATACACCCAAAAACCATTTACTACATATAAAATTAGTATTGAAGTTCCTATAAATTACATCTCTGCCATTGATTAACTTAAAACAAACCCAACACAAAATTCCCAAAACAAGCCCAGCGAGCCCATATTAGATTTTTTTGAAAAAACCCAAACTTCAAATAAAATAAATAAAAAAATTCACAAAAACCAAAGGTCTGTCCCCACGACCCTTCATTCTCCATCAAACCTCCACAAACCATATCATAGAAATACATTGTTAATACCATGTCATAAAAGTGCATTGTTAATACCATGCTATAGAAGTATATTGTTAATACCATGTCATAAAAATACATTGTTAATACCATTTCATAGAAAAACATTCTTAATACAATTTCATAGAAAAACATTGTAAATGCCATTTCATACAAAAAATCCAAAAAACCCTAACAAGAGATTCGATATCCTTCGATGCCACCTCCAATTGTCCATAGTTTCACCAGATACAATCGCAAAGGCAAAAGGAAATACCTCTACAAGAAAAAAAAAATACACTGTTAATACTATGTCACAGAAGTACATTGTTAATACTATGTCATAGAACTATTTTCCTAATAAAAATCACATTTTGCATATCATAAACTTCAAGTGCACACCCATATATAGAGCAAAATATAGAGCGTGCCTACAATTTAAAGCTAAACTTTGTTAATATCTGTTATATGTCATAGAAGTACACTGTTAATACTATGTTATATAAATCAACTCAGTTGTAAGGTATAAACAGTGTAACAGTTGTTCATACCACTTACTGGAAGTTAACAACTGCTCATACGACTTACAGATAACAAATTATATACTACAAATCAACTTACTAGCTTGTTGAAATTTACAAAAGTCATATATTAGACCCACAACCACCCAAAAAGCCAAAATTGGCTTGTTGCAAATGCCATATATCAAAGTGTTGAGGAAGGTTGACTATTTTGTTTTACCAGTTACAACTGCCGACTCATTTTGATTAAATTTAGTATATTCTAGTATTTAAACAGAATTTTGAGACTCTTTGAAACAAATTTAACAAAAAACAAGCATACATGCAACAATGTCCTAGATCTTAATTCTGAGTGATAAACTATAGTGGTAATAAGGTTAACAGAGAGATACCTCCATCTCAATAAGATTTCCTATCATTCTCTCAGCAGGTTCACACCATCGCGCAAAATTTTTACCATGACTTCATCCAGATGCTTTTTCAATACTGGAAACCTTTGCAACTCAGTTACCTCACAAGCGTGGCTTATCTGCAGGCAAAATTTTTATCTTCCTGATTACATCTACATCTCATGATTCATGGAAACAAACAATTAGAACTCCGTAGCATATGCCTTATTACTCACCTTCATTAGTTCATCATAAACAAATCGATGACACTGAAGGCTTAGGTCTAACAGATGAGCAATTTGTCTCCTAACTAAAAATTCAAATGGGACCTAAAACCAATTCAGAAACTTATCAGCCAATGCAGTGTAAAATCAAGCCATTAGTTTCTAATATTTAATACAAGGGAAAATGAAAGACTGCAGCATATATCATCATCATACCTCAGGCACAAATAAAGCATTTCTTGCACCAGAAGCATTTTGAATAGCCATTCGAATATCATCAGTTAGATCATCACAGGGGTCCACTTCCTACAATTCCTAATAGTTAGCAGCCAATCTGATGGCACACATCTTACAATGTATCATTACTTCAAAATTTTCTTCAAGAAAGAAATTGCATGGTATTTTGACATCAGACAACGAAGCAGAAGACAACAACTGAGGACGTAGTAATACATTGCTTCAGATTAAAAGAAAGCAAAAATTTGTACAATTAGCAATGATCATTAAAGGAAATGCACTCTTAATAAACTATAGTACATTGTACCCAAGCACTTTACAAAAATTGACTGGAGGATGTAGTGGATCCTGGCTCCTGGCTCCTCCTAACAATTCTTTAGTTGACATCTCCTGACTTTTCCCATCCACCATGGCAGCAAAGCTGTTAATTAGTGAAACAGAGACAGAGAAGGAGCAAAGCAACATCAATGAAACCAGCTAAAACTAAAATAACAAGCAGAAACAAGGTAGTATAAACATCTCTCTCTCTCTCTCTCTCTCTCTCTCTCTCTCTCTCACATACATACACACACATATTTGAGAAAAAGGCACTAATACAAAAAATATCAATTAAGTGATTCTTTAAGGAAAATCAGTTATATAGGTAAAAGAAAGATTGACATTCAACAGATATAACAGGAAATCGAAATCTCACTTCACAATATTGCGTTAAAATGTTCAGCAAAATCACGACTAAAGAACAAATCAATGGAAATCGAAGAGGAAGCAGCAGCCGTTTTGGCTATGGAAAAATCATCGTTGTCGGCATCCGCGAACAAGAGATCCGGTTGAAAATCGGAACACAGGACGGATATGGCCATTTTGGAATATATCGTCAGTGGAAATCGGCGATCCGTCGGGGTTGGTGCATGCGAAAGAGAAATCAAGTAGAAATTCAAGTAAATTAAGCAAAAATCGAAAGGAAAATAACGAATTGAAGCAGATGGAACAAACCTGGAAAGGAAATGGAGGCATCGGCGGCGAGAACACGTGTGAGGCCACCTACGTAACGGAGATTGTCGTCGGTCTTGTGTTGGTCCATGGCTTTGAGACTGTTTGGTTTACTTTGAAGGCCTGGAGAGGGAAGAAGGGAGAGAACAGAGGAGAGATGGTGGTTTGAAGCAGGAGAGGGGCTTGAGGCTTTAAACCTGAGGGAGGCTTCAAACGAGATCCAAAACTAACTTAATGCTAAAAAGGGTAATAAAGATATTTCATCTTATTAATTAAATTAAAAAATATACAATTGTTGATTTTTGGGTTTATTTTGGGTGTGTTTCTATGTTTTAAATAGTGTAGGGTATATTTATAGTTTCATGTCTAGGAATGGGTGTTTCACTTCCATTTGGCTGGAAAGAAAGAAAGTAGTTCAGACACGACATACTGACCATTTAGAGGTAATGTAGACGAAAGCTGTTGAGCGAATTTTTCCCAACTGCTGTCCGTATAGCGATTGCGAACATCTAAAATGAAGATTGAGGTCATACTAGGAAACTAGAAGATATATCTCAATTAGAACTGTAGGAATATGCATCAACACATGGTTGTACCTTCACGATTTAGAGACCCATTCTTGTAGCACAACATTACCATGTACCCTTTTGTGTCAACAGGATTAGGGAAAACATGTCCTTCCAATCTAGGTTGAGGATCATCAGTAATCCCAATGACCTGAGCAACAGGTAAAAGTGGATGAGAGCAAGTGAGAATCCAGAGAAATAATAGCTTGTATAGTATTTTATGTAGGAAAAACAATTGGGATTCTGGTCTTGACTCCTGTAACATGCAATATGAAGATTAAACTGAATACCTCTAAATCATTGCCCTACACTCTACAAGATAATGCAATTGGCATTTTAATGGATTATTTGGTAAAAACAGGGAGGAGAAGGGAGGAAGGAGGGAGAAAATGTAATGGAATGCTACAAAAAATGAAAACTAAAAACTAAAAGAAATTTCAAATAGTTGTTCTTTTTAAGTTCTTGTTTCATATATTTTCCTTCATTTCTCCATCCTTTCTCCACCCTCTCTTCATTCTCTCCCTCCTTTCTCCCATATGTTTGTCTCTATCTTTAGCTAGGATGATGTAAAGTAACACATCCTCTCTCCACCCTCTCTTCATTTTCCTTTCTACATTTTAATTTTTAATTTTTTAAATTCTATCTATTTTCATATGTTTCATATTCCTATCTCTCTCATTTTCGCTCCACTCACCATTCTCTTAATTGGAAAAAGAGAACATAAAACAATAATGTTAAAAAAGATGACTCTACAAATTTCTGTTTCATCTTACAGTATCACTTGTGCCAAGACATTAGACTCTCTCCTCCGTGAGAGCTCCCCTCTCCTCTGTGAGAGCTTCCTCTCTCCCTAGTGAGAGCCAGCTTTAATTGCTACCCTTCCTCCCCAAATCCTTCTCCGATTCTCTACACCTTTACTCTCCTGAATCATTTACTCCTTTTCAACCCTCACTGACTTGTGGTTGGCCATTATTGTCCCACTACATTACCCTTTATTGCTCCCCCAGTTCCCTCATTAAATTCCCTTACCAACCTATGACTCCCACTTCACTAAGTATGGCTTCAACTACCCCCAGACAAGCTTTAAGTCCCTGGATCTGTAATTGTACGACTCTATTTATTGCAAAAGGCTTTTATAACCCAAATCTCCTATGGCTATTTCAAATACTGTTAACCATCGTTCAGGTCTTCAAATCCTTTTCACATCTGAGCACTTACAAAGAGTTTGTATCCTTTTATTGGTCCACCATACAGCAGACGAGCAACGCTTTCCCTTGTTACCAATACAAGAATCCAACTCTCGCTGCCCTGATGGCAACAAGTGCGACTGACGACCTTGTGGTCCAATTAGAGGGATCTCTTGGCCTATCAAGTCTGGAACAGGGCCCCAAGCTGGTCGGGGCAGTCATCGCAGAAAAAATGCCAAACCGTGGTGCCGTAAAGAATATTCTGAGATCTGCCTGGAAGGATTTTGGTGAGGCAAGAATCACGTGGGTGCAGGACAATCTGTTCTCTATCACTGTGCAAGATGAAGATATGGCTACCAAGATTCTCAACAATGGTCCCTGGTCTGTCGTGAAGCAATGTTTTTCTGTTAAGCGATGGCCAGGGGATCTTGCCATTGAGGAAGTGAATGTGGGGCTGGTTCCCTTCTGGGTTCAAATAAGGGGTGTCCCCCTCAACTTGTGCACAGAGGAGAATATTGAAAAACTTGGAGACAAGGCTGGTGAAGTTCTTGAGTATGATTGCCCAATCCAAGCTCGGGGATACCTACGTGTGAGAGTTTTAGTGAACATTGCCAACCCTCTTGTTCCAGGATTTTGGCTCCAACGAGCGGAGGGGAAGGAGACATGGGTTGAGTTCCAATATGAACGGTTGGCTGATCTGTGTTACAAGTGTGGGAGAATTGGTCATCTCAATAATGATTGTCGATTTGAGCAAGCCCCCCAGGGCTCAGCCACATATGGAACTTGGACGCGAGCTAGAATCATCAGAGAGATGCATGATCAACCAAAACCAGCGATGGTTCCCACCAGGGAAAGACGCAGGGCCGGCATTGTTCGACCTTGCACACAAACCTTTGAGATGGAGCGTGGCAGTTACACGCGCGAAGAAGGGGAGGTCACATCGAACCATGGAACTGACTCTGTCAGGCAGCAAAGTCAGATGGGACTATCACAGAGTACAAGGAATGGAACGTTGCAACAGGTGGGCAATCGAGACACTGTGATTCTTGCAGGCAGTGACAATGACCAATCACAACCATTAAACCTTGGCAGTGGGATGTACAATAGAGCCCCGAGACCAGCTCTGTTATTGGGACATGTGCATGATGAAGGAGATCAAGCTACCCCATTTGGGCTTAGAAGAGAAGGAGGCCCAAGTGCATCTCACTCACTAGAAGAGCAAAACCCATATGCATCTGTTTATGGGCCTATAAGTCAATTAGGCCTAGAAGCAACAAGGGGGCTAACAAATGAGGCTTGCCCTGCAAGGGTGACAATACACGCAGATGCCATACTTACAAATATGGGGCTCAAGCGAAATGCAGGAAGTGATCTCCCTATCTTCACTCAATCCCCTGAGAAGAAAATGAAGAAAATTGGAGGCACTGGAACCTCAGGAGGAAGAGCTCACAAAATCATGAAGCCAACAAAAAGGGTAGCTAGGAGATTAACGGTGACAGAGGGAGGGGTTCTTGATGAGGCTAATCTCAGAGATGTTACGGTGGAGCAGGCCAAGGAGTGGAACCAGACAGAGAGTGAGGTAAACAAAGATGGAATAGGACATGAATCCCAGGGCGGTGGCGGCTGGCCTGCAACAGCCGCAAGGCCCCAATGATTTTCATAATGTGGAACTGTCAGGGCCTTGGGTCTGACCTGACAGTTCGAGCTCTTCATGGGCTCATTCGAAGAAATAGACCCACTGCTGTCTTCCTCATGGAGACCAAAATGAGAAGCAGCAGGTTAGAAGGTTTACGTAAAAGATTGGGATTTTGCAAGGGCTTTGATGTGGCTCCGGTTGGAAGGGCAGGTGGTTTAAGTCTTTGGTGGGACACGTCTGTAGAGGTAGAGATTTTATCTTCCTCGCCAAATGTTATATGCTCTCAATTTCAAGTTATGAACACGGGAGCTAAGGCCTACTTCACTTGGGTGTATGGAACACCATACAGAGAAGATAAGAATGCTTTTTGGCACTGGATGGAGAATTCTCTGAACTCAACCACGATACCCTGGTTCTGTGGAGGGGATTTCAATGAATATTTTGTTGGTTTTAAAACATTTTTAAGAAGTTCATTTGAATATTAAACTTGCTTTTAATCAAATTAATCGCAGCGGAAGAATATGGTGGTTGTTTAAATTCAAAAACAAAACTTCTTCCAAGTATCTTAAGCCATGAACATTGATATGATTTCATAAAGGAAAGCACAAGAGAAAAGGATAAGTCTTAATTACCCTTGATGCTATAATATGAACCAAGTTGTGTTTTGGTCTTCTCTTGATGATTTCCCTTTGTTGATCTCCTCTTTGATCTTTCTCCTCCTTGTGAGCCACAAAAGGATATGGCCTCTAAGTCTCGACACCAATGGAACCTTGAGATGAGAAGGAGTATCTTGAGAATACAAGAATGCTAGTTCAAGAATCTCAAGATTGGTTTCAATCTAAACCACTTTGAAAGATGAAAGTGTTTCACTCTTGAAAACTCTCTTTTATCTCTCTTTGATCTCCCAAACCCCTTTGGTTGATGTTGGATTGTGTTTGTATGTTAATTAGCTCATTAACTTGCTTATGGAAACAATTCCCATACATATCTATATATGCATTTTCGGACAAACCCCATTGGGCTTCCAAAAGTAGGCCTTATGACACTTAAACCATAATCTTTAAGTGTGTAAAGCCCTTGGGCTTGATACCCAACCATTTGGGCTTCTCATTAACCATTACGGAGGCCCAAATACCATTTTACATGTAGTAAATCATCCACATCAAATCAATCAAATTGATTTCCTCATTCTCATTTGTATTACTCAAAGTTAACCATTTAAGGTGTGCGATCTATTAGGTTCTAATTTAGCAAGGCAGTGGGAAAAATATTAGAACTCTTTCTAACCAACTGGAATTAAAACCCCTTTTTAATTCTTCCTTTATTTGGATCGATCACAATCAATCCTAGGACTTCCACAAGCCAAGAGTGACATCTAGCAACATATCATGGCTACCCAAGCTAATCAGAATAGACAAAGAACCTATTCAGTTGGAATTGCAATGCAATACGGTCCTTCTCTTATACAATGTTTCCAATCATATTTTCAGGTACGGATTGATAATGTCAAACCCCTAATATGATTAACCTCATGTGATTCAATAGAACATGACTAAAACACTTTCTAAATCATGTTCAAATACTTCGGCCGAAGATTTGCTTAATCACATCTTGAAACATTCTCTTTCTTTATCAAAAGTAGAGATTCCTTATTGTACATTCACATGCCCCTATGATGAATTAAGAGATCCCAACAACACTTTAGACAAATCTTTTACGACTTGCCTTTAAGAGCTATCAAAGATCAATAACGCATTACAGGACAACCATGATGCCTCAGGTCTAAGGACTAATTTGCATTATTGCAACTATGAGTTCTCGTTTGACATATAGATAAATACTCCATACGAGAACTACGATTGATCGCGTTCAGTGAACTCATTCACTAATGAGCACCCACATACTTGTATTAGTGTCAACTACACAAATGGTTTGAGACTAACCATCCTCCTAATTGAGCATACATAATATGTGTTAATCTTGACGGTTTATCAATGCCCATTTGATAACCTATGATCAGGAACATTTTGGGGTACTACAGTTAGAGATTAAAGGTCTAATGAATCTAAACTTCTTTAGATTACATTATCTCTTATATAGCATACCCTGGACATTTGTTTCTTTACACGATGTAATAGATAACAAAATAAGTTTGCCCTTTATTTACGAAATGTATTCTAAAGAGATTACATCAAATGTATTGGCTCTTAGGGCACATTTCTAACAATCTCCCACTTGCACTAGAGCCATTTATCCATGTATCTAATACCCATTTTCTCTGTATGTCTATCCAGTCGTGACTGTGACATAGGCTTAGTGAGTGGATCTGCTACATTGTCAAAGTGCTTGGATCTCTGATGAGACCTGGGTTCTTTAGCTTGAGCTATCGCCCCATTGTTGTCACAGTACAAAGGTACTGGTGACATTATGGTTTGAACCACATTTAGTTCGGTAATGAACCTTTCATCCAAACAACTTCCTTTGCTGCTTCTAAAGCAACAACATACTCAGCTTCAGTCATGGAGTCAGCAGTAACACTTTGTTTACAGCTTCTCCAGCTAACAACGCCTCCATTCAAATGAAGACGTACCCAGATGTGGATTTACGATCATCTACATCGGATGCAAAATCTGAATCAGTAAACGCTTCCACTTGTAACTCTGATGTTCCTCCATAAACGAGGAACATGTCCTTAGTCCTTCGTAAGTATTTAAGGATACACTTAACAGCTCCCCAATGATCTAATCCGGGGTTCGACTGATATCTACTCGTTATACTCACAGCATAACTGATATCTGGTCTTGTACAAACCATGGCATACATGAGACTCCCTATTGCTGATGCATAAGGGATTTTACTCATCTGCTGTATCTCTTCAGGAGTTTTCGGACACATGTTCTTAGAAAGGTGAAGTCCATGTCTAACTGGAAGTAACCCTTTCTTAGATTGTTCCATATGAAATCTCTTTAGCACCTTATCTATATACAAGGATTGAGATAATCCAATTATTCTCTGAGATCTATCACGATAAATCTTTATTCCAAGTATATAAGATGCTTCTCCTAAATCTTTCATTGAGAATGATTTAGTGAGCCACAGCTTCACTGAAGATAGCATTCCTATATCGTTTCCAATAATCAGTATGTCATCCACATACAAGACAAGGAATACTACTGAACTCCCACTTACCTTCTTGTACACACATTGATCATCCATATTTTGTATGAAGTCAAATGACTTGACAACTTCATCAAAACGGATGTTCCAACTCCTAGAAGCTTGCTTCAATCCATAAATGGATTTATGTAGCTTGCATACCTTATGCTTATCAGCTTTAGAAATGAAGCCTTCAGGTTGATCCATGTATAGTTCTTCCTGAAGGTGGCCATTCAGAAAAGCCGTCTTCACATCCATTTCCAAACCTCATAATCATGATATGCAGCTATTGCAAGCAAAATCCGAATAGACTTTGTCATAGCAACAGGAGAGAAGGTTTCTTCGTAGTCAATTCCTTCTCTCTGCTTGTAGCCCTTTGCTACTAGCCTTGCCTTATAGGTTTCTACTTTCCCATCCGAGCCTATCTTCCTCTTGAAAATCCATTTATTTCCTATTGGTACAATACCAAGAGGTGGATCAACTAGAGTCCAGACTTGGTTGGTATACATAGAATCCATTTCGGATTTCATGGCTCCAAGCCATTTCTGTGAGTCAATGTCTGACATTGCCTCATTGTAGTTCAAGGGGTCTTCAATATCCTTACAATCACTTAGGAGATTTAACTCTCCTTCGTTTTCATGAAGGAATCCATAATACCTCTCAGGCATTCTTCTAACCCTACTTGAAATACGCGGAGTTTGTGTTACAACAGGTTGTGGATCTGGGATTGCATTTAGTTCAGTGTTGATTTCTAGCTCATTGGACAATTCCTTGAGTTCTATCTCATGTCCCCCTTTCCCATCAAGAGCGTATTCCCTTTCTAGGAAGGTAGCTGACCTTGCGACGAACAACTTTTGCTCGTCGATGTGATAGAAGTAATATCCCATAGTTTCCTTGGGATACCCTATAAATCTACACTTCACGGACCTTGCATCTAGTTTATCCACATCTTGTCTTTTGACATATGCTGGACAACCCCAAATCTTGATATATCCAAGACTTGGTTTCTTCCCAAACCACATTTCATATGGAGTTTTTGGAACAGATTTGGAAGGCACTCTATTTAACAAATGAATTGCTGTTTCAAGTGCATATCCCCAAAAGGATATAGGTAAATCAGTATAGCTCATCATGGAACGAACCATATCCATTAAGGTTCGATTTCTCCTTTCAGAGACCCCATTATGTTGTGGAGTTCCTGGTGGAGTCCACTGTGATAAGATGCCATGTTCCTTGAGGTAATCAAGAAACACTGTGCTCAAGTATTCACCACCTCGATCGGATCTAAGGATTTTAATACTCTTTCCAGTTTGGTTTTCAACTTCATTTCTGAATTCTTGAAACTTTTCAAAAGATTCAGACTTATGCTTCATTAAGTATAAATACCCGAACCGTGAATGATCATCGGTAAAGGTAATGAAGTACGAATAACCTCCCCTTGCGTTTGTAGACAAAGGTCCACAAACATCTGTGTGGATCAACCCCAACAATTCTGCAACTCTTTCTCCTTTTCCAGTAAAAGGAGACTTGGTCATTTTACCTTGTAGACAAGATTCACAAGTAGGCATAGGAGCAGGATCTAAAGATCCAAGGCATCCATCTTTTGCCATCCGGTGAATCCTATCTTGGCTAATATGTCCAAGTTTGAGGTGCCACAATTTAGTTGAGTTATCCACTTCTCTGGGCCTTTTAGGTCTAGATGCATCTTTATCCATACAGTTAATACTACCATTCATTTCCAAATGAAAAAGACCATCAATCAAATTTGCATAAGCAATAATTCGATTATTATGTGAAATAGAACAAAGTAGTTTGTCAACAAAACAACAAATCCGTCTCTTAAAAGCATAGAGACTGATATTAAGTTCTTTACACAACCAGAAATGAAATAACAATTATTTAATTTCAGGGTCTCCCCGGAAGGTAGATTGAGATGATAGGTGCCTACAGCTTTGGCAGCTACCTTAGTGCCATTACCCACAGTTAGCACCATTTCTCCTTTTCCGAGTCTTCTACTTCCCATTAGTCCCTGCACACAATTGCAGATATGTTGACTAGCTCCTGAATCAACTATCCAGGTAGAAGTATTAACTGTAAAAACTGATTCAAGAACAAGAGTGTTACCTTCCGAAGGCTTGTTCTTTAAGCTTGCAAGGTAATCCTTGCAATTCCTCTTCCAATGTCCATCCTTTCCACAGTGAAAGCAAGTTCCTTTCGGTTCCTTGCTTTTCTTTGTTATTTTTCTTCCTTGGGCTTTAGAAAACCTTTCTTCTTCTTTCCCTTATCCTTACCTTTCGGTTTGGATTTGGAAGAGGAAGAAGAACCCTTTTCAAACACCGCAACTGTCCCTTTCATTCCTTTATCCTTCAAGATATTCTTTTCAGCTACCATAGCCATATTGAGTAGCTCAGATAAGGAACTTTCCATCTTTCCCATATTATAGTTCATAACAAATTGGGAAAAATCTGATGAGAGGGACGAAAGAAAAAAGTCTTGTTGAACTTCAGCATTAAATGGAGCATCCAATTTTTCCAATTTCTCAAGCAATGATATTATCTTGAGACCATGCTGATTAACCGGAGTCCCTCTTGTCATCTTTGTTGACAAGTTCACATATTGTATTGTAACGCAAGCTACGAGTAGCTTCACCATAAAGCTCTTTAAGGTGAAGCAATATGGAAGCACAATCATCCATATCTTCATGTTGTTTTAGTAGCTCATCGTTCATGGATGCTAGTAAGTAACATTTACCTCTACTATCATCTTTGACATGCTTCTCATAAGCAGTTATTTCTTCCTGAGAAGCTTCTTCGTCAGGATGAATATGTGGTGGGGCATGTGTCAACACATAATCAATCTCATCCATTTTAAGGACAAGTTTGACTTTGCGAAGCCAACCCGGATAGTTCGTGCCATCAAGGATGTAATTGTTAAGTATCGATGAGATTGGGTTTTTAATGGCCATTTGAAAATTCTGCAACAACGTAAACAAATTTTAGTTTAGATTAATCTTCTACCAAGGACTTAGGGTCTTTAAGTCATGATGGTAGCTCCCACTATTTTTGGCAAATTTCATATCCCTCCTGAAATCCGAGAGTTTCCGTTGAAACTCTTAGTGGGGATGGGAGTCTCACTTTCACATAGTTTTCCTCAACCTAACAGTTTGTTGGATTGCCATGATACTAATGAGAGGATACTCTTATCCAATCACATCATAATGTGAATACCCATCACTATGGCCTCTAGAGAACTAGACCTCAACCTAACAGTTTGTTGGTTTCGTTCGTCTTAGTTAAGTTATTCCCACCATGCTTGTGGGTATAGGGTTTCAAGTATGTCCTCAACCTAACAGTTTGTTGGACACACTCGTTATCTATCCGCACTACATCAAGTATGTGTAATAGGCTTCCCTTGGATGGTTACAAGTACTGGATGTTGCCTCACTGAGGTCCAACAAGATGTAAATGTGCCACCCAATAAGAGACTACCACGGTGGAAGGCCACAAAATAGCATTCAAAATGTATTTCGCTTATCAACTTAATATTGCTTTGAGGGTAGTTAAATTGGTCTCATTTTAATCCAATTTTAATCCTGTTAAAATTGCCTTTTTAATCTCATTAAATGGTTCCCAATGCAAATATTAGTAGCACATAATACTCCCACTAAATATTTTAGAAAACCATTTCCTTGAGATAGTGAGAATACTTGGTACTACTAATTGGTTTATTTATTGTCATTACCGAACATTGCAATTGCATTGGGCTTATAGGATGATTATGGACTTTCTTGTTGATCCAACATGAGCCACCATGTTGGATCATGGTCTTGGAAGGTGATTCATTTTAATTACGCGCGCATAAAATAAATTAGGCATGAAAGCCATTTCATTATTACATAGCCAATCAAAATCGAATACATATCCAACAAGCGGCCAATCACATAGCTCAATTGTTTGGTCTAAGTCCATAATCATCCTTTAATTATTTAAACGCTTTAAACAATTAAACTAGTAATGTCAAACATGCTCTTGGGTTGCATACATATATATGGGTTTAATTCAAGTGGTAACCATATTCAAACAAAATAAATTTACCATGGAGTGAAAACATTGTAATTGTAGAAACCTTTTAAGCATAGTCACACATATCATATATTGCAACTATGTCCAAAACTATTCAACAATTAATAATGGATCCAAAGATGATCCACTAGGGTGTGGGGTTAAAGCATGCATTTGTATAACACAAAGTGGTGATCAATATTATTCCAACTAGGTGGATAATTATGTATGTGACTAGATAGGCCAACCACACTCACCAAAGTAATCAAATTAATTTTAGTGTGGTGGGTAGATAATTAGTGATAGGAATAAATTGACCAACTTTTGCATTTTATATCAAATCACTAACATTTATATCTAGATAAACCCTACACACTCAACAAAGTAATCTTATTAATTTTAGTGTGGTGGGTAGATGTTTATCAAGTGGAAACATTTTTGAAAAACTTTCAATTTTATAATAAAACATCTTCATCATCTTTTGACCTATTTTGGTGGAAAAATCCACTAACACAACCACCAAAAATAGTCACCTAACTTATGGATCAAAAAGATCCCATAACAAGAACATCAAGAACACCAAGAACACACATATGAACTAATATGAATGTTCATGCAATTTCCGGAAAAATCCATATTCCATTTTAACCATCTCATGCTCTTAATATCAAATATTTCATGAGGTTAAAATCATGGGGTTTTAATGCAACCATGCTCTAGTGTTCATACATACATATATGCATACAAAGAGAGCATCAATCATCAAAACATTAAACCGGAAATTCAAAATCCCAAACAACCCTTTTTCACTCCATTTGATTTTATCCAATCATATCAAAATAAATCAAGTATAACTATTATACTTTAAATGAATTTTTCAACCCATATATATGCATCTCTAAACCCTAGAAACATATCAAGTTCATGACCTATGGCTCTGATACCAATTGTTGGTTTTAAAACATTTTTAAGAAGTTCATTTGAATATTAAACTTGCATTTAATCAAATTAATCGCAGCGGAAGAATATGGTGGTTGTTTAAATTCAAAAACAAAACTTCTTCCAAGTATCTTAAGCCATGAACATTGATATGATTTCATAAAGGAAAGCACAAGAGAAAAGGATAAGTCTTAATTACCCTTGATGCTATAATATGAACCAAGTTGTGTTTTGGTCTTCTCTTGATGATTTCCCTTTGTTGATCTCCTCTTTGATCTTTCTCCTCCTTGTGAGCCACAAAAGGATATGGCCTCTAAGTCTCGACACCAATGGAACCTTGAGATGAGAAGGAGTATCTTGAGAATACAAGAATGCTAGTTCAAGAATCTCAAGATTGGTTTCAATCTAAACCACTTTGAAAGATGAAAGTGTTTCACTCTTGAAAACTCTCTTTTATCTCTCTTTGATCTCCCAAACCCCTTTGGTTGATGTTGGATTGTGTTTGTATGTTAATTAGCTCATTAACTTGCTTATGGAAACAATTCCCATACATATCTATATATGCATTTTCGGACAAACCCCATTGGGCTTCCAAAAGTGGGCCTTATGACACTTAAACCATAATCTTTAAGTGTGTAAAGCCCTTGGGCTTGATACCCAACCATTTGGGCTTCTCATTAACCATTACGGAGGCCCAAATACCATTTTACACGTTGTAAATCATCCACATCAAATCAATCAAATTGATTTCCTCATTCTCATTTGTATTACTCAAAGTTAACCATTTAAGGTGTGCGATCCATTAGGTTCTAATTTAGCAAGGCAGTGGGAAAAATATTAGAACTCTTTCTAACCAACTGGAATTAAAACCCCTTTTAATTCTTCCTTTATTTGGATTGATCACAATCAATCCTAGGACTTCCACAAGCCAAGAGTGACATCTAGCAACATATCATGGCTACCCAAGCTAATCAGAATAGACAAAGAACCTATTCAGTTGGAATTGCAATGCAATACGGTCCTTCTCTTATACAATGTTTCCAATCATATTTTCAGGGTACGGATTGATAATGTCAAACCCCTAATATGATTAACCTCATGTGATTCAATAGAACATGACTAAAACACTTTCTAAATCATGTTCAAATACTTCGGCCGAAGATTTGCTGAATCACATCTTGAAACATTCTCTTTCTATATCAAAAGTAGAGATTCCTTATTGTACATTCACATGCCCCTATGATGAATTAAGAGATCCCAAACAAATCTTTTACGACTTGCCTTGAAGAGCTATCAAAGATCAATAACGCATTACAGGACAACCATGATGCCTCAGGTCTAAGGACTAATTTGCATTATTGCAACTATGAGTTCTCGTTTGACATATAGATAATACTCCATACGAGAACTACGATTGATGCGTTCAGTGAACTCATTCACTAATGAGCACCCACATACTTGTATTAGTGTCAACTACACAAATGGTTTGAGACTAACCATCCTCCTAATTGAGCATACATAATATGTGTTAATCTTGACGGTTTATCAATGCCCATTTGATAACCTATGATCAGGAACATTTTGGGGTACTACAGTTAGAGATTAAAGGTCTAATGAATCTAAACTTCTTTAGATTACATTATCTCTTATATAGCATACCCTGGACATTTGTTTCTTTACACGATGTAATAGATAACAAAATAAGTTTGCCCTTTATTTACGAAATGTATTCTAAAGAGATTACATCAAATGTATTGGCTCTTAGGGCACATTTCTAACATATTTGTGGTCTCATGAGAAGAGAGGTGGAATTGTTGCCTCTCACAACCGTCCCAGATTCCTCCACAATTTCATGACCAAAATGTCTTTATTTGATCTTGGTTTCAATGGCCCAAGCTTCACTTGGAGAGGCAGAGCTCGAAATGGGGATCTCATCCAGGAAAGGATTGATCGTGCCTTGGCAAATGCTACTTGGCAATCAATTTGGCCTAACACAATTATATCTCATGGTGTGGTTCTAGGCTCAGATCATTGCCCTCTAATCATCAACACTGATCCCAAGAGATGCATATGCAAAAAACTCTTCAGATTTGAGGCTTATTGGGCTAAGGAGGATGAGAGTTATGATCTTGTTGAAAGAAGCTGGCAAACATCTATAACGGGTCCTTGGATTCGGTTGTGGCAGCACAAGTTGAACAATTGTCGGAACCAACTCCAGCAGTGGAGCAAACAAAAATTTCATAAAGACCATTTGGAGGTGCAGCAGCTCATCCCTCAACTTGAGATTTTGCAAGAGAACTGGGAGGATAATGTTAGTGAGATCCAACAGCTTACAGCAAGGATCAATAACCTGTTGGAGAATGAGGAATCCTACTGGAAACAACGATCTCGCATAAAATGGCTCCTGGAAGGTGATGCCAATACAGCTTTTTTTCATCAAACAACTGTCCAAAGAAGGCGCATGAATCGCATACACCGGATAAAAAACAGCGATGGCCTTTGGGTGGAGACTCCAATCTTGGTTAGACATGTGGTGGAAAAGTATTTTAAAGACCTTTTCACCTCAGGAGGCACTCGTGATTGGGGGGACATTCTCAACTGTGTTCTTCCAGTGGTAAGTGATGAAGCAAATGTGGACTTATGTTCACAAATTACTGATAAAGAAGTTAAAGATGCTGTATTTCAGATGGGAGGAACCAAGGCGCCTGGGCCTGATGGTTTCCCTGGTATTTTCTATCACTCTTACTGGAAAACGATCTGCAATGATGTTCAGGGGATTGCTGCTGATTTCTTGAGGGGAAATTCCTCCCCAATGCCATTAAACCTCACCCACATTGCCTTGATCCCTAAGATTCCCAACCCAGAGTCTGTTTCTCAATTCAGGCCTATTGGCTTGTGCAACTTCTCTTATAAAATCTTGTCCAAAGTCATGGCAAATAGACTTCAACCTCACATGGCTAACATTATTTCCTCTAGCCAAAATGCGTTTATACCAGGGAGGCAGATACAGGACAACCTCATTATTGCCCATGAGATTTTCCATTATCTGAAACTTAAGAAATCAAAAAAGCATTTCGACTTGGGGGTGAAATTAGACATGAACAAAGCATATGACAGGGTAGAATGGGACTTCCTTGAAGCAGTGATGCTAAAAATGGGTTTTGCGGAATCTTGGGCCAATCTTATCATGAGTTGTGTGAGATCAGTGGAGCTCTCTGTGCTCATTAATGGGCAGCCAGGCCGCAAGTTCAAACCATCCAGGGGTCTGAGGCAAGGAGATCCAATGTCGCCTTATCTCTTTTTGATTGTAAGTGATGTTCTTTCCTTATTAATACAAAGTGCTGTTTCCAATGAGCTCTTGCAGGGTATTAAGATGGGTAATAGGGCCCCCACTTTATCCCACCTTATGTTTGCGGATGATACATTGATTTTCCTAAAGGCCTCCACACAGAATTGCACAAATTTGGTCATGCTCCTCAACGCCTATTGTTATGCATCTGGGCAGCAAGTGAATTTCTCCAAATCCACCCTCTTCTTCAGTCCCCATACCCCTATGCATTTGCGTGAGAACTTGTGTAATATCTTTGGTATGCCTGAGGTTGAGGATCCTGGAAATTACCTTGGCTTGCCAACCATTTGGGGGAGAGCCAAGAAAAATGCATTATCCTACATAAAAGATCGGATTCTTTGCAAAGTTGATGGGTGGAAGCAACAACTCCTCTCTCAAGCGGGTCGAGAAGTCTTAATAAAAGCTGTGGCACAGGCTGTCCCTTCATATCCGATGAATATCTTCTTGTTCCCACTCACTTTCTGCAAGGAGATTGATTCAATTCTTTCAAGATTTTGGTGGGGTCAAACTGGTGACAGACGACGGGTTCACTGGATGAGTTGGGAATCTCTTGGTAACTCAAAAAAGGATGGCGGCTTGGGTTTCAGAAATACTCATGAGTTCAACCTAGCCCTGATTGCAAAACAATGCTGGAGATTAGTACATGATCCTGATTCTTTGTGGGCTCAAACTCTTAAAGCTCGATATTTTCCTGATACTACTTTTCTTGAAGCAAAGAAGGGGGGACGTGCCTCTTGGGCTTGGGCAAGCTTATTGCAAGGGAGAGATTTGATAAAGAACGAGGCTCTCTGGCAGGTTTCGAATGGCGGTTCTATTAAGATTTGGGAAGATAAATGGATACCATCTACTCTCAATATGCGTCTCACTCCAAGAACTAATTCTCTAGTGGATGCTAATCAGCGGGTTCAACATATCATCAACCCCCAAACAAACAAATTGGGACCTGAGGCTGATTCGGCACTTAATCACTGACCATGAAGCACATGTTATTCAAAGGATTCGCCTTACTCCCTCTGGTGAAGATGATCGCTTGGTCTGGCCTAAAACAAAAACAGGGGATTATACAGTAAAATCTGGATACCACACGCTTCATGAAACTTCTTGTAGACGGCGACCTCGGAATCCTTCTTCTTCTTTGTCCTGTGACAAAGAGGTCTGGAAGTTAATCTGGAATTTAATTGCTCCCCCAAAAATCAAAAATTTTCTTTGGCGAGCCTTGCGAAACTGTCTTGCTACAAAGGCTATTCTCTTCCGAAGGAAAATTGGGACGTCTCCTTGTTGCCCTATATGTGGTGACGAAAGTGAATCTGTTGAACACATGTTGCTTCTTTGTCACTGGGTAGAGCCTATCTGGTTTGGCAGCTATCTAAATTTGCGGATTGACAAAAGAACTATCACCACGTTTGATAAATGGCACTTATCCCTCTCCTTGAGTTTGAAGGAAAATGCGGGTGACAAAGACAACATCATGACTAGTGTTGGTTTCATGTGCTGGTACATTTGGAAAATGCGATGCAAGATGACTATCGAATCTCGCCCACTATCACCAATGGCGGTAATCTGTGAATCTCACGCCGCTTGTAGGAGCTTCCTTAATGCTCAAGCCTCAAAAAATGCAACTCGCAGAGCCCCTGTTCTTGTGGCTCAACCCCCCCAATTTTGGTCCCCTCCTGCTAATGGTGCTGTAAAAATTAATGTGGATGCTTCCTGGAAACCGGAGCTTCATATGGCAGGTATTGGAGTGGTATTACGTGATTCTAGTGGAGCTTTTGCTGCTGGCCTTGCTTGCTCTATTGCAGCAGATTGTACCATCGAAGCGGAGACTCTGGCTATTCTGGAAGGGTGTAATTTTGCTATCCATCAGGGGCACACTAGAGTAGTCATTGAATCTGATTCCAAGGAGGCCATATCTTGCCTAAATCGTTCAATCCCAAGAGGTAGGTGGCAGCTCTATCCAATCCTTCGTAGCATCAGGAACTCTTGCTCTACCTTTCGGGATTGTAACTGGTCATGGGTCCCTAGGACCGCAAACTTGGCAGCCGATCACTTAGCCAAGTTAGCTATGTCGAGGATGAGCCTTTCTATTTGGGTCAACCGACCCCCATCCTCTTTGATTGGAATCTTGGACAAAGATGGTCTTCCTTGCCCCCCAACTCACAACACTTGAGGAATGCTAGATCAGATTTCGACGTCCTCTGCCCATCTATGGCACCGTCTGTTTTCTTTTCTTATCTGGCATTTCTGCTTTATCCTGTATCTTGATTGGTCTTTGGTTGTGATGTATGTTTGCTTGTAGTCCCCTCCTTTTTGGACTCCTGCTTCTGTATTTGCTTGCGCTTTTTGCGCCTTGGTATTGATTTCCAAGTTCCACCAAAAAAAAAAAAAACTTGTGCCAAGACTGATTGCTAGATCCCCTGGGGTACTTAGGGTTAAACTTGCAGGTCCAAAATGCTTCCAGCTCAGAAGTTATTTAAAAACAGAGGAAAAACAAAAACATATTATTATGAAAGGATAAAATACAACAGCCAACAGCAGAGCTATAAAGGAATAAAAGAGATTTCACCAGTGCATCAGCAACTTAGAAATATTAGCGACATAAATAAGTGATTTAAAAGGATTCACTTATGAATTATGATTATGAAATAAGAAAATCAGGAACCTGCCACACTGTTGGGGTTGTCTCCTGACCACTGAATAACCAAACAATTCTTGTTGAAGCGAAATCTGAAAAGAGATTTAAAATTTCATATCTGTTAAAGAAATATTTTTGAAACAGTAAGTTCAACAGTGGGTGCAGACGAAAATTGAAACCACAGTATCATATTTCTATTCAACACAAAATAATTTCGATTTGTTTTCTTCCTCGTTGCATATTACAGATTAAGTTAGTTTCGAAGAGGGAGAGGTTATGCAGGTTTCTTAGTACCATGCAAATGTTTTGGCAAATAGAAAACACAACAGAGAAAAAAAGATACTACCAATATTTCGAAAAAATATTAGAATGTAGCATATCATAACAGTACAAGAGTTTTTATAAAAAATAAATGAAAACCACTGTGCAAAACAACAATTATTTATGCCCCTGTTTCAAAGGTCCAAGGTATTTCTCAATAATCCTATCCCTTTAGCCCATTTGGTTCACTTTACTTATTTATTAATTTAGACGTCAATCTATTTCCGACTAACATTGACATTTTTCGTATTGTGGTGGACTGAATTTATTTCAATATCAACACATTACAGTTAAATGTATATTAACCCCCCAAAGATTCATATCTACAGCTTCCACCCACATCAAGGTGGGTGAAACAATTCTACCATTAACTGAGGGGTCTCGGTAAACTCCATCTTTGGTTTTGTAATGGGGCAAATCAGTGTCAAATTGGACAAGCTCTGTAGTTAAAATGTTAAGATTGGAGTCTAGAACAGTTGCCTTCAGAGACCTTGAAGTAGAATCCAAAATAAATTAATATATAAAAATCAAGTTTTACCCAATTCAGATTACAGAAAATTGATTCCCACATGCAATTTAACTTCTCATGAACAATGATAAACTTGAGAAAACTGAACTAAAAAGATATGAAGAAAGAAAGAATCCTAATTGACTTCACTGTTTATGGAATTCAACAATACAATGAGAACCCACAACCATAAACAAGCCAAAGTGTGACCTTGAAGAAGAACCAGAAATACATTAATAAAGAAAAATCAAATTTTACCCAATTCAGATTACAGACAATCGATACTCATATGCAATTTAACTCTCATGGATAATGACAAACTTGAGGAAACTGAACTAAAAAGATGTGAAGAAACAGAGATTCCCATGTAATGCAATAGAACAATGAGAACCCACAACCATAATCATACCAAGTTGTGAATTTGTGATGTGGGCAATTCTGATCTTGTGAGCAGCATCAAAGAACGAAATCAAACCAGAGAGAAAGAGCGAGGGATTGGTAACTTACTGAGTAGAGCTGTCAAATCCAAGAAAATAAGAATCCTTAGGGAGTGAGAAATTTGCCATTGGAGCAAGCCAAACCAACTCTGATTGATCCTACTCTGGTTTCAACAACGCGACCAGTCCACAGTGAAATTGACGAAAATTGGAAGCCTGCCTTGCTTATATACCAAAGGTGCTGCTGACGATGGAAACGGAAATTGGTTAGTATAAGATTGTATTGAATTCAAAGAGTGGATTTTGGATAAGGATGAAATGGATTTTCATGGATTTGGGAAGGAATTAATGTGAGCGACAAATGGATTTGATTTGCTGACAGAAATCCAGGTAATCAAAACAATGAGTTTGGATGATCACTGAAACGGAATATTAGGAAGAGGATATTGAACGATTGTGGTTGAAGAAGTGGGTAACTAACCACATACTATTTATCACTACCATCCTTTATTTCTGGAACAAAAATTAGAGGGAAGTTTGCCAAAATGTAGTTAAATTATTATTCATCTATCACTTTACTACCTAAATTTATTTCTCAAAAAAATTTGTAATCCTCATTTTTACTAATCATTCTATCATCATTATTGGTATTCATCCCATCCATAAATTATTCATTCATCATCCTTTTACGTAAAAGCA
The DNA here is from genome assembly GCA_020226455.1 of Prunus salicina. Lineage (NCBI taxonomy): Eukaryota > Viridiplantae > Streptophyta > Magnoliopsida > Rosales > Rosaceae > Prunus > Prunus salicina. Next base: position 53,166,674 of record CM035341.1, read on the forward strand.
CATACCTTAGCATATCTAGAATCACTCATAAATAAGCTTGACATTGGGTTGTGGTATTTGTGGAGGGATGCTAGTTTGATATGTTGTGCATATAATATTGGACCCTTCTTGTTCCAATACATAAATTATCAATCAATGAGCAAACCAAGCCAAGGGGTGAGTTTTTAGTTTTAGTTTTGTTTACACCATAATCAACCGAGCATATCTAACTTCAAAACGACTACTGTTCTCTCACGCCGAAGGAAGACACTCTTCCACAACGACGTGCGCAAAGTCCCACATCGGAAATCTACACAAACCTCCCACTCTCACCTCCCTATAAATAGAGACTTCTCTCAACTTAAATAGGGACTACTTCTCTCCCCATGTATTGATGTATTTATACGTTATCATAATGAGAATATACTTCTCCGTGGACGTAGCCCATTCATTAAGGGTGAACCACGTACATCTTGTCTTCTTTACATTTATCACTTGCCCAAGTCTTTACATACATGCTTAAGGTTCTCACCTTCATCCATCATCCATCACACCATTATCTCTAAGTTGGACTCATTCTTGGCCTAGCCATTTTGAGCATCAACAGTTTGGCGCAGTCTGTGGAAAACGATACTTGAATCCCATTTTTCTCTACCAGCCCAGCTGGCTCCTTCACCTATCCGGGCCCGTCGCCTCTTCTCCACTCCACACTCAGCTATGCCTACTGAGGATAGCCACAATGCCCAGCACTATCCCCCTCCGGAGGGTACCTCCCAGAGGAAACCTTCGGCGGAGGTCAATCTCCAGGCCGAGGTGGAACTCCTCCGGGCCAGTGTCATCAAGATGTCCGAGAAGTGTGACCACCTTCTTTCCAAGAACGTTGAGCTGGAGCATGACTACCGCACCCTAAAGCGTAACTGGGAAAAGAACCAAGCCCAGGGCTCCCAACGCAGTCTTACCGGGGAACATGAGCATACCCAGCCACACCAGCCAGAGCACTCCCACCATAGTCCTCCAATCCAGCCTAGGACCAGCAAGGGTAAAGGCCCTCTCCATCCGGAGACAACCAAGGCACGGCAACTCCGCATCTCCCCACCAAGGGACCGGCCTCATGAACCAACAAAGGTCTACAGGGATTGCAGGGATCGTATCTTGGACCGTCAGGGGAAACCCATTCATATTTCCGTTGATCTCCAAGACCCAAAGGTGACGCACCTAGGCCCCCCAGAGAAGCCTACCCAGCTACCCCCTGGGGAAGGTCTAGGGGACTCAGAGAACTGGGGGCAGGATTACTTGGAAGACTACGAATCTTATCACACCGAGGCATTCGAAGAACTTTATCCAGCACATGGCCACCCACACACCAGGCCTCCAGCACACGAGACTCTCCCTCATGCCGACCCGGCCATGAGGCTTCTCTTTGAGAAGGTTCGGCGCCTGGAGAGCGAGCAGCAGCGCGCCCATCAACCCCTTTGGGCGAAGCCACGGCCTGGGCCCTTTACGGAATGCATCCTTAATTACCACCAAGAGAAGGAAATCCAGCCCCTCCGCATCGCTTTCTACACTGGCACGGAGGATCCTCTTACCCATATACATTCTTTCCAATCTGCCCTGGGGTGCAAGGGCCTAACTGACGAAGGCATGTGCCTCATCTTCCCTTCTACCCTCAGTGGCGCAGCCCTGAATTGGTTCTACAGGTTGAACCCTTGCACCATCAACACATTCGACAGTCTGAAGCAGGCCTTCCTGGACCATTTCATGATTCAGACTGACCGCCTCTACTCCGCAGACGACCTGTACATGCTTAGGCAGGGTGAGGACGAGCCCATTCGAGAGTATGCAGCCAGGTTTAGCCACGAATACTCCCGCTGCCCAGACACTGATGATCGTGCCGCCTTCGGTGCTTTCAAGAGTGGCCTCCGAGAATCCAACTTCCGGTACCTAGTGCACAACAACTCTTGGAACACATATGCTGAGCTAATGAAGCAGGCGGCAGTTCACGCCAAAGCTGAGTACTTCAACTCCAAGCGTGGCCCGGCCACCCCAGCGCGTAATCCTTTTGCTAAACCTCCACCTGCTTCAGCACCCACCCCGGCCCCACCTCAACATTCTACTCCAGCCCCAAGCACCCAGGATGCCCAGCACCCCAAAAGGAAGGATAGCTACCAGCATACCTTCAACAATAACAAGCGGGGCAGACACGGCAACCACCACCAGTCCAGCAGAGGCAACCCACACGGGACATGTGATCGAGCTCCACTCCCCTTCTCACCCAAGCCAAGGTTCGAGGTGTTCACCACCCTGAACACTACCTACGAGGATCTCCTGGTGCACGAAGCACCTATCATACCCAAGCCTCCCCCTCGGAGACCAGGCAGCAAGCCTATGCCTAACACCGGGGTCTTCTGTCGCTTTCATCAATTCGGTGGCCACGATACTGAATCTTGTGTTGCCTTGCGCAACATCATTGAGGGACTTATTCGCGAAGGGAAGCTGGACAAATACGTGCACAATCTCCCACCCCCACCTAACCCTCACCAACGGCAGATCAACATGATCTCAACTATCAGTGGTGGTCCTACCCTGGCTGGAACATCTAACAACTCCATCAAGCATTATGTCCGCTCCACCTATGCGCACCAGGTCTTCAGCGCTGAGCAGGGACGCTTGCCAAAAACACATAAATCAGGCTGGGCTCCCATTACCTTCAGCGAGGAGGAGGAGCGTGGTGTCATTCTCCCCCATGATGACCCAATCATTATCCGCGCCGACATTTCTAACTTTGATGTTGGGCGTATCTTGGTGGACACCGGCAGCTCGGTCAGTGTGATGTTTGCTGAGGCCTTCAACGAGCTCCAGGTCCCGTCTCACTTACTCGACCGGAGCATTACACCCCTGGTGAGCTTCTCTGTGAGGTGGTCCAGCCCATTGGAAGCATTCATCTCCCCATCTCTATTGGAGCAGCACCCCAGCGGATGACAATCACCACTCCCTTCCTCATTATTGACTGCCCAACAGCCTACAATGTCATCCTTGGACGCCCGGCCATGACCCAAATGAAGGTATTCATTTCCACACATATGCTACTACTAAAATTCCCCACGCCCTATGGCACAGGTACGGTGCGTGGCGACCAACTTGGTGCCCGAAGTTGCTATGCTTCAGCAGTGAAGTCCACTAATCGCCAGCATAGGGGTGAGGCCCTTGCAGTAACCCAGGTTCCAGCCCCACCTCGAGCTGGCACCGAGCGCCCAGAAGACCCTAGGGAGGAATCTGTCACCCAACAGGCCGAGCCTGTGGAGGACCTTGAACTGGTTACTCTCGATGAAGACATCCCGGACCGGCAGGTCAGGATCGGCACCTCCCTCTCACAGGAACTTCGCTCTGATCTTATCACTTTCCTCCCCGTCTTAACTCTGAGGTCTTCGCTTGGTCATACAATGACATGCCTGGCATCTCACCAGACATCATCTCCCATCGGCTAAGCATTAGCCCTGCCGTCCGACCCGTTCGGCAGAAGCGTCGGGCTTATGACCCAGAGCGATATGAGGCCATGAGGGCAGAGGTGGATAAGTTGAGCACCATTGGATTTATCAAAGAGGTGGATTATCCCACCTGGCTGGCCAATGTGGTGATGGTTCGAAAGGGCACCAAAGGCTGGCGCATGTGTGTCGACTACACCAACCTCAATCGGGCCTGCCCGAAGGATAGCTTCCCCCTACCCCGCATCGACCAGCTCGTTGACGCCACAGCTGGCCACGCTCTCCTCAGTTTCATGGATGCCTACTCAGGCTACAACCAGATCTTTATGCACCCTGAGGACCAAGCCCATACATCCTTCATCACGGACCGTGGCCTCTATTGCTACAAGGTCATGCCCTTCGGCCTCAAGAATGCCGGGGCCACGTATCAGCGTCTGGTGAACCACATCTTCGCTCCATTGATTGGCAACACCATGGAGGTATATGTTGATGATATGCTAGTCAAGAGTCGCACTACTGACCAACACATCCCCAACCTCTCCGCCATGTTCACCATTCTGAAGCGGTATAGGATGAGGCTCAACCCCACCAAATGTGCATTTGGGGTGGCTTCAGGCAAATTCCTTGGCTTCATGATCAGCCAAAGAGGTATTGAAGCCAATCCCGAGAAGATCAAGGCCATATTGGACATGGCGATACCCAAGACAATCAAGGACATCCAGAGCCTTACTGGGCGTGTCGCAGCCCTGACCAGATTCATCTCCAAGGCCACTGACCGCTGTGCCCCTTTCTTCAAGGCCCTTAAGGGTAGCAAGCGGAGCATTACCTGGACCGCTGAGTGCGACAAGGCTTTCAGCGAGCTCAAGGAGTATATGAGCCGAGCCCCCTTATTGTCCACACCTGAGCCCGGAGACACCCTCATGATTTATCTCTCCATCTCGGCTACAGCGGTTAGTTCCGTACTCATCCAGACAAAGGAGGGTGCTGAGCACCCAGTGCATTACGTCAGCAAAGCATTACAAGATGCCGAGGCTCGATACCCGGACATCGAGAAATTGGCATTCGCCCTGGTGGTTTCGGCTAGGCGTCTCAGACCATACTTTCAAGCTCACACCATCCATGTCTTAACCAACCACCCGCTCCGGCAAGTGTTGCAGAAACCGGAGACTTCTGGGAGGTTAGTTAAGTGGGCCATCGAACTTGGTGAGTTTGATATCCACTACAAACCCCGCCCAGCCACAAAGGGCCAAGCCGTGGCTGACTTCATATCTGAATTCACCGAACCCTCTACTGTGGCCAGTTCACAGACTACGATCGAGCCTACTCCTACATCAAGCCAGATCCACGTCGCCGGCAACGGCACTCTAGACTTGACTCAGCCCTTGTGGACCTTGTATGTAGATGGCTCTTCCAATGCCCAGGGATGTGGAGCTGGCCTTGTTCTCATCTCCCCAGACAAGTTTGTCCTTGAGTACGCCCTTCGCTTCAAATTCCACGCCTCCAACAATGAGGCCGAATACGAAGCACTTTTGGCTGGCCTTCGGTTAGCCAAGGAGATGGGCGCCAGGCAAATTCAAATATTCAGCGACTCACAGCTCGTTGTTCACCAAGTGAACCAAGACTTCACCGCCAAGGACGCCTCCATGACAGCCTACCTCCAACATACCCGCCATTTGCTTACAACTTTCAATGCTTATCTCATAAGCCAGGTGCCACGCTCTGAGAATAGTCACGCCGATGCTCTGGCTAGATTAGCCTCGGCCATAGAGCAGGGCATCGGCCGGAATATCCACATGGAAATCTTGGATCAGCCCAGCACACGGGCACCACTCATCTGCGCCATCGATCACAGCCCCACATGGATGGATCCCATCCTTCAGTTCTTGCAGAACCAGACACTACCTGCTGACCCTGCTGAAGCGCGGCGTGTCCGCTATCGCTCTGCCCGATACCTAATCCTTAATGGCGCCCTATACAAGCGTGGCTTCAGTCTCCCCTACCTTCGGTGCCTGACCCCAGAGGAAGGTAATTATGTCCTCAAAGAAATCCATGAAGGCATCTGCGGTAGTCACTCAGGCGCTCGGTCACTAGCGCATAAGGCCATTAGGCAAGGATACTTCTGGCCCTCACTTCACACTGACGCCCAGGCCTTCACCCAGAAATGCGATAAGTGTCAACGATTTGCCAACATCCCTCAACTCCCAGCTGAACCATTGACAGCCATGGTCAGTCCCTGGCCATTCGCGCAATGGGGACTTGACCTCATTGGTCCTATGCCTGAGGGCAAAGGCCAGGTCAAGTATGCAGTCGTAGCTGTCGACTACTTCACTAAGTGGGCTGAAGCTGAGGCCTTAGCCACCATCACTGCAGCTCGCATTGAGACGTTTGTCTGGCAAAATATCGTATGTCGCTTCGGCATCCCCAACACCATCGTCACGGATAACGGACGGCAATTTGACAGTGCAAAGTTCAAGCAATTTTGTTCCAACCTCAAGATAAAGCTTTGCTTCGCCTCCCCGGCCCATCCTCAATCCAATGGCCAGGTCGAAGCCGTGAACAAGATTATCAAGAGGACCTTGAAGACTAAGCTTGACAAAGCCAAGGGTTGCTGGCCAGAGCTACTCCCAGAAGTACTCTGGTCCTATCGCACCACCTTCCGTACCTCCACAGGGGAAACACCGTTTTCCCTTTCCTTTGGTACTGAAGCCGTGGCACCAGTGGAAATTGGCCAGCCCACATACCGAACCTCCACTTATGAGGCCGAAGCCAATGACGAGCAGTTAGCCCTAAACCTCGACTTCATTGATGAGCTCCGTGACCAGTCCAACATGCGCAACGTCGCGTACAAACAGCGCATCGCTAAGTACTATGACTCCCGGGTCAAACCCCGTGCCTTCAAGGTTGGGGACTGGGTCATGCGCAAGGTTTCCTTGGCCACCAAGAATCCTACTGAAGGTACCTTGGGCCCAACATGGGAAGGTCCTTATGAGGTTACCAGAATCTCTCGCCCCGGCGCTTATCAACTTCGTGATTCCAAGGGCAAGATCTTGCCTCATTCCTGGAATGCCGATCATCTCAAGTACTACTACAAGTAAGCATGTCTAGACCCTAAGACATTATGTTTTTATGTTTTCTTAAATTTTGGTCTCGAGCCTTGACTCAACCAACTCTTGTACTTTTTGCCTTTCGGCACATATTCAATAAAACGCCCGACTCTGGCTCATTCTCATCAATCACATGGTTAACACAATTGATATCAAATGACAACAAGTCTAATATCATATCAAGTGTTTTACATAAATAACGAGAATACATAAAGAAGGTCAAGCCTTCAGGACATGCGAGCTTTGTGTTGTCCCCGGCACCATCGTGCCTAGCCACATTGCCTTGCCACATGCAAGCTTGGTATCACATTCGGCACCCTCGTGCCCAGCCACTTCACCCTGCAACATGCATCTTTGCGCCTTCGGCACCCTCATGCCAAGTTCACTCCCTCCAGTGTCCTTCTTACTTGGGGACTTGGGGGACTATGGGTATTGCACTATACAGCTTGGAAGATGAACTATGGTATTGCTGGCACTGCACGGGTCATCCTTCAAACATAGCATTTCTCAAAATGCTATCGATGGCTGAGCTCACCCATGGCTCTTCTTCTGACTCACTTTCCGAAGGGTCTGAAACAGAAGAATCATATAGGGCTTCATCTATCATCAACTCATCCATCTGCTCCACGAAATCTCGGAGCCTTGTGGTCATGTACACTAATTGGAAGTGAAACTCGTCAAGCACACAAGTAAATGCCAAACTCGTCTCGGATGTTACCTGTACAAACATGTGACTGCTCAACACAACAGTTCTGGCCACAAAATTCCTATCTAGCAGATATACCCTCCAGGTATCTAGGCAATGTGCCAGCGCCGCAAGCTGCATCTCTTCCAATCCACAATCCAGATCCCAATTTGGAACATGTCTTCAATTTCCCTATCACCCTACCTCTATGAAACAGAAAGGCATCTATGGTAACTTCTGAGGGATCCATGGCAAACACAACCACGAGCACCTCAATCACCTCAAACACCCGTTGCATAATGGTGTCCTCTCCCAAAGGATCTTCTGGTGGGATAGCTTTCAACAAACCATTGGGCTAGGCACCTTCACCATGCTCAATTCGGACTCCTCCTCCTTGAGCTTCCACCACGGCCTCCTGGAGTTTCTCCATTGACGATCTACAATAAGCAACAATTTGGAGAAGGCTTGGGAGATAGCCTCCTGGAGTTTTCTCTTGGACTCGGATCTACAAGATCGAATGAGGAGAGAGAGAGCCGAAGAGAAATGAGAAATAGCCAAAGAGAAATGAATAGGAAGACAGGGCCGAAGAGGAAGAGAGAGACGCAGGAATGTGGGTGCGGCGCTAGGTTTAGAATTTGGAGAGACTGATCTGATAATGCCTCTTTATATAGAGCTATATGTACGGGCTTAACGGGCCGGGCCGGGCTCTCTTGGGCTTAATCGGGCCGGGCACCCAGCCATCATTTGGCGCAAGCCATACCTTAGCTAGTCACCAACCGGCGTGAAAGATATCTCCAGCACCCCCGTGCCTAGCCACATTGCCTTGCAACATGTGAGCTTTGTGTTGTCCCCGGCACCATCGTGCCTAACCACATCGCTCTGTGACACGCAAGCTTTGTGTTGCCTCTGGCACCCCCGTGCCTAGCCACATTGCCTTGCGACATGCGAGTTTTGTGTTATGTCCGGCACCCCCGTGCCTAGCCACATTGTCTTGCGACATGCAAGCTTTGTGTCACATTTGGCACCCTCGTGCCCAAGGCCCAGCAGCTTCACCACTACCAACACGGAAAAGCCCGGCCCGTGTACACAAGGCTCAACAAAATCACGGGTCCAAGCCACCATTTCAACCCAAGGAACCACCTTTCAGTCACATTGAAAGTCTCAATTTATGGGTGGCCAAATATCCCAAGTGCACCAAGGATATCATCATGCATGGCTTGCGCATGGCCAAGAAAAAATCACTCCAGATAAGATTTCTCTTCTTACATATAAATATTGTATACAAAGGTCCCAGCTCCTAGCTACAAACACAAAGGTCCCAGCCCCTAGCTCCAATCAAGCAAAGTTTACCAAATGGCCTAGCCCCATACAATCTGCCAAACGGCCTAGCTCCATGCAACCTGCCGAATAAACAACAAACAAAGATAATCAAAAAGGTCCTAGGTCACTTGCCGAACGGCAAGGACCATGAAAAATCCAAATGGGGACTCATGAAATTCTCAAGGTGTCAAGACTGCCTACTCGGCTCTAATTCTGGGCTTACCGACACAGCTAGGCACACCAAGACCAAAGCCCAGGTCACCACCTTGCCAAATACAAACCCACCTGCTAAATTTGCTCAAGACACCCAAATGGCCAAACTCGTTTGCCCAGCTCCAAATTCTGCAGAAACTCCAATCAAATGCTGAGCTCTTTTCTGCACAAAAACGGGCCCAGAAACCCTAGCACCCTTCCACTCTCCCCCTCAAACCCTTGCACCTGCAAAAATTTGGAATTCAAAATTTCAGATTTCCAAAAAAAAAAAAAAAAAAAAAAAGGGCCTAGCCTCACGAAAATAGCCAAGACCAATCTTGGGACCTCCTCTCTTCACTTGGAAGAAGATCCGTGTCTCTTGTTGCTCCAAAACATCTTTACAAATTCCAAGATATTTTGCATGGCCATCTTTACAACTCAAAAATATTTTGCATGGCCATATCTACCTCGTTGCATGGCCAAACCCACCTGGAAGTTTGTCTCAACCAAAAAACTATATTCAAGGTTCAACCACTGCCCTTGCCGAAAATGAGACCTCACCGGCTACAAGGCAAGGTCCAGCTCCAAGTCGCTCAAGGCCCAGCGATAAAACCCAAATATTTTGGCCAAAACCGAACCCAAGGCCCAAACCCCTTGCCGAACGGCAAGGGTCATGAAGTTTTTCTGGAGGGCTCCCACAAGTCTCAGCTTACAGAGTATCTAGCTTTCAAAAACAAAAGAGGCCAGCCCCTCAACTCCCTAAACTAGGTACCTGCCGAAGGTATCCACTTATCAAGGAGGCCTATAAGGCAAAGGTGGAACACAGCAAATGAGGGGCCACTCATTTCGTTACCTGCCGAACCAGCTCTGAGACTCCAAGACTCTTGATCTCCTCAGCCCCCAAGTCCGAGCCCAGCTCATGTTCAAGATCTAAATGACCACACAAAAGTCGGCATCACACAAATGGACAGGCTGGCCTTGCCGTTCGGCAAGGCCCATGGAAGTAATTTTCGAAAGTACAAACATACCTTGCTGAGTTTCCAGGAAACCCCTTCATAAATCACCTCCTGCCGAAGACTACGCATGTGAGGCCACCGCCCCAAAATTTACTCAACACACCCTTGCCGAACGGCAAGGGCTGTGCAGAAAGGATATTGAACTGCTAGAATCGAAAGGCCTAGCTCCTAGTACACATGCCCAGCTCCGAGCTCTTCCAAAAATCAACTCTCAAGGACCAGCACAAACCCACGACCGAACCTCAAAATGGCCAGCTCCCCAGCTACTGCCACAAATCTTTTTGCTGCATTTGGACTCCCGAAACTTGCGAAATCCAAAGACCCAATGTGCCCAGCACCAGCACTCGAACAACAAGGTCCTAACTCCTTGCCGAAGGTGAAAGAGCTCGGACCACCGTGAGCTGAAACAGCCCCGCCTCCTTCAACAATGCCTTACCGAAGCTGAGAAAAATAAGGGACTTGGCCCCGTTGCCCCAGCTCCTATTTTCAAACCAAGTCCTAGGTCCCAGCTACAAAAAAAAAAAAAGGAGAGAATGAGGGAGTAAAAGGTCTCAGCTATTGCTTGCCGAACGGCAAGCACTGTGGGGTTATATTTTTATACCCCTCTCAAAGTTACAAAACCCTAACCTCTAGGAGCCCAGCCCCCATCTAAGCTAAGACACGTGAGCATTCAATTCTTTTTTATAAGCAATATAAAATAATAGAGTGCCTGGCCACACAAGCTTCAGCTCATGCCTAAATACCTAGCCAAAGTACCTAGCCCCTTTCATTTTCACCTTGCCGAAGGCCTAGCTCCTTCAAAGAAAAAAGGGCCAGCTACCTTCAAAGAAAAAAGGGCCAGCTACTTCCAAAGAAAAAAGGACCTAGCTCCTTCAAAAAAAAAAAAAAATGGCTTGGCCTCCTTGCCGAACGGCAAGGAGCATGAAAACTTTGGAGGAAGGCTCAAAATTTTATTTTATTATTATTATTTTTTTCTCCCAAAAAAAAAAAAAAAAACCTTGCATGGCTTGCATGGCTTAGGGAGCAATGAGTTGAAACTAAAGGACCCAAGTCATAAACACAAATGACGTCAAGGGATTACCTACACCAAAAGCACAAGGCCCCGCCCTCTATCAAAGCTAAGCTATATAGAGCCCAGCCGCGGGCTCCATGCAAAATACACAGGTACCTAGCTACCAACAATCCCAGAGATTCCCACAGCTACCAAGTATTAACGCAACTTCTAGCTTGCCAACTTGGGGGACTAGGGACTGCCCTACGGCTCCCACTGAACCTGGAATGCTCGGTCATGATTACACAAAAATTCACAAGTTCCCAACCCAGAAGTCACTTCTTGACCGCGAACTTGGGGGATTACTGTTTACACCATAATCAACCGAGCATATCTGGCTTCAAAACGACTACTGTTCTCTCACGCCGAAGGAAGACACTCTTGCACAACGACGTGCGCAAAGTCTCACATCGGAAATCTACACAAACCTCCCACTCTCACCTCCCTATAAATAGAGACTTCTCTCAACTTAAATAGGGACTACTTCTCTCCCCATGTATTGATGTATTTATACGTTATCATAATGAGAATATACTTCTCCGTGGACGTAGCCCATTCATTAAGGGTGAACCACGTACATCTTGTCTTCTTTACATTTATCACTTGCCCAAGTCTTTACATACATGCTTAAGGTCCTCACCTTCATCCATCATCCATCACACCATTATCTCTAAGTTGGACTCATTCTTGGCCTAGCCATTTTGAGCATCAACAAGTTTTAGTTTTTCTGTTACCAAGGAAAACACAACTACAGACTAAAAGCAAAACACAGTCTAAAAAGCGTAGCTAGAAAAACTCCCCACGTTACACAATTCACCCTCCTCCAACTCATGCCCCATCGCAGCCAAAAGATCAGCAGCAAAATTGCCTTTACCATTGCCAACAATCCAACGAATTCCAAAGAGGAGTAAAGAACGAGCATCCAAAATACCTTTCCAAGAATTAGAAGAATTAGTAGTTTCCCGACAAAAATATGATTACGTAAGTACTTTCTACGAACAATTTTAATCCACCAACAAACATCATCCATCGAAATTTTCTAACCAAGTTTAGCCAAAGTCCTTTATTAAAGAAAGAAGCTGGCCAGAGGGTCCTCTTAAAATCACTTCAGCTACAAGTCCGTTACATCATGTTGTATATTACTTTAATGTTAGAATTGAAAACACAAACACAAGGCAAAATTGTAGCAATGTTCATTGATTAAGACCCGACTTTATTTTTTGTCCCTCATGTTGCAAAATTGTTATGGTGTCTTTCAATTAGATCTTGTGTTGCACAACTATTCCTTTCTGTTAATTCTATTGGTTTTTCAATCAAAATTGATCATACACATGATAGATATTTTAAGGGTAAATAAGACTTTTACCTAGCCATCACCTCCTTCTACCCAAACCCAGTCGCACGCCACCCTCTTCCCCCCAAATCTGCCCATCCATTTACCTCACCAACCAAGCAACCCAAACCATCCCAGATGGGTCAAAGCCTCCAGCACCTTTAGGTGACAAATTCCAAGTCTCCTTTGGTATGTCAACCACTTCCCCTCCAAACCAAGATGGATTTTATCTGGACATAGTAAAATGCATCAACATGGTTTTTTTGTCTCCAACCAATGAGGTGTCGCTCAACTTTGGGTGGATCAAGAGCTCCTTGTCCTCCCAAAAAATCAACTTCTCCAATCACCCAACCCTCCTTCCCCACATGCTCAAATGGGGAGACTGGGTTTTTTTATATAAATTAATGAGTTTATTTATCTAATAAATATTTTATATGAATTTCTCAATTTACCCTTAATTTTGATAGACAATTTAACTAAATTAACGGAAAAACCAATAATGCAACATGAGATCTAATTGAAGGATGACCATAACAATTTGCGACATGAGAGACGAAAAGTAAAGTCGGGTCTTATTTGAGGGACCACTCCTACAATTTTGCCCAAACACTAACATTACTTATGAATATTCATTTTACAAAACTGAAATTGCTACAATTTTTATTTTATTTTTAAAAGATGAAGGATATGATGCGTTAGGCCTGGGCATGGATTGGTTCGAAACGATAGAAGGCTCTTCTGTTAACTAAACCAAAGACTTCGAATCGGTTAACCTAATACCTAATATTCGGTTCGGATTGGTTCGGTACACCGGTAGTACCGTAATAAAAATATACTAATAAAAATACAATTTATAATACTTTCACGTAACATAAGTTCTTAAACAAATACACCAAATTATCATTGTAAAATATAAAAATCCAATAGTCTAATCCATCCAGGTATGAAATCAAATAACTTAGTCATTATATCATTCAATATATATTCAAGATGTACTGGGAGCCACTTGTGGTTGTTGTTTGAACATTTGAGTGTTATTTTTACTGAATTCTCTACATTTATGTAAATAATTTTGACATTTATTTTGTGTTGGGTTCTTTAGTTTTTCATGCTGAATCCAACCATATAAAGAACATAAAATTTGGATCAACGGTTGGAAAGTTACAGGTAAAAAAATAGGACAAAGGTCGAAACTGGATACATAGAAAATTCATAAATTCCTCTCTGACTAAGAAGTGCTACAGTACCCGGGTGATGAAGAATTGATAGAATGGTGATAAAGCAGTGATATAATGGTGATAAAGAAGTGATACAGCAGTGATAAAGGAGTGATACAAAATGTTGATTGTATTTATCTTTGGTTTCTTGTTTTGTATTTAAATAATAGAATAAGTATAAATATTAGATCGGTACGGATTTCCGTCGGGTTAGGAATATTGTTTCCGTTAACCAAACCAAACATCTCGGTACGAATAAGATCGAAACAATTAAAATTAAAAAATAATTATTTAACCAAACCAAACCAAACTGTCGGTATGGTACGGTCGGTACGCGGATAATTCAGATGAGATGCCCACCCCTATGATGTGTTAGGTGCTTTGCCTGGATGTGAAGTCTTCAAAAGGCCAATGTCTGCTTTTTTGTCTTAAATGAAGGTTGAGAATCCTTCAAAACATCACTGATTGCTCCAACCTTTAACCACATTTGCTAACTTGGTGTCTCTACTTTTGATTTTGTAATCTCGACGACCAAGCCTAAGCCTAAACAAAGGTTTACTGAGATCTGTCTAACAGTGCAAGGCACACAAGTTCTAACAACTCAGCAGCCAAGGGAGCTCCATTGTGTTAAATTCAAAGAGACGGGCCATCGGCCCACTACTAGCAACACTGATATTGTCCCCAACTTAACTGCTTACAAAGCCCAGTAGGTGTGAGGTTTTATCACAAAAGGCCTCGGTGATATTAGTAGTGGAACCATTCATTATATATTGTATTTTATTCAATCAAGTTTCCGATGTGGGACTCATTCTTCAGGGGCGGATCCATTAAGGGACAAATGGGGTCGCTTGATCCCATGTATGCCATAAAATCTCTACGCGAGCTCCGCTGTTATCCTCTTGAAATGTTGGTGGCAACCTTAGATGGCCACCAATTGTTCGACGAAATGCTTTAAAGAGCCCCTGAGCTCTTATGCGGTGGACTCCAGCTCTCTTCTTAGATGCATTGTATGTGTCTCATTGGCTCCCTCAGTTCTCTTCTTAGATGGTTCTTAGGGGTTGAATATTGATGAAAGAGGGAGCAGAGGAATGTACACACACACACACACACACACATATATATATATATATCCCCGGAGAGTCACCACCTTCACTATAACATGAGAAAGATACAAATACAAGAATAACCACTCAAGTTTTATACCCAACCCCGAGTCCCGTATCCAATAGGATACACCCCTTGTACACCTAGATATCCCGTTGTAGACAGTGAAATTTTGGTGAATTAAATTCCACTAAGTAAGAAAATAATTAGGGTTTTGGTGGATTAAATTATGGGCCCCATAATTCGCCCATGTGGCGTACGACTCATCAAAATTGGATTAGTTGTCAAAAGTGACACGTGTTGACATCCGACGGAGTGCATCAAAAGATTCAAAGTGAAGACAAAATTAAAGGAAAGAATCTTTGTGATTGACTTTGATTTAAATCAAATATTAATCAAGTCAATCTATCGAAGATACTTTGGTTAAATTGCCAAATTATCGGAATTGATTTTAAATCAAATCAAAATCCCACAATGCAGGGTCCTAAAGAAGGAAAGGTATATAAGTCAAGCATCATACATGGGCCTATAAATAGGAGACCTCAAGACGAAAGAAAGGGGGTTAGACAGACCATACATTCAGAAGAAACAAAAAACTCTCTACATTCTTCGCCTCACTTTGGAAGAGCCACCAAGCATAACAAATAAGTGCCGATTCCTCCACCCTAAAAAATCCAAACACTAAACAAGCTTCGTGCTACCAGTTTGATCAAGATCAAGTCTCTACGACCCTTGTATCAAACACAAAATTTTTTTAAAACACTTTGGAGATTGAATCAGAGGATTTAATACAGAGATTGTAACCCTAAATTTCATTAATACAAATATTATTTTGTACACATGTTCTTATCTCATTTATCACAGAAAATTCGTGTTTACACCCCTCTTTTTAACCTTTGATGAACCTAGCTAATTCCCAGCTGAAACATCTTCCTGGAGTTTGTGGGATTGCTTGCTTGTATCTCACAAGCAGTCCACTCCCTCTCTGCCATGCTCTCTCTCCCTTGCTCTTTGGTGCGACACAAGCACATGCACACCTCTTCACAAACTCACCCATTCCTTATGTAGCCACGGGTGAAACCTCACATGCAAAAGGTAAAACAATCCCAACCATAATGATGGTGGATTGATGTGATTAATTGCAAGTGGACAATATCGCTCAAATTAATATAGTAGTAAGTAGAGTATCGTTCCAACAGGATCAAGTAATCTATTAAATACTAGATTGATTAATTTCTAATTATGATTGAATTTCTAATTATATTTGAATTAAACGAAAAGAGAATTATGATGATCAAAATCTAATTAAGCAAACAAAATAAATTGAGATTAAGGAAATAATGTAAAAGATGAAAACAAAGATGATAAAGCACTAGGGCACTGATTTCACCTAGCTAATCCCACCCAAATTCTTCTAGCTTGTTAATTCTAATTACCTAACATGTTGATAATCGTTTTCCCTTACCTCACCAATACTCTCTTCCGAGTTATATCAGTTGTATTCCTTACAGTCAACCCACTCTATTCCTAGTTATGGATTTAGATAGCTAAGAACCCATTAAGATTTGTGGAAAACAATAAAGATTACACAAACCATAACCTAGTCTTCCGAGTCGGCTATGTAATTTTTGGTACTTGTTACTAGAAGCTATTTACTAGGAATCTCCTTCCGGTCTCAACCTAATTCTTCCAATCATGCAATTAGTGGCCAATTAATTGAAAGCATTAAGAACGGTAACAAGCACTCAACATGTATAGATAAATAAAATTAACAATATAAAAGAATTTGAGTATTCATAGCTAGGCTACATCGTAGCCCTAGTAAAAGAAATTAGTTCATGAAAGACTTATTGAGAATCATGATGGTTGATGAAGACATGGTAGACATTGAATTCTCCAAGTAGAATGCCAAGATTGCGCAAGCTTTCTTCGTATTCTCCTTTGGATATTTAGGCTATGAGTATGAATATGGAGGATGATGGGTGATGGGTGGTCGGTGGTCGGTTGAACAATGACCTAAACTTCCTATTTATAAGACTCCTAGAAATCCTATCTAAGGTATAATTACAATTGTTATAAAAGTAGGATTCCTTCTAAATAGGGTCTTCTTTATTTCTCCTTGTTTGACTTGATTAATCTCCAATCTTCATCTTCTTGCCATTTTTAGCACACTTTCTCCTATTTCCATAGTTCCTTCACAAATCTCACAAAACCAATTAAACAACCAATTTAAACCAAGGAAATTAACAAATAAATAAGTAAAGGAGGCATAAAATATATATAAATTATAGGCTTATCAAATACCCCCAAACCTATATTTTGCTAGTCCTCGAGCAAAACTGAAAATCAAAAATAAAATAAAACAAACAAACTAAACTAAACCACTTTCGCAGGTAATCTCGATGGCACTTAGCATGTGCCACAAGCCTTTAAACCTCTAAGTGTCCCTATTAGGAGGAGTTGTGTCTCCTGAGGGTTTACCAGTCACGACACCCACAAACGCTCCTTGCAAAACAAATTCGTTAAAGCAATACTTCCAACAAACTAATAATAACCAATGAATGTCAATCACAATTCAAAAACTAAAGTTATGCTACGACAAATAAAATGCACCATAGTGTAAAGTGTAAAGCCAATACTCCAAGGACTCGAACTTAAAGATAACCACACTTGGCGTGTGTACAAATTCGCCTCGACTCTAGGCCTCACTGGATAACTCTCAATTTTCTCACAGAACCTAGGGTTGCACTCTTACCCAGCATATGTGAATGAAGTTAGGTAAAGAAATCAAAATATAAGACACATATGCATCCCAAATGAATAAAAGGCAATTTTTGAAAATAGATCTCATGGAAAGGAAATCAAATACTAAGAACCATAGATGAAGTACATACCTCCACTTCCGAGTAAGAAGTCCCCAAAGATCCGTTAGGTCTTTACTATGGTTGTAATGAAGGGCTAAGTTATGGGTTATGAAAGAAAAGGAAGGAAATACTAGAACTTGAGACATATCAAGGCATTTATCATGTTATAAGGCTTGGCTCTTCAAATTTACTTCACAAAGGCGTCTAGGATTTTTGATATGCTTCACTTTTTCTTTTTTTTTTTCTTTTTGAATATATATCTTCTTCTTTCTTTCTTTTTTTTTTTTTTTTTTCTTCTTTTCTTTCTTTTTTCTTGAACTTTGAGCACATATTTCCTCGGTACACGCCACCTCTTTTGTTGATGTAGAGCTTAACCTTCATCCTTGTCTTCATATGCCATGGCATATCCCAAGTTATAGGGTATGGCCAAAAAATAGGGTGAAAAGGGTAAGGAAATATTGTGGGTGATGAAAGAAAAGGCTAAGTGTTTGGCTTCAAAGGGTTGATGGCACACACAATGGGTAGGACATGAGGCTTTATTTATTGGTTAGAACATGCATAGCCTAACATCATCTCTCAAGGTCCATCCAACTCAAAAGTGAAAGCATAAGATGATTCATACAAAATAGAGATTAGTTCTTAGTACTCAATTCAAAAACCTAATTGAGATCAATCTAAATAAGAAAGAAAGAAAATAGTGAATAAGAATAATCCCAAATACTCTCTCAATGAATGGCAATTTGGCTCAAGTATCTCACAATGGTAGTCTCTACTATTTCTCCACAATCATCCAAGTATAGCTACCTTGTCCATCAAAATACTTGAAGTATGACTATGTGAAGTGCTATAATTATGATGCATAAAATTTCATGGCAACACTTTAATTAAAGAAATATGATCAAACATTACATATACATCACTATTAGTAAGAGAAAGTACAAGCTTTAACAAATTTTTATTTTTTTTCAAAAGTTAAAGGAATTTTGTGATTTTGGAAACAAATATGAGTGAATTTATGAGCCCCAATTGCTTAGGAATAAAGAAATCTCATCAAAAGGAAGAGGACACACCTGGAATAGCTCCTAGAAACCTCTGATCGCGAATGGAATGGGTCGTAATTGATTTGGAATGAAATCAGAAAATTCTGGAAAATTGACCTTTAGCGACGAAAAATCTGATGAACACCGTCGCTGAAAACCCTTTAGCAACGAAAAATCTGATGAACACCGTCGCTGAAAACCATTTTGTGACGAAAAATCTTCATATTTCTGGGCAAATTGCAGCTGGCCTTTTTTGGGTTTTAGGCCACTTTTCTAGCTTCAAACCTTCCTAAAACGTCATGTAAACCACTTGAGACCCCCAAACCTGTTTGAAATCATCATAATAACCATTCTAAACATATTGGTGGCTTCAAATTTACCGAAAAAAACATCAAAAAGGAAAATAGGCAAAATTTTTGATTTTGACCAAAATAAAAACATAATAACTTCTTTTGCTATTTTCTGGGTTTTAAAGTCACCGAATGACCAAAACAACATCTGTAACACATCTGAAACATGTTTCAATCATCTTGGGGCTAGAAAAAGTCGAGAATATTCTTTGAAACACAAAACCCTTTCTTTGGAACACAAAATCTGGTTTTTTTTTTCTTTTTCTTTATGACTTAAAACTCAAATAACAACATAAACCACAAAATTCCACACCCCCAAACCTAAACTAAACATTGTCCTCAATGGTTAAATTAAATGCATGTAACAATTAGTAAAGGCATAGAACGATGAAAAAAAATAAAAATAAAAATAAAGACTGAAAAGAAAGGAACGAAGGTACCTAGTTGGGTTGCCTCCCAACAAGCGCTTGATTTATAGTCTCCAGCCCGACTTTTGGAATGATTATCACCCAGGATCATGGAGAGCGAAGGTCTCCTTTTGTTGATTGCAATTTGCTTCCAAGTATCTTTGCAAAGTGAGGGTTGGTGCGGCAATGGTGCTTGGGATAGCCTTTGTTTCCAATGAGTTTACCATTTTGAGCACGTGCGGCTCCTCTCTTACCTCTATCTCATGAACCAAACTTTCTTTTAGTGGATCTTTTGGGTAGTCCGCTATGCATTTTGGTCGAACAACATGATCTACTGCTTCTAAACGGAAACAATACTCCGAATCAATGGGATACTTGGTTGCATCAAAAACTTTGAATTCCACCTCTTGATCGGCATCTCGTAGGATCAAAGAACCTTTTTGTACGTCAATTATCATTCTTCCCATAATGAGAAATGGGCGGCCTAAAATAATTGGAGTGTCGACATCTTCTTCCATATCCAAAACTATGAAATCAGCTAGGAATATGAATTTATCCACCTTCACTAGTACATCTTCAAGAATGCCGTGAGGATATGTAAGTGATCTATCCGCCTTCTGCAAAGAAATATTAGTTTTCTTAATTTCCCCCAAACCAATTCTTTTAGCTACAGACAAAGGCATTAAATTAATACTAGAACCTAGATCACACAATGCTCTTTGAAAAGAAATAGTGCCAATGGTGCAAGGAATAGAAAACCTCCCTGGATCCTTTCGCTTCGGTGGTAGTTGACTTTGTATTACTGCGCTACACTCCTCCGTCAATTCCACCATATCTGTATCTTCCAAACGTCTCTTTTTGCTTAAGATGTCCTTGATGAACTTTCCATAGTTTGGCATTTGCTCTAGTGCTTCACCAAATGGAATGGTATTTTGCAATTTCCTAAAAATTTCAAGAAATTTGGAGAATTGTGCATCCTTCTTATTTTTCTTCAAGCATTGCGGAAAAGGAATTGGAGGAACGTAGGATTTTGGAGTGAGATTTTTGGATGGTGGTTTCTCAGTTTTTGCTGAATTCCCAGTGGAGCTTACATCGGCGGGTAGGCTATTTTCTTCAGCTTTTTCTGTATCTCTCAACTGCTGGTAGTGCTTTTCTACGTCCAGATCTACAGCGGTTTTGATGGGTCTCCCATTTCGAAGTGTGATTGCCTTCACATGTTCTTGAATTTTCGGATTAATCTCAGGTTGGCTTGGCAATACTCCCTGATTTCTTCCACTCAATGCATTAGCTAGTTGACCCATTTGAACTTCTAAATTTCTGATGGAAGCAGCGTGGTTTTGTAGGGTCGTCTCCGTCCTACTCATGAATTGATTTGTATTTGTGGCGAGCTGTGCGATTATGTCTTCCAAGTTATTTTTCTTCTCTTGTGGTTGAAATCCCGGTGGTGGTCTTTGCACGTTCTGATTATTGCTCCATGAAAAATTTGGGTGCCTTAGCCATCCCGGATTGTATGTGTTGGAGAATGGATCATTGCCGGGATGTCTATAGGTATTCACCAGATTGGCTTGTTCTTGCAAAAATTCTGGAAAATCAACCCCATGAGGACAAGATATGGTGGCATGACCGGGAACAGCACAAATTGAGCAAATCTCTTGTGTTGGTGCTCTCCCATTCATAGCAAGCAAGGCATCCAATTTACTGGTTATAGCGTCAATCTGCTCTTTAGAAGCAAAAGCATTAGAACTACCAATTTCATAAATTCCAGCACGCTTACCTCTTGTATCAGAATGTTGTGTTTCAATCGCTAGTGTATCAAACAAAGTTTGACATTCAGTTGCCGTCTTGTTCTTAATAGATCCACCTGCATAGTTATTCACTGCAGCCTTACTCGAAACGGTTAGTGCCTTATAAAAAATACGCATGAGAACTAGAGTAGGCAAACCATGGTGAGGACACTGGATTAAAAAATTATTGAACCTTTCCCAAGCTTCTGAAAATGACTCATCGGCCTGTTGACTGAATTGCATGATTTTATCCCTTAGTGCATCAGTTTTCTGGGTTGAAAAGAATTTCTCCAAGAACTTGTTTTGAACTTCTCTCCAGCTAGTCAATAATCCAGGCCTTAAGGAGTTTAGCCACATCTTAGCTTTATCTTTCAGCGTGTAGGGAAAGACTTTCATCCTGAGATGTTCTTCGGTGACTCCCTCTGTCAAAGACATGTTAGAAACCATGTTAAAAATATCTCTAATATGAGCTAAAGGATCTTCAGAACTTAATCCATGAAAAGAAGGCATCATATTAAAGTGGATATTTTTCAATTCATAATTCCTGGCAGCTGCAGGGAGAACGATGCTTGAAGGTGACGTCGGAATTGTCGGGATATCAAGGTCTCCCATTGTTTCATTCTGTACAAGGGCCATCTCTTCTTCTCCTCCTTGTTGATTCTTCTTTTCTCTGTCTTGTTTTTTATTCTTACGAATTGCTCGAAGCTTTTGTTCAATCTCAGGTTCTAATTCAACTAGTTGGCTATTTAAAGAGCGGGTACCAGTCATTCACCGTATGCTCAGAAACGAAGTGGTTGTACCTGCAAACAAGGACAAAGGATTGCTTAAATAATGAGAGAATAATAGAATTAAATAAGGAAACAAAACCCAAACACAATTAGGAAAAGAAACTTTAATTATGAAACCCAAAGGAAATTGGAAAGAAACTTGAATAAAGGGAATAGAAAGTTGAATGGAAATAGGAATGGAATTCCTAATGGCTGCGTGAAACACTCCTTGTTTCCCCCTTTTTTTTTTTTTTTTTTTCTCTTCCTGCGAGCTGGCTGCTGGTTTCTTGCTTCCTTTTGGTTTGTTTGTGGTCTGAATCCCTCACGTTCTCTCCTCCTTTTTTTTTTTTTTTTTAATGAATTCAAGTTGAATTCAAAAAGTACCTGAAATAAAAATAAAAATAAAAATAACTAATTAAATATTCAAAATATAACTAGAAAATAAAGCACACTAATATTAACAGATTAAGTCAATCCCCGGCAACGGCGCCAAAATTTGATGTGATTAATTGCAAGTGGACAATATCGCTCAAATTAATATAGTAGTAAGTAGAGTATCGTTCCAACAGGGATCAAGTAATCTATTAAATACTAGATTGATTAATTTCTAATTATGATTGAATTTCTAATTATATTTGAATTAAACGAAAAGAGAATTATGATGATCAAAATCTAATTAAGCAAACAAAATAAATTGAGATTAAGGAAATAATGTAAAAGATGAAAACAAAGATGATAAAGCACTAGGGCACTGATTTCACCTAGCTAATCCCACCCAAATCCTTCTAGCTTGTTAATTCTAATTACCTAACATGTTGATAATCGTTTTCCCTTACCTCACCAATACTCTCTTCCGAGTTATATCAGTTGTATTCCTTACAGTCAACCCACTCTATTCCTAGTTATGGATTTAGATAGCTAAGAACCCATTAAGATTTGTGGAAAACAATAAAGATTACACAAACCATAACCTAGTCTTCCGAGTCGGCTATGTAATTTTTGGTACTTGTTACTAGAAGCTATTTACTAGGAATCTCCTTCCGGTCTCAACCTAATTCTTCCAATCATGCAATTAGTGGCCAATTAATTGAAAGCATTAAGAACGGTAACAAGCACTCAACATGTATAGATAAATAAAATTAACAATATAAAAGAATTTGAGTATTCATAGCTAGGCTACATCGTAGCCCTAGTAAAAGAAATTAGTTCATGAAAGACTTATTGAGAATCATGATGGTTGATGAAGACATGGTAGACATTGAATTCTCCAAGTAGAATGCCAAGATTGCGCAAGCTTTCTTCGTATTCTCCTTTGGATATTTAGGCTATGAGTATGAATATGGAGGATGATGGGTGATGGGTGGTCGGTGGTCGGTTGAACAATGACCTAAACTTCCTATTTATAAGACTCCTAGAAATCCTATCTAAGGTATAATTACAATTGTTATAAAAGTAGGATTCCTTCTAAATAGGGTCTTCTTTATTTCTCCTTGTTTGACTTGATTAATCTCCAATCTTCATCTTCTTGCCTTTTTAGCACACTTTCTCCTATTTCCATAGTTCCTTCACAAATCTCACAAAACCAATTAAACAACCAATTTAAACCAAGGAAATTAACAAATAAATAAGTAAAGGAGGCATAAAATATATATATAAATTATAGGCTTATCATGGATCACACATCAATCATTATGTTTCCATAATAAATTTATCATTTGCATTAACCAAGAGGTGCTGATTTTTCTTCTCAAAAAACCATCTCACGTGCTTGCAAAAGTAACCAGCCGGATGCCCAAGGAAGCCACAATGATGTTGGTCAAAGAACCTCACCCATTATTGCACCTTATCTCCCACCAAAAGCATCAGCATTAAGACAAAAAACTATTCCTACACTAAGGAGGAAACCCAAGGCGCCGAAAGCATGTGCAGCTCCCCTATTTTCCTTCTCCTTTTCAGACATCAATTATTGACTATGTGCTTTGAGAGGGTAAAATAACAGCTGCACATCTGGACTCCACTAAGTAGGGATTTCCAACAACGTTCAATCAACGTCTGCTTTTTGGTAGGGTGAATATTCTGCTAATTTGCAGTCTCTACTTTTGATTCTGTAATCTTGACGATCAAGCCTAAAGCCTAAACCAAAGTTTACTGAGATCTGTCAAACAGTCAAAGGCACACAAAGTTCTAACAACTGAAGCTAAGGGAGCGTCATTGCTCGTAAGGTCAGTACACTAAATCACATTTTTTCAGTTTGTATTTCCTATCATCCCATATTGCGTTGTTTCCCTTCTCAGTTTTCATTTGTGTTTTGCATCAAAAATAAATAAACAGATGGCAGAAATTATTGTTGGAGTTTTTGGTCCCGTAATGCAACTTGGTCAGTGGTTATGGAGTCCAGCAAAGCGTGGATTGGGTTACATGGTTCATTACGAGAGAAATGCAGAGTCTCTCAACCTTCAAATTGAAGAGCTTAAAGTAAAAAAAAATGGTAATCAAAATTTCGTTGATGCGTTTCAACTAAATGGAGAAGAGCCTGAGATTAAAAAGTGGTTTGAAGATGCGAATAAGGCCATAGAAGATGCTGCAAAATTAACTGGTGAAGTTGCAGCAAGTAAAAATTGCATTAGCGGGATGTGCCCGGATTTGAGATGGCGTTACAATTTAGGAAAGAAAGCAAAGGAGGAGAAAGAAGCAGTAAACAAGCTACTAGAAAAGGGAGATTTTCAAACAATTTCTGTTCAAGTTCCACATCCCATTGAAATTGAGTCCACAATGTCAACTGGTGATTTTCAAGCATTTGGATCAACAAGAAAAGCCATGGATCAAGTCATGACAGCGCTGAAAGATGATGAGGTCACTGTGATTGGGGTCCATGGAATGGGAGGTGTAGGCAAAACAACCATGGTGAAACAGGTTGGTGCACAAGCCCGTAAAGATGGACTCTTTGATCATGTGATTATGGCTGTCTTTAGCCAAAACCCCGACTTGATGAAGATTCAAGGCCAACTTTCAGATATGTTGGGCTTGAAATTGCGGGAGGAAACAGAATTGGGAAGAGCAGGTAGATTGAAGGAGAGGATACTAAGGGGAAACAAGACCCTTATAATCTTGGATGACATTTGGAATGCATCACAAAATTTGACTAGCGTTGGAATTCCCAGCCCCATTGAACTGCAAGGATGCAATTCCAAAGTCCTACTCACCACAAGGAGATTGAATGTCTGTCACGTGATGAAGAGCCATGTAAAAGTACATCTCGATGTCTTATCCGTAGAAGATTCTTGGAACTTGTTTACGAAGGAAGCAGGAAGGTCTTTTGACTCAAGGACTTCCTATGATGTAGCGAGAAAGGTAGCTGGGGAATGTGCAGGTCTTCCAATTGCATTGATAGCAGTCGCAAGGGCACTTGGAGATAAAGACTTGGAAGAATGGAAAGAAGCAACTCGACGACTGGAGAGGTCCCAGCCTGCAACCCTTGAAGACGAGGGAGATGTGTTCAAATGTATAAAGTTAAGCTTTGACTACTTGAAAGGCGAGGATGCCAAGTCATGCTTCTTGCTCTGCTCCCTATTCCCAGAAGACAGTCGTATCGCCATACAGGACTTGTTCAGTTACGGGTTCGGGTATGGATTGTTTCGAGATGGCATGGCATTGGAAGAAGCCAGAGCCAGAGCACATTCCGTGATTAAGTACCTTAAAGCTTCCAGCTTGCTTTTGGACGGGGAAACAGAACAATATGTCAGGATGCACGATGTCATACGGGATATGGCCATATCAATTGGATTATCAGAACTTGGCCATGGGTTTCTGGTAAAAGCCGGTTGGGACTTAAAGTTATGGCCAAATGATGCAGATGAAGGCTGCTCTACAATCTCGCTAAAGTATAATTGTATAAGTAAGCTCCCTGAAGATTTGGTATGCCCAAAACTCCAGATTTTACTCCTAGATAATAATGATACACTACATGAGATCCCAGAAACTTATTTCCAAGGTATGAATGCATTAAGGATCTTAGACCTCAGCAAGACTTCTATTTCGTTCTTACCGTCATCATTGAATCTCCTAAGAAATATCCAAACGTTGCATCTAGATGAATGTTCATCATTAAAGGACATCTCCGCACTTGGAGAACTAAAGAAACTTGAGCTGCTTAGTCTGAAAAAAAATTGTTTGGAGGAATTGCCAAAAGAAATAGGAAATTTGGCCAATCTGAGGTTGTTGGATTTGACTGGTAATACAAAGATTGAGATAATTCCACCCAATGTGATATCTAGGTTATCTAGGTTAGAGGAACTACACATGCAATCTAGTTTTGGAGACTGGGGGAGTAGAGTTCAAGGAGCAGGAGAAAGAATTAATGCTGGCTTTGATGAGTTAACTTGCTTGCCGTACTTAAATATTTTGGTAGTTCAAATTTTTGATGCAGAAAGCATTCCTAAGGGTGTTGAGCTCCATCCCAATTGGGAAAAATTCTACATATTTATCAACAAGTCAAAAGCATTACATGAGATGGATTATTGTAGTGATTTAGATTGTACAAGACTGTTGGTCCTCGACACATCGATCAATACCTTGCCAAGTTGGTTTAATAGTGTGGTGACCGAGACGGCAAAGAAAATAATTTACACAAAATGTAGGGGCTTAAATAACTTTCTTGCGGAATATGCTACTGAGAGATTACATGGTTTGATTTCTCTCCGTGTCCAATACTGCAATGAGATGCTAAGTTTGATGAATACAACCACAACAGTGGTTCCAAATAGACCTGTGTTCGAGAACTTGGAAGAGTTGTATGTAACTGAAATGGATGACTTAAAAGAGTTATGCGTCGGTGACTTACCACATGGATCTCTAGGCAATCTCAAGTTATTGGAGGTGAGTGCTTGTAAAGTGTTGAGCACATTTCTTCAACCAAATTTGTGGCAGAAACTTCAAAATCTGGAAGTAGTTATTATTGAACGAATGTCCCGTATGGAATATGTATTTCAGTCTGAAGGGGTAAAGGAAGAACAAACTGTTTTTAGAAAATGGAGAGAGATGAAATTGTCCTTACTTCCAGAACTAAAATGCATATGGAAAGGCCCGGCTCAGTATGCAATCTTCCATAATCTTAAATTTTTGTCAGCTTCTGTGTGTACAAAATTGAAGAGCATCTTCACAACAGATGTATCTCAGTGTCTTTTGCAACTCGAAGAGCTACAGATAAAGTATTGCTCTAGTTTGGAGACAGTTATTGGACCAAGCGCGGGAACATTGGAGAAGAAAATCATTTTTCCTCAATTGAGAAACTTAACATTGCAGTGGCTTCCAGAATTGCAAAGCTTTTATAGTGGTGGAAGTGGTGGTGTTGAGTGCCCTTCATTGGAACACTTGAACGTGTACAAGTGCCCCCAATTTTTAATCTCTACTTCTGTGTTCCACAGCCAGAAGCAAGTTCAAGTAACTGGTGCGTTCCATTTCCCTTATTTTTCATCAAAACGGGGATTTTGCAGTAATCTGTGATTATGTAGTTCAAACTTTCCTGTTGAATTCAACTACTTCAGAATTTTTTTCACCAGGAGAGTTAGAATTCAATTGTAATTATGTTGATAATATCGAAGAACTGCCCTTCTTCCAATAGACACTACCGTGTTGCTGTCCACTGCCAGAAACAGCAGCAATTTTCCCAATA
This sequence comes from Prunus salicina, assembly GCA_020226455.1. Taxonomy (NCBI): domain Eukaryota; kingdom Viridiplantae; phylum Streptophyta; class Magnoliopsida; order Rosales; family Rosaceae; genus Prunus; species Prunus salicina. Next base: position 53,194,040 of record CM035341.1, read on the forward strand.
TCCAAATTTGAGTTGGCAAGTTTATTAAGTACGAGATCTAGAGCTTCCACCCACATCAAGGTGGGTGAAACAATTCTACCATTAACTGAGGGGTCTCGGTAAACTCCATCTTTGGTTTTGTAATGGGGCAAATCAGTGTCAAATTGGACAAGCTCTGTAGTTAAAATGTTAAGATTGGAGTCTAGAACAGTTGCCTTCAGAGACCTTGAAGTAGAATCCAAAATAAATTAATATATAAAAATCAAGTTTTACCCAATTCAGATTACAGAAAATTGATTCCCATATGCAATTTAACTTCTCATGAACAATGATAAACTTGAGAAAACTGAACTAAAAAGATATGAAGAAAGAAAGAATCCTAATTAACTTCACTGTTTATGGAATTCAACAATACAATGAGAACCCACAACCATAAACAAGCCAAAGTGTGACCTTGAAGAAGAACCAGAAATACATTAATAAAGAAAAATCAAATTTTACCCAATTCAGATTACAGACAATCGATACTCATATGCAATTTAACTCTCATGGATAATGACAAACTTAAGGAAACTGAACTAAAAAGATGTGAAGAAATAGAGATTCCCATGTAATGCAATAGAACAATGAGAACCCACTACCATAATCATACCAAGTTGTGAATTTGTGATGTGGGCAATTCTGATCTTGTGAGCAGCATCAAAGAACGAAATCAAACCAGAGAGAAAGAGTGAGGGATTGGTAACTTACTGAGTAGAGCTGTCAAATCCAAGAAAATAAGAATCCTTAGGGAGTGAGAAATCTGCCATTGGAGCAAGCCAAACTAACTCTGATTGATCCTACTCTGGTTTCAACAACGCGACCAGTCCACAGTGAAATTGACGAAAATTGGAAGCCTGCCTTGCTTATATACCAAAGGTGCTGCTGACGATTGAAACGGAAATTGGTTAGTATAAGATTGTATTGAATTCAAAGAGTGAACTTTGGATAAGGATGAAAATGGATTTTCATGGATTTGGGAAGGAATTAATGTGAGCGACAAATGGATTTGATTTGCTGACAGAAATCCAGGTAATCAAAACAATGAGTATGGATGATCACTGAAACGGGATATTATTAGGAAGAGGATATTGAACGATCATGGTTGAAGAAGTGGGTAACGAACCCCATGCTATTTATTACTACCATCCTTCATTTGTGGAACAAAAATTAGAAGAAAGTTTGCCAAAATGTCGTCATCACTTTACGACCCAAATTTATTTCTCAAAAAAAATTATAATCCTCATTTTTACTAATCATGCTATCATCATCCTTGTATTCATCCAATATGTTAATTACTCATTCATCATTCTTTTAGATAGAAGCACATGTCTAATAATTGATTTTAGTATGTTCAGAATCACTCCTAAACAAATTCGACATTAGATAGTGAAAATTGTGGAGGAATGCTGGTTTGACATATTGGGCTTATAATATTGGACCAATTTTATTCCAATATATAAAATTATCAATCAGCAAACCTAGCCAAGGGGTGAGCTTTTTATTTTATAATTAGTGATACAAGGCATTGGAGATGAGGGCACTTTCCTTTCCTGGGATTCGGGTGAACAAGAGGGAGAAAGGGGAGGACCCTATTTCGGCTTTTGTTACAAAAGAAAACACAACTATAAAAACTACCCGCGTTACACAATTCACCTAAATGTGTTTCTCCTCCAACTCGTGCCCCCATGGCAGCCAAAAGATCAGCAGCAAAATTGCCTTTACGAAAAATGTGTTAAAAGAAATCTCTTCACAACGGCCCTTCAAGTAGTGCAGTAGCTTCAACGATAGGAACAAAACATCTACCAATAAATCCAGCTCCAGCAATAGAGTCTGTGCATGCACTGAACGAAAAATTAAATCCAAAAGCAGACAAACCATCTTCCTTGACTGAGGCATCAAAGCTAAGTATGCAGTGAACAGGTAGTTGATCAAAAGACTTGTTGCTTCAGTTTAACAACTGGAGGGTGTATTCAATTGAAATTTTAAAAGATTATTTAGGAGTATTAAATCTTATGAATTTTAAAAGATTTATATATAGGATTTATAAAATTTGAATCAAGTTCAATGACTAGGATTAAAATAACATGAAAGTCACTGCATGTCGAGCCCATGGATGTGACTACAAAAACAAGAGATAAGTTATCTCTGCAACCAAAATACCCAAACTTGTTATCTTACAGGAATAAAATTCACTAGTGGAGCCTCTTTGGAGGCTGATGCTGTGAACGTTCTGAGAGCAATCACTCCGATCCCTTGCCAAAGATGCATGTCTGTTCATCTTCTCCAGCAGAGAAAAAAAAAACCCACATGAAAAATCTGATGGGTTAGGGTGAGATTTGAGATAGGGTTTGGTTTTATACATCCTACTAAAAAATCTCACATAATTCCACATTTAAAAAGATCATTCGAAATTAGCAAATTTTTGAATACCATAGAACTTTTTATTGCTTTAATTGAATACAACTAGATTTGGTTACTCTCTTCTTAAAATCCTAATAGTCTTGGTCACCACAAGACTAGTTTTAAAAATTCGGCCACTCGACAACAACATGAATCTATGACAATATATAAAAATGTAGCCAAAAAAAAGAAAAAGAAAAATGGTATTATCTCTTATTTATATGGTATCCACTAATTCATACGAACTGAAAGCCCCCTCAATGAGATATTTTATAATAAACCCATTTCTTGCATTGATTTTTAATTTAAATTATGTGTGAAATATCATTATTATCCTTGCATTATGTTTTTGCAGAAAGGAAAAAAAAAAAACCTCTAATAGTAGTGTTGTAAGTTTTAGGTTTTTCAATGCATGTATGATATATATTTGATCCATCTAAAAAGTCAATTAGGTTTTTTTTTCTCTCTCTAGAATTTGAGTATTGCAGAGTTTTTTTATATTTTAGATCATACTAGTAAATGGTGCCTGCGCGATGTTGCGGGATTTAAAATTGCGTAAAATGTATATAAAGCGATGAAAATAGGCATGGAACATTGGTCTATTTATATATACATAAAAATGTAAATAGTGTTATTACAGTTAGTTTTTCAAGTTTTAGATTAGTTACAAAAGATAAACTAATAACATGTTTTATATGCTGTTTGATATTAAAATATTAGGCATATTTTAATAGATCAAACAGCTATAAAAACATCAAAATATGAGAAGCTTTGAGCTTTGCATTGTTCAAAATAGCCAGTACAACTGTTTATCTATATGTTATCGCTTTGTGGAAGGGGGTTTTCCCTTTTTGACGTCTGTTCAAAGGAGATCAAGTTGTTGCTGGCTTTGCTGCAGAGCAGACTTATGTTGCTTTTCCTGAGCAGAGGTTTTATCTCTATTCACATAAAGTTAGAAGATGCTATGTGTTAATGTTGATGAATGAAAAAATTTAGAATGAGGGCAATAACTAATATGATAGAATTAAGTTAAAAAATCAAACATGACAAACAATAATGGAGATATATCAAGCATTGTATTAACTTGAGGGACAAAAGTATAAGTTCAATCTATCAAATCAATTAAAAATAAACTGAGGACAATTGTGACAATTTATTAAAGATCTATAAGAGATTTACACGAAAATACTTCAGCTTTAATAGAATCAAATTAAGAGGTCTTGACTTTGTCGTCATCAATTTGGTAAACGATAGGTGTTAGCATACAAACATAAATTTAAATAATCTATAAACACCTAATGATCTATAAATGGAAATAAGATAACCTAATGGCCTAATGAGCAAATTTGTTATAGAATTAAGATAATATAAAGGATAAACAAACTATAGAAGCAGTAACAATCTATAAACCACCATATTGGAAAAAAGTACACATAATAGAAATGTTATCAAATTGATGTCATAATTGAAAGAAAAGAAAAAATAACTACATGAGACACCAAATGAACAAAAGGGAAAGCTTTTTCAAATTTAAGGTTAAACCACGTATCATTATAGTAAATATTTGAATAGAAAAGTTCAAAATTGGGGAAAAAAAATCAATGGAGTAATAGACAAATGTACATCCAGGTTAAAAGACAAATGCACAATCTGGATTACATAATTGCCTTCTTTTCTAAAAGTGCTTATGACAATATTTGGTGTGGAAGTGCTTTAGGCCATAGAAGTGTTTTTTGGATAACTTGTTTATAAATTTTTTTTTATAAAAAAAAAGTGATTTTGTTAGAGACGGTTATGAGCATAAGTGCTTGCTAGAGAAATCAAAAAATGATGTTGTAAACTCAGCATGCATAAACACAGATAACCAAACTGTCAAATTTTACATGAAAAATTGGAAAACAAAATAAGGGAAAAGTATAGATATGTTCTGAATTTGAGTTAAATAAAGGAAATTTGGGTGAAATAATGCATACTCCTTTTTTGGGGCAATGATTCCCACATTGGCTGATGCAATCTTGGTTTTGAGAGAGATAAGTGGGGCATCATCAGAATCTGATACATCTTTGTCTAGACCTTTTGCAGCATGAATCGTTTCAGTTTTCTCATCAGTTGTATCATCACTTGAATACATGCAAAATAAAGGGAAACAAAAGGAATAAGTATATATATTAATTGATATGTAAATATTAATATAAAGAAGTGAATTGTCATAAATTCTTACATTTTGAATTTTTTCTGTGTTTGGATGAGAGAAGTGAAAAGCTTTTTTTTGACAGCAATTCTTGCCTTTTTCTTTGAGGCGGACATGGATTCGTTTGGAGATGAGGTGAATGAAGCAGTAAGTGGTGTGGAAGTTTCTTTTGAGAGTGGTGGTGGAGTAGATGGAAAGATTTGGCCGGGTGTGTCTTTCTTTTCATATTGAACTAACGCTTGATCAAATGGGTTGGAGCTTGATTTGAGCAGCGGCTCAATGTCGTCAAACACGGCTTGAATCAAGAGATCACTTCTGTTCAAATCATTTTTAATGGCTCCAAAGCGCAGCTGAAAAAGTCTGTATTGGCCTCTGACTTGAAGAATTGCATCTGGGAATTCTTCTTGGTTTGTAAAACCTTTCTCAACTACCAACTGATAGCAAGAAATTCCAAATAATTGTTCTGCAACACAAAAAAATGTGTATAAAGTTGTGGAAGAAAAGAAATATACAAACATGAAAATGCAGAAATGATGAGCAAACAAACATTACAAAAATAAAGAAATCAGTACCCAAAAAAAAGTAAAGTATAAGGAAGAGAGGCAATCATGAATTATACCTTTAAAGCGAAGAATGGTTAAACAATTTGGGTGAACGACCGCCTCTCGTATTTGAATTTCGTACCCAAGCTCTCCTGAAACAATCAAAATTTCATGGAAGCTTGAAATTAAATCAGGGGGAAAAAACAGAAGGAAAGAGAGAAGAAAACACATAGTAGTAGAGCCAAGTCGAATTTTGTGAACAAATTTTGAGGCAACACAAAAAGGAAAAAATGTCAATAAATCAAAATGAAGAAACATTAACCTGAAAGTTATCTTCGCTTCTTTGCTTCAGTGATTGCTAGTCAGAGAGGTGAGAGACCATTGAATATGTTGAGATAAAATTCCAAAGTTTCAATAAGACATGTAGATTTGAATAACTTTTTAATTTTCATAAGTCATACCTGAAGCAATTGGATGACTGCCTAACTGTGATTCATACTGGAAATAAAATAAAATAAAATAAAAAGTAATTAGAATGAAGTACAACAACCACATAATTACATAGCCTCAAAATACAACCAACCAACCAACCACCTTGAAGCAAATACTTAAATTTCAGGATTCTAACAGTGTAACTACAAAAGAATTCTAACATTACACATCATGTAGCATGAAACTTAAATTGAAATCAAAACAACCAAAAACTAATATGAAATGCACAGTGAGGTTTGGTAATGCCTGTAGTAAAAGCTTAGCCAGAACGAAAAAGCAAAATAAATGGATAATAAAATCACCCAGAGAGAGAGAGAGAGAGAGAGAGAATATTTTCTGTAAAAATGGTGTTCTAGAACAAAATCAGAGCGTTACCTAAGAATATCCAGAAATTAAAGTGAAACCATATGCCGATGCCAAAAAAACAAATGCAATTTAGGTAAGCAAAAACAGAGATGGAGAGAAAAGGAAATTTGTTAATTTGTTTTAATTTGCTAACAATATCCAGAAGACACACACACACACACACACACAGAGAGAGAGAGAGAGAGAGAGAGAGAGAGATTAATCCCCGAAAAATAATTAAAAAAATCAGAAAATCAAAATAGACGAAAACCATTTGGTGAACCAAAAACAAAACCAAAATGAGAGAGAGAGATTCATACCATTGACATCAAACCCATTAAATATAAATGCTTTTTTCATTGGTGCTCTGGAAACAACATATATAATCAAAGAAATTCCATTAGGATCCAAAAATTAGAGATAGTAAACAGATCAAACCTAAATGCTTTCAACATTGAACTAAAAAGAGGAAGCATGGTCTAATGTATGAGAAATCCGAATATCACAACAAAACACAGATTCAAAGAACAACAACATTGAGCAAGCATATTGATGAGTATTTCATCAACACTTAAGCTACATATTTTTGGGGAAAATCACAGCTAATCAGTAACAACAACATTGAGATTCAGAGTGATTAACTGGCATTTAGAAACCCTAATCCACTACTAAAATTAGCTAAACACAAAACAACAATAGACCACAAAATCAACAGAGGGTTAATAGTCCGTATGTTACCTAAATGCTTTCTTTATGAAACTGTTGAAATCTGAAACTGTAAATCTCCTTCTACTCACTACAATGAGGTTGGCTTAACCAACAAAGTAGAAAAAGGAATGCTACCCAGAGATGAAAAATATGTTCAATTATTAGGGGAAAAAAATGGATAAAGGGAAAAGTTAAAACAAATGCATTGACGATTAATGAGGAAGAAAGGTATGGCAAATGAATTGAGTTGTTTAACTATGGGTGTGCATTCAATTGAAAGCAATAACATTTTAAAAGTAAATTGTTGGCCAAACGTAAACAAATTTGTTAACGATTAGATTGTAAAAGTATAAAAATTTGTTATGACAAATGGTAGGGGTTAGATTGCATAATCAACAAAAAGAATTGTTTAATAAGAGCTGCGTTAATAGCCAAACATCAATGTCCAAGCAAATAAATGAATTCATGTATGTCTTGTTACTATTTAAGTTGAAATAGTATAAGGGAGTGATTTCCTCACCATTGTATCTACCAAGATACATTATAAACCAGAAAATTGATCATCTGATTTGAAGACTTTGGTCTCCATGTTCTATGCACACGAACTGAAACAGCAACACCGAACTGAAACAGCTGGAGATCACGGATAGAAGCAATGTTCATTGTGTTTTGAATCCGAAAAAAGAAAAGGCTTTTATCACTATAAAGATGTGTACAAAATTATCTAGCAGTCATCAACATCGTCATGTTGGTCTCTCTTTCTCTTTATGTTATATATTCATTCATGCTCATATATTGGCAGTAAAACACATCAAATAGCTATTGAGACAGTTTTTAATATCTATAACATGAAATCACCAAATGAATATATTCTACACAAAATTAGTATAAAAAGATATGAACATAAAAACAAAAAATTTAAAAATTCAAAAAAACTAATATTAACAACAATAGATCATTACACAATTTAGAGTGATCTATCAACAGCTGATGAATTGGTTTTTTTTGTTGGGGACAAAAGCAAGTGTTTCTAAAATAGAGAACAAAAACATAAAAGTTTTTGAAGCTTAGATCCTGTGTTCATTTTTTGTTTCTTTTCAACATAGATACGAACCTCTTGTTTAACAGAACCAAAAACAACCACCAAATGGCTCTATCTAAAGCAGCAAAACACCACTTACAAAACATCAAAAGTAGACATGGTTAAGAAAGAAGAGGAGAAAAAGCAAGAAAAAATTGAAGGTTTTGATTTTCTAGTTCCAAAACTGTTCAAATATGTTTTCATGTGCAGCGTTTTTATATGAGATGCTTCAACTTTGTTAGTCCACTACTAAAACAAAAGAAAAATCCTAGAAAACAAAAACAAACAGAGACAAAACAAAACAGAATAACATCTCTCAAATATAAATCCTTTTCGACATTGGCAATATCACAATGCAGCCATAATGAAGTAATTAATCAATTTAATTAACAATGATAGCACAATTGTAGATCAATGGGCAGCAAATTCCCCCAGCAAGAAATTTGAAGAATCCATTTCCTTAATTTATATTCATTGTATTTCACTGGATACTAACACTAAATAAGATATTTCAAATCCCATTTGAAACTATATTCTTTGCTGCAGAATGCATTATCCAATATCAAGATTTTTCAACTTTTTGGCATTAAAATGAGGCAAATCAAGACTTTTGAATATAATACAAAATCCATCATCCATTGTTCTGTTAGTTTTCTTGGTATTAGATTGCCTATTGGCCAAGTTGTTCGATCAGGTAAAAGCTTTTCATGCGTGCCACAATGGTAAGGAATTAATCCTCATAGTCTTAGACTTGGCTTTTTCTTTTAGAAGAACACTGACAACCACATATTTCCAAAGACTAGTTGCAGAGAATTCATCAATTTTAATCAAAAGAGAAACCAAAGGCTAGTTCCAAAGGCTTTTTCCAAAGGCTTTTTCTTTTAGAAGATCAAAAGAGAAACCAAATAATAAATATAACCAACAATTGAAATATTCATCAATTTTAATCTCTTTTTTTTTTTTCAAAACCTGCCTAAGCAACCAACAATTGAAATATTCATCAATTTTAATCCTTTTTTATTTGTTTGTACCATATCTGCCACCCACTCACGTCCTAACACATGGAACGCACTCAGGCCACGTAGACCAGCCCAACTGGTCATACTGAAAGTCCGCTCGGCATGATGTACCGATTCTTGGACCAAGTACGCACCGATGCTCGTCAAGCGATGCACAGCCGGTATCTTCGCTGACCTTCGGTATGACCTGCCGACAGTCTACACATCCCTTCACACCGATTCTGACAGATCACCTCAGAATTCCTGCCAGAACCTGTCAGAACGACGTGCCAACCTCCTAGGGCACTCCCACGAGTCCCACATCGAAACTAAGTATTAAGAGCTTCCCAATTACTTCCTATAAATAGAACCCCTTGGCCCAGCCAAGTGGTAAGACTTTCTAACCTGACTAAGTACTTACACTGTCAGTAGAACTGCTCTTAAGTACTAACTTTGGCATCGGAGTGCCTTCGGCAGGTACCACACCGGTATCCATTCCTCAGCTGAGATTCGGTCCCTGCTCGAGCCCTCGACTGTCACGGAAGAAGGCCACTTCGGTCCTTTGTCTTCAACACCTGTAAGTTAGCCTAAACTCTTTATCTGTTCAGATTTAGCGCGAACATTATTTATTTAAAAACCTACCTAAGCAATCAAAAGTCACCTTAAACAATCAAAATCACAAAATAACTATATTTACATAGTCGTTGTCATCAAAGATTTGAAAATTCTTTGCTAAACTCAAAGAATTTCAGTTCTCTGCTAAACCCTAAAAATTTCAAATAGTAGCATATCCTGCTTACCAAAACAGAGCTATCCTAAACCCTGTAACAAAAGAACCAGCATATCCAAATACCGATTTTCAGGGTTTACCAACTAATTTTTAATAACCAAACAGAAAATCTTATCAAAAGCAATCATATAGTATTTTAATAACTAAATTGTTTAACCTGATTTAATCAAAATAATAACACAATAAAATCAATTTCAGCATCTGGATAAAATTTGCAAATCAATAACACAGACCCACGATGAGGAAAAATTAGGGATTTGGACTTTTAGGGCAGCAAATTAAAACAGGTTTTATAGTCTAATCAAATAAGATCCAAGATATTAGTAACAACAAAAATGAAAAAGAAGAGCAACAAAAATCGAATGGAAAGATGAAGCAAAATTTACTTACAGATCAGTGAGAGAAAGAGACTGAAACGGAGAGAAAGCTGGAGTTCGATCTGAAGAAGAAGACCAACGCAGTGGCGGAGAGTCGGTGCTTGTGATGATGACCGCGGCGACGGCAGAGAGAAAGAGAAAGAGACGGGGAGAGAGTTGGAGAAGACGACTATGATCTCTGAGGCCTCTCTCTCTCGCACTTCTCTTTGGTGAGGCACACGGCTTTGGTTTATCTGAAGAGAAGCGAACAGGGCAACAGGGCAAAAGGGCTATGTCGTTTGTCACTACGGCAAATAGGTCATTGTACTGTTCATTAGTCAACATAATTTAGAGGGCAACCACTTAAGTAGGGGCACAAACGTCCTTCCACTATTGCGAATGAATAGTCTAAGAACAGTGATTTTATTAAGCTTTAGTATATATATAATTTATGGGCATATATGTGAAAAGCCCTTTTGTAAAAAAAGACGAAGGAGAAAGAAACCAAACCCTCTCATCTCAACTAGTCTTGTTCGGCCCAAAACTTATAACATACTCTGAGAGCAAAAATTACTATTCAGGATATTATACATCCACTAGCACCCTAAAAAAACTCGAGGAAGCTGAGGTGCACTTAATAAACATGTTTTATTTTCTATCCATGATCACACACATGAATGAAATAATGGGATTAGCGGGACTTGATGGCGAACGCCACATAGAAGAGACCCCTGTCTACGTAAAAACTTTCATCCTCCTTGTTTGTTTTTTTTCCCTTTGATCTCGTCTGAACTTTCAACCTCCTCCCCCTTTAAATTCTCTCTCTCCTCCGTCCAGACCAAGCTCTTCTCCCTCATCAGCCATACCTCTGCCACTCTCCTCTTTTGTTATGGAATACAAATTTGGGTTGTAAAACCCAAATCCTTTTGTAACCCAAAAACACAAAACCCCAAGCTTAAAAGTAAAATACAAAATATTATCTGCCAAACTGTTGCTCCTGCATTTTGATTGAGTTGGCCATCCCTGTTTTTGGGGCTTTGTTTGTAATTTATTCTTTTCATATAAAAAAAAAAAGTATCCCTTCCCCAAAAATCATAGTTCTCTCCTCATATTTCTTATGTTTGTATTTTTTTTTGGTTCATTTTGATGGGTAATGATTCACTCTAGAAATTGGTTTTGTTTTTGTGGCTTTCTTCCCCATTCTCAATTTGCTGAGAGTTCACCTACCATTGAAATTTTACAGTTTATCAGCCCTGTGAGTTGGAAGAGAGACTTAAGAATTGAGATTAAAAAGGGAGGGGAGTGTTGAGGTTTTAGACCAGAAACAAAAAAACGAGGGTTGCAGGCCAGGTAGAACGAAAGGTAAGATGTAAATAAAAGTAAAAAACCAGAAAAATAAAAAAAGGAGGAGGAGGAGGGTTGCAGGCCAGAAGGAACGGAAGGTAAGGGAAAGGAGAAAAAATCAAGGAGGATTGCGGATGGAAAAAGCATGGAGTTGGTGATGATGACCAGTATGAGGTTCAGCATCCAAATAGCAAAAATGATGGCTTTGGCTTGGAGAAGAAGGCACTTATTGAATCTTGTATTGTATTCTACTACAATCTGAGCTCTCTCAGAGCTTTTCTTTTTCTCTGAATATTTTTGGGTGCTGGCTGCTTAGAGAAGACGCAATCACTCACTCTGCAACTTACTACAGAACACTGCAAGGCTCTTCATTTTTTATTTTTTTATTTTTGTTATTATTAATATTTTACTGTTTTTGTAATTACAAGGGATTTTACCTTAATGCTCCTCCACTTATTCAATAACTAACGGCAATAGCTGATGTCCTCACAGAACTAAAAGGAATCTGACGGAAATTGAGAAGTGTCCTCGAATTAATTGGACTCTTAAACTACAGTGGCAAAAGTGAGTGACGAAATTGAAACCACAGGAACCTTAATTGTAAAAATTGGAAACCACAAGAACTACAAGTTTCATTTTACCTTTTTTATTTGGTCTGAATGGGTGAATGTGTTTAGGTAGAGAATCTTATATTTGTTTAATAATATAAGAATCAATAATTGCTGCAATCTTTAACCACATCTGCTAATTGGCATCTCTACTTTCGATTCTGTAATCTCTGTGACTATGGCAAAATCAAGGTTGTCTGGATGTGAAGTACATATTCCTCCATTGTTTTTAAGTAGAGAACTTGAAATTTGTTTAATGATATAAGAATCAATAATTGCTCCAACCTCAAACCACATCTGCTAATCTCGAAGACCAAGACTAAGCCTAAACCTAAGGTTTTCTGAGATCTGTCCAACAGTCCAAGGAACTCAAGTTCTAACAACTAAAGCTACGAAAGCTCCATAGCTCATGAGGAAACAAAATTTCGAACCAGAATCGGGTCGGAATCGGATTTTTCAATCCAATTTACATCCCTACTTGCATCTCACAAGCAGTCCACTCCCTCTCTGCCATGCTCTCTCTCCCTTGCTCTTTGGTGCGACACAGGCACATGCACACCCACCCGTTGCTCATGTAGCTAGCCACGGGTGATACCTCACGGACAAAAGGAACAAAAGGAAAAACAATCCTGACACAGGCACATGCACACCCACCCGTAGCTCATGTAGCTAGCCACGGGTGATACCTCACGGACAAAAGGAAAAACAATCCTAACCATAATGATGGTGGATCCCACACAAATCAATATGCCTCCATAATAAATTTATCATTTGCATTAAGGCAAAAAGTCACTTTTGGTCCCCGTAGTTTGTCATTTTTACCACTTTGGTCCCTGTGGTTTCAATTTGGTCAATTTTGTCCCTGTGGTTTCAATTTGAAGCAATTCAAGGACAATTTCTGATTTCTGTCAAATTAGAGTAACTTCCGTTACCCATGGAGGGGCAATTCGGTCAAATTATTAAAAAAATCATTCCTTCTAAAAATAAACAATACAAAATGAAAAAAATTAATTTATAAACATAACAAAATAAAAAAAAGTCTCTTCTTCTCCCTCTCTCTCTCTCTCCCGTCCTCTCCCCCTCCCCTAAATTTACCATCAAACCACAACCACCACCCAACCTAAAGCTACCTTCACCACCATTCCAACCCCACCCAACAAGCCACTGGCCAACATCACCCACCCAGCAACCACCCTCTCACTCTTCTACCAAGGCCAACCCCGAAACCCACACAGTCACCTACTCAGCCAAGACCTCCACCCCTCAGAGCTGGAGGAGTTGCAGCGCTGGGTTCACTAGTTTTCAGCATTTAAAGACGAGTTTTGGTTTATAGAGGTCCAAATTTTCCTTGAAAAGTTGGACTTTTCTAGCTCAGTTTCACAGAAAATCTTCTGGGTTCTTGTGTTGTATTTCAATCAACTCTTTTTGTCCTTAGAGATCACATTTTCTAGGTATTCTTGCTTCCTAAAGTTGAGGGCTTTAATGGGTAGGTTCTAAATTTGTAAGAGTTTGTAGGGTTTAAGCTTACTAGGGTTTTGTTGTCTGAAAATTACATACAAATATGGAGGACAAAGACAACTTGGTTTCTGGGGTAGCAGTGAGCGGTGAAGAAGCTCCAGATACCTACAGAATTGCCCCGAGAAATGAAAACCCCAGCCCATCTGGGGGTCCCACAATGGCACCAGCTGCAACGTCCTCGCCGATGAGCTTGGCCTTGACCGGTACGGAAGTGAAGAAGAAGGAATGATTTTTTTAATAATTTGACCGAATTGCCCCTCCATGGGTAACGGAAGTTACTCTAATTTGACAGAAATCAGAAATTGTCCTTGAATTGCTTCAAATTGAAACCACAGGGACAAAATTGACCAAATTGAAACCACAGGGACCAAAGTGGTAAAAGTGACAAACTACGGGGACCAAAAGTGACTTTTTGCCTTGCATTAACCAAGAGGTGCTGATTTTTCTTCTCGAAAAACCATCCCACGTGCTTGCAAAAGTAACCAGCCCCATCATTGCACCTTGTCTCCCACCAAAAGCATCAGCATTAAGACAAAAAACTATTCCTCCACTGAGGAGGAAACCCAAGGCGCCGAAAGCATGTGCAGCTCCCCTATTTTCCTTCTCCTTTTCAGACATCAAGTATTGACCATGTGCTTTGCGAGGGTAAAATAACAGCTGCACATCTGGACTCCACTAAGTAGGGATTTCCAACAACGTTCAATCAACGTCTGCTTTTTGGTAGGGTGAATATTCTGCTAATTGGCAGTCTCTACTATTGATTCTGTAATCTTGACGACCAAGCCTAAGCCTAAACCAAAGTTTACTGAGATCTGTCAAACAGTCCAAGGCACACAAAGTTCTAACAACTGAAGCTAAGGGAGCGTCATTGCTTGTAAGGTCAGTAGACTAAATCACAGTTTTTCAGTTTGTATTTCCTATCATCCCATATTGCATTGTTTCCCTTCTCAGTTTTCATTTGTGTTTTGCATCAAAAATAAATAAACAGATGGCAGAAATTATTTTGGGAGTTATTGGTCCCGTAATGCAACTTGGTCAGTGGTTATGGAGTCCAGCAAAGCGTCGATTGGGTTACATGGTTCATTACAAGAGAAACATAGAGTCTCTCAACCATCAAATTGAAGAGCTTGAAGTAAAAAAAAATGGTAATCAAAATTTAGTTGATGCGTTTCAACTAGATGGAGAAGAGCCTGAGATTAAAAAGTGGTTTGAAGATGTGAATAGGGCCATAGCAGATGCTGCACAATTAACTGGTGAAGTTGCAGCAAGTAAAAATTGCATTAGCGGGATGTGCCCGGATTTGAGATGGCGTTACAATTTAGGAAAGAACGCAATGGAGGAGAAAGAAGCAGTAAAGAAGCTACTAGAAAAGGGAGATTTTCAAACAATTTCTTTTCAATTTCCACATCCCATTGAAATTGAGTCCACAATGTCAACTGGTGGTTTTCAAGCATTTGGATCAACAAGAAAAGCCATGGATCAAGTCATGACAGCGCTGAAAGATGATGAGGTCACTGTGATTGGGGTCTATGGAATGGGAGGTGTAGGCAAAACAACCATGGTGAAACAGGTTGGTGCACAAGCCCGTAAAGATGGACTCTTTGATCATGTGATTATGGCTGTCTTTAGCCAAAACCCCGACTGGATGAAGATTCAAGGCCAACTTTCAGATATGTTGGGCTTGAAATTGCAGGAGGAAACAGAATTGGGAAGAGCAGGTAGATTGAAGGAGAGGATACTAAGGGGAAACAAGACCCTTATAATCTTGGATGACATTTGGAATGCATCACTAACTTTGACTAGCATTGGAATTCCCAGCCCCATTGAACGGCAAGGATGCAATTCCAAAGTCCTGATAACCACAAGGAGATTGAATGTTTGTCACGGCATGGAGAGCAATGTAAAAGTACATCTCAATGTCCTATCTGAAGAAGATTCCTGGAACTTGTTTGCGAAAAGAGCAAGAAAGTCTTTTGAATCAGTCCCTTTCTATGAAGTGGCGAGAAAGGTAGCTCGTGAATGTGCTGGTCTTCCAATTGCATTGATAGTAGTTGCAGGGGCACTTGGAGATAAAGACTTTGATGAGTGGAAAGAAGCAGCTCGACGACTGGAGATGTCCCAGCCTGCCAACCTTGAAGACGACGGAGATGTGTTCAAATGTATAAAGTTAAGCTATGACTACTTGAAAGGCGAGGATGCCAAGTCATGCTTCTTGCTTTGCTCCCTATTCGCAGAAGACAGTGATATCGCCATACAATACTTGTTTAGTTACGGGTTTGGGTTTGGATTGTTTCGAGATGGCAAGACATTGGAAGGAGCCAGAGCCAAAGCACGTTCAGTGACCAAGTACCTTAAAGCTTCCAGCTTGCTTTTGGACGGGGGAAGCGAAGAATATGTGAGAATGCATGATGTCATACGAGATATGGCCATATTAATTGCATCATCAGAAGAACATGGCCATCGGTTTTTGGTAAAAGCCGGTTGGGAATTAAATGTTTGGCCAAATGATACAGATGAAGGCTGCTCTGCAATCTCGCTAACGGGTAACTATATAAGCAAGCTTCCTGATGAGTTGGTATGCCCAAAACTCCAAATTTTACTTCTAAATAATAATCCTACAGTAGACGATATCCCAGAAGCTTTTTCCCAGAGTCTGAATGCATTAAGGGTCTTAGACCTTACCCGAACTTCTATTTCAATACTACCCTCATCATTCAATTTCCTAATAAACCTCCAAACATTGCATCTAGATGGATGTCGGTGCTTAAAGGACATTTCCGTACTCGGAAAACTAAGGAAACTTGAGATTCTCAGTCTGAGATCCACTAGTTTGAAATTTTTTCCAGAAGAAATAGGAAACTTGGCCAATCTGAGGTTGTTGGATTTGAGATGGAATTCAGAGATAAACATAATTCCATCGAAAGTGATATCTAGGTTGTCTAGGTTAGAGGAACTACTCATGGAAGGTAGTTTTGGAGACTGGGGGGGTAAAGTTGAAGGGGCAGGGGAAAGAATTAATGCTGGCTTCGATGAGATAACTTGCTTGTCGTACTTGAACATTTTGTTTGTTCAAATTTGTAATGCACAACGCATTCCTAAAGATGTTGGGTTCCTTCCAAATTGGGAAAAATTCTTCATATGTATCAAGAGGAAATCAGTCTCGATGGATAATTTTACGCATTCAGATTGTTCAAGACTATTGGTCCTCGAGACAACAATCCATACCTTGCCGAGTTGGTTTAAAAGTGTGGTGATCGAGAGAACAGAGAAAATATTTTATAGCCAGTGCAGGCGATTAAATAATTTTCTTGTGGAATATGCCACGGAGAGATTACATGGATTGATTTCTCTTCGTGTCGAACAGTGCAATTACATGCCAAGTTTGATGAATACAACCACAACATTGGTTCCAAATAGACCTGTGTTGGAGAAGTTGGAAGAGTTGTATGTCAATAGGTTGAATGTCTTAAAAGAGTTATGTGTTGGTGACTTACCGCATGGATCTCTAGGCAATCTCAAGTTATTGGAGGTGAAAGATTGTAAAGCCTTGGAGGGCACACTTCTGCAACCGAATTTGTGGCAGAAACTTCAAAATCTGGAAGTACTTAATATTCAAGGAATGTCTCGTATGGAATATGTGTTTGAGTCTGAAGGGCTAAAACAAGAACATGTTGCTTTTAGAAATTGGAGAGAGATGAAATTGAGATATCTTGGAGAACTAAAAAGCATATGGAATGGCCCAGCTCAATATGCAATCTTCCATAATCTTAAGGTTTTGACAGTACATAAGTGTAGCAAATTGAAGACCATTTTCACAACTGACGCATCTCACAGTCTTATGCAACTGGAAGAGCTACGGGTAAATTATTGCTCTAGTTTGGAGACAATTATTGGAGCAAACGAGGGAACATTAGAGGACAAGATCATTTTTCCACAACTGAGACACATATTTTTGCAGAGTCTTCCAGAATTGAAAAGTGTTTATAGTGGTGGAAGTGGTGGTGTTGAGTGCCCTTCATTGGAATACTTGTATGTGCACGGGTGCCATAGCCAATTTTCAATCTCTGCTTCTGACTTCCATAGCCAGAAGCAAGTCCGGGTAGATACCCAGTACTTTCCGACGAAAAGGTACGTGTTTTCTTCTTTAATCTCTACTCAATCGAGACGGGGATTTTGCGTGAAGTAATCTGTAATCGTTAAGTTCTTCTAACTCTCCTGTTTAATTCAACTTCTTGCAGAACGTATTACCAGACTAATTCAACTTCTGATCGATCAACTTCTCTAGCTAGTGGCATACTATTTTAGGTGCACTCGCAAGTTCGATAAAGACTGCCTAGCAACCGAACAAGTGCAAAAAAAATTTGAAGATGATTCGCCTTGTTTGATTTTGATCAATTACATCTTTGCATGTGTTTGATTTGTGATACAAGTTGTTACTATTGGTTCGACTACCATCCAACTATCTTTCACTTTTAAATTAACAAAATTTCAAACATGTATTTAGGAGTCATTAATTTCTTTTTAAAAAAAGGACAGAAATTATTATTATTTTAATTCGGCCTATATCCTTTCATGCTCTAATGTAAATGAGGGGCAGATGAAGATCTGGAAGGGCTTCGGCTTTATCATTGTAATTGAAGGAATTTAAATGTTTTAAGGCCAACTCATTTATTGCAAAAACATATGGCCACGCACAAAAAAAAGTGATACGATTGGGTTCTCAACCATTCAATGAAACACTCAAATGAGCAATCAGATGCCAAGTTTGATGAATACAACCACAACATTGGTTCTAAATAGGCAAGAACAGGGTGCTTTTAGAAAATGGAGAAAGACGAAATTGGCCTATCTTCATGAACTAAAAAGCATATGGAATGGCCCTGCTCAATATGCAATCTTCCATAACTTCAAATTTTGAGTGTGCAGTACTGTTGGAAATTGAAGAGCAGCTTCACAACAGACGTATCTCAGTGTCTTTTGCAACTGGAAAACCTACGGGTAGTTGGTTGCTTTGATTTGGAGACAGTTATTGGACCAGGCGAGGGAACATTGAAGGACAACATCATTTTTCCGCAATTGGGATACATATCATTTCTGGGTCTTCCAGAATTGAAAAGCTTTTATAGTGATGGAAGTGGTGGCGTTGAGTGCCCTTCATTGGAACACTTGTATGTGAACCAGTGCTCCCAATTTTTAATCTCTACTAGTGACTTCCATAGCCAGAAGCAAGTCCAGAGAAATCGTACGGGTTTTCTTCTTCAATTATTCTACCCAAAGGGCATTTCTTCTCTTCTTGGTATCCTGAATTATTCAAATATAAGGAAGTTCATTGTCTTCTGAATAATCTTGCAATAATAAACTCAAACAAGTGCAAGAAATTGAAGACGATCAGCCTATGTTCCAGACCACATATCATGGCATTCATTCATGCACGACATGCTCAAAGCTAGCTCGCCTATCTTTCACCTTTCGAGTTTTTATATTTGACTTTTGTGTAACATATCGACCTATTAATGTCCCCAAAAGTATAGTATAACTATGGGGATGGAGAGGGTAAATTGTCCCATAAGGCCTGAGTAACATTTACAATGTTATGTAAATGTATAATACTATATATAATATTATATATTTGAGGCCTCAAAAGTACTCTATAGGGAATTGACAAAAAGATAAAACTGCAACCAAATTCTTATTACTACACGCCTAAACTATGCAAGTTTCATTTTTCCCATCTCAACTGTCTACTTAAAATACAAGATCCTTGTGACAGGAACTTGATCAAAAGCATAATCACATAATCTAACTAGCCTAGAAAATGGAAAATGTATGGTCCACAAGGAACCTTGCTTGTATACTAAATATTACGTATGGTCCACAAGGCTCGTGGAATACCCTAGAAACTTCACATTCAGCTAAACAAAGGCACAACTTCTACCCGTAAAATGAGTTCTAAGCTGATAATTTACAAAAGCCGATTTCTTCAAGCATTTGACGTGGTGCCACATATTCAACACTCTACCTCCAAACACCGTCCTCAGTTGTCTTTGATTGGAGGGAAGGAGATAATCAGATAACGACAGGGTAGAGAAGAAGCTGCATTGCCAGAAACAGCCATTACCGAAACAGGTCTGGGAAAGACCACATGATGAATCTTGCAAAAGTGTCGGACTCCAAAAACTCAATATGAGCAGCCCTTCCAATGAAGGTGTTCAGGTTCTTTCCATACGAAGAGGTATCAAAGTTGATGTCACAGCGTATAAATACTCGATTCTCAGAGTGAGGGGCCCGTATCTGGTCCAAGCAATCATTCAGCATTTCCAGAAAAACTTTGCCCTTCTTTGACAAGTCCCATGAAGCAGCCTGGCACATATCTATTCTAGCAGAATGGTAGGGAACATAACCATCCTGCAAAACATAATTAATGATGGTTGAAGCAACTACCAATATATCATGAGAACAATTTTGTTCTTACACAGTACAAAAAGTTGAGTGAGATTTTGGTTTTCCATTGGGCACAAATAAATCGTTGCAAATTTCTTATACAATGACAATTATAAATCTGAAAAGTAGTGTTTAATAAAAGTGCTGCTATCAGACATCAAAATAGATAAAGAAATGAAAGAGCTGTTATGAGTTCCTCCCTGGCAAACATTGAATCTTTGGAGTAATGCCTTTTGTCTTTAGTAATGTAGACTATGCTCATAATCGAAAAAAGGAAGATTTCACTATTACAAATGTGAAAATCTCACACAACTATTAAACATTGGAAACACAGAAAGAACCACAAAGAAGGTTGTAAAGGTAGTGGCTCACATGAACGAGTTCTGAGCAGCTTGAGTTTGTAATTATTTTAGCAGTTGGATCAAAGTTAATGGGTTGTGGAAGTATGGCAAAAAATTCAGGTGGTTTATTTTAATTATTGGATTCTTAAGCATAGGTGCTCAAACAAAGTAGTTGATGTGAGCAATTAAGAAGGTCCATGGACTTATCAATTGCATTTCTCACATTACAATCAATGGCAAACAGCAGAGAGATGCAACAAAAACAAAGTCTGCAGCGTAAGTTTAATATTTTCATTAAATAATCTTGGTTACAAAACCCCCAGGGAAGCGATCAAGATACCTGTGGTGAAGATAACAGGATTATATGCTTGAAATTCTCAAGTGTCTTCTTCTGCAAAAAGAATTGATTTAGAACATCAGCAATTAAACAGATGACATTGGCCACAGTTCTTTCTTAAAGCTCGTCATTATTTTTGTAAAGAATGTCATACTTGCCTTCAATTAATAGAAAATTATGGAATACGCAATACTATTATTGACATATAGTGCAAACAAAAAGCCAGATTAATATCATGATTTTATTTATTTTCCCAAGATCATCAACAGTTATGAGGCAACAGCCTGATGGCTGAGTACAAGTTGTTAAAAGGGAAAAACAAAAAGATGCATCCAGCAATAGAATTCTCAGTACCTTACAGAGCTGGTAAAAGAACGTATTTTGAAGGTCTGCATCATCCGTGAAAGTAAGCTGATGAATACACTGCGTGTTCTTAAGCTTCTTCAAAAGCCACAGCCCGGAGTTAAACAAAGAGTTTGAACTGTATAGATACCCCAAGTGTGGGCCGGATATAGAAAGATATATGTGCAGGTATCTTAGGAATGGCTCCATAATGCTATCTGCAAAAACAATGGCTAATATCAACACCAACTGCATATAATGGGAAAACATGATGTCTAAATGTTTGATACCTGTTAGTGCCGTTCTTATGATCACATTCCCAATAGAATGTCCCACAAAGCTAAGCTTAATATCAGCTATGCTTCCAGATCTTGAAACTTTATCCATTTTCTTCTTAAGGAAAGAAACTACTTCCTGGGCCAACCTTTGTCCCATTTCTCTGAAGTCACCAGATGTTTTGTCTTCATTTGCCTCTGACATTAGAAACTCTACCTTGGGATCTATCAAAAGCCATTGATTCCGAATAAGCCGTAAATCCAGGTGATGCCCCTGTAGTGTGAGAGTTGTGTTAAGTACATTACAGTGCGTAGCACAAATGTATAGACTTATGTAGCTGTTCATCAACTACACCGGTATAAGTTCTATACTTGCAGCGTAAAACATGAATGGCCACCAAATGAATATTCTAATCCATAAATTACAAACGTTTGACTCACTTTAGGGAGCAAAACACACAATGACTAGCGCAACCAAAACACTTTTGTGAGCATCACATATACAGTTTTTCGAACCTTCATAAACATAAGTTATTACAAATAACTGGCAAGTTTTGACCAAAGGTCAAATGGAAACCCCGAAAAATTAAGTTCAAAATGTTAATAAACTTTTTTTAAAAAATAATAAAAATAAAAAGTTATGTTGTGGCAACTTTTAACACAATGAAAACATTGGAAGGGGGCAAGGAAAGAACAGAGGAAACAACGAAATGTTAAGAATTTAAGAGGAAGCTGTAAGAGAACAAAACTAGCCTGAAAACCATGCACAAAGACAACAATCTTTAAAACCCGGCCTTTCTTTGGTGAGCTATAGCTGGATCTCTTGTTAACGGATTCAGAGCCAGATCCACTGAGTAAGCCAGGAGAGTTTATCACATCCAAATTTCTCAAGTAAGAATTTTCACTAGTAGTACGCCTAGGCGCATTCAAGACACGCTCCACAATGACAATAGGAATGCTTGATGGATCTCCAAATATATGCATGTCTTGAATTGACCGATTGTTAATCTGCAGAAAACACTCCAATTTACAAAAAAAAATTCAACGGAAGAGACAATACAACTCTCCATTGAAAGCAAAAGCCCACCTTCATTTGTGCAATACTTCGTCGATGAAGCTCAGCACGGGTAGCAGCAGTCTGGGCAGGCTGTACATAACACAAGTAAGATCCATAAAACATGCATTGAAAAATCTAAATTTGCTGATAACTGAACTGTACATAGGGAACACTGAACAAACCCTTGACATTGCTTAAAACATGTTGGGGAAATTTCTTTCGTCAAGTTACAAATCATGTGGTATGAATACTTAGAATACTTACATCATCAGTTAATTTCCACATAGTTGAAACTCTTCTATGGCCAGCACTGTGGGAAGACTCATCACCCCCACCACTGATAAAATGATGAGGCATCTCAACCTTAGAGTAAACCATCCATATTGACCATTCAGCTTTTCTATCCTTAGCCCATGTGTCACGCAAGTATTCCAGTACCTTTGTTTTGTTAAACCTGTAATGAATAAATATCACCATACAAACGAGCACAGATGATCTGGAAATTAGATCAGAGGAGCGAGTCTTTTATTTTTGTGTGGATACAAATAGGAGGTTAATCCAATCACATTGGAAGAGGTCCCGATCATTTTTAAACAGACTATTGATAGGTTATTGACAATAACATGACGTTGCTATTACATATCCAGCATATTTTTTAAAAGAGGCATCCTCTCTAGAAGCACCCTCATAGCAGGAGACCTTCTAGAGACAATGCCTGTTTCAGTAGTACTTACATTTATATATAAATTCCTCAACTGTGGAAGTCTACAATTGGGACCATCATTGTGTATAGCATCATTTTAATTTATTTAAAAAAACATAAAAGGACGCAACAACAATATCAAATAAAAACAAACCTGTGGAAGTTTAAAAAAGTGTTCCATAAATATAAAACTTGATCGCCCAAAGAATGAAAAGAATTCAGTAAGGCGCCCCTTGATAAAGGGCGTAGCAATTCACCACTTCCAAATTCTGACGTGCCATTTACTTTCTGTTCAAAAACAGATAAAGTTAAGTGAAAACACTAACCTTAAACCATAGAAATTTCGAAATAAGGATAAGAACATTATGCTGCATGAATTAAGTAAGGACCTCAAGACCATTTTGTGGCTTGCCTTGTCCTGAAACTTTGGCATCTGCTGCAACCAAATTTTCTTGCAGGAAAGAATCAAACTTTGTGTCATCCATTTTAGATATAAAATCAGTCAAATCAATTGCTTGGTCAATAGCCTTGCTAAGTTTCTGGAGCTCTTCAAGTAGTATGTCACGAGCAGATAACAATGATTTAACAAGCATGATGTCATTCACACCTGCAGCAGCCACTTGTGCTGATGCCTAGTCAATCACAAATTTTCAACTGTAAGTACATGATAGAATAGCCTCTGAAGAGAAGTAGCAAACAAAACATAAATAATAGATTAAGGATACTTGAAACCTTTTATGTACATATTAAGAACATAGCTGCTAGCAATATGCCCAGATACATGTCAGTTAGAATTCAAACTTTAAAA
This sequence comes from Prunus salicina, assembly GCA_020226455.1. Classification (NCBI taxonomy): domain Eukaryota; kingdom Viridiplantae; phylum Streptophyta; class Magnoliopsida; order Rosales; family Rosaceae; genus Prunus; species Prunus salicina. Next base: position 53,217,738 of record CM035341.1, read on the forward strand.
GCATCGCAAATTTTGAAACTTTATATTTTTAATTTCAAATCCATTGTTTATAACACCCATCTATGTTTTAGATATGCTCAGTAGCCTTCGCTTTCAATGCATTTCTCAATGTAAATTTAAACTTTCAAGTTTTTCAGGGACTCAAAAACAATGCTTTGGTTTAAGGGAACTGATACATCCCAATGAACCTCAGTTATCTTTCTAAAATACAATGTTTTCAAAAGCAAGGTATAGAGATGAGGCGTTTTATGTCTTGCAAGGAGCGTCGTAAGCCTTTCAGCATTAAGATGCAAGTCTTTAGTATTGAATTATTATCTAATATCAAAAGTATAAAATAATCAAAACAAAGTATTAATTGTCATTCAAGAATAATAATCAGCACAGGTGGGGGTGAGGAACTTTCTTCCTCTCATGCAACTTCTTGCTATTTATTATCATCATGATTACCCTACCATATTTCTAATTCTAGTCCTTGTACACTTGGTTCAAATAGATAACAAATCCTAGAACAATAAGCTAGGAGGCTAGTCACATATAGGAAATAACTAACAACCGGGTATGGTGAGCTTACTACAAGCTGGGGGCGTGGACCCCAACCTTCTTTGCACTGAAATAAAGATAAGAAAGGTTAAAGAGAGGTATGGAGGTGGTGTAAACTAGAGATCGAGGTGGAGTAAACTGGGCTGGTTTCATTGGGAAATCAAATTAAAGCCTGCCATTTTCTTTTTTTAAACCTTACTAAAACACCAACTTTTTTTCTCAAATGCACTCTTTCACTTAGGGTAGAATATTTACATGCACACACATATATATATATAATACCAAAACCAAAACAACACCATTCATCTCAATTTTCTTTCCTCCAGCAACTCTGCCAGCTTAGTGTTGCTTCTTCTGCATCGCACACGCCTGTCATACCCATATAGCACTTACGTATTAGTGCTTTCCAGATCACACAATCCAAATAAAGTAGCTATACCAGATTAGTCGACTTTGCGTAGTGAAATTGTTTAGTCCTTTTGCGTCATGCAAAAACTCATTAGCTGCTGTTCATACCAATATGCCATTTCTATGTGGGTCCCTGATCTCACATGAAGCAATTTCCAAGGGTTGTTTATGACATTCATATGATAGACATCCCCGAGGATATTCCTAATAAAAAAAGCCCCAAGCATATTGAATAAATTATGGAAACATAATCTTGACTCTACTACATAGTCAATTCCGTAAACTACAATGCATATACAAAAGCACATGCGTGTGCATACATATGCCCAATCACCTGTTGTTTGTGTGTCCCGTTATTATGTGAAAGGCCCTTGGAAAGCGCAACAGGGAATTGATGGAAAACATGTATTTTCATGAAGAAGTATGTGAAAGAGAGGGAGAGGGGAGAGAGAGAGAGAGAGAGAGATGACAACCAACACACAGGAATACACTGTTGAACAAGATCAAATATTCAAATGTGAATAATGTCAAGCCTCACAAAGGCCAGAAAAAAGATCTAGCAGAATTTAATGCGTAACAACATACTTGATTTGACCCAGAAAGACCTTCTCCACCAACATCTTCAGCAATGGACGAATCACTGAAATAAATCAAATCCCGAGTTAATTTTGCAAAAAAAGTGTGCACAGAATTAGTTTTCAATACAATAAGAAGACTAATTTCCACAAAATGGAGTGCCAAACTACTTTATAGACTAGAATATGTGACAAACCTGGGTACCTTCGATGGGAGCGTGTAAGAGACAGCTTTCAGAAGACTGATGTGTACTGTAACATCAACAAGCACCGCATGGAATACATCAAAATGGACAGGGCAATAAGAATGCAATCCCAGAAGAGCTTTAGGAGGAATTCGGAATTCATGGACAGCTGCAGGGCTAGCATCCAAAGAAGCCTGCAAGTCAGACCTGCAATTTATGCAACATAATCACTGACTCTAGTTTCAATTTGCAAACTTAAAAGCGTGTACAAAAATATGAATCATCTCAACTCACCTATTTCCTAATATGGGGGCATGAAGAAGCTCGAACTTCAAAATAACAGCAGATGAGGAGAGACCCTGAAAAGTACATATCCTATTAACATGAATACATTATATAAACACTACATTCTGCTTGGACAAAATAAAAAATATAAATCGCCAAATTATAGCACGTACTTAACCACAAAGATATCCTTGGAAAAAGTAATTTAATTTCTTTTGCAAAACAGGATTTTTTTAATTTATAACGAGCTTGACCTTCTGGCCTCTTAGGTTTTAAGAATGCAAACTGTCATAAACTATTCTGACGTCATCAAGGCAGCGAGCAAAAAGTTTAGGCATGTAGCTAATGGGACCTTTCACAATTCAGAGAAGAAAAAAAACATAGAGCCAAAAAAACAAGGCTAGTTGTCAACTAGCCAAAAAAAATGTTGTCATGAATGTCGTAGGCAACCCAGACGACAAACATGTTATGAGGGCCAATACCATCTTCAATAAATTCCGTATAGACAGTTAGATGCTTAGCATGTCACATGTGCGTGAGGACAGAGGCACAGGGGGAGAGAGAGAGAGAGAGAGAGAGATTATTACCTCATATCTCGATAGAGACAGATTGAAAGATATCATGATTGATAAAAAGATATCCTGCCTTGCATATTTGATACGAAAAGGCTGTGTTGAGAAGCTGTTATCTGTATCATCAATCCTCCAAACTCCATATACATCATCAGAACCCAGATCAGGAGCTGCCAGTCAAACATTTTTATTATCTCTATGCCCTTGCCTCTTAGTTTATGAAAATGGCATCACTTAAATGGGACAAGCTTACTAAATCTTTATTTAACTGAAGCAAAACATATCTCTATGCCCAAATAACAAAAGTATAAAAACCAGTTAACCATGTAAATACTAAAAACATGAGGATAGCTAGGTTGATCTGTTGACAATAATAGCTGGACCCAGGTAGGTCATGTAAAGTTTTTACTCTACACTTTCAATCATTTTGAATATAACCAAAGAAAGAGAAACAATAAAACAAGCAATGAAAACCTAGCTCTTAAACTTTTGTTTTTTCAAAATAATATCACTTCTCTTAAACAACAACCAGCTTGTAATAAATTGATAAAAGTTCAAAAGGAAAATTTATTGACCCATGAAGACATACTTAAAAACAACCATCATTGCATCATAACAAGGTAAGATTTGTGCAGTTATACTGCATTGCAAAATTTGGGGTTAACTGATAAGAAACTTAGCAAAGCTTTCGTACCAACAGACCCACTGACCAAATTTATATACTTCTGACTCTGAAAATCAGTTTGTTTCAAACTATACGCTTACAAGCAATGTACTTAACATATACTTACGATTTTATTTTTGACTTAATAGTAATCAATATTTTTATATCATTTTGCTCTATAGAAGAAAAAATAACAACTCCAACAAAAGCCAGTACCTTCATATTGAACAACTCTTGCTGGAGTCCCCACAGAAGTATATTCACTGTCCTCCCATCTCATGGTAATTTTAATTTGGTACCATCTATAAAATAAAAGAAATTGAAGAATACCCACAAATTTAACTTTAAAAAAGCAAGCACAAAAAAGTTCAAAATAACAATTGAAAGAAATGCACATAAATATACCCCTGCTGGAAAAGGTCAAGATTGTGAAATCTGTGAATGTAAATAGCAATCTCTTGAACAGAATCCAACATAGCCAACGGCTTAACTTCAGCCGGGGGGGGCTTGGCATCTGGCAACCTCTTTGACGATGGAGATTTATAGTTTAGACCCACAAGCCATCCTAAATGCCGAAACATACGTAATCAAAATCCACGAGATTTGCATCCCTTCGCTTCAAATTCAAACCAAACACAGTGCCAATCAAAGCTCTCAGCTTGCCGTCTTAATCCTCATGTATCAACCATTTCTGAAGCTTAATTTCATTGAGAAATGGCACGATTGTTTTGCCGACCACAACAATGTGTCAGTGTTCGCGTGTAGGCAAGTTCACTCTGCGATTTCTAACCCTCGAATTGGCAATCTCGAAATGCTGATTTGCTGGCAGCTAGGGTTCGTAGCATTTGGGATTTTCAACGTTTGCAGTCAGAGAAGGGAAGAAAAACATCACGGACCTTTACAACGTGCATTACGCTAATTTTGTTTATGCGCTTTTACTATTTTCTCCTTGGCGACTATGCCTTCGATTCTTTTTTCTTCTTTTTTTTTTCCATTTTAATTTTTTAGTACTACCACCCGTGGACTTGTATGTCACGAGAATAACAGTATTTTAATACACCTAACCAATCACGCTCATTTATGTAAAAAACTAATCATACTTGGCATAATGTAATTGGTTGGGAATCTAACTCTATTAATATTTTTTTTAACATATACTGTATAAAAAGTAATTACAAAGAAGATTCTCTTGTGATCTTTAAACTAAAAAAGTCGAATTTTATATGATACAAAACTTGATAAGGAAAATTACTAAACCAAATACAAAGGATGTTGCAAATGATGACCTAAATTAGCTAATTGATTAGCTACCATATTTGTTTTTCGAAAATTATGTGAAATTCAAATTTCTGAAAATTGTTGTAGAAGAAGTCAAAGATCTTGAATGATTTATTTCACTTTCTAAGGTATCACACCTTAACTTGTCAACATATGAACAATTTTGCAATCGAAGACTAGTCCACTGGCTTTTGGTGAACCATTGCTTCAGCCTACAAAGTAGAAGTGAAATCAATAGGAAATGAACCAACTAAAAGAGCAATGTTTTGTGAATTACAAATAACAAAACTTGTAGAAGCTTGACCAACCATCAAAATTAATTTACCATAATTTTCTTTAGGGGACTCCATCCATAACATTTTGCATTCCGATTTTTCTATTTTTTAGGACCAAGTTTATTTGTTTGCCAATAATTAATTATATAAGATTTAATATGTTAAACCACATTTTGAATTTCTCCCCTTTATTCTAAAAATGAATCAATTTCAACGAGTTGTAAAAAAAAATTATAAAGAAAAAGGAGAAAGTTGATTCCAATTGGAGCAAATCAAATTAATATCATTATTAGGATGAGGAGGTTAAGTGAAACTTAATAATATTGGTAATATCCAAAACTACAAAGGGGTTTTGAACAAGCGATAGTCTAAACTACAAGTGGGTTTCACACACACACACACAACTAAGGTATTATGGGGGTTTGAACATGAGATCACTAATATGCAAGTCATTGCCCTTTTTCTAATGAACTAGACCCAATTAGCTTCTATTGCTGATTTAAGTATTCTTTTTTTACGTCAAGGTACATTAGTTGAAAAATAAGTTATTGATTTATGCAAATTCACTTTGATCAGAAGTGGATTGAAATTGAGATGAAAGATTTTTAATCATACAAAAGCAGCCATTTCTTTTTCTTTTTTTGTGATAAATTTTAGGATTGGATTCATAATTTAGCAAAAAAAGTCACTAGCCACAAAAGGCCAATACAAACTAGCCACAAATTGCTAATACAATAATGGAGCGGTCTAACATAAAATCAAGACAATCTAATGCGCCTCCATTGACGATCATGCGGGATCGAAGAAACTCTAGCATTGGCATCCCAACTAAGATTGCAAACTCAAAATAATCAAAAAGAAATAAAGCTTGAAATAACCAAGTCATAACAATACAAATAAAACTCTCACAAATGAGAGATGAAAAGCTTTCACAAAGGAGATGTGAAAAGCTATCACAAAGAAGAAGTGAAAAGCTCTCACAAAAGAAGATGTGAAAACTACGTAGAGAACCCAAAGAGTCTTTGTGACTTCTTCCAAACATCAAGAAACCGCAAAAAGTATGGTGATGGAGATCCGACGCTAAAACGCATGTGAAGATACAACACCAAGATGCAACCGCCTGTGATAGTTGGAGGAAAATCATAACTAAATGAAGACAAATATGAAAAAACTTTTGTCTCTGAAAATAAGGGGAGAAAATAGGAAGAAAGAGAAGAGGAGAGATGGGAGATGTGAGGAAGAACAGTAACTTCCTCTCTCCTCAAAGTGAAAAAGGCTCTAGAAGTGTTTTTTGTTAGAGAGAGGGCTAGGGTTTTTTCAGATCATACAAGAAGCACTTTCAATGTGCTGAGTAAAAATTAAACAATCATAACAAAAATTAAATTAAATAAAGATTTGGCAATGTCTCCTTTCTTAGAGCCCAAAAGGCCCAAGGCCCAATTTTAACAAATAATAATTATTTTCCAACTATCCAAAGTCGAACCCATAACTTGGGCCCAAACTATATATATGGCAATCTTATGCTCTCAATGTGGGATATTTGCTTCAAACTCCAACATAGCGTGGATGTGAAATGCGCTTTCTTAAGTTGTTACAAATAACATCAAATTCGAGATCCTAGACTCCATTCCCCTCACTTATAAAAGGAGGAAAAATTAGACAAAATTGAATTGCTTCTAACATAGAAGCTGCACAAACTATGCCGGCTAGTTCTCACATTCCCATTAGCTTACAAACTTTCTTCTGGTAACGCTTTAGAATAGATGTGGAAGCAAATATTTGAGGAAAATCACCCCCACAATAGACATCACAACCTAATTGCTAAGTGCTAACTTGCTAACTTCACAAACTATGTGCAAATTATGCATTCTTTGTGTGTAGGAGGAGAATTTAGCTAAAGTACACGAAGGCCTACATGTTCTATATTTCTTTCTGAAATAATCAATAACTCAATAGCTATCTCAAATGAAAGTGACCTTGGCCTTGTGTGCACTAGATCGGCATTTTGGTGCCATAAAGTGGATGTCAATGCAAACGTACATTATTCCAAAATGAGAAAGGAAGGTGCCAACGTGATCCCTAAAAGTTCCAAAAAAAAAAATCAAAATCAAAATTAATTAGAAAATAAATTAAAGTAAAAATAGTGGAAAGCTCTACATGCAAGAATATAATGGAGCTGTCTCTAGTGTAACTTTTGTTCGATCATGCATGGACCATAAAAGCATTTGACATCAAATATTGGTCACAAGTTGTTTGAGAGGGACTTGGACTATTCTCTCTCTCACTCGTTCTCTTCTTGGTCCATTTCAAGATGCGTCTGAAGCTCTTAACTTAATCGTGTAACATTTATTCTCTTTTTGTCCATTCATTTTCTGCAACTACGAACCATATTATACATCACCATTAAGACCACTTTGGTCTAAGTTTTAGGTCAAGGCAGGGGCGGAGCCACACTGGGACCAGTGTGGTCCCGGGCCCCCACTCAAGTTGTTTTATATTTTAAAAGTAATATACTGTTATGTATTTCTATATGTATATTATTTCAAATACTTTACATTTTGATATGTACCCACATGTGTTGTGGCAGACTTATTAAGGTACAAGGAGGTAGTTTAAATTGCGTCCTTGCTCAGCTGGTGGTGATACACTCTAGGTGTACAGATTACCTTATTTCCATTTTCAACATTTAAGTAAATGTCTTTGTCTTTGACTTTAATTTATTTTTATATTACTCCATTTACTTAAGTTTACAATGTAAATAAGGAAGTACTCCCTATTTGGATTCAAATAAAAATACTAGAAAATCAAATTCCCACCAAATCAAAATATGAAAAATCGGTTTTAGTGTAAAATACGTTTTATGCTAAAAATGATGGTTCATTAAATCAATATATACTTCATACTAAAATCCCATAAAATCAAGTTTTCTTATTTGATGTGTAAGGAATAAAAGCCGCCAAAAATTATCTTGAGAAAATGATTATTTCAAAAAACCATTTTTCATACTTAGTCAATATTTTTTCATGTATGATATGAATGGGCCTAAGGTTTTTAATTTGGGAAATTTTGATTTTTTTTTTTCTTCTTTCTATTGGGTTTAATGGGGGAAAAAGCTTTAAAGATATTTGTTAAATCACTACTCTTTGTCTATCTCTTGCAATTTTTCTTGCTTAGAATGTATTTGTCTATCCCTTTGTCGAGAACAATTATGATTGCAACCAATAAGCAATATAATTCTTGACATATGTGATATATATATACACTATTTTTTGTATGTATTGTGAGTTCAAATTTTTGATTCTTTATAATTTGTAAGAGACCCCCACACACATGAAATCCTGGCTTCGCCACTGGGTCAAGGAAATGTTTTTGTTAACTAACAGAATAGGACGTTGATTTGTTTGTTTAACAAACAGGTAACACTTATCCTAATTGAATTGACCGTTTCATTAAATGTTCACTAGTGAAGTACAATATAGAAAAACTATGCAATATAGTCAACCTAAGCGAATAGATTTTTATTTTATTTTCCAGAGAAAAGCGATAGATCACATATATAATTCATAATTCGGACCTAAAGGTTGTCAGTTACAAAAACCAATACAAATACAAATAATCACATATTATTAATACAATACGGAAGCATATAATAAACACAAGGAATTAATCCAAATATGGAAAAGTTCACCACCAATAGCAAGTGTACAAGGTGTGCCTCCATTCCTAGCCACACAGTGCCTAAGAAATTAGGCAAAAAAATAGCAAGCCATAGAAAAAATAAACATATACCTCAGCATTCCAAACTACAATTGTGATTACAAACTTTTAACACTCACAAGTAGAAAATACAAGTATAAACTATAAACACGCAACAAATTTAGAAAGAGTGGACACGGATGGATTTATTCAAGGAATTAACAACATGATTTAAACTTGTGAAAATGGTTCACTGACTTAGTTAATAGGTTATCACCATTTTCACATGATTTTAACAACATAAGCTAATCGAAATTGACAGAAACAAAAGACACATGGCCCTTGCCGACAGACTCATTGGCTAACTGACTTAGTTACACACTTTTGTAAAGCTTGTGAAAATGGTGCAATTGATCCTTAATTAGACTAAGTAGGGTAGTGTCCCTCATAACATAATTTCTCTTTCAGTGCACCCCTTGGACTATAATTTCCTCCCACCGCCCCCGCTGGAGGTTCATTGTCTAAGGACAGATGTAAAGAGAACTGAGTCAAATTTTGTGAGCTGATGAAATACAAAAGGATGAGGAACAATACCGTCAACTAGGGTCATGGATTGCTTGGACTGTTGGTGAGCATGCATAGCTGTTTTTTTCTTCTGTCTGCCCACCACCTATCTCTTCCATTCACACTAATACACTATACTTTTGAAGTGATGAGCTCATTTTGTCCTGATGTTTCTGATTTTATGCCTGACATTAAGCCTCAATTTGCTATTAAAATGCTGCAGTAGAAGGCATACTACTTTTGTTCTTTTATGTGGACATTATAATACTTAAGTTTGCTATAAATCAGTGCTCCAAAACTAATGGAAACTTTTATCTTCATGAATTATAATACTTTTGCAATAATGCAAAAGCATAATGATATTGTAGTGCTTTTTTTCTAGTCTAGATATTATGGTACTCAGTTGTGTTATTCATCAATGCTCCAAAAGTTAATGATAGCTTGTGCCATGGTGAAAAAATATCTTCGAAGCACAAGACAATGGATGCGGTTGGTTTCGATCTCTCTTTTTCTTTTTTCTATTTTAAAAATCAATGAGGTAAGGATTATAATTTAATACATTATCTATATGATTGCTATATGGGATGGGTTTGGCTTCAAAATCATGTTTATTGGGATGTAAGGAACCAAGAAAGGCACTTTCTATCCTTCTCGTGTTTCATTTGTACACCATTAAAAATGGAAAATTGTGCGCCAAGATATGAATGAATGATAAGGAAGAACATAAATTGTAGGGTTATTCGTAGCAATGGTCCCTTAGCTATATTCGAAGTTACATTTTGGTCACTCAACTCAAATATTAGTTGCAAAGGTCACTCAATTGGGTGTTATGTTGCATCATTAGTCCATACCGTCAAGTCTGTGATTTTTTTTGTTTAAAAGACTTGACGGTAGGGACTAATGGTGTAACACAACACCCAATTGAGTTACCTCTGCAACTAATATTTGAGTTGAGTCACCAAAATGTAACTCTGAGTATAGTTGAGGAACCATTGCTATAAATAACCCTAAATTGTATGAGAAAAAGTCATTCATATTAAGTTGTTTACTAAAATCAACACATGAATGGAATTGTAATGTTATTTTTGGAAGCCAGTAAGGAAGAACATGAATAGGACTCAGATTAACTACCCCCTCCTAATTGATTTCATTCATGATTTTGAAGGTATGTGATTACCTATTTCAAGGTGGAACCCATATAAGTCCTTTTGTGTTAGTAAATATGGGAGAAGTCAAGAATTGAAATTATTTCCTTGCTTTCCATACCCATTGCTAGTGAATCCTCCCTTATCGTGAAAAAAAAACAAATTCCAAAGAGGTATTTATGGTTGCACACATACAAACTAATTGTGACTTCTTTTAGTTTTATCATTAATTATTTGACAAACTACGGACCCCATAACCATTTAATTGATATATTTCATTTTTTGTTTTCAAAATCTCCCTACAGGGATTGAGACGCAATCTTGACATAGTCCAAAACATGATTATTTAAAAAAAATTAAAAACAACCTAGTAGTGGTTTAGTTGGCCGTATGCGACCATTATGTTTTAGCTACACATCACATAATATTTTCCTATATATGTGTACATGATATACTACGTGACATGTATTCCAAATTCATCCATATTATAATACTATATATATATATATATATATGTTCTTGGTTATGTTCTTGTCACTGATAAATAGAAAAAAATCGAAAAACTTATTTTACAAATAGTCAATCGCGTTGAAGTGTGTGGGAATGGGTGACCCTTATTGGCAAGTAAAAAGTTCACATTCATAATACTACATTGTTAAGTATGTGCAATTTTTTAAAGGAAAAAGTTTACAATGAAAATTTGCGATAGATCTTACAACCATACAAATTAAAATTAACTCTATAACCAATATTCATATAAAAATTATAAAACAAATATAATATAGCGTTAGTAGAAGAATGACCCTTATTGGCAAGTAAACATACTACCATATATATTAGCTTCACGGTAAATATGTTGAATAGAGATCTGAGATGCCCATAATAATGTGTCTTACAGTCAAAGCTTGAGTTTATATGCATTAGATAAACGCAATAATTTTTCTTTCAAATTTACTTTTGGATAAACCCCAACTAGCTTTCTAAGAGATGTTGGAAATGGGAAGGTTATTACAAGTTGACAAGATCTGGGTTGTTTCGGGATAGGTCCTTATAATTCTTATATTTTAAACATAAATTCACGTATTTTTAAACTATTATAAAAAAAAACTTACATTTGAATATAGGTTAATAATTATCCTAATATTATAAAATATTTACACACTATAGCATCTATCTTATTTGTCAAATCCCTTATGTTTAGCAATTGTATTTAATTCTTTTTAATTGGTAACCTATTTAATTCTATTTAATTCTTTTTTATGTGTACCTACATATCTAATACAAGATAGATAAATCGATACATACATAGTTATGTTAATAATAGGTACATTATTAACATTTATAAAATATAATAGGTATATGGAAATCAACCCCACAATTAAAACGGATAATTAATTGCAGACAAAAATTATGGAGCGAATCACCACAATAATTTGGGGAATGAAAAATTAAAACACCATCACATAACACATTGAATTGTAAATAAGGGTATTTTGAGAATCTAAAAATTATAATAAATCAGATATTAAGCTTAATAAGGTAACTTGATAAGTTGGATCCTAGTTATGAATTTTTATTTATAAAAATTGAATTTTATTAATAGAAACAAAAAGTAATAGATTGTAGATAAGAAAAATTCAATTTGAAAGGATAAACCAAATTTACTAAAAAATTTCATTACACTTTGACTTATCAGTCACTCTAAGGTCGGGGACAAGATTTGTTGACCTAACATGTCATCCTTATCTGCATGCAAAATATATATATATATATATATATGTTACAATGTTTAGGCATTAATGGTTATAATACCTTCAAAATCCCACGCATACATTTTGTTTCTCATAATTAATATGGAGTCTGAAGACGTCATTTTCTATGCATATCTGCCAGATAAATACCATTTGTGCATTCGGTACTAGGAAAAATATAAAACAATCAATATTTGAAGTACAACATATCCAGAAAACACTAGCCCCCTATCTTCCAAAAAACATTCTAGAGTCCTTACTCTCCTCTCTTCCTCCCCTTTCTTCTTCTCCCTTCTCCTCTCTTCCCATATTTTTAGAGATAGAAGATTTCCTATATTTATTTTCTTTTTGTTTTAATTTTCCTCCACTCATCACATGCGGATGCGTCTCGTCTTCGGATCTCCACTTGTGTTTCGATGTCGAATCTCCACCACTATCTTTTTTGCAGTTTCTTCATATTTGGAATAAGTCACAGAGACTCTTTGAGTTTTCTGTGTAGTTTTCATCTATCCTTTTGTAAGAGTTTTCATCTCTCCTTTGTGAGAGTTTTTTTTATATATTTTTTTTTATATTTGTATTGTTATGACTTGGTTTTTTCAAGCTTTATCTCTTTTTGGTTGTTCTGAGTTTGTACTCTTAGTTGGAATGCATATGTTAGAGTTTTTTCGATCATGCGTGATCGTTAATGGAAGAGCCTCAAATTGTCTTAATTTTTTATGTTACATACTCCGTTATTGTAACTAGCCATATCTCTGTTATTGTAACTAGCCATATGGGGCCATTACAATAATGGAGCGATCTAACATAAAAATTAAGACAATATGGAGCTCCTCCACTAATAATCACGCAAGATCGTAGAAACTCTGGCATAGGCATCCCAACTAAGAGTGCAAACTTAGAACAACCAAAAATAGATAAACCTTGAAAAAATCAAGTCATAACAATACAAATAAAAGTCTCACAAGGGAGAGGTGGAAAAGCTCTCACAAAGGAGAGGTGGAAAGCTCTCACAAATGAGAGGTGAAAAACTCTCACAAAAGGAGAGGTGAAAACTACACAGAAAACCCAAAGAGGCTCTGCGACTAATTCCAAACATGAAAAAAGGGCAAAAAGGATGGTGATAGATCCAATACTAAAACACATGTGGAGATCCGACGCCAAAACGCATCCGCATGTGATGAGTGGAGGAAAATCATTACAGGCAAATAGGGGAAACCTTTTATCCCTAAAAATTGTGGAAAAGAGGAGAAGGGGAGAAGAGATGAAGGGAGGAAGAACAATGGCTTCATCCCCTCAAAGTAAAAGAAGTTGTAGAGTGTTTTTTGGGAGAGAAGGGACTAGAGTTTTTGTCTTAGATCAGATCAGTTTAGACTCTAATTTCCAGTATTGCTATACGTACTTTGCTCTGCAATTAGCGATATCTATGAGAATTCTGAAAAGTCGAAGGAGAAATTTAAAAAAGAAATTCATAATTGATTGTGAGAACAAAGACGTGTGTTTTAAAGTGTCATCCATGCCAAAAAAGCATATGGCTGACAAGGAAACTTCCGTTTAGCACCTGTTTCCCCTATAAAGAGGAGTTCCTTAAGAAAAAGTACAATGTTGTTTAGCTCATGCACCAACAATAATGGAAAAAAAGGCACATATTCTCTGCTAATTTGGTCTTCCAAGGATGGATGAAAATGAGAATCTACTTTCCACACAATGCTAATTCTTTATGAACATATATTTGACCAACCAACTGAATGAAAAGAAAAGAGAATCGATGGATAAATCAATATCTACCTTTCCAAATCTTCATACCTGACATTAATCTAGATATATTCTCATTGCCCACGTATAAGTTATCAAATTTTTTTATATATCATTTATCATATATCAATCTAAATAATTATTTAAGGGTATGTTTAATATTGCCCTTTCTTTTAATGAGCGATATCAGAGAATGAGGGGATTCAAATACTGGATCTCGGATTCCCCTTTTTAAAATAGCCACATATAGGCCCCGTTTGGTTCATGGGAAATGAGACTTGGGAATGGGAATTCAATCGCTTTCCCATGTTTGGTAAGTCCATGCATGAGAAATGGTTGCCTGGGACATGGGAAAGTAGGAGGGAAAGTGAATCTCTCCTCTTAACTTGGGTTTTGTTTTCCCTTATCATGGGAAAGTTTGGGAAATTAGCCAACATTCAATGCACAATTTTCATGACTATTTTGTCTCTATGGACAATTTATAATTACAACGTATCATTAAATGCATTCTTTTTTTATTTGATTTAATATGGGTATAATTGAAAAATTATACAAACTTTGTTTTCCATTCCTACTCAAAACAAACATGGGAAAGGAAACAAAGTGAAATCGCCCGGTTGCTTTCCCGACATTACCAAACGTGAGAAAGGAATCTTTCATTCCTATTCCTTGGGAAATGATTTCCCTCAAATCCATTCCGATTACTTGGGCTACGCCATTACATGCTTGATAGTGTTTTTAGAATAACTAAAAGTGTTTGTAAAATTAAAAGAACAATACTTTATATAAGCACCTACTAGATCATCGAAATGCTTTTTAAGAAATCACTGGAATTTTAGTATTAAAAAAAATTGTGCTTCTAACAAAAGCACTTCTTTCAGAAGTGTTTATGAACGGTACTTCCTACTGGAGCACTCCCAAACTAGTCCTAATTTGAGAAAATTTTCATTTGATGTATAGTCCAACTTGGCAAATCTGATACGTTAATAATTCATCATCAATCCCAAGTTCTAACTTATTGCTTCAATTTGTGGGCTAGATAGATTGATAACCTATTAGAAGATAGATATATGATGAGAACAGTCGGCAGTCCCAGGCCATGGCAGCATTTGTTATAATCATAACAATTCAATGGAGGTCAATGAAATACAGATACAAAACCAGAAAAAGAAAGCATGTGCTATAACATTCCGTGATATTTTCAAAGTGTTGATGGAGAATGGTGGATTCTCTGAGACCAACCCAAGTCGCTCAAGAGGGACCGCCAAAGCACAAGTGTGGAGATAATAGACTATTATTACGCATAATGTACAGAAGGAGAAAGAGAGAGAGATTTTCACTCACTAACTTTCAAAATCCACAATCAATGGAAGCCATTAAAACTCTCTCTCCAAATGGATGGACCAAATCCAAAAGCACCACCCAAGGTGGGGGCGGGGGCCTTAGGGTTCCCAAAATACCCAATTTAAGCCTACCACCATCCATGGTGCATACAAAGCGCATTAAACCCTACCAATAATTCCAACCCAACCAACCATTAGCTATGGCTTAGGCTCCCAAGCCTATTATTATAGCCATTTAGATGTTTTTTTAATTAATTTTTAAAGTAGTATCTTGTTCATGAATGGCTCAATCTCCCTGCCCTACCATTTTGACTACACATGCTTTGCACAAGTCTTTGGTTATGACTTTAGTCCTCACCCTACATTTTACCCCCCAATCACCTTTTTTATGTCCCACCAAGCCCCTCCTTTTTCACTGATTCAAATATTATCTTCTCCCTACCCATCTCTTTCTATAACCCCAAGCACCAAACCCTTTTTAAGTGGTGAAGTACCATTTCTCTCTAGTTGCCTAAAACCAAACTCAGAGAAAAACCAGGGGAGAGAGAGAGAGAGAGAGAGAGAGAGAGAGAGAGAGAGAGATGACAGGGCAGTTTCAGAAGAGTAGCATGTACATGGAACACAACCCAGGAATTGTGGAAAATGGAGATTTTCGCAAGAATCTAGACGATGACGGTCGTCCCAAAAGAACTGGTAAGAAAGCAACACTGTTGTTTATGAGATTTGAGCTCAGAATCTCGTCCGACTTTTTGATACGAAATATATATTTATATTCTTGTTTATAAGATTTGAACTCAGAAACTCGTCCGAATGACTTTGGTTTGTGAACTTGTGAAGGGACATGGATGACTGCCAGTGCACATATAATAACGGCTGTGATTGGGTCAGGGGTGCTATCTCTGGCATGGGCCATAGCTCAGCTAGGTTGGGTTGCAGGGCCAGCTGTTCTCATGGCCTTCTCCTTCATCACCTACTTCACCTCCACCCTCCTTGCCGACTGTTACAGGTCCCCTGACCCTGTCCACGGCAAGAGAAACTACACCTACATGGATGTTGTACGAGCCAATCTAGGTAACATTATCCTCTCGTATAATTATTATTGGTTTATTATTTTGGAAATTGTAGAAGGTTTTTTTTTTTGGGAAGGTTGGTGTGATATTAATGGTCACGTAATCTGGGGTTTTTGTTTGGTTTTGTGCAGGAGGCAGAAAAGTGCAGCTTTGTGGATTGGCTCAGTATGGAAATCTCATTGGTGTTACTATCGGTTACACAATTACTGCCTCCATCAGTATGGTGTAAGTAGCGGCTCCAATCTGCAACATAATGACTTCCCCTTTTTGACTTATTGTATTTTCATGATAGGGAAATTCTATTTCTATATTAAAAATTTTCGTATAAAAACTAGATTTCCTGTATTTGTTTATTATATATTTTCACTAAACGATGTGTCAATAACAAGTTTTTACATCAAATTATGTCTTAATACACGTATTTGCTCGTAATTTACTCATCAAATGATATGTTACTGTACATATCTGAATCTTATTTATTAATAATAAATACATATATCAGTAATATATTTGTTCACTAAATGACGTGTCAGTACATATATATGTTTTATAAGTTACTCATCAAATGATGTGTCAATATAATAAATATAATAAATATTCTTTTGTATATTTGAATAATACAACCACTTTCAGTGTGTGTTTCTTTATTATTATTTGTTTTTGTTTGGTGAATTTATAGCTTTAACGTTTTTGTAAACTTTCATGCAGGGCGGTGAAGAGGTCGAATTGTTTTCATAAACATGGACATCATGTGAAGTGTCGCACATCAAATAACCCATTTATGATCATCTTTGCTTGCATCCAAATCTTGCTCAGCCAAATCCCAAACTTTCATAAGCTCTCATGGCTCTCAATCATCGCAGCCGTCATGTCCTTTGCCTATTCTTCCATAGGCCTTGGCCTCTCCGTCGCCAAAGTTGTAGGTAATTCATACAAACAAACCAAAAAAAACATTTAAATTACAACGTAAATTATTGAGATGATGATTTTGTATAGGTTCCAAAGAACTTTGTCTATCTGGTTTCAATAATTTGTGGCTAATATAGAAGGTAGGCTGATGGATTGATAAATTATTTTATGGACAATGAAGCTGGACCACATGCAAGGACAACCTTAACTGGAGCAACAGTTGGGATAGATGTGTCAGCCTCGGATAAAGTTTGGAAGACATTCCAAGCCATTGGAGACATTGCCTTTGCTTATGCTTATTCTACCGTGCTTGTGGAAATACAGGCAACTCTCTTACCTACATATTTACCTTAATCTTCTTATTAATATATTAAGCTATGTCTATATATGTATGCCACACAAACATAAATATCATAATATCATATGGGACGGAAAAAGAGTCACATGATAATATATTATATTCAAGTATTCTAATATAAGTGAATGACATAGTCGGCATCTCACACTTTTAAGAATATTCATTTATATTATAATACGTTTATACCGCGGGACTGTATCATTAATAATATTATAAGTCACATCAATTTTCATATTATGTGATGTGTGTCCATGTGTTCAAAATGTGTGTATAGCCTTCGTAATATAAAAAGAAAACTTACTTTATGTAACTTTTAAAAGGCCATTAGCCCCTATCTTCTTCTCCTTCTTTTCAGATTGAATAAAACCCTATATTTTAGAAAAAGGGAAGAAAAAATAATTGAAACCCATTAGACCTAGCTACTCAAGGCCTCATAAAACTCATCCTGCCTCGGCATTTTCTTGTGTTGCCTAAAGGGCAAAGCAAACAAACAAAACAATACAACCACGCGGCTTGCTAGGGCGTATGTATGTGTTTTCTATATGGGAGGGGTTCACATGCATGCAGCATGTTTATTTTGTCTTCAACACAAAATCTGAACATAATATTTTGGCTCCGTATCCAAACCTGCCGCAACTTTGATATGTGTGCCTTATTAAATGTTAAATGTCGGTATGACATAGCTTGCTAGTTTTCGAAGCAATAGGGTGTCGCATATATATTATAGAGATTCTATAAAAAATATATATATAAACGAACAAATTATTGCACCACGAAACAAAGGGGTAGGTTCTAAAATCTTTAATTTGTTAGATTTCATGAGAGTTCATAAAATAATGTGTTCACATAGACGTATTGAAAGTTAATATAAGAAAATGAGAAACTTACTCGTGTTGAACTTAGAATGAACATGATAGGGTTAATGTATGAGTCGAGAAGAAGGTCGAAATTTCATATCCTGATTTCAACCTCATCTCAACTCATATCCTAACTTGATCTTGATTATGTTACGGTCTTATCTAATTCAAAGCATATTAGTTTTTGAATTTTTTACCTTAGTTTACCTAGTAAAAAAAATGTGGATGTGGATGCCCATGTTCTTATACTGTAATGATAAGAACCTAAAAAAGCGAAGAAGTGATTGGGAAGGGAAGTGGTCCGATAGAACTCGACTCTTCCATTATAACAAAAAGACAAATATAGTAAAAGTTTCACAAAATTTTGTTTCAAATCACGAAAAGGGAATATATTGTCAAAGCTTGCATTCTAGTAAAAAAATAATAATAAAGATAAAAATTAATTTAACAAATCCCATTAGGTTTTTTTTCCCTTTAATTTCGATTGAGAAGTGAAAGCATGTTTGAAGTGTTTATTTTTCATTTCATTTGTTTTATATATATATATATATATATATATATATATATGTCACATAGGTTTTTAATTATACTACTTTACCGAACAGCCCACTTTCGAAAGATTCTTAGAGGACCATCAAAGGTAGACGCAAAAGCAAAATTTGGGCCACCGAATAGGTTGGCCTTTAAAAAAAAACAATTCTTTCTACTTTTCTTGTCGTCCATCCTTTTTCTTCTTATCATGCAACGATTGGTAGATCATTGTCAGATCTTTCTTCTATGAATAATCTCAAAGTTGTCCCCTTATCAGTCAGGAATTCGGCATCTTAAAGTTGGACATGAATTCTAAACCAGAAAAAATATATATTTTTAAAAAAGATTGAACATCATGTCTTCTTTTTGTTTTGTTTTGTATATTTTTTAAAAAGATTGAACATCATGTCTTCTTTTTGTTTTGTTTTGTTTCTTTTCTGTTTTTATTTGATTGGTTTTGGTATGATAGGAATGTTTTCGTGGAGAACGGGTCATATTTTATGAAACAGTATAATGAACAGTGGGGTATAGCTTAGGTAAGTTGAGTTTTTCCTTTTTTATTCACGTATGCTGAGGTTCGAAAGCCTCAAGCATCCAAATATTCGGTTCTACTAAAGAAAAATTGTGTGAGAGTTGTTGATATGTGCTTATTGTATTAACTACGACTTAATAGAAATCACTGCTTCTAGGAATTAAGATAAGCCATAATTAACTAGGACTAGTAATTGCAGGACACATTGAAATCACCCCCGGCAGAGAACAAAGCCATGAAGAGGGCAACTAGTATCGGCATTGCAACCACCACAGTGTTCTATGTCCTTTGTGGTTGTGTTGGCTATGCAGCATTTGGGAACGATGCACCTGGAAATTTCCTCACCGGTTTCGGATTCTATGAACCCTTTTGGTTAGTTGATCTTGCCAACATCTGCATCGCCATTCACTTAATCGGCGCCTACCAGGTAATTTAGCCTTCATTTTATTAGATGCACACCTTATAAATTTGACATATTGTGTATCATTTCTCTAATTAGAAGCCGCATATTATAAGTGAACTCTAAATAGTACAAGTAACATTTTTTTTATATACTGATACGAGCAATGCATGATGATTGGTGATCAGGTCTTCTGCCAGCCCATATTCGGGTTTGTCGAAAGCCAGTGCGCCAAACGCTGGCCCGAAAGCAAGTTCATAAACAGCGAGCACGCCGTGAACCTTCCTTTTCATGGGGCATACTGTTTCAACTCCTTCAGATTGGTGTGGAGGACTGCATATGTGGTGATGACAGCAATCTTAGCCATGTTGTTCCCCTTCTTTAACGACTTCTTGGGTTTGCTTGGAGCAGCCTCCTTCTGGCCATTGACAGTCTACTTCCCAATAGAGATGTACATTGCAAGGACTAAAATGCCCAGGTTCTCCTTCACATGGACTTGGATGAAGATTTTGAGCTGGGCTTGCTTGGTAATATCGCTTGTTTCAGCTGCTGCAGCAATTCAAGGTCTGGCAACAGATGTCAAGAAGTACAAGCCCTTCCAAACTGAGCAATAGTAGTGCCTTTACTATATATATATAGCTTTTAATATAGGGTTTGAGTAGTGTGTGATTAGTTAACTTATTTCCCAAAAACCTTAGTCTTCTTAAGTGTGTATTTTTAAGTTCCTCCTAAAGTTTGAAGCTATCAAACTGGGTCAAGGTTACAATGTAATTTCTCAACAAACGAAAAAGGAAAGGAATAAGAAGAAAATAAAAATCCAAAAGAAAGAGAACGTGGAAGAGAAAAATAATACCAGATAGATGCATATAGAAACTCACGTACTTGAGCACTGACGATTACAAATTTACAACCCTAAATTAATGCATATACTACCAGATAGATGAATAAATTAATTGTGCACCAAGAATTAATTAAGCACCGAGTTTCTAAAACAAGTCTGTCAATTATGAAAAACACATATGACCAATACAGGAGTAATACCACATATTAGTCGGACACATCCCAAAATGCCATTTATATACCAACAGGTTACTCAGGTATAATGAACAAACAATACAGCTTAGTGTAACAAGCGATAACCCACACTCAACTTACATGTTTACTTACCACGAATGAAGGAAGCTATGAATCGAGGAACTTATTAATAGGGGAATTAAGGAATTGGAATCAAATCAATTACTCTCTCTAGTTTATCCCGTTCCCAATTTTGAAGGTATGATTACGAATTTTAAAGTGAAATCCACGTAATTTTTATTTTATTTTTATGTTATGTGTTTAGTAAATATAGGGGAAGTAAATATGCATCATGTACATATACAATAACATAATCACAATGAGAATCTGAAATTTTAAATAAACAACCTCTTTGTATAAATAAACCAACAACCTTGTGCATATCCAACAATTTTAACACAAGAAAATAAATTAGCAAAACATGAAAACAAACTCAAAACTCCCACTAATTCTCAATTAAGATTGCCGATTACCTTCAAAAAGATGGTTCATAGTTGCGGATGAAAGTTTTCATTAAACTAGACATCGATGTCATTAAGATAAATGTAGATAAATCTTGGCTTCATGGGGAAAAGATGGGTGGTTACAAAAGTTTGTTTTGAGAGTGATCTATCAATGGCTTTGGTTGCTTATCATTGCTTCCGACCTGGACATTTACTTCAAGACACAATAACGATGTTTGCCAAATCGTATTGAAAAGGATTGTTCATATTCAAGCATGTACCAGAAAATAAATAACAAAAGCTTCTTTGTGCGACAAATGGAAGACCAAGTTGTAATTGGTTTTGAATTTTTTTTTTCTTTCCTTCTGAAAAAATGGTGGGGGAGGGGGATATAAAAGTTTCACACATGCACAGATACACAAAACAGGTTAGAATGTGATATTAGAACTTCCTCGCAATTTACTACAACCTCATTGTCCCATATTTGGTATATGGAAGGCAATCTTTTCTTAAACTTTCATGGGCTCCAAAAGGGATCCTTCTAACATAAATCAAGAAGAGTCAGTCTCACTCATCACAAATGCTTGGATAAGACTCTGCGCAGCATGAGTTTGTTCAGGGGTTCCAGATATTATGATCACAGTTTCAAGTGCTCCGGGCTTAGGCTCCGTAATGGTAACTTTTGCATCTGAAATCTGGAAGTGTTGGTCATGTTAGAAGTGATAATGCTATGTGTCAAAGCATGTTGTTACTAACAGAAATTGTAGAAACATTGAACATAATCAAAACATGTGTTATATACATACACTTCCAACAAAATTATGAATTTGATTTTATCAAGCAAGCAAAACCAACACACACATGCTCTATCTTTGGTAGCCTTCATAGAACAAGATATTCTCTTTTAAGCAAACTAACTAGGAACCAACAAAATATGAGCGATCACACGTTTAAATACTTTCAGTGAAGCTCGCTGAAAAATGCAATGGCGCCCAAACAATGCAAAAGATGAAAATAAATGAACAGATGCAAATAGAGAGAAAGAGGGAATTGGGAACAGGCACCAAACACAGTAAGCCAAGAATCGGATTTTATGGTTTTTTTTTAAAGAATCGGATTTATGTTTTTTTCTTTTTCTTTTAACTGGCAAATTGTAAAACAGCTCAATTTATTTCTTTTTCCTCTGATGCATTAGACAGCTCCTATAAACAACTGGTCACAGCAGCTCCAGCCCTAAGCATAACTGGACTGCAATGACACCTCAAGCAGAGGTATTAACTTGTGTGAACTTGCATTACTAAAGAAAAAAAAAATACTGACAAACAAAAGGTTATGGAGACATTTCATTAGAGTTTACTTATGTCATTTGGGATTTCATATTTTATTGAAACATTGGTAATTTGTTACATTAGATTTGAGAGTTTGATTCTTATTACTATTATGGTTTCCCAACTTTCTTTTTGGATTTGGATGCTCTATCGTATAAATAGGCCTTAATGTAACATAGGAATGAAACTCGAACATAATAATTTGAGTATATTTAAACCCTGGCCTCCCTTTTCTATTTTCTCTCGTCCCTTTTTCTTTCTCAAAGTCACTTCCCTTGTTTCTCCATTTCTCTATCTATTCTATGACACCGTCTTGGTTCTACATCTGCTACACTATCATGACAATTAATTTCTTCATGCCCATTCTAGATAGACTATGAACCCAAAGCATTCCCCACTAACATGATGAAAAGGCAATTTTTATGGAATTAGGAGAAATGGTGAAGGACGATTATGAGCTAACTTCAATCAGGTGGGCGCAAAACTTGGCCAAGCAGACATACACTACCACATGCTTACAGGATTCATAGCCATTAACTTTATTTTATAACTAAAAAGCAAAGCATGCTAATTTTTATCATTCCATTTTGAAGTATCCCCACAGCCCTTTATTTAATATATGTTATTCTCCATGGTTCTTTTATGTCAATGTCGTAACATCAAGAATGTACCTGACGTATTTGCTTCAAGCATTCCCATCTTCTCCATTTATTACAGGAACAAGGGAACTAGGGACAACAACTTCAACAGTGGTGTTGGTTATTATAGCTGGCTGGCTTCCTCCAAATCCTGGAATTCTTCTTTGTGGAGCAAAGTTCGGCAAGCCTAATGGACCACCACCCTCAAGATGTCCCTGTGGATCAGTTCAGGATAGAAAAGTAAATCAGCAACATAAATCAACTGTCCTTTTCTGTTTTTTCTTCTCTTTAGTACATAGAGGTTGTTGTGCAATTTGCTTCTTCAATATCAGTTTTCTTATACTCAAACTATGCACAATTTGCTTCACCCATTTCAAATTATCATACGCTTCACATCATTTTGCCACACATAATTAACAAGGTCATCTCAAGAAACAACAAACATATGATGCAAAACTTTGAAGCAACAGAGAGAATTTTCAACAAAAATTAAAAAATGTGGGAAAAGATAAATAACTGTAGTGTAAAAGGCCATACAACAGCTAAATACCTGAGGACCCCAAGGTCTTCTTTCAGATAAATGCGGGGGCCCACCTAACCTATGAATATTGTGCATAAAAGGAGCACGATCATCATGGGGATGAAAAACACCATGTGGAGGAGGGCCACCAACAGCATCAAACTTGTGAAATGGCATGCCTAAATTAGAATGCATTCCTGGAGGTGAGAAGTCCCTCCTCATGTATGATTGAAATGGCGGTTGATCCAAATACGCGGGATTTGGAGGATAATTTATAGAAGGAAATGCATCACGGAAATAGTGATGCCGCAACCTAGTGGTGATCTGGAGAAGAGCATCTTTAACGGCTTCGAATTCTCCATTTATCTGTCAGAAAAGGAACATTGCAGCAACAAGCACAGTGAGTAAAAATGTTAAGATTGCTAAATATGGCACAATGAAGAACACTTACATACAAGCAAAGATAGTACACCAACTGGCATATTAATAGAAACATGAAAAAAATCCACATAAGTTCACCATAATTAAACCCAGAACACGAAAACAGCAACTTCACATAATGATACCCCAGATAGGGATATGTCCAACCTCTTGAAACTCAGAACCACACATGCACTAAGGAAAACGCACCTGAACAAGTTCTTCATCATCTGGAGCGCATTTTGGAATCTGATCCTTCCCCATTATACGGATATGGGCCCGAGATAACTTTCTCATTTCGGCAATGATGGCACCACCCTTGCCAAGGAGACAACCAATTTGATTAGAGGAAACAAGAAGCCTCGCCATCATGGATTGTTCCTTGCTATTAGGTGCAGCCCTGAATACTCTACTCTGGACACGAAGAACGGCATCTTGGACAGGTGATATCCTATCATCTGGGTGCTGCAATAGTTAACTTGTTAAACAGCTTATCTTGTGTTTGTGAGTACGTGTGTGTCTCTTTATGTCTTTGTGTGTACAAACAGCTCACATGTCCAAGAAGAAGAAAATGTTAAAATCATACCGCAGGACCAGATACAATAATAAGACGGTCCTCTGAGTCAGGCACGCCTTCCATAACTTTGATTTCACAGCCCGTTTCTTGCTTAAGTGTCTTTATTATGGATCCACCTTTTCCAATTACACCTCCTACTCTCTCTTCATGGCACAATAAGCGGAAAGTTAGGACTTCCTGTGAAGGCTTCATCCTACCACTTCCATGGAATTTGGGTATTAGTGGATGAGCAGCAGGATGTGAATCTGCAACGTCTCCAAGCTGATCACTATATGGTGCTCCTTGAGAACGGTTGGGTGGTGGATATACTTCTGGTCTAGGAAGAGATTGACCAATTGAATGAGATGATGGCCCTGAAGTGTTGGACATGGAAGAGTCACTATCGCGAGGTAGATTCT
Source organism: Prunus salicina (assembly GCA_020226455.1). NCBI lineage: Eukaryota > Viridiplantae > Streptophyta > Magnoliopsida > Rosales > Rosaceae > Prunus > Prunus salicina. The sequence continues at coordinate 53,242,826 of CM035341.1, forward strand.
CCAAAAGCTGCTGAGAAACAGATTCAAGAGCTTTCCTAACTGCATCAACTTCCCCAGTAATCTGCAGCAGAATTATGATATATGATATCCGTACAGAATGTTATGCATCAAAATCATCAACATAAAAAACATGAACCAAATCCTACAGTGATGCACAATTATTGCCAAGCTCCAAGCCAGCATTTTTCAATACTTCTTTTTAGTTGTTCCCTTAGGTGTTCCAAAGCCACTAGGCATTGACAGCAAAACAAAGACCCCATGCTAAATATTTCATCTGCAATGTTTAATTGCTTAAGAATTTTGACAGCCACGCTGATTATATCAAATGCCCAGTAGCAGAAATCCGGTAGTCAATTTACAACTTGGTTATTCATATCATCACTGAAATATGAGCTATTTTCATGGGTATGGATGACAGTATAATAACAATAGTGTCATTCAACGTTACCTGAACTAGTTCATCGGAAGCTGTTGCACATAATGGAAGTTTATCTCTAGGAAGGATCCGGATTTGTGCCCCACTTTCAGATGACATTTGTTTGACCACACTACCACCCTTTCCCAAAAGGCATCCCACTTGAGTTGAAAGGACTAGTAATCTACAAACAAATGTCAAAGACTTTTCACCTTGTTCATCCCCTCCATCAGTCTCTGTTTCCCCTTCAATTATTCTCTCAAACACAAGTTGCAGAGCTTTCTGCACAGATGGAGTTAAGTTGTCAGATTTCGAATCTTCATTAGGAACAGATTCCTTATTTTCATCATTCTCTTTTGAATCCTTAGTATCATCATGCTTTTCATCCTCATTTTCCCCTTCAACGCCATCCTCCTTGCTATGCTCAGTATCAACATCATTCTCTCTATCAGAACCCACAATAATAACTCTTTCGTCACATCCGGGGACAGTTTCCTCAACTCTGACCTTTACAAGAGTCTCTTGACAAATTTGTGATATAAAAGAGCCACCATCCCCAGTGATACTATCAAGTTTGGACACAGGGCACAGCACCCTGAAAACAGCATTGCCAGAGGAGAGTTTAGAAGGTTGATTTTCAGACTTTTGCAGCTTCCCTTTCCCATTTGGCTCTATAGGGTTCTCATCATGTGGTCTCTTTGAAGGCGTTAATGGAGCTGACATTTCTACCCTAAATTATGGCAGACCTGTTGCACTGTAATTTTCACATAATCCAAAAAAAAATCATATATATGTAGTCACTATGTAAACTTTGAATGTTAAAGAAGTAGAGCTCTAAGATGTGTCCCAGTTATTACATTGCTAATGGGCGATGCTCAAGAACACTGTAAACCTACATTAACTTATCCAGTTGCAAACACTTTACCAACAAAAGATACAAAGCTAGCAGACACTACATAAACCCTAAAATTCCTGTTTAGCAGCTGGGAAAATGTAGATACTATAAAGTACACTAATTTGCCCCAAATTGCAAACTCTTGAGCTCTGCCCCAAATTGCAGAGAAATTGAGTTTTGCCCCAAATACATGAATTTGTGTTTTCTTTCATTGAAAAAAGAAGCAAAAGAGACGAGAAAACATGAGCAGCTAATTAAGAAAGTGAAGCACTCACCCAGTTGTGGAAGATTCGAAAGAAGCAGAGTTTCAGTTTGGGTTGAAACAGCACCTGTTCAACTCAGGGGACATTGTTTGCTTCTTCTACCAATCAAGGGAGTGTTTTGCTTTTGGGAAGCCGAAAGTTCGAAATCCCTAATGAAGCGAACCCGATTGGTTTTTTCCTTTGGTTAAGGAACACCCGGTCCAGTAGAATTCTTGTTGTTGAGTGTTACCCTGAAAGCCCATCATAAGCAAAGGCTTCGGCCTCATAGCTTGCCCAAATATTTTAAGGAAGTGTTAACCTAATACTCCTACTTGGTTTTTTTATTTATTTAATAAATATTTTTTTTTATGGATGAGAGGGAGGAGATTCGAATTTTGTATCTCTTCCAAATTCCAAGAGAAAAATATGACTAGATTATAAGTTAGTTTTTCTATTCTCATACTTCTTTAAAGCAATAATATAATAATTTTCTTCTCGTACTAACTATATGTCAAGATTTGATAAAACAATCATTGTTGACCCATGACCCTCGTAAAATTGGTTACCTAAAGTAAATACATATACCTGGAAAACTTATCATTGTAGACCCATTAGGACAAGAGTACTAATTAGGCCATCTTTCTAATGTATCATAGAAAGTCATGTCTTATCATGATAAGAGTATTTTCGAACAACCCGTCTTGTTTTCAATTAAATTAATCACTTAAGATAACATGTTCATTTGTGAAGAAATTTTATCATTTTTAAGATAAGGAAAGTTAAGACACATAGCCATGAAGCTTAGTATGGCTTAGATCGTGTTAAGGTCAAAAGACGTTCTACATTTTTCCTCGAATGTAAAGGAAATATGAAACGCCATTTCTCCTATATGAGACAATATATATGGCAAGCTGGAACATAGTTTATAATTTATTTTTTAAAAATATTTGTATTTTAATAAAGGCTATTGCTTTACATATTTGTATCTTGAAAATGAAGTACGGCATGTCCCCTCGTGGTCGGTTTCCTAGTGCCGCAAGAGATTTCCAAAAAGCCAATCCATTTCCCAACGACGGAAGGATTTCCTAGCGCCACAAGGATTGTGTGCTGCACTATAAAATGCTCCAACGAATCTCGTCAAAATCAAAATTCCAACGCATTCTCTTATTCTCTCTCTCTCCCTCTCCATTAATTTATTTTCTTTGGGCCGAAGCAAACAGAAACACAAGCCGCAAACCCAAACCGCCTTCAAGGGTCATTTAGGTAATTTCAGGCTCCCCCAAATTCCACGCATAAAAGCTTTTCGCCGACGTACAAACCCCTGATTCTACGAGTTTTCTTGACTTCTGTGAGTCATTTCGATTTCGATCAAGCTCGAAGCTCTAGAATCCATGGCTGCCAACGCCGCAACACAGAAGAAGCTCGTCCAATCGGTCACCGTTAGGGTTCCGACCCAGACGCATTCTTCATCGTCGTCTTCTTCAGCGAGCGTAGAAGCGTCTGCAGTCGCGGGTCGGGTTGTTGCTCCGTGCGCAATCGGATCCACTACCCGTCCAATTTCAAGCGGAGCGCGGCTCCGGCTCGAGTCATGTTCTTCCAGAACGGGTCCTGGAACGACTTGCCGGATCACGTCATTGAAATTCTGCGTTCGGGTTTCGTGGAGCGCAAGGCGGTGGTCAGCGTTGAAATTGAGGGGTCAAGTTTCTTGGTTGACTTCATGCGGATGTTGCAGATTGATTCGGGCACTGGAGCTCAGAGATCGATTGCTTGGATTGACGAAAACGGCAAGTGTTTTTTCCCTGTGGCGTTTGTTTGCGAGGATTTGAAGGACGGGTCGGATAGTCTGGATAGTCCGAAGAGAAGTATCGATAATCGGGTTGTCGTCCCGGGTCGGGTTTTGGGTAAGAGAAAGACAGATGAGGTCGATGAAGACGAAGTGACCTCGTCGATACGGCAGCGTATTGTGGACAAGAGTTCACCGTGGCCAAATATGAAGTTGTTGAAAGAAGGAGAAAAGCCTTACGCAGTTGGGAGCCAGGTGTTTCTCTCAGGGATGAGAAGGGTTGATCCAGCGGCTGCTCTGACTTCAATTCATCAGTGTGTTCGAACTGGGCCGTTGGATAGGGCTCGCTACGAGGTGTTTCAAAAGCAAGTTGAGATGACAAGGTGGCTCGGGGCGTGGCCAATGTGGTTCATGCTTGGTACGGCGCCTCGGCTAGCGAAATAAGAGGCATTTTGACACATGGTTTTGGCGGGCCTAGCAAGGTTTCTGGGCCTCAGTCTCGTGGTGTTGGTCTTTACCTGTCACATTTATCAGCACCTCACCTAAGGTAATTATGTGTCTCATCTGGGTTTTTGATGTTGATATTTTGATGGATGAAATTTGTGTCCATGTAAGTGAATATGTGCTTAATACGGGTTTTCCAATTATTGATGTTTTAATGGGTTGAATTGTGTAGTGCTGGGCGGTCGGAGCCGGATGATAATGGCGAAAAACATGTTATTTTGTGCCGGGTTATATTAGGCAATGTTGAAAAAGTTGAGGCAGGGTCTCAACAATGCCACCCTTCTAGTGCGGAATTCGATACGGGTGTAGATGATCTTAGGAATCCTAAGTGGTATGTGGTATGGTCCACCAATATGAATAGACATGTTCTTCCTGATTGTGTTGTGAGCTACAGATCACCTGTTCGTGTGCCAGGTATGTATGATTCCTTTTTTGTTTCTTTTAATTTTAATTTGTTATTTTCCTTTCATTCATGGAAACTGGTTTTGTGTTGTGGATCTTTCAGCTCAAATGGGAAGACTTTGCTCTATTGACGCATTGGTTTCGAGGGTTCAGAAATACCTTACTCCTCCTAAAGTTGAGGAACTGTCCTCTCTGGTGTGCGACTTGAAGGCAAGTAACCTTCTTTTCACTGGTTGAAAATTATTCATATTGTCTATTCCTCTGAAGATATGGACAAGAAAACTTAATCTAAGGGTCAATTGTTTTTGGCACCTTGATGCAGGTTGGAAAGCTTGCAAAAAGTGATTTCGTAAAACAGTTTCGATCAGTTACTGGGGACCAATTGAAGCCATCTGTTATTCGGGAGTTGCGTGGCTAGAAGCAAGGTTCTTCTTAGATTTCGTATAGAAATGTGTTGTCATGGTCTATACAATTGATAGAACCATGTATGATCTTTCCTTAGAAATCATATTAGGATTAGGGTGAAAACGTTCAACCATACAAAAGATCGTGTAGTTTTTTTTTTTTGGGTTCACCTTATCATATGTGTGGCAAATATGCTTCCAGTTTAGTCATAACAAAAAAAGCGTTGTTCATTGTTTGTTAATAATGAAGTTCGGGTATGTAATTGGACTAAGGGTGTTCCTACATCTTTTGTACCTAGTAGCTACACCTTTAGCTATGAACTGGCATTGAGGTTGAGATTGGTTTTGCTATATCCAAAAGTTTGTATGGAATTTTAAACATTCTCGAGTATGAGACTTGATGCACCTGTGTTTGTGGATGCTTGTACTCATGTGCATGTATTGATGCTCTGTGTTTGTGGATGCTTGTGCTCATGTGCATGTATTTGTGCGGTGAGCGTTGTCTGAACTGAGGACATTGCAAAAAAAATTGTTTAAGTTAATTCAAATTGTCATCTTCCTGTGAAATTCCTTTTCATTGAAGTGGATAAGGTTAATAATTTAAAGAGGCTTGTGTGTGTGTGTGTGTGTGTGTGACCGCGCGCCACATGCGTTCTAAATTGTAACCACTGGGTGTTAAAGGATTTCAGGAACATGGTTCTATCACTACTACAAAGTAGATTATTAAAAGAGTTGGACCATGGACTTTTATGTCGACGTCAATTTTACATGGGTCACTATTTACAACTCTTGTTGCTTCTGTATTAGAATCCATGTGTTTGGGTATTAAGTTTGCCACGCTGAGTTGGAGTGGATTCGAGACTTTGATTAAGAGGATGTGGGGTTAATTGGAATCTGATACAGGTTTGAAAGTAATGTTCAAGTAACTCATAAACCAGATCAGAAGTTCAAATGTAAAATTGTTTTAAGGGAGGGGGCTTAAGCAGTGGAAATAAGATACACTGAAATAAATTTTTTTATTTATTTATACTATTAACATATATTTTTTGTGGTACGCACGTGGATCTGTTATGATGGCTTATGTGGAAATTTGCTTTTAAGGAGAAAATATTTGATGAAAACTCAGTGTCTGTTCAGTTCTTCGGTTGCTTGACATGGATGGCTGAAAGTTTATGAGCATGTAAGTTGCAAAGTTGATGAACTTGTGTGCACTGGAGCTTCTGTTGGCTTTCCCCAGAAAAAGGTACAAGCATATTCATCTGAACTTAAAATTTAAATGCAGTAATGACTTTTGAGGTCTTCTATTCCTTTGGATGATTGAACTACGTTTCAGGCAGTGATGTAAGAGGTAAATATTTATGAAGATTTTTTGTTTTTGTGCTAAATGCCATTGTGCTTTATTAGTTATAAAAAACTCCAGAGAATCCCATGAGTAAGCCGTGAATAAGAACTATCAAATTCTAATTATGAGCTATAGAAAGATAAAGCCAGATTAGTATAACTATTGCTGCTTACAGGTATTATTTGCTTTTACTACTAATCTAGTGGCTTAAATAGTTGGCAACACTTCCAACTGTTCTCATGTAACATATGATAATTTGCCTTTGTGACTGTTGATTCTTTCTGAAAAGGAGCTTATACAGTTAAGCCTAACCCCTGGTGTAATGTGGAATACTTTACTCACAAAGAAAAATTATGGAGGCTACTTGAGGTGAAACAAGGAGAAAATTCAGATTTTAGGCTCTTTGTGTGAGCTTTTTTTGTGTTGGTGGTGGAAAAATATGAGGTCTAAGCGCATATAGCGAGGATACGATTATTTTACTTGTTCTCCTTATCCTCCCCCTCCCCCTAGTCTACTGCTCCATTTACTCTTTTGTAGGACATAAGCATGCATTCTTTATGTAAATGTATTTGTCTGAAGTGTCTTAGATATCAGCACATGCTAATTATATTTGTCTAAAGAATGAAAACTCATGAAGAGAAGTTAAAGTGCCTGTTGGATAACATTCCTGTTTTTTGTTTTTAATGTTTTGAGATGAATGAGAAAAAGATAAAAGGGATGAAAGAGGTAAGTGACAGAGTTTGGAGAGCAGATGGAATTACAACTAAACTTAAAAATCATTTACAGTTGTTTTTGTTTTAATTGTAAAAACCATAATGTATTTTATTCATTGCTCCTGCACCTCTCTCATCTTTTTTTCTTTTTTGTATTTGGTTTTAGTTGTATAGGTCATTTTTTAAAATCAGTGAATTGGTTATTGAGCTATCAAACAGTTGGATTAGGCGCCGAGTTTAGTTGGTTCAGTATATAGTTGTACAATTGGTGTGATTTGTAAGATTGTTTTGGAATTAATTCAATAGTACATTCATACAGATAGTTTGGTTTGAACGGGGTTCCATCAATTGGTATCAGAGCCAGGTTTCACTTCGCAATCCAATTCCACGAAGGGACAACTATATACTTGTTATTGACCGTGCAAAAGTATCTTAGACTGTGCAAGGACATCTTGAGGGGAATGCTCTGCTTTGTCTCTCACATGTGACCTTGTTTTCCTTACAAGTCTAATACACTTATTTTACGTTTGGGCTTTGAGTCCCTAGAGTTGGTGGGTTTGAGAGGCCACAAAAAAGTATTATAATTGAAAGCTGTATTGCTTTATGTGTCTGTACCATTGGATGCTGCTGCTGATATACCTTGAAGTTTTCATGTGCAGGATGAGATTATTGAAGTTGCATGAGGTATGCTTAATCAGCTAATACTAGTTTTGAATGGCATTTGACTTAGTCTTCTACTAGGCATTGTTGGAAAATCCAGTTAGTTTTTGCATTTGTTAACTTTTTTACTTCTCATGTGTTTGCTCTGCCTATCTTTTGTCTAGAGATGGTTTTAATATCTCAGGATTTTTCCTTTAACTGGCTATGGAATCTTAGGGTATGGCTTTCTTGGGTTGTAGTACTCTGCTATCCTAGCCTGGTCGTGACGTTTCACTACTAGTGGTAGCTCTATAGGAAATCCAGGCCCAGTCAGAACAGAGTGCCTGGTTGCATGCTCAAAGAGATAGGGCTGGAGAACAAGGCAGGGGTTTGGCGTAAGCACATAGACAAGGTATGGCTCCATTGGATTGGTTCTGCAACAGTGAAACTACCCTTGTTGCGGCACTTTGCAGATTGCTGAGCTCTGCTGTATCCATGCTTTGGATGAAGGCAACAATTGCTCCTGTGGTTTGACTAATCTTCGTCCTGTTAACAGTTTTGTATCCTGTCTTAGCTGCTACCTGTGGTTTTTGTGCCATTTGTTTCCCCTTGACAATCCATTCTTCATGAAACGTGTGTAGACGCACTGGCATGTAGACGGGTGTTGCATAGTTTTGGTGCATCAATAAATGTGCAGTCACATTCTTTCTAGTGGATTTGCAAGGTTTAACTGACCTAAATCTTCATCATGAACCGTAAGTATATATTTTGATATTTGTGATCATACACTTCCATGTATGGTTTGTGTCAATTGATACTGGGTGTGTTCTGTGATCTATTATCCGAAGGGAAAGCCATAATGAGAGGATCCTTGTAATTCTTTAAGTAAGTCGTCGCCATAATGACTTGGTCATTGTAAGGAGTGCAGCTATGCTGAAACATGTCCCTTTCCGAAAGTTTAAAGCTTCACCGACATTTTGGAGTCTTTTACCAGTCCCAATCTCAATCACTGTGTCCATATGGATAAATATATCAAATATGCAGGACCTAGCATTCTACAGAGGACTAAATGCAAATACAAGATAGCGTACAGCCAAAGCTGTGACCATCCCCGAGATCATAAGTCGGAGAGATTAGTGGTGGACATAAAGGCTTCAAAGATCATAGTCTGCTGATCATCCCTGTTTCATCCTTATATCTTCTCTCTCGACTCTCGAGGCTGTTGCATATAAAATCATCTCGAAAAGTTAACTTCATGTGTCATTTATGCAATCAAGTAAATAGTTTTATGAAAAATGGATTGGATCGAATTGAAAAATGGAATATTTATACAAGTTATACACCTATGTTCACCAATTTTCGGAAAATAGTTAGGTATGAGTAATGTTAGGGTCACATTTATTTCTAGAGCAACACAGCTGACATCATCAGCTCTCTTTTGTTGGACTGCATCCAAACCAAAAGCAAGACAGTGCATTAAAGTTTTATTGATCAATATTATTGATGCTCTATTGGACTATATGCTGACTTTAAGCAAGAATGCCTTTTCTATTTTGGCTTTCTGTATTTCATTGTGCACTTTGTGGTTAAAACTGACCGGTGAGCAGTTTTGTGCACTAAATCATGGCCCCCTCCACCCTAAAGGGTTGGAAAATTGTCTCTCAACCCTTTCCCTTAGCACCACAATTTTTGGCCCACCACCTCTGCAGAAACTCCTAGCTCTTTGGTGCATGGTCTTAATGGAGGTAGTGGCCCAGAAGAAAAAAAAACCAAAAAGGAAAAAAGAAATCATCACATCCACTTCTCTCATATAATTTTTTTTTTTTTTTGGTTGAATATATGAGTAACTGAAGTGTGAAAATGATATTGGAGTTTTTCTTTTCCCCGGTAAGAAATGATCATATGTTGAAGTTTCATCTCGATAGCATAAAAGAAAGACGTCCGTCAGCACGATTGCAAAGAATCATTGCTTATTTGTGAGTTTTCCGTGAGAATTTTGAAGAAACTGAGAATAATTACTTGTGATAAAAAAGACTTGAAAGTGCTTTTGAAAGCACACATAACAGAAGCTTCTTCATAAAGTTATTTTAACTTCTTCTTGCCATAAGTTCTTTTGGTTATATGTGAGCATTTCGGTGGGAACACGTAAAGTTGGAGGTGTAAAGCCGCTTTTACATCCTTTTATATTTTGGAATTTGTAAATGTAGAGTAGATGAAATCCGAATATGTAACAGTTCGGTTTCTATGTTTTCAAATTTGGCAAAACTAACTTTTGAAGTTAATGAATATTTATACCATTGGTCTTTCTATATATGCTGAACAATCACTTTCGTTTGGATGAGGAAAAATAACTCAGATTTAACTATAAAAGAAATTGACAATTCCTTGTTTGGCAATTTAAGCACAAATTTATTAAATGATGCGCCGAAAAAATCGTGAAAATTGGGACATCAAATTCCGAGTTTAATTTATACAAAATAGGCTTCATTTCACAATTTCTATAGTGCCATTTACAAAATTCGACATACATAAATTCAAACACTAAAATCTTCAATTGCAAAAATTGAAATGATGGAAATATAAATTCCGTCATTTTAGAATTCTATGTAATTGACAGTTCCTTCATCCAAACAGAGGGTCAATGTTATTATTTGTTGTCCACATGAAATATTGTTAAACTACTTATCATAAGCATGAGGGGAGAGGATCTGTTGTCCCCAATTTGGTGTCTCTGTGTACCCTTCATAGTTTTTTGACAGATGTCCTATAACCTAACCCCAACTTAACATTGTTAACTTTAAATCAATTTTAAAACTTAAAATTTTTAAAATTTAAAACAAACAATCAACAACATCGTGAAGTCTCCACCCACTTAAACCCTAGCAGCCACCACTCCAACCTCTATTTATGTATCTGTATCTTTCTCTCCCTCCCTCCCTCCCTCCTCCTTCTCTATAAATCTTTCTTTTCTCTACCAATCTTGATTTTTTTTTTTTTTCAATTTGCCTATTTTGATAATTCTGGGTTAATGGGTTTGTGTTTCACTTTTGATTTTTGGGTTTAGTTTTGTTGCTTTTGCATGTGTTTACAATGAAAGGTTGCTCATCTGGGTATGATATAGTCTAAAATATCACACACACAAATGGGATTTAAACCTTGCCATTTCACTCCTCTAACACCTTAACCACCATGTTGCTTATGTTTTTTTGTGATAATATGCTAAAATATGTATATTTATATTGTTTTGTTTTGAACAATTACATGAAAACTATTTTGGGGGTTTATCATTTGATGACTACTCTTCATAATACACTTACTCTACACATAGAGATGATGAAGATAGTGAAAAGTTTGAACCTCATAAGAACTCTGTGTGGTACTAGTCACTCATGTATCTTATCATGCAATATATAAAGTGTAAAATATTGTAGTAAATCATTATATATAAATTATTATGGTGTGTTTAATCTTCTTTCATTAATTACTACATATTTTCTACACTCACAGTATTTGTCAGCTCGCTATATAATCAACTTAAATAAGTTAACCTATCATGCAATGCATTTCCTTCCAATTATTTTTTTTTTTTGGATAAATTAATAGATAATTGAATGAATAAACATCCTCCAAAGTTTCAATAAAAAATTCAATTTTTCTTACAATTTCCGTGGTTTTTATTAATTTTTACCCAATATTTCTATCGAAATTTCAATATTTTTGGACTGCCAATATTTCTGATACCATTGATTTTTAGACTTGGGTATGATATCGGTGAAGGGCAGTTGATTTTTATTGGTTGCAGAGCTTTAACCCACTACTAGATCATGAACCTAGGGCGGCTTACATTGGATGGCTGGCCTAGGGTGGGGTAAGAAAGAGAGGTTGCTGCCACTGGGATGGGGTGATTGGGGTGGGTGGTTGTTGGTGTTGGCTGGGCGGAGGGACTTGGTAATGGTGGCTGCTATGATTTTGTGTTTTTCAATTTTTAGCTTTTCAGTTTTTTATTTTATTAAGTTAACTATTATATTAAGGTTAAGTGGTAGGATACTTATCAACATTTAAGAGGGGACATAAAAGGGACACTAAATTGGGACAACGAATCCACTCCCAAGTCATAGTCCATATAAACAAAAAATTAAATGGGTGCCATGTCAAAAAGAAAAGGTTAAATTTTAAAGTTAGACTGGCGGATGAGCAAATGGTTTAATGGTTTATAATTTAAAATTGTAAGTGTTAAATTATTTTTTTTTAAGAAAAAACAGAGACCAAATTGTTACACACCCTAATTTGAAAGTGTGCAAAGTATAATTTGAACTCTACGCACACGTCTATTATATATCATATCATTTGACTTTTTAAAAACTATAATGTAGATTTCTAGTATCATTTTATGCGCATGCAAATCTTATTTAAAACATGAGAAACGTACAAGAATTTTCATGAATGATTTTATGACCAATCACATGTCTCGAGTTTGTGGAGCATCAAAATCAATTCTAAATATGGTTTGATCGGTCAGACTTATTGAATGATACTGATAGAAATCAGAATACATTTTAGTTCCAATATAATTTTATACTAGTCTCTCTGTACGCACTTCCGCGCCTGCAAGAGATTTTTTTTTTTTAATTTAAATTTATTTTATAATTAAAAAAGATAATGAGTAGTTGTATTTCATAAAAATAGAATTCATTATTTGATTTTTCTTTTAATTTTAATTTTTTTTATGATATGAAAAAATGTGAATTTACCATATTATCCTCATTTAATTAATAATTTTAATTCTTTATGTTTGAATTAACCAATGCATTTTCTGGTATTTTGAATGTTTCATCATTCTCTGCCTTTTACTTTATATATATAGATCACATGTGTCCTCTCAGGAATTCTCTCCCACTATTTGTGCCGACAAAATTTTCAAGCCCAATGAAAAATGGTCTTGATTTACAAACTAGTGGTCTCAGGTTCGAACCCTCATAACACCGTAGTAGTGTGTGTGTGAGAAATTTCTTTCCCTTGTAGAGACTATCACTTGAACTGAAAAACCAAAAAAACTTAGTTTAAACGTAAAATACAAACTTGATTGAGTGATAGAGCTCCTCAGTATAAATTTGTTAATCATCAAGTAGAAATTTCATTCACAATGCAGGAGGCTCTACATCAACAACATTCAAAAGATATTCATCCAACCGCAGCCACCAAAAAAAAAAAATCATATCTGCCACTGCCACTAAAAGTCAACTAGTCAGACTAAACCAAGCACCCTCAAAAGAAAAACAAAATTAAAACTACGAGAGACTGCAACTCACTCACATAATCACATTACCCTTGAGTTCGTGATCACATATTATTAGCTCCTTGTAACATGTGCAAGGGAGGAGTCATCCTTAGACTGGAGTGGGCTCCAGCCCAATGCAAGTTTTTGGAAATACAGTAATTTGGAGCTAATTTTAAGAAATTCATCCTACTAAATGGAAATTAGCCCACCTCACCTTCGCGAGAATCGGTTCATCATGTGAGAAGAACTTACATGTAACGGGAATGCCACTATGAAGGTATCCCAAGTCTATCATGTATTTCCATGTCGGAAAGTTAAAACACATATGACAATGGATAATTTGCTCAGAATAGCGCCGCAATAGTATCCTGATATAGGTAAGTTTTTCTCCTCTTTAGCCACTTGTTGACACAGCAAGAACTAGGGTTAACTTTGACACACGTGATACACCATCTCAAGAATATAGTAGTATAGCCTAGTACAGGCACTGCAACTGTGTATACAAGATTTATTTGCAATGACAAGCTATATGGAAAGGGAATTGTGTACATATAAATAGGCTATAGCAAACGAAACAGCAGCAGCATGTGGGGCTTTTGCTTGCCTGCACATCCAAGAACATTGAAATCACGAGATTCATGCATATAAATGGTATTCCTACTACCACAACCTGCTAAGACTTTTGCACAGACAATGAAATGTGAATGATAGAGAAGCAAAATTCAAGAAAAGCAAAGAAACAAGAATGATGATGTAGTGAGTCTGAGTCATATCAGTCGTCCAAAACCCTTTGTCCTCTTTATGTGAACCACATTTTATTTAAGTTGGCAGTAGACGACAATTTAGATTCCAAAACATGTATTGGGTTCTAAGGAGGATAGTGGGAGGATAGAGACATAATATCTCTCTCTCAATAATTTGACGGTATAAGTAATTTCACTTTAGTACCTATAAGTTTACTGAGTTTCAGTCTAAACTATCTTTTTTGTCAACTTCGTAAAGTTTGGTTTTCTCACTGCTTTTATATATATTTTTTTTTGATAAAACTCACTGCTTTTATATTTCAGTTAGGGGAGGGTCTAACATAGCGGAAGGCAACTGGCACGAGAAAGATTGATGAAATAATTGAAAATTACATAAAAAAAATTTAAAATTACATAAAAAATTCTAAAATGACAGAATTTAGACTTTCATCATTTCAATTTTTGGCAATTGAAGATTCTAGTATTTAGATTTATGTATGTCGAATTTTGTAAATGTCCCCTGAACCCTAAACCTTATTTATCCTACATTATAACACTTAAAATTCATCTTAAATAATCATTCAACTCAATTACATTCAATTGAATTATAAAATTATCAATGAGGTATTAGTTGGATTGCCTTAGGCCTTTGGTGTGCTTCCAAGTGGTCCTTGGTTCAAACACACATGGTACCCGTGTATGTGTGTTTTCCCCATTTCCCCTTCCTAACTTCAGCAAAAAAAGAAAAAAAAAAGAGAGAGAGAATTATAAAATTCAACTCAACAACTCAAAATAATCCCAATTCAATTGACAAAACTAAATAAATAAATATTATATTATATAGTTGTTGATTATATTATATCATAATCATAAATAGCTATATTATATTATATATTAAGTCAAAATAAATATATTACTCATTAGGCCAGGTATGAGGATGGGGATAACAATACCATCCCCAACTCGTCCCTGACCTGAAATTTTTAAAATTCAGAGATCCTCATACCCGACCCCCAATTTTCCTCCAAAATTTCCCCCATTAGACCCGATGAGAGAGAGAGAGAGCATAAACATTATCATGTGAATGACACAACCTTAATAGCTTTAGAGGCGCTAGTATCTATGACATATTTTTTTTCGGGCTTCTTAGATATAAGTCAATTTTCATCAAGATGTAATGGATGTAGTCCATATGCTCTCCCTTTTCAATTGCATTCTACTCTCGCCAAGTAAGCATTTATTTTGTCCATATTTTTTAAGGAATTTACAATATATGCTAATATCATAAATGGAATTATATGAAAACACTTTCCTAAAATTCAATGTTTCCTCTTACCTATGTGTGTGTGTGTGTATATATATATATGTTTCCTTATATAAGGTGTTTCCTTGTATAGTACATGCCTTACATGTAATAGTTTTTTTCTTAAGTTTTCTTAAGCAATCTTTTATGGAGTTTCCTACACACACACACACCTACCTTCCTGGAAATAGTTTTTTCTTGGGGTTTTCAAAGCAATTTTAATGGAGTTTTATCTCAGTATACTCAATTGTGAGTATACCTGTTGTGGAGGTGTGAGTTTATTTTTTTTCTTTTTCCGTAACCTTTTAGATATGTACTTTTTTACTTTAATTATGAGTTTAAAGATCCATACCAAATGTATTATATAAGTTCAATTACCTGGACTAGAGGCCATTTATGAGTATAACTATGTGCACAAGAGCTGTATTTTGGATTTAATTACCTAAACTAAAGATAACTTATGGATTTAACTACGTGGACTATAGGTAATTTATGGGTTTAATTACCTGCACAAGAGATGTGTACCTTACCTATTGTTAAGGGATGAAGTTTCCATGAACTCTGATTATAAATTTTGAGGTTGGTTACCTTGGGAAAATTTCAAAAATTCAATAAATAGTTTGCAATTAAATTCAAATAAAATATATGATAATTAATGTCCTACGAATCAATACTTACCGATTTTACAAATCCATAATTTACCTTATTTATCTATATATATAAAGCAAAAGGCAGAGAATGGCGAAACATTCAAAATACCAAAAAATGCCCTTGGTTAATTCAAACATTAGAATTGAAATTATTAATTAAATGAGGATAATATGGTAAATTCACACTTTAAAAAAAATTAAAAGAAAAAGAAAAAGATAATGGATCCTATTTTTACGGAATACAACTACCCATTATCTTTTTAATTCTAAAAAAAATTTAAATTCTTTTAAAAAATGCCTCTCACAGTCGCGGAAGCGCATGCAGAGATGTTAGTATATATAAAGCAAAAGGCAGATAATGGTGAAACATTCAAAATACCAGAAAATACCCTTGGTTAATGTAAACATTAAGAATTGAAATTATTAATTAAATAAGGATAATATGGTAAATTCACACTTAAAAAATTAAAATAAAAAAAATCAGATAATGGATCCTATTTTTACGGAACACAACTACCCATTATCTTTTTAATTCTAAAAAAAATTAAATTCTTTTAAAAAAGGCCTCTTGCAGGCGCGGAAGCGCATGCAGAGAGGCTAGAATAATAAAATAATAAATAAATAAATAAATAAAATTTAAACATCAATAAATAAATAAAAAAGCATGTAATCTTATGTAGCTCAAAAGTCAAAGGACTTAGATCAACAACAACTTCTACATGAATTTCACCCAACATCTCTCATAAGAATTGAATTTATGCCAAATTTTTTATTTTCTTTCCATTGCATTATGGGTATTTTTTTCAAGATATCTGCCTCTAGAAGTTCTTTTAGAGGCGAAAATTAAATACCCTTATTGCTAAAATTTTTTGGTAGTGCTACTTGAATTGGGACAAGATCACCTTGTCCATTCTGGCCTTGAGGTAGACGACTCGAACCCCTTTTTGAAGAACATTTTGGTCATTATTGACAGACAGATTAACATTTAAACCTATCGTCATCACAAGATTAATATCAAACACTGCATGAAGAAGATTAGTCTGTTGTCTGGAAACACGGGATTGAGCATCAGACTGCTCAGCATGAGTCTCAATTCCCTTCTTGTTCTGCTTGTCGAAAAACCATAACAACGCAAGCTGTGGCAATCTTCAATGGGTTGAAATCTCTTATAAATTTTCTAAAATCTTCAGAATCATTTGTAATTAGTTGATGATGGGTGGGAGGTGGGGGAGGGAGGGGAGTTTCCTAAAGGCTTAAACTTTAGAATTATAGGAATCTTGACCTAACTTGATGAAAATCCTTCTCATTGAAGGTTTGAATTACTTGGAGTAGAATTTTGACTAATTACCTAATCTAAACACAACTGAATTTTTTAATCAAATCAGGTCGAATTGCCATGACTGCCAGTGCCATTAGGCAATCCAACACCTAAAAAAAATATTCTGTCATGTTTCAATTCTATATTGGATCAACAAATCAATACTACTCATCATTCATTAAATCACTTACACTTAGAATACACATTGTTTTCAATAAGCTCAAATCAAATAAGAATTTAGTTTCAAACCCAAACAACATGATATTCACAAATATGTTTTCATCCTTGGAAATTAAAAATGCTTAAAAAGCTAAGGATTCATTAGTATAGTGATTTGGAGCAATTGTTCTTTCAGAAAAGGTCTTTGGTTCGAGTTCTAGCATTTGTGTAGTATGTGATAATTCAGTATGTTATCGCCCCTCTTAATAGGAAATATTTTTTTAACTTAAAAAAATGCATGCATTGTTTGGATTGGTCGGCCATTGAGGAACACAGATGAAGATAAATCTCTGTCAGTTAAAAGGAAACGAATACCTAGCTAGCTATTGCCTACAGGTGGCTAAGTCTCACCCAAAGATAAGACTCAATCAAGATATATGTGGACCTCAGATACTTCAAAAAAAGAAAAAGAAAATTATTTGAACCAACTTTATAATGTGTGAGTCAGACATGCATAAAAATAACTAATACCACCATGGCTTCATCTGAATATAATAAGAAGAATTTTATAATGTGCAATGCTTATTCAGACTCCATTCATTCTATATCTCCAACAATTGACCTCATTACATCACTATATATATGTCATGTCATGTCATGTCAAGAGTCAAGACCTTGCTCCTTCAAAAGATTATTGAACCTCCCTATTGTATGCATGTATGCAGGTCATTCTCCATCTCCAGATAGATTGACCTAAATAAACCACATATGTCATGTCATGGCCATTCTCCTTCAAAACAAGTATTTAAGCTTTATCTTCAAAACTCCAAGGAAAAAAGAAAATAACAAATTTACACTTCAAAAGCTCCTTTATAATAAAGTGTGAGTAGTTAAAAAGATACTTTACTTTGGCACATTTATTTAAAGATAATGAAATTGAGAAGAAAGAGAATGATTTATATTCTTGATTTTTCCTTTGAAAGTACCTGTAGGATGTCTATATATGCCTAGAGAAGGTTAAACATGCTAATTCGAATATTTTGCAATAAACAACAATTATTTTAAAGCAGGATTGATATGAGTTATCAATCCTAGGATGTGCAGAGTAAAAGAACACGCAGAGAATTATTTTACGTAGTAAAACCCCACCTCTAGGGAAAATCCACGGGACTCCTCAGTCAAACACAAATCCACTATAGAAAGATGATTACAAGAAGTACTCACACACTGATCCTAGACACATTCTAGATAATGTTTACCGACTTCTTCGTAACTCAACTTCTGTCACGGGATGATCTTCGACACTCCTTATGTTGAACGCAATACTGGTCACGATTGCTTCAAGCTCGCCGGAGGAAAACCGCCACCACGGTCTTGGTGCCCTCAACCGTATGAGTCACCGATCAATGCAAATGAATGCAATATAAATGATTAAAGTGTTTGATAAATCACCAAGTAAATATGGAACACTTGATGATTTATCTCAAATATATGCACATCAGCTTTCTTGGAATTTTAGATGCTCAAACCAACTACGTGAAAAACTGTCCATTCTGAAGAGATGCACACAAAGATTTACGAAACTTATTCTCCACAATCCACGTGAAGGCCCATAATCACAACTCAATATCTTGCCATGCATTCAATATGATAGTCTTAGAATCCTATATGATTTCGTCATATTCTCCATTGCACTACCATTAATTATTTATCCAATGAAACAATATATAACAAGATGTAAACACGAAACCAAATAGGATATTAATTAAAACATCCTTTCCAAGTCCAAGATAATGAAAACATAATATTTTGATCTAAATCAAAATAGAATCCAACTAGGAAAGTAATCTCAAAAGATAAAATATAATCCTATTAAAAATAGAATTAGCATAAAAATACTTGAGTGAAAATAATTCCAACTAGGAATCCTATAATGAATGCATGATTATGTCATGATTTACCTGTTGTCAAGTTTCTCATCTGGTCAGGTCAAGCTTCAGAAACCTGGGATTGAATGTATTGCGCCAAACCGTCTAGGAAACGATATTCACATACTAACTCCCAACCTATGCTAGAGTCTAGGAAATGACAATACAAATTTCATACTAACATCCTTCATTTACTTATACATATATAATCATTTAATACACAGTTTTACCTAAAAATACTTAATCAAATACCTCAAGAAATCGGAATCAGATCAATGATTCTTTTTCTTTTTCTCTTCCCTCTCTCAAGGGCAGAATCATGAATTTTGCAATGAGTAGGCTAGCTAAAGTTATTAATTTAAAATCTAATGACCAATTTAAGAGAGATAGATAGAGGGTGTTTTTAGAAATATTATGTGTTTTTGGACTATTTTATACTTTGTTATATTAAATGTCACATATTTAATATAACAAAGTATTAATAGTAAGACTCATACCAATAACTTTAGTATGGGAAAATAAGACCCACTGTTTTTAGTATGGGTTTGGTTGTAAAAGAACCAGTATGGTTGTGTTCGGGTGTCTGCACACTGAACATAAGAGTTTTGCTAATTTGCTATAGGTTAGGTTGATTTTCCTCCGAAATGGCCAAAAGCTCTTACTTTTGAATAAGGGCAAATAGTGAATTTTGATAATGATTAAAATTTGAATCACTTGATTTGTGGTTTGATTCATACAGTCCCGATCTCTTGGACCACAGGAGTCCAAGAAATTGTGGTCACCCACCGTTGGATATTAATCAAATGGTTCAAAAAAAGTTTCTTGAAAGGAGTGCAAGAGTGAGTGAACCATTAAATTTACATCCAACGGTGAGTGACCACAAATCTCTTGGACCCCTGTAGTCCAAGAGATCAGGACTGTTGATTCATATACCTAATTTGATTGAGCTCTGGATTTAAATCAAATACATTGATTCAAGGAATTAATCCAAAGGTTGATTTGTATCATTTATGATGACATAGTTTGTCTTGGAAAATTATACATATTTTATGTGAGATTCACAACTTACACGTGTAAATTTATTTCAATAAAATAAAGATAAAATCTCTTTACATTTTCTTACCACCTCCTTTACCATCACACTACCATGTGGTATTATTAATCGACTTATAATAATATAATAAACTATCACGATGTATTATCAATCAATTTGTAATAATATAATAAATTTATTGTAGATAAGAAATATATGTATGCTTATTTTGTATTATCATTTTTTTTTTCGAAACTTATTTTGTATTATCATTATTCCTCTTTTGGTATTTTTTTTACGTTGTTTTAATAAATATAAAATACATATTTTGTCTTCGTGGAAAAAAAGTACATTGTCTTTTTTTTTAAAAGAGGAAATAATTACATTGTCTTTTTCTGCCAGAAGAATAAAATAAAAGATAGACCCTAAAAAATAGAATAAGAGAAAGGGGTGACCACAACAAAACGCGTGTGGTGGGGGCATTCAAATTCCTAATTACTTTTTCCACCCAAGCAAATCTTATTTATACCCCTCCTCTATTTCATATTTTATCTCTGATTCTCTCTCTCACACCTACAGAAACACACCCCAATATCATCTTCACTTCTATCTGTTTCTCCTCTCTCTCTCTCTCTCTCTCTCTTCTCTCTCTCTCTGTCGTAGCAGACCCCAATAAATCTATCAGATCTTCAATACCCAGGTGAAGAATTGCTTTAGAAAGTAGGGAAATGAGGGAGGAAATGCCGTACGGAACCGAAGAAGGTGAGGGGGAGGAAGTTGGGTTTCCTATTAACACTCATAAGAGATTGGTGGTGGTGGGTTATGCTCTTACGTCTAAGAAGACGAAGAGCTTTTTGCAGCCAAAGCTTGAAGGTTTAGCTAGGTAATTTGGCTAATATATTGTGTGTTTATGGACCTTAATCGAAATTATTAATCTCCAAAGGTTCTGTTTTTGTTTTCTGTTGTTCCCACGGGGATTGATTTGTGGACCGAATTTGTTCTGATATGGGATTTTCCTTCGGCTTTTGGTTTTCGAATATTGTTCCAGTACTACTGTCATTTTCGTTTGGCTGGCGAGAAAATGAAAGACACTTGCTGAATTTTCTACCCATCAATTATTGCCGATTGAAGTCCCACGATTTTTTTTCCCTTTGGAGTTAAAAGAATACACAAGTTCTGTGCTTTTAAGTCCTTTTCACTGACCCTTTTAAAAATGTAATTACTTTTGTATTCTCAGTTTATTCCAAAACGAAAATTGTAAATATGTTGTAAGAAAATCAATAATCTGTTTTCATATGTATTTGCGAGAATTTGAAATCCTAACAAGTTTTAACGTTTATGACTATGCTTGGTCTCAGTTGCCCATCTACCAAGATCAATGACTAAATGTTGAATCTTTCGTATTCAATACTATTAAAATAGTTTTTTTTTTCTCTGAATTTTTTCCTTGTGCTGAATGACTTTGATTCAGAGTTACCGTGACAGATTTATATCTCTGTTTTTTCAAGTCAGGTTTACTCATTGTGTACTTACCAAGTGTAAATGTTGTTTGTTTAATGCAGAAACAAGGGGATTTTATTTGTTGCTATCGATCATAACAGGCCCCTTTCGGATCAAGGTCCTTTTGACATTGTGCTGCATAAGGTTGGGGAATTTCCTTTTATCATTTGACACTCTTAATTTTGATTTTAATCTACATGATGAAGATTCAATAAAATTATGTTCCCTGTAGTCTCCATTCCTACATGCACACACCTACTATTGATAGTTACCTCTTGCATCTGTAAAAGGGTTGTTATGATAAATGGGGTAGAAAACTTGACACATTTTTATCCCTTCTCCGTGCAGTTGTCAGGAAAAGAGTGGCGTCAGATTCTTGAGGTTGGTTTGTGTAAATTTATAATTTTCTAGTATTTAGAAAATAATATTCTGGACTGATTTTTCTTGAGACCACACTTGTTGCATAAGTGCATATGCTAATCATCTATCTAATGACATTTATACTTCGCACGGGGTAAAATAATCACTGACATTGCTGGTTGGCAACCAGAATGTTAATGCTTAGAACTTATTCCTGTCTGACTAAATGTGCAGAGTGCTTCACTTTCCTTCATCATGAATTATGACTCAATAGTTGAGGTCGAGGCCTCAAGCCAGCAAGTGACGATGTTTCTACTTCCATGGCCATCTAGCTGAGTTTTTCAGGTTTTCTAAGCATTTTCCGTACAAGATTCTTGCTTCTCTTGAACGGGTTCATATTTCCAGGGTATAAATACTTACCCGCATTGTCAGCTGAATCGGAGATAGCTAACTTGATCTGACCGAATTTAGAGTTGATATACCTGCCTTTGAGTGTCTGCGGCGCTATACTTCTAGGATAAGGTCTGCAAAACACCCTTCCTCATCCTCTTTCAGATGCTGGTTGTAATGGCTGGTTGAACATCGGGTACCTTTAGATTTCTGTCCATCCATTATACCCTGGTAGGATTATAGCTGCAAAGTTTCCTATAGTGGCTGGATTAGTTTTTTTATGTTCTACATTGTCGTTGGTTGTGCTTATGGGAGAGCTTACTAGTAATTATAAACTTAGCGTGTTGGGTTATGGATTGAATTTTTAAGTATCTCAGTGTGAACCATATACAAAATATATGTTAATTTCTGTTATTTACTTTTACATCCATGAAATGTAAGCCATAAGGGCCCATTTGGTTCGCGGATTGAACTTCTTGGGAATAAACTTCCGATGTCTAATCCCTCGAGATGGGAATGGAGGATGTTCATTCCCATGTATGGAACAGTGGGAAGTGAGGACTAGGAAATGTAACTATCTCCCATTCCCATGCTTGGACCAGTCATAATTATAGTGATTTTTGTGGTGTCATTTTGATAGCGGGATGTGTCCAAACACATGCTGTTTTGGCTTATGATTGTTATGGAGCAGTCATTCAATAACTACATTTTATTGTTTGTAGTGGTGACTTTCCAAAAATCCAATTTCATTTCAGTATTTAATCTCAGTTATGTACAGTGAAGATGCAACTTCATAACAAATAATTTTTTATGCCAAAAAAAAAAAAGCTTTAAAGTGGCGAAGTTTTTGTTTTTGTTTGGTTTTTTTATTTGAAACAAACAAAACTAATGTGCTCCAACTTCCATGGAGACCTCTAATTTGTTTGATTCTCAGAACGCTCCAAAAGGTATCATAAAGAGTTTGTATGTGTCCCAGGAAATTAATTTCTACTGTCAATGAGCTGTTGGTTCTCCTTTTTGGGTTTCCTTTTAGGTTTTCAGGTTTATTATAAAAGATGTTTCTTTGAAATAGTTTGTCAATCCAATTTCTACAGTTAGTGTTGTTTTCGGTGCTACCAATGGTACTTTGGGATGTAGGGGTTGATAATTGTTTGCTGCAAAAGCAAAGTTTAAGTTGTTAAGGACTTGATATGGTAGAAAAAGGTATGGCATACACAATAGCATCTTCCCTCACACGTGGGTCACTTAACAACCTTGAGCTAACCGATGTTTGAGGGACAACTGTACTTGCATTTGGCATATTCTGATCAGTGACCATGATTTGCTGAATAACTTTTCTCTGCAGTATCTAGTCTTTGGTTGATCTGTTATATTGTTTTAATAACTTGTCGAAAGAATTGTACATATTTAGCTTAGGTGTTTCTGTTCTTTATTTCTTAGGAATAAGAGGAAGAAGATAACAGTTATCATAAGCTGTAATTTATGCACTTGCATTCTACAATTTGTTAAGTTTTATTTTCTATTCATTTTTCATCAGTTCAAAAGTTTTCTAAGTGTTTGTGAGATTGTACATAGATATATCCACCTTCGCATGGTTCTCTGAGTAATTATATCCTTATCTGGAAAAAGGGTACATTGTTTAGTTCAGGACTTTTCATGGAAAAAAAGAGAGAGAAGAAATTAAACTGGTCTTCTTTAAGTTGTAATTTATGCACTTGCTTTCTACATTTTGTTTTCATTTCTTTTCTTAGGGTTGTTAGATTGTACATACACCATATCTACATTCATGTGGTTTTTCAGAGACATGGTATATTGCAAAACTTTCTCAATCTATAATGCTCTTTGATCATAACTGTGGATATTGAATGGCTTCTTACGATTATGGACAGATGATCAAAGTTATCATGATTTTGAGACTTCAAACCTAAAGGAAAATGCTCTCGACTGTAATCAAGAGCTTGCACTCTGTGTTGTTAGGTCATTTAGGTGTTTCACTCTTTCTAATTTGAGCATGTCTAAGCTTCATAGTATATCATAAATGTATATTATCCTTTGTTTTAGTTTTGAAAGGCCGATGGGGTTCTTCACATGTTGGACAAATTTGTCCACTTTTGAGAGTAGAAGTATTTATACAAAAACACTGGAAACTCCTGACGGTGTTCCCTTGACGAAAAAATTCAGGCGTTTGAAATTTTTTTTGGTCCACATGAAACAAGATTGGTAATCAGGTCCTGTTTTAAGTGGGTCGCTCACATCCTTTTTTCTTTTCAATTCTTACGTGTAAGTGTAGTTTAGTAACAGAAACAACTAAAAGTTGGTTAAAAAAAGATATACAATGATTTTAAGCGATCTTCAAATGTAACATGATTTTGATTGTAACTGATTGACAGTAACGATCGGACAGTTTTCTTTTCTAAACTGGGACAAGAATGACTCTGTTGCTCCATGTTGTCCTTTTTTTGTCCATTGGTGCTCCGCTTTGTCCTTTTATGTTCTGTAAAAGACCCGACTATTAAAACCTAGCAGTGGTTTTCTTTGGGTTCCTCTCAATAGATGTGTTTTTGGAATTAAAGATGCAATTGCCATGCTTGCATTTTGAAATTTGACAATGTTGTAGTCATGCAATTTGTAGAGAAATTAGATGGACTGGAATTACATGTTTGCTTCAAATAAGAAAAAGTGATAAACATCACCTTGTACACTTTTCTTCGAAAAAACAAACAAAAAAGGAAAAGAAAATAGTTGTGATATATTTTGGTGGGGATCATCAGAAATGTCTCCTTTCTTTGCTGTTTTTGTTTTATGTCTTGCTAATTGCCAGCTTCCTTTCTTTTTTCTTTGAGGGGTACTCTTACTGAAATTTGGTTTAGCGATTGCATATTGTTTAGTAAATTATTTGTTCAGTAGATATACAATTTTGGTTATACTCACATCACACTCCTTTTCTCCTAATTGTAGGACTATAGGCAAACACATCCTGAAGTCACTGTTCTTGATCCACCTGATGCCATACAACATTTACACAATCGTCAATCCATGCTCCAGGCTGTTGCTGATATGAACTTGTCTGATTCCTATGGTATGCTCTGTGCTTTATGTCCTAAATGTTGGATTACCTGTGAATGGTATCTTGTTTGAAGTTTGGCTCACTTGGTTTACGCTGAGTGTCAGGTTAAACTACAAGTGTGGTGACTGAATTTTTGTTCTCTATTCATGCAGGCAAAGTTGGTGTTCCCAGACAGTTGGTTGTCAAAAGAGACGCATCGTCCATACCTGATGCTGTTGCAAATAGTGGGCTGACACTACCCATTGGTATGCGTATGTTGTTTTAGTAATTAGTATTATGAAACTATCACGACCATATGCTTTAACTGTATTCGTTGGTATTATGCAATATCAGTAGTTGGTTTTATGAAAATATTGGGATCATAGGTGTACTTTTTTGGCTATTCATCTTTGGGAGATGTATTGACATTTTATGTTTCAGTTGCAAAGCCACTGGTCAATGATGGAAGTGCAAAGTCACATGAATTATCACTTGCTTTTGATCGATACTCTCTCCAAAAGCTTGAACCTCCGCTTGTTCTTCAGGAGTTTGTAAACCATGGTATGAAACTAAGATCCATGTAGTTTCTTATCATTGATTTCCTGAATATAACTGCAAGCATATCATAATTCTTGATTTCACTTCTCTTCTTATTATAGGAGGTGTTCTTTTTAAAGTCTATATTGTGGGTGAAGCTATAAAAGTGGTCAGGCGTTTCTCTTTACCTGATGTTAGTAAACGAGAGCTCTCCAAAACGGCTGGTGTATATCGTTTCCCCAGGGTTTCTTGTGCTGCAGCTTCTGCAGATGATGCAGATCTGGACCCAGGCATTGCTGGTGAGTTTTCCTGTCTAGGAATTGGGTTTCTTCCGTTGCATCTTGATAAACTTTGCATTGTAACTGTCTTTTCAAACATAAAGCTTGTGTTTCATTGCTGAACTTGGTTTTTGTTTGTAAGCTTAAAATGTAAGTTGCCATTTGTAATATAAAAATAAAATCATGTTGGCTGGTTGTTGGTATTTTGAAGGGTTGAACCATCAACTGAGGTGTCAAATGCATGGAAGCAACAGTGAAATTTAACTAATTAATATATATATTTTTGTTATGCATCATAACTGTAATATGGGTCTTGAAAAATTTGCTAAGCAATTACTGTTTTGCATGCAGAACTTCCTCCACGACCATTACTTGAGAGACTTGCCAAGGAGCTTCGCCGTAGACTGGTAGCTCATACTTTTCACTATGTGGTTTGTGCCATTCCCGTGTTGATGCATGGAATTCATATAAACTTGTCCTATCTTTGTAGGGTCTGCGGCTGTTCAACTTGGATATGATCAGAGAGCATGGGACCAGAGATCGGTTTTATGTCATTGACATTAACTATTTCCCTGGCAAGTGATATCTCTTTCTCTCTCTCTGTTTGAGTTAATTCTTGTCCATTAACAATTAACTGAGTTCAGCATCTTTTTAGATACTATGTTGATTCTATCTATTGCACTATCAGAAGTCATTTTGTATGGCTGTTAAACTGCCCTTGAATCTTGCTGCAGGGTATGGGAAAATGCCGGAGTATGAGCACATATTTACGGACTTCCTCTTGAGCCTGGTGCAGGCCAAGTACAAAAAAAGATCTGGCTGAAAAACTTTTAATTGACTCTCCTTGAGAACAAGGTGGGAGTCTGATCACAGATATAGCAGAGCACCTCAATAAGATTCTGCAGGGCAAGGTTCCTTGCTTCGGTCCCACGTACAGTGACATGTGTGGATCCCTGCTCATGGCTGAAGGAAGATGTTCGGCCGTACAGTCAAGTTGCTAATAGGAGATGTTCCCCCAGAAGAATGCATCATGTACAGAGTTCTCATAAGTCTAACTTGGCTCTGTTGATTCTTTTTCTTTCTACCTGTTTCTGTCGTTGGTAGATCATGTAAGCAGCTGCTAATTACAGAATCTCAAAAATTTGTTGGGTTAATTTTTTATCTGATGTCATTTCCAATTTTATATGTGATGCCTCTTACATTTTTTTTTCCGGTTACAATTGAACCCTACTTTTTCGTAGGTATGAACCACTGGAATTTTTATCCATGGTTCCATCTGCTCCATTGAAATGAAGTAACTTCTCAGAAAATGAGAAATTTGCCCATGGTAATTCAAGGGCTCCTTCGGTTCTCTCTGTCCCTTTTATGTGTTTGGATTGTAATGTTCTGGTTGTGTGGTGAGGCCAGCTTTAAACTCAATACACCCCATACCATTAAAATCTACTGGTACTTCACGAACCAAAAATTGTATCATTTTAGTAGATGATGCTGAGGAAAGTACCTTTGATTTCGAGTTCGTGCTGAGGAAATTTATTCACGTTTGATTATAATGCCATGCTCATGCTGAAAATTATCACTCATTCTCTCAAACGCTAGAGCAAATCGTAATCAGTTAATGAAAAGGATAAAGGACATTCTTCATTCCAAGGAATATGTTTCTCTATCAACATGAAGCCATTAAATAGAATTGCAGAAGGAAGCAAATAGCATGACTGAACTTCAATATTGCTATGTGATGGATTAGGTTGAAATGAGAGGTAGGAAATGGGATTGAAACATTGCCCAAATGACTACAAATCCAGCCCCAAGATTTGAGGAGAGGGATAGGTGGTGAGGCAAACCCCATTGCACTCTGATACGGGTTTAATTCAAGACAAAGAAGAAGCAAATAGTCTAAATTATTTTATATTAATTTATTCTACGAAAAAGGAATTCGAACTTGGGTGCAAGGCAGCCCTGCACCCAACCCAGCCAACTTCCCTAAGCCACGTAAGTTATTTTCTCATTTTTATCCTAGCATAAGTTGAAATTTGAGATTAGTACATAAACAATTAATTTTAAAATCTGATAGTTCATTTTAAACCTCATGGGGCAAGCAATGCCCACAAACCCAATCAATTAATTCACAAGCCAGAAACCAAACCCAAATAAATAGGCAGATAGACAAAGAAGCAGGATGAAGCAAAATGATAATAATGGCCAAACAGAACCAACATGCACAAAGCTTCAAATGTCAAAGCTCAAAAACAAAACCAAAACAAAACATAATAATAATAACCCAAATTGGTGAACCAAGTCTACTCAGTAGTGGGTGGTCTTGTGGGGAAGAAGATGAAGCTTCATCTGCAGTAACTGAGACAATGTCCAGTCGGCAGGGAGAGGAGGCAGAGGAGTGTACACAGTGGGCTTGCGTTTCACGTCCCATGGCTGCGTTTTGCGAGGCCGAGTCTTCCTGTGATGCGCAGTGGCCTTCTTCTGTGGCCTCGACGAACACTCAATCATCAACCCAGTACCTCCACCAACTGAGCCGCGCCATGGGGATGTCTTTGGGACCCCAAACGACGCCGTCGCAGATGGGTTCTTCACGGCCACACCCACAGCCACCAATTGAGGCCCCAACACAGCTGAAACTGACATCTTCGGTTCTCACAGTGAGAAGAAGACGATGGAGTTGGGTTTTCTAGTTTCTGTACCTCTTTTGGGGATAATGTTTTGCACGCATTATCTTTTAGTTTTGATTTGTCGTGGTGGGTGTGACCTTTAGTGTTTTATTTTTTGGGCCTTTTGCTTGGTTATTGGATTTGAGTCCAATTGTCTCCTTTAGGCCTCTTTTTAAAAAAAAGAAAAACGATAATTGTATTAATAAATCAGGCACAAAAACCATCAGACATTATAGTAAATACAATTACCTACAAAGGGGTAATACAATACAAATATGTGAGCAAGCAAGCCCAATTGAAGTTGATTGCAAGCACTTGTTAATGATGAGGAGCCCAGTGCAAGACCCTTAACAAATGAGATATGCCAAGGCATGGTTGAGTGTCTTGCACCATGCTAAGGCAAGGAAGTTGCGCAACGAGTTGTGCACATGAAGGCAAAGACAAAGTGGGATGAGGAATGTCCTGAGATGTGAAAAGGCAGCAAAGGTTTTGGCATGGCATAGGTAGCTAAGGCCCATCATGTGCAGTAAGTGTCGACATATGTTGATAATTGCCTTCGGAAGATGTCGATAGAATTGAGAAGAAATTGTCGACAGATTGTGGAAACTCTCGGCAGGTTGGCTTGGAAGCTCTCGGGTGCTGTCAACAGAATGCGGAAGCTGTTGACACGCGCTGTTGACATGGGCTGGTAGATTATGACACGTGCTGGGGAGCTTTTGGAAAACTCACCACAGGACTCCTCTCATTATATTCTGATTGTATTTCAGTAAAAACTCACCAAAGGACTCCTCCCACTATATTCTGATTGTATTTCAGTAAAAACTCACCAAATGACGATATTATGATGTTTTCCAAGTTTTGGACTCCTCCCACCATAATAATAACTCACCAAATGACGATTCCTACTATATTATGATTCGATTTCAATAAAAACTCACTAAAGGATTCTTCCCATTATATTATGATGTTTCACAGGCTTTGGACTCGCTTCGAAATTTATTGGTCAAATAAGTGGCACTACTACAATATCTAGTTATGGGCACTCATATTATTTGTGCTCTTTGATATAAAACGACACAGTTATTCGTGTTCTATATTAAAAGCCACAGTGCAGCTACGAAAAATTAGTCGGTCTCCTCTATAGGAGTTTCTATTGCTTATTAAGCACAAATTTACCATTTTCGTGTCCTTTGCTCAATACTTTTGAGCACGAAAGTTTCAGATCTGATTTGACTTTTATACATGCTCACCAATTATTCATTCGTGTCCAAAGCATGTTTTAATGAAAAAAAAAAATTTTGATTGCAATAAAAATACCGAAAGGACTTTTTTTTTTTTCCTTCTCTCTCTCTCTCCCCCACCACCACCACCATCAATTTTCTCCCTCACCGTTTCTCAACCATCAACCATCACCACCTCCTACACCCCTCCACCATCTAAATCAGCCCAGTTCCTCTCTTTCTCCACCTCATATCCCTTCACCATCCACTTCCTCCCTCTCTCTCTCTCTCTCTCTCTCTCTCTCTCTCTCTCTCTCTCTCTCTCCCCCGATCTGGGTTTTCAGATCGCAGCCGCAAAAACTGCCCCAGATTCGTGCCCTATACCACCAACAATCTCCGCCCAGTGCCTTCTATCCCTGTCTCCTTCCAAATCTTCTCTACACATCCATCACCAATCTTCATATTATAATCTCTAAACCCAGCCAAAATCGACCCCTGCACTCACGATCTCTCGCAGTTGTCAATCTGAAATGTGGGTTGGGTATGGTTGCAGGTCCATGTGGATGCAGATGGCGGTCGCTATAATCTGTGTTGAGGGAGGCGACTTTGGAGAGTGGCGGCAACATGGAGACAGAGAGAAGGAGAACGGCTGAGAAGCTTTAGAGAGAGGAAGCGGCGTGCCAGAGACAACAAGAGAGAGAGAGAGAGAGAGAGAGAGAGAGAGAGAGAGAGAGAGAGAGAGAGAGAGAGAGAGAGAGGAAGTTTTGAGATATTTTATAGGGTTTAAAACTTTTAGGGGAGGCGTACCCAATAAAACACCAAAAATTAATTAATTAATCACTTTAGGGGGAGGCCGGTTTTACATTTTATGTTTTCGGGGGTCAAAGTTTTAAAATTTGGTATTAAAATAAAACCCTTAAACAAAGTTAGAAAAATAAAAAATCACTTCACATGTAAATGATTGCAGATTATTGGGCACAAAATGATTTTTGTGTCCAGTATGTGAGATAAAGACACAAAATTTTTGTCTTTCCAAATAATATCACTTTTTTTTTCCTAAAGAATGTCTTAGATAATACATATATAATTAGTTCTGCCACGATTTTTTATGCCTAATGTAAAATTGTGCCCTATGTGTATGAATTTAACACAATTATTTGTGTTTTATAAGAAAAAAGCACAAATGTAATTTACTTGTGCCTAATGTTAAAAAGAACGCACAATATTGTATTTGTGCCTTTATGTCCGTGGTCTTTGCCCAGTTTTTTAGTAGTGTGGGAAACATTAAGTTTCTAGACTAAATGGGAGTGGTAGGAACATTGGATAGTTCATTTGTTTAGATTTTAGTAAAAAAAACTAAACAAATGAATCCTCGCACTATATCATGATGTTTCCCAAATTTTGGGCCCGATCCGAAATCAATTGGTCAAAGAAGTGGGTTATATTAAGTATCTACACTAAACAGGAGTGGTAGGAATCTTGCATTCCTTTGATTGAATTTTAGTAATAACTCACTAACTTAATTTTTTTTTTCCGTTACCAATATATGAGTAACATAAAAAATACACAATGCATTGCAGTTTCTATTTAAACCTAAAAAATACCAATACAAGAGTTATGTAAAAATACAAAATGTTGCATTTTCTAATCTATAAGTCTAAAAAAACTAATATAAGAGTAACATAAAAGTACACACCACAAATGAAATATTGAAATTATGAAAATTAATTTGAGTGGCAATTCTTGTAATTTACGGGATTTATTAGCTGTAATTTGAGGTTCATTTATTGACCATTGACCTGATCCATATCAGGTGAAATTAGATTACTATCTATCACAAAGTAAATTAACCAAAGCTCCCCCAAAAAAAAAACTAGGAAGAGAAACTTTTAATTTATTCCCCTAGTTTTTGTAAAATTTTCCAAGCCGCCAAATATTCAAACTCACGCGTAATAACTTGTAGCCCAAGGCTCAAAAAAGAAAAAAGAAGTTAACGGTCAAAAAATCCAAAGAACAAGTTAGACGGTTATGGACTGACCCTTCTCCTCTCTCCGCACTTCTCTCTCCGTTCTCCAAACAAAAAATCAAGAAATTCTCATTTTCAAGAACCCATAAACTGTTTGATCGAAGGTCGCTTAGGAAATTCAATGCAATCAACATGGGAGTTCACAGAACAATAAGCACATCAGGGCCTCGATGGGTTACCCGTGTTCTTCCCGGAGTCGTTTCAGTGGCAACGGTCGTCTTTCTGCGCATGTCAATCTCATCATTCTCATCACCAATTTGCAAGCCTATAATAGACCGAGTGGGTTTGATATCTTTTTTTCTAATACTACTTGTACTCGCTGCGTTGCATGTTCTTGAACCCATTGGACAACTTTCAAGACACCTCTTTGGGATCGAAACCCCAATTGGTTATGACCCCTTTGAATCTTTAAAGAAGCATCTGCAGCCTTTGGGTTTGGGTGCTCTGGTTGTGGCGTTGTTCTTCTTGGGGAATTACCAGTCATCCGTTCATGCCACCTATTGGGGGATTTAATTTGTTCAAGGCACCACTAAGATTTTGTGTTCAATTGTCGTTTTACACGTTTTTAGTTCGTTTGGGTACAGGAAGATTTGTGATTGTTGTACATATTCTTCATTGATGTAACTTGTAATTAATGACATACCAGTGTTCCTGAGGAAATGGAAACACTTATTGTGTGAATTACAAACTACAGTCTAGATATAATTCATTATTATTTGCTCAATCAGGTGTCCTGTTTTCATAGTCGTTGATCATCCATTTAGATATACGTTCGGTAAATCGCTGATCCGGAAGAGAGTAGGACGTGACTCGGCTTCATACCAAAATTGAACCTTCAGAGAACAAGAAGAGGGAACAAGCAAGCAACCAGTGAAGCTGAAGAGGAATTAATCCCACAATATTTCTTCCCTCTAATGATGAACATAATCTTGCTCTTCCATTGCCTCAAAGAATATATGAGTAACTTTGGCAGTTGTAAAGTTTGGTCAAGGAAGCAGGAGGACTGGGCTCAGAAACTGGGCAACAGCTTCACAGATGCACCTGTCAAAGAAAAGCTCTGAATTTGGGGGTAAAAGCAATGGTCGTCTACTCGGGAAGACATTGATTGCAATGTTTAATTTTTTGGGTTATTTACTGTTTCACCGATTAAAACGAATGCTCGGTCTCACTTAATTCTCTCTTTTCTCTCCCCTCCCCTCACCAGACCCAACCCCAGCCCCAAACCTAACCCTATTTTGAGAGAGAAAGAGAGAGAGAGAGATATATATATATATATATATATATATATATATATAAAGAAAGAAGAGGAGGGAGGGGGTGGGGTTAGGGTGCGATGGAGGTTGGATTCGGGATGGGAGAGAAGAGAGGGGCAGAGGGATAGAGCTAAAATTACTAGGATGCCATGCCACGTTAGCACACTTAACGATTCTGTGGATGGAAATGGACGGAAGTGGTAAAGTGAGAAAATTTCAGTTTAAGGGGGTAAAGTGAGACCAAACGTCCGTTTCAGGGGTAAAACAATAAATAAGCCTAATTTTTTTTCTTTCCAGTTATGTAATTTTTAAAGATTCGATTATTTTTAAACTAATTTTGTTTTTTTTGTTTTTAATTCAATAGTGAATCATGTGCCTAACATGTGACTTTTTTAATAGAGATTTGGATGGAAATTACCAAAAACTGACGGTATGGGCTAAATTGGAGATAAAATTTAGTATAAGGGCTAAATTAGCAAGAAAAAAAAATTTACGATGGACATTTAAACAAGTGTGATAGTTCATGGTGGTTTTCGGTAGATAACTTCTGAAAACATAAGCATTATTGAAATATACGTACGTAAGTGTATAATACAAGTATTAAACGGGATAATGCCAACCTAATTTAATGGAGAAAAATGTACATAATCTTTCCAAATTCAACGTAAATGATAATTAATTAGGGGTACTTTTGGAATCCAAAAGGTGCAACAAATTAAAATTTGAGGTTAATTAGGTAACAAGTTGATGAGTTGTATCTAGTCATGGGGTTTTAAGAAGGAAAAAAAAAAAGGTTTCTTTATATTTATATTTATTTTATATATATAGAAAAATAAGGTGATGAGTTGGATGTAAGAAAAAATTAATTTAAAGAGGAAAAGCTAAATTTACTATTTAAAAAAATGGATGTTACAATGGCGACAAATTTGGGAGGATTACGTAATTGATGCTGTCATCGGAGTTTAAGTTTGAAACGCACACTAGGCTAGGGAGACAAAAGGGATTTGACAAATGACTTTAATTTGATCTGTTTGAGCTGGCATGATGAATTGTTAACTTTCTGGATTAAACTAAAGTGCAATTGCATATTATTCTTCCTGTCGCAAGCAATTACGTTCCCTTCCTTCCCTCCGGCGGTACTGTAAAGCCAGTCAAGAATCGCCGCCTCAACTGTGGAAGTAATCCAATCCTACTATAAATACGACCGTCTCCGGTACCCAGCAGCAGACAAGAAAAAGAGAATATTGTTGAGGCCTGAGAGAAATAATAATCATGGCAAAATTGGTGAGCAACAAGCAGGTGATTTTGAGAGACTACGTCTCTGGCAGGTATCCGACCGAGTCGGACATGTATGTGAAGACAAGTAACATAAGCTTGAAGGTTCCACATGTACAAGGACAAGGAGAAGGGCCTTGTAATATTGTGTTGGTCAAGAACCTCTACTTGTCCTGCGATCCAATGATGCGATTTCTCATCATGGATACTTCTCATTACAAAATGACCAAATACGATTATTGTACCCCAGGCTCTGTAAGTCATCTTTTAAATCTATCACAATTTTGTTGGTTTAATTCTTTTGTGGGTGGAAATTATTTAACATACAGGCATGAATGTATAATATAATATCCTGTGTATATATATGCAGCCAATTTGTGGGTATGGTGTGGCCAAAGTTTTGGACTCCAGTAATCCAGAATTTAAAGAAGGTGACCTGGTATGGGGGCTAACCAGATGGGAAGAGTATAGCTTCATCACAAACACTGAAAGCCTCATCAAAATCCAGCACACTGATGTACCTCTTTCCTACTATACTGGAATTCTGGGTAAGTACATATCCATACATACAACTCATTTGATCAAATCTCTGCTTGTCTCTCTATAAACTATTCAAACTCTCATGTGATTATAAATATGGTCTGCTCCCATCCCATTATATATCAGTCGTCGTAACTACTTTTACATTTCTTTCTTTGTGATCTGATACGACCCGATCCAATCCAATCCGCTGCTGTAGGTATGCCCGGTAAGAGTGCTTATGCTGGTTTCTTTGAAGTATGCACTCCGAAGAAAGGGGAATACGTGTTCGTGTCTGCAGCATCCGGAGCAGTTGGGCAGCTTGTGGGACAATTTGCAAAATTAGCCGGTTGTTATGTTGTTGGAAGTGCTGGAAGTAAAGAAAAGGTAACCTCCTTATTGGCTTCAAATTCATTATTGCATAAGAGTAACTCCTGCCTAGTTTTTCATTTTTATTTTATGGTCTTTGTTTATGAATCTTGGTTTAATTAACTAGGTTGACCTGCTGAAGAATAAGTTGGGGTTCGATGAGGCCTTCAACTACAAGGAGGAGCATGATTTAAACGCAGCTCTGAAAAGGTATTTTCCTCAAGGCATTGATGTCTACTTTGAGAATGTTGGTGGGGATATGCTGGAGGCTGTGCTGCTCAACATGAGAGAACACGGTCGCATTGCTATTTGTGGAATGATTTCACAATACAATCTTCCCGAGCCTCAAGGAATTAAAAACTTGATGCAAATTGCATTTAAGAGACTGCATATACACGGATTTACACATCGCGATTACGATCACATCGTGCCTAAATACTTAGACTTTGTGCTGCCTTACATCCGCCAAGGGAAATTAGTGTATGTGGAAGACATAGTTGAAGGCCTTGAGAATGGTCCAGCAGCCCTGGTTGGGCTCTTCACTGGCCGCAACTTTGGCAAACAAGTCATTGCACTTGCTCACCAATGAATCATCAAATCAAAGTTAGTTCTTGTATGATCTCTACTTGTTAATTCTTCAGTACTATTGTTGTTGTTGTTGTGCCTTCTTCTTATATAGCCTATGGCTAGTTCTGCTTGTAATTCTCTGTCCTTCCTTTGAGAAAGTAAGGGTCAGGTTGGTTTGGTGGGATTCCTCAAGCATATTATTGTAATTTGCATCGGCTACAGTAATTTGTATAAAAAAATGTAGCAGGGCCAATCCATTGATTTTGGAGGCCCTGGACAGAAATAAAAATTGAGGTCTTTTATCTTCAATATTTACCTTATTTTGAACAAAATTTAAAATAAAAATTTCAAACTTAAGTTAGTTAATTTATATAAAAGAGGACCACTACATGAAAAGTTTATAAAAAAGGCCCACATAAATTTAGAATAAAGCCCAAAATGCATCAGTTATACGCAGAAAACCTTGTATTTTACTGAGCTTTTAAGATGTGTATGGAAAACAAAGGTATTGTTAAAAAATACATACATACATATATAATAAGAGTATTAAATAGGAAAATATTAAATTCTTTATACGGATAATAACTCTAGAAAAGTAACAAAAAAAAGAAAGTATTATATGAGTATTATATGGAAAACATAAGCATTATTTAAAAATACATACATATGGGAAAAATACTAAATTCTTTATATGGATAATAACTTTGGAAAAGTAAAAAATCAAAAAGGAAACAGTAGAGACTCGAGTAATGGCCTAATATTAATGGATGATGCTCTAAACTACTCTTATTTATAAATTAAATAAATAAATAAAAAAAGGACCCAATATGTATTTAAAGAGTACAGCCGCTCCGCTATACTATTTATTTAAAAAGTTTTTTAAAAAGGACCCACGTATAGCCGCATGGCTCTACTTGAATATAAATATTTAAAAGGTATAGCCGTTCGGCTATACTGTTTCCCGCCTACAGCCTAGCCTAATACCAATGGTGGGGAAAAAAGGTATAGCCGCTCGGTATTTGAATATATTATATTTAAACAATATAGCCGGGCGGCTATAAGAAAAACCAAAACTCACCTCCTCAAGTGCCTAGCATCTCCATACGTGGAGCTTTGGAGATGGAATTCCACTTGTGGAGCTGGGAGTTGGACTACACGGAATCATTTCCGCTATCAAATTCTAAAACACAGATATATGTATACACACACACATATACGTACATGTGTTATACACATCTGGTAAATCACCAATTCGCTGACACATTTAGAACCATACGTCAGGTTCTCCAGTCTATTAGCATCATCTTCCTCTTCATCCTGACCTTCAGAAAAGGCCTCGGAAACGAAAACCATTCTCTCAATCGAGCCCAAATTTTATAGGCAAATTACAAAAGGAGAGGTGGGCAGATTCAAGCACATCTATATATAATAGAAGAAGGGAGTGGGAGCATTTTTGCTCACCACTTTAACCAACGTGTACCCTCATCACCCTTCTCAATACTTGACATGTGTCCATTCACATAACCATGGTTCCATAAATACAAAGTAAAGAGTTAACTATAGTTATGTTAATAGATACGTGTCAAGTGTTGAGAAAGGTGGTGAGAGTACACCTTGGGTTAAAGTGTGAGCAAAAATATTTTCATCTGCTTTAGCCTTCACGTTTGGCCAGTATCAAGGTTTCCTTGCTAGAGCCAGGCCTTGTTACACTTACGATCTCCACACTCACACAAAAATAGTATGATGTTGTAAATTGTCTGCAGCTGTAATGACAATGTTAATTAATCAATCCAAGTAATCGTTTGTCAATGTTTGAAACCCAAATTTTTGTCGAGACTTTTTGTATTACGCGACTTAAAGATTTTTATTTTAACTTTCGCTATTGTATTTGTGGCAAAATAAGCCAAATTTACTATTAAAACAAAAAAACCAATAATAAAAAATTCGACTTATTTACAAATTTTGGTAAAAATAACTTGATTTGAGAAGTAATCTGTATAATCTGGTAAAAACAAATTCGACTCATATTACAAACTACAGATCTGTACAAGATCAAGTTAATCTGTATAATGAAGTGTCATTCACACAATTAAGCATCCTGTTTGCAAAGTCGTTGATCATTGATTAAACTGTACAAGAAGCCAATGCAAATAACTTGAATTGGATATGTGCCTGGTAAATCACTGATTCGGTTGGAAAAAGAAAAGAAGCAGGACGTGATTCGGCCTCGAAATTGATAGTAAATACCAAAGGCTTTGAACCTTCAAAGAACCAAGAAGAGGGAACATACAACCAGTACAGCTGAAGAGAAATCCTTTCTTCCCTTTGAAAAGGTAGTTTCTTCCCCTCTAATGATGAACATAATGTTGCTCTTCCATCGTCTGAGTACCTTTAGCAGTTATAAAGTTTGACAAACTTACGAGAATCGTCATGCTTGATACTTTGCCTGACTTTTCTATTTCTTGTTGTTGACAGCTTTGCAGGATATGGACAAAGCTGACGAGCTCTAAAAATGCATGCTCCTATATGGACATGTGCAAAAGCTGTCTTGACAATGAGACTGAGACTGACTGAAACCTCAAAAGATAATTCGAGCCAATATCTGGAGTCCGACTTGATCCCGAAATATCTTGGGGAGGGGAGATGAGGAAGCCACACTGCTGACCAAAATGGTGATGGACGAATCTTCTCAGTTTCCCTCCGTAGATCTGAAAAACACGCAAGTTAGAAATTCCATCTCCAAATAAGGAATTCATGTAGGAGGAACTCCCTGCTTGTGTTCCATCAACCTACCCAGACATTTACCAGTGCACCAAGTCACTCTATATATATAGTTCTAGTGACACAACAGTTCTGACATTAAGTCGAGTTAATCTATTTGTCAACTGGATTCTGACATAAAGACATGCGACATAAACTTAATTCATGTGTTCTAATGAGGGAAGTATATTGAATGCTAACGGGTAATGTGCGCTGTCAATACATCTTAAGCATTACGTGTGTGTGTCCCCGTTAAATGCATTTTTCTGTTGAAATTAAACAGGAAAATAAAATTCAAGCAAAATCAGCTGAGGATGAGCTCAAAGGGGGTGCGGAACTCAACATTGGGAGAATTAAGACAGGCCACCAAGATGTATATACATTATATGTGAATGATTTTGCACAGAATAACTCAGTGAGAAACTTATCAGAACTATACATATGACCTATAACCGTGACAAGGAAACCCTAGAGGAACATATTTATATTCATGAAGATCAAACCCTAATTAATGTAGATCTACAAATACCTCTGGTAAATCATGAATCCAAACCCTAATCTGATAAATTTTGAACCATATAGTCCAACCAACATAGGATCGTCAAAACTAATGGTGTTCCAGATCTAGTGTTTTTTTTAGCAAGTCGATCAGAAATTTGGTAAATTTAGATAATCCATATTGACACACACATCATCCATATTGAGAATGTCAATATCATGCTTGCCATAAAAGGAAGAAAAACTTTCCGCTTGTTTGAAAGTGATTTTGAGAGGGCAACATCATTTATGGGGAGAAGCACTCTATGTCCTTCTCCATAAAATAACTTAAAACTACTTAAAGTGATTATTGGTTTATCCGAAATCACTCACAAACGAACCCTTTATCAAGTAAAATATCTCATTCATATCCCTCATTGTTTGCAATTATTGCTTACAAGCTTTGACTAAAGCCAAAACATTCACAATATCTTCATCTTTTTTGTTTTTTATTTTATGTTAATTTTTATAATGCTTGTGACAAGGCATTTCTGATCCCCAATGCACTTTTCTTCGAAGATAGACAAAATACAAAATGGAAAGATTGCATACAAATTACTTGCTTCGCC
Source organism: Prunus salicina (assembly GCA_020226455.1). Taxonomy (NCBI): domain Eukaryota; kingdom Viridiplantae; phylum Streptophyta; class Magnoliopsida; order Rosales; family Rosaceae; genus Prunus; species Prunus salicina. The sequence continues at coordinate 53,282,443 of CM035341.1, forward strand.
TCTGTGATCATAATTTACTTCATTTTCAAGAATCCATTAGTAACACAAGAGATGTGATGCTTGTTGGTTGAGCAATTTTATCATTGGGATGGGATTAACGTGGTTAAATCCATTGAGAGGCCAATTCAGCTTTATTGTGATAATCAACCAGCTATATTTTTCGCAAAGAACAAGAAGAGATCTGACGATATCAAGCACATTAATGTCAAATACTTGTTGGTAAGAGAGAAAGTAAAGGAATGACAAACTCGTGTTGATTATATCAGTACCGATGACATGTTAGTTGACCCATTGCGAATCAATGTTTAAGAAACATGTAGCGGCTACGGGTTTAGTTCCAAACTTTGATGCCGCGAGCTAGTGAAATTTTAATTTTGTTTTCATGTTTTAGCTAATTTATTTTCTCTTGTTAAAACTGTTGCACACAAGGTTGATTGTTTATTTATGCAATGAGGTATTTTTAGTTCGAATTTCAGTTTCTCATTGTGGTTGTGTTATTGTATTTTATAACACGTTGATGCAAATGGTGATGTGTTTGTTGCTCTTAGACCTATATGACCCGTGTTTGATAAGAGCAATGGAAAGTTTACTGAAATCTCTCGGAGGACATGTTACTTAGTGGAGTGTGTGTTCCCATTTGTTACAGTAAGCTATATTGCTAATCCATTTATGCCTAACTTTCTAGTATGGTTGCATATCAGTGGCTTTTTGGGATATGTCTCTGACTAATATGGCATACTCCTTTATTGGTCCTATGTGTTCATCATATTTGACAATAAAATTGTTTTAGAATTTTTGGCTCAATTACCTTTCCTGGTAGATGATTAATGTATTCATGGTTGGCTAATTATTTGCCCGAGTGGGAGAATGTAAGAACTTTTGGGCTCCATCATTAGTTATGGGCCTGTTGTGTACTACCTATTCGTTCATGATATATTAATGGGAAACATAATATGGGCCAATAACTATATTATATGGTGATTTCTTATTTTTGGGCTTGGACTGTTCCTACTTGGGTTGAGAATAGGTTTTTCATTGATGGATGGGAAAGTTAATTGATACAATACATAAGCAAGAATTCTATAATGAGGAACTTATATATGGCCTTTAGGTTACTTAAATATTGAAATTCTTAGGTTAAAGGTGTTTTCAAACAGGAGTATTTACTGAAGAATAATGCTACTCTTATCACATTTGTATATCACATTCTTATACCATCTTATGTGACAAATGAGGTGGACAACCACGTGAATTAAATTTATTTAACATTTTCTTTTTTTTAATTATTTATCAACACTTTAAAAAAACACTGTTAATTAAAATTTCCATATTAAAATACACTTTATTGATTTAATTGATGTGACATATGATATGCCTAACAAAAGTTATTCATTGCCTGGAAAAAAAAAAACAGAAGTTATTCATTGGTCATATAGATTACACATCGGAGACATTTCCCTTCAATGAGTAAATCAAAAGCTTTGTTGATTTCTTCAAACCTGACCTCGTGTGTCACAAACTCATCAAGTTGTAGTTCCTGATAGAAATGAAAAAACAAAAACAACAAAAAAAATATTACAAGGATATATGTCCAGGGTATATAAGTTAGGCAAACCACCCCTAAATAAACAGTAAGATGCTATAAATTACCTTGTCCTTGTATCGATTGATGAGGACAGCGATATCAGATTTAGGTTTGAGTCCTCCAAATAAGGATCCCGTGAGAGTTTTGCCAAAAATGATATCAAGAGAGGGAAGGGTCACCTGTGAGCCCGGTCCGTCCATGCCTAAAACAACTGTTTTTCCCCAACCCTGAAGTTGAAAAGAAATGTTTAGATATTGTTTTGTACCAAAATTTAAACTTGTAGCTATTCTGGCCAAAGTAGGTGGTCTAGGATGGGAATTTCCTCCTTGTGCATATATACCAAGTACATGCAGAATTTTCAAAGTGAAAGTATATTTTCATGATTTTTCTTGGAGATCAAGTTAACATCTCAAGGATGGGCAAATAGTGGTCTAAGTAGGGATGACAATGGGTCGAATTGGGGGTGGACATGCCATTCCCATCTCCATCCCCATCTAAGCTCAAAACTCTTATTATAAAATAATGCTCATCATAGACTTCACAAATTATGATATATGTGGTATAGAAACTTCGGGTCGATTTCTTAATATATAAGCGTCACTCTCTCTTCCCGGCCTCTTAATTTTAGTAACCTTGTTGAATTTCCACTTTGCTAAGTTTTTTATTTTAAAAAATAATGATAATTTCTTCTTTTAGGATCAACTTTGCTAGCTTATAATTATGTCCCATGTGTCAAACTTTTTTGAAAAGGAACAATCTGGTTCTAGTAGTGTTTCTTCAATTAAGTTTATGTAGTTGTACTCTTTTGTTTTTTTCGTTTTCCTAATAAGATTATTGTAGTTAGATTTCAATTACAATCAATGATAAATTTCCTAATTTATTGATGAAAATATCACACAATTCAAGCATGTGATGTAAAGATAGGAATTAACTTAATTGAAATGGAAATCAAACTTTATAAACATATTTGACGTAAAGATAAAACAAATCAAAAACAGTTGTTCAAATGATAAATTGACATTGAAAGATGTTGCACATTGGTTCAAAAATTGTGAATTGTCAACCGGGTTTAGACTAGCGAAAAAGAGACCAAACCCCACATGATCAATATGATGCATAGCACTTTCTTGACAGGACCAAATATGAGAGAGAGAGAGAGAGAGAGAGAGACCTTTCGGCAGCAAGCGTAAGCTTCTTGCATCAGTGATATCAGCCCAACACATTCAAAGCAATAGTCTGCACCCCCGCCAGTCATTTCCTTGATCACCTGCTTCATACATGTAAAAAAAAAAACTGTAAATCCTTAGCAAAATAACCAAATCAATCAGAAGTGAAAGCCGAAGCCACCAAAAGCATATCAACATCCAGTAATATAATCTTTTAATTTCAAGAATAAGTGTGCATATGAGTACAAAAACAAGTAATGAAATCTCCAAAGTTTGGTGCATAGTTGTAGAGAACCTCGCTCACAGAATTATTCTCACAATTCGCAGGGTCAACAAAGTCAGTGAGCCCAAACTTTTTTCCTGTGTCAATAAGAAAAAGAACAAGTCTGCATTGATCAGATTCAGATTAAGCACATCATACATCAATTCACAGGTACAGCATAAAGTATAATCACGCTAAGATCCAATTACCAATTTCAAATTTGTCTCGGTTCACATCCACGCCAATAATTCTAGCTGCTCCACAAAGTCTTGCTCCCTCCGCGACCTGGATAATTCAACCATGGATATGAGCCTAGAGTGAATCAAATATGGACAACCAGGAAACGAAGTAAAAAGAAAACAAGTTCTGCAAATGCATACAGCTAATCCAATTGAACCCAGCCCAAATATAGCAACAGTTGATCCCTTCTCCACCTTTGCTGTTCTCCAAGCAGCACCAACTCCTGAAACCAAATTGAAGAAATAACAATTCAAGTCTAAATTTTGTAAACACCGCCACTTCAAGTCAAGAAGAATGTCTACAAGATTAGGAATTTCAAGTCTACCGGTCGATACTCCACAGCTCAGGAGGCAGGCCCTGCTTGGTGGTATTGCAGGGTCAATTTTTGTGATATGGGCTATGTCTACCACTGTATACTCAGTAAAACTAGACACTGAGAGGAAATGGTATAAAACCTCCCCACTGAGGTCTGTGAATCTGCTCGTCCCGTATCTTGGCATAAAATTTGAGGGCCTGGGGAATTTCGCACATAGGTTGCTCCTTGTCGATTTACAATCTGCACACTCTCCACAATCTGACACGAATGTTGGGATGACGGTATCTCCCTCAGTCACCTCATTGACATCCTCCCCAACACTCTCCACAACCCTACAAGGAAATTTATATATCTCCTTCAGTTACCTCATTGACATGAATATGTTGGTATTTTTATTTGCTGTTGATTGAGTCAAATATGAAGGGGCAGATCTAGGAATTTATTGCAGGAGAAGAAAAAGTGGTGGAAGAAGAGAAAACCCATCATTTGACAAAGTATCTTCTCTTAAATAATCGCATAAATCTATGAAAAATAAAGAGAAACACATCATTTCACATCCTGAAAGTAATAGAGAAATAGACAATTACTAAAGAGATAGCGGTCTTTCTTTAACAATAATATGGTTTGAAAGGTAAGATCACAAAGTCTTGGAGCTCACCCAATAGCTTCGTGACCAAGAATTCTTGGGAAAATTGCAGGGAAGTCCTGGCAAAACAAGAAGCTATGGATAAGCATCAACTCTTAATTATTGTAAATAGTAGCATACCAAAAAAACAAAAAACAAAAAAGAGATGCTAAACGAGAACCTTCATTTTCCAGAAGGAGAGATCGGTATGACACAGAGAGGTACATATAATTCGAATACGGACTTCATGAGGCATCGGGGGTGCCACCATGATCTCTTCAATCACTAGAGGCTCACCTGGTTTTCTACTCACAGCAGCTGCCATTTGTATTACATATTTACGTGCAACATGATCAGTTTCAGAGTCTCAGACTATTCAAAAACAATATATGCAATAAATTTAAACTAACAATTAAGCTTATCAACAATAAGAACCTCTGCATCGAATCGGCTTCCCTCGGCTTTCACTTGGCAATTTCTCATCATCCATAGCGGCCATAAGAGCGCACACACACTCTCTCTCCCCCCCGGACTAATCTGTCAGTCTTCCTGTGAGTGTGTATTGTGTATAGGACATGCTTGAACGGCTGAGACTTCGGTGTCCAAGGATAAGTTTTTAACGAAAAATAAATATAATAAAAAATGACCCAATTTGAAGTAGAGTTAGGTAAAGAGACAATGCAAAGACAATTAGAAATGAGTGAACAGAAGTTTTCCAATGATGAGCATCTTACCAGCAATGACCCTACAATGAATCAAACAAATGATATAAGACATGTCACATGTATTAATAAAGTTTAAGAACGAAAAACTGTGTCTTTCCAGCTGTGTTTGATGTATGGTTTGGTAACTCGCGTGAATGGCATGGGTCACCATGCAATAAAAAATAATGAAACTATATTGAATCAAAATTCAAAAAGAAAAAGGACACACCATTGACTCTCAAGCCATATAAATAACATTGGAGATTAAAAGTCACCCAGCATGACAGAGCAGATACAAAGTTAAGGAGGGAAAATCCAAAACTCTACCCAGCATGACAGAGCTGCAGCAGGAAGTTGTCAATGAAGTACAACTTATATGATATACAAATCGCTAATGGGATTCTGAAAATCCCAAAAATAATAAAAATAATAAAAGAATATAAAGTTGGTATATATTGTGAAGAATAAAAGTATGGACTAGTTTGTCATTTCAAGACAGTGTGCTGTGTGCATGATGATACAAAAAAAAGGCACAATTAATTAGGAAGCTGATCTGTTGGGCTTTTTTAGTCTTCTACTGAAATGAAGAAAGAAATACACTTCAAATAAATAAACATTATATGTTGTGCCAGTTAGGATGTTGAGGTTCCACCAATTTTTTTTTTTTTTTGGAGTTTATGTGACCGTTGAGCTTCATACATGATCAAATGCCCTGTGAGTTCTTATCATTTGTAGTCAAAATTTAGTATCCAAATTCATAAATGTTAGTTTTTATAAAAACTTTCAAACTTATTTGACTCATATCCGTCAAAATCAAAAACCAAACAAAGCTGAAAACCTTATCACCTGATTATCATACTAAAATAATATAAATAGTTTGCCATTACCAGATCACTTTCATTTGTGTATGAATTGGTCTATACTGTCCATCCCCTCTTGAGTACTTGTCCCCTCCAAAATAAAACAGTTGGTGTCATATATGACTCACACCAACCTGCACAAGTGGATGAACCCAAAGAATATACCAACTTATAAGCTTAACCATGAGGTTGGAGGAATGTATGGAAAAAGTAGTATATGCAAAATGTTAATACCAACTTGTTAATTATAATAAAAATTATGAATGTTCAACCATCTAGTTTTAATTTGGCATTTGATTTTTTATTTTTTATTTTTTATTTTTTCAGTCAATGGGAAAGGGGATTCAACCTAGAATCTCTTCCAACATTAGAAAGAGATGTACCACTAAACTAAGATTTACTCATTTTGGAATGAACATACTTCTAATAAGTTTTTGTTAACAAAAATGCTAGTCATGTATAATATATATAAACTACATTGTGTACCACCTCTCTAATAAATGTGAGCCCCATTGTATTGGTGTCTCCACCTCTATTAGAGAGTTGATACACAAGGTGGTATGCAAATGTGGTAACTCTAGCATTGCTCTTTTGTTAATAGCATTTGTAAAATTAATAACGAAAGATTTGGTTAGTTGCGGTGCAGTGATCTCGATTAATAATCATTGCAATCATCTATTACAGTCACAACAACTTACATATTAGGAGCTGGAAATGGAAGAAAGCAATCTGACTACTCCAAATGACACAGAAAACCCATACATTGAATTAGCTACATCGATTAGAAAGGAGTTGGATAGCTTATCTCCCCCGGCATGTGATCGTTGTAGCTACAGAGTTCCTGAGCATCTACGGTGTATAAACGTAAAAGGCCTACACACCACAGGCAGTCTCTGTAGGCCCGTTTCACCATGGTAAGGAAAGCCTAAAAGCCATGGAAGAACAGAAAATAAGGTACCTACAAAGATTTTCTGTGTCATAGTAAGTTAAACTTGGAGATTTGTATTATAATAACAAAGGACCACGAAGCACGTTTGCGTGGTTGTTATGATGAAACCATTGAGTTTTGCTGTGATGAATTTGTAAGAATCATTCTAGTAGATGCTACCTTCATCATTGAGGTCTGATTGAGGTGGAGTTTCCGCGAATTGCTGGATGAGAATGACTGCATTTAACAGACCAGTTACAATGGCAGTTATTCGACATACGATTATGGCTGGCTGTAAGTAAATCTCACAATGCATCAACGACTCACAACAAACCATATTTACTTATTTGTCCTCATTATGCACTTTAAGTGACCCCACATTTATGGTGAAGTCGAGCAAAAATTTATTCGACATACAATTCACCAATGGGATTTTGGAAATTCCAAAATTGAAAATATCGCCGGCAATATAGCTTGTAATTAGAAATCTCCTTGCATTTGAACAATGCCATTGTGATAAAAATTAAATAAATGACTACGTTGTCATCATAGATCCTTTTTGTGAACACCCCAAAGGATGTGGAGTTGTTGTCGAACATGGAATAGTTGAAAATCTGCTAGGTGACAGCACCGGAGCTGAACAAGCACTGCAGAACGCCCTGGCACAGATGGAAGGCAAATTTTAGGCAAAACTATTTCAACACACCTTGGGCAACCATTTCTGTCATTGCAGCTATTGTTCTCCCATCTCTCGAGTAGTGTCATTATTTTACAAGGAATAAAATCTTTGCCTTTGTTTTCTTTTGATAAATATAAGCGTTACTTTTAGTAAGCATGTCGCACATTTATTCCAAGGGGAAAATAATATACCTTCTCCAACACCCGAAGATTACCAAAAATCATACAGCCAACTAATTTGCACATTTATTCCAACAGGAAGAGATGATAGACATAACAAGATAACCAGGTGAACCATCCAAGGATAGAGATGTTGGGCCACATATCCAACTTTTGATACCAAAATTTACGACTGATGTTACCAGTGGCGGATCCATGTTGGGACAACAGGGGTTGGACGACCCCTTGGAAGGTTGGAAAAATGGCCTGGGACTCCATTGAAGCCCCCCTGGACAGCTGCTGGAAGCCCCATTGGATCACTACTAGAAAAATGCTCTATAGGGACCCTTTATTAGAGACAGATATAAAAACAGTCTCTATAGAATGCTATTAGGGACTGATAATAGAAACAGTCCCTATAAAATGTTATTGGATACGGATTAATAATTTTCATGACTAATTATTTGAATACAGTAGATAATAAAGCACGGAAAACTAAAAACCGTGCCTAAAACCCTCCATCATTTCCAGTAAGGCACGAACCAACACAAAGATAGTGCCAACTAAAGACTTAATACATATACATATCATTGTCTACACCATTCTTTCTTTTTGTATCCCTCTTTTGCCATCTAAAATTTTGACAGTTGTATACCCTCTCAAATTTTGGTTTTCAATTTTCTTTTCTTTTCTTCAGGCAAGCAAGTCTCGCTCTCACTCTCACTCGCACTCACTCCTCACTCTATCAACCCTATCTCGTTCTCTCTCTCAACTCTCGATCCACCTCCTCCCTCCTCTCTCTCAATCTCACTCAGATCCTCTTCTTTCTCGGGTCTCTCTGCCCCTATGGGCTTTAATCGAAGGTATGAAAATCCCTAAGCTTTCGATGTTTGGGTGTTTCTGATTTGGTGTTTTTGGACTGGTTTAATTTGTTGGTATTTGATATTTGGACTATTTTTGTTTTGCTGTTGCTGTATTTTTGGTTTTGATTTTATTGTTGCTAGTATAGGAAAGAGAAGCTTTGAAAGAAAAAAGGGAGAGAAATAAGAGGGAAGGTATTTTACTGCTCTGTTCTTGTGCATTTGATTTATTACTGATTTTCTCTTTTATTGGCACCTGTGATTTTGTCTGTATTAAAATCATGGGTTGCATGAACTATATTAGCTAGACAACCATGGGGGGCTTTAGTTAATTAATTGTAACATATGCTTACATATTTGGAACCAAGGATCAATTAACAAGACATTAGTTTGGGGTGATTCAGTTAGGAACCGATTAATCTTTCAAAAGAAAACAAAATTGAGAATTTGGTTTTGGTCATAATGGAACATTGGAATTTACATATATTGAAAGCAGAGTAGTCGTAGCTAGGCATCATTGTTTTACATATGCACTTAAAATTTACCTAAGTAATTTTGTCATCATTGTTTTAATTACTAGCTAGCTTGGTTTACAGTTTAGGTCATCAGGGGATTCTATTGCCCATGTAGTGGTTGATGCCAAGTAACTCGTGCGTATATTACTTATTGGCTCTGGGGATGTGCTTACAATAGGTACGTAGTGCACTGCTCTTGATTTGCTTTCATTCATTACAAATTGTGAATCCTGCGGCTCTTCTTGTTTTGTACAATTAGACTTGATATTTGCAGCTATTGAACTGGATCCTTAATATTTTGAGAACGTTTTTGTAGTTTTATCAATATAATCTCATCCCTAGTTGTCAATGTTTTATAAGCAGTACGCAATTTTGAGACCATTTGTAAGGTTTGAGTATAAGAGAGTGAGGCAGTTGTCTTGTCTCTTCCACTTTTATTGGATAGACAATCTCCTAGTTGAAATTAACTGAAAACAATGTTCTAAAAAAATCTCTTCCAAATTTTATATTTGGATATATTGCTAGTTTTAAGAAGCAGAAGATGTCTGATTCATCAACTTGAATCAATACAAGTCCAAATCCCCCTTTGACAAATTAGTTGCTGGTCTGGATGCTGACCTGAATTTTATAATTATCACATATAGATGTATTTTGTGTATCATTTGCTTAGTGTGGTTGCTATTAGAGTTGTTGTTACCTTGGGCAGTTGATTGTTTTATGCATATTTGGGTAGAGGAACTTAGCCTTTTGTTCATGAATTCTCATGTCTGATTTTTCCCCCTTCGTTACTTGTGAAAAATGTGTTTCAATTGATTAGGCTGCAGTTCGTACAAAGCCTCTAAAGATTGACCATAACTCCGTCAAGGTAAAATCTTATGTTTTGGCTCAATATTTGTCTTTTCCAAATGTGTTTCTCCTATGTTTTCTGCTGCCCTATGTAAAGCATGTTTGGAGGATACCATTTTTGTATCTAATTGAGTAATTCCCTTGGTGCTGCCGAGGAGGTTGATGTTTTAACCTTCGGCCTATATTACTCTTGTTAGGGACTTAATGGTTATTTTCTTTATATATAAAAAATTTCCCTTTTTGAACATACTATCAATGAGCAAGGATTGTTAAAATGACAAGAAATTGAATCGCTTCATGTTTGGTGCTTCTGCTTCTGTGATTTAATAATAGTGTAGATTTAGTATTAAATAGATTAAGGAAGGGTTATTTCCTCTTCTTTTGGTGGATTGTTTTAGAACCCAATAACTTTTGCAGGAATATAAACATATGTTTACCTTTGTCCTTGGGATCTACAATCTTCTTGTTTTAGAGGCTTTATCAGAAAATTGCAAGTAACACGCAATGCTTTTGCTATTTTGCTTGTTACTATACAAATTTCCAATAATTGGGTAGTGGCCACACGTTTCTTATCTTCAGGTTGTTTTAAATTTGGTGCATGAACAATTTTGACTGCTTCAAAGTATGCATGTCTTTTAGCTAGTATGTTATTTGGTCTTTAACCAAGCTTTGTTAGGGAAGTGATGTTTACTTTGTTTTTTTGGTTGAGAGTGTCATTGCTTCAACCTTTGCTTTTTAAGTTTTTTTGTTTTTAGTTTACAATTAATATTAAGTCCTTAACTAGTATTTTCATATACAATATTTGGTTCAAAGGCAATGTTTTTTTTTTTTGTCGATCATATTCAATCTGCATAATTTTCAGGCTTGCTTACAGTAAGAAGGGCCCTACTCCTAGGCCAATTAATGATGAAGCGGCAAAAGTAAGTTATATTAATGCCCTTTGTAGTAATTAAATGGAACAATCAAATAATTATTGCAACTACTCATTACCATATGATGGATGTTGTGTGTTTTATGTAATGGTGTTTTGTAGGATGAGTTGGAGAAACTTGAGTAGAGGGAGCGGGATGCAGGCCGGAAGATGATGAATAAACAACCATGAAGGAGCAAGAAATGCTGCAGAGGTACAAAGTCCATTGTTGAATGTTTTGGTTTGGATGCAAATAGGTGGGGAAGTTAAAAGTAATAGGACTAACAAAATTATTGAAAATTGGTTTATTGGCCGACTTTGGTGCCATTTTGTATTTATTGGGAGAAGAATATTGAAGAAAATATTTTGATGTGCTGGGTGTAATTAAATTCACTTGTTGACCATAATGGCATGCTCTGGATTTTGATGCTTTTGTTCATGTTCTGATTGTACAGGAGTAATGATTGAATGTGCTATTGTTAAATTTCTTTGACCTAACTTCGTTTTAAAGGACTAAATATATACTAGATTCTATTATTTGTTGAATACATTAATGTAACTCGGTAAATATGATTGAATTGTGCCCAATTAAAATATTGGGTAGCAGATTTTGAGAGAATGGAAAGGAAATTAATTGGAAATGGGAAAAAAAAAACCATAAATGTAAAGGCACGGATGGAGGATGTGTTACAAATATATATTAAAACAATAAAATAATATAAAGGCACTGATATATGTACCTAGGCAATGCATTAGTTACGGATGTATTTGGGAGTGATGTACGAGTATTGGGTGCTAGTAATGTGGGACCTACAAAAATTAGGCACTGATTTTTATAATCAGTGACATATTATCAATAGAGGACCCCTTTAAAAGACACTGATATATATTAGTCCCTAATACTACAATAGGCACTGTTTTCAGTCCCTAAAGAAGCCAAAAGGGACTGATAGTACTCAGTCTCTTTTGAGCCTTTTTTTAGTAGTGGATGCACGCCAACTGCTCGAGATTCATGTTACCGTAGATAAAGATCATTTCTACTATGCCACTCTTTGCGAGGACCTGATCAAGATTTGTAACTCTATTTTATTAATCCCTGAACTTAGACCCGATTTGCATTTAAGTACTTCGATTTCCAAAATGGTTCCAGTGATCCTTTAACTTCACTTTCGTTAGGACAAATGGCCTTACCGTTAATTTTGTTAACTTTTCTGTTAAATGCATGAGCAAAATCGTATTTTTATATTAAAACCAAAATAAAAAATAAAAAAAATCATATCTATAGTCAATCTTGACCACAACTTGATAGATTCCTTGAGTATGATGCATGGGGGCTTGCTACCCCCAAATCCATCCTCTACAGATCTCCTCTCTTGGTTCCCATGACCCTTTCTTTTCTTGTGACGGCGGCGACATATATGTTGGTGGCAACGGCGGCTTGTTTTGTTTAGGGTTTTTGCATTTTGTGGGCTTTTGTTATTTTTGGCCTGCTATTTTGGCACTTCAGGTTGAGTTTTTATTTTGTTCAGTTTAAGCCTAGGCAGTAGTCTTTTGTTTAGAGACGGACACGCTCCCCTGGGAGGTGTCGATACTCTGATCTCTAAGCTGATCACTTGTTCCTGGTGTGTGTTTGTGTTTAGTTGGCTTTGTTTTTGGGTTGTTGGTAGCCTTCTGGTGTTTGCTCTTTGTTTGCTGTGTCTAGTTGGTGGTAGTCGTGTTTCACCTTCTGATGTACTCTCTTTTGTTGAATGGAAAGTATATTTGACCAAAAAATCCATAATCCACAAGCAAAATGTGGTATTATTTTCAAATTCAACACATCCATATGATCTACTAAAGTATATCGGTATTGCCCATATAATGAAAGCAGATCTTGGTCAACGGAGTCCCAAGAAGGTAAGAACTCCAACTTGTCCGATGCTTCTTCGGCCAAATACGATATACAAGTGGGACTTGCACTATGAGCAAGCTGTGGGAAAAACCGATGTAACCCAAATTGTTCATTAAGCAACCGCAATAGGCAAAGAAAACAAGAACAAGAGAGCCAAAAACCAAAGAAAAACAGAGCAGCAACAAATAAGTTTCAAGCAAATTATAAGAAATTGTTGTAGCATCTGGTTTTTGCAAAAAGATTTTATAAATAATATCTTCACGAAGAGAATATCTAGTATGAAATTGCAGGAACATAAAACATAAATAAATAAATTAAAGGATATGAATAAGAAATCTGATTGTGTTTTGAGAACTTATAGAAACCAAGGATGGAAAATAATAAATGGTGGGTTTGAGGAACAGAGAAGAGGGAGTAAATAAAAATAAAAATATGTTTGTTTGTTTTTGGAAGACTTTAAATTGTAATGTTGTACTATTGAAATCGCTATGTGGAAATGGAAGTGTGTAAACATATTTGAGAGTTGTTTATCAGTACTAACTACAATGAGTAATGACATCAATATGACATAAAGGGTCAAAGTCAAGCATCCAAAGGAAGAATCGTAGTCATCCTTCTGCCACGCGTCATGACAGGGATCCATAACCACTGGCTTAACAGAATTGGTGCTAAAAAGAAACAGACAGATAAACAAAATAAAAGAGGCAAAAATAATTTCAAGCCCAAATCAATGAGCGGGCCCCACGTGGTCCGTGGCTCTGCGGTGCAGGAGGAAGTCCACGTGAGGGAAGAGGAGGAGGCGGGAAAGACGAAAGCACGCAGATTTGAGAAGTGTGTGTGCGCCGGGGGTTTTGCATAGAGAGCCGGAGATTCCTTCTATAGCTGGAAGGGACCGGGGCCGAATTCGTCATTTCACGAAGCGTAAAAAAAAGTTTGAAAATTAAAAGAGGCAGTGCTGTAGAGAGAGTGGACCTGGACCAGTGCAGGTGGGTTGGGTTAGGGAGTTGGTCAGACTCAGGAGGAGGAGAGGTGTGGGGCCCACTATATGCACAGAGAGAGAGAACTTCCTATTCATCCACAATCCTCAAAATGGCGTCAACTTCGATCTGAGCTGGCAGTCATGCCAGCCTGTATCCAGCTGTCTCCCAACCCCCCTCCCCCAAAAAAAAATCACAATTAAAAATTCATCTCTCTCTCTCTCTCTCCTCTAGCCCTTTACACTTTCCAATTTAGAAACTCAATAAACAAACACACAGAGCACAAAACCAGAGCATCAATGGCATTGCCCTAGACTGAGGGAGAGGAGCTTCTGCTTTGCATTTACTTTGCTTTCTGCAATGGATCCCTGCCCATTCGTGCGGGTCACAGTGGGCAATCTCGCTCTCAAGATCCCAGTCGCTTCCAAGCCCGCCCGCTCCGTCGTCCACCCTTCGTCAGCACCATGCTTCTGCAAGATCAAGCTCAACAACCTCCCCCCTCAAAACGCCGTCGTTCCCTGTCTCCCGCCTGAGGCCCAAACCCTCGACAGTGCCGCTCAGGCAAACGGCGTCGCCGCTACTTTCCACCTTAGCAAGTCGGATCTGGACCGGGTCGGGTCCAAGTCCATATTCGCCCCCAAGCTCTGCCTTAAAATCTCGATATACACGGGTCGCAGAGGCAGCACCTGCGGCGTCAATTCCGGAAGGCTGTTGGGTCGGGTTTCCGTGCCGCTGGATCTGGGGGAACCGAGTCCAAGCCCAGTGTGTTCCACAACGGGTGGGTCTCCGTCGGGAAAGGCGTCCTCAAAGGCGTGTTCTCGGCCCAGACCCAGTTCCATTTGAATGTTAAGGCCGAACCCGACCCGAGATTCGTTTTCCAGTTCGACGGAGAACCCGAATGTAGCCCACAAGTGTTTCAGATCCAAGGCAACATTCGGCAGCCCGTCTTCACCTGCAAATTCAGCTTCAGAAGCACCGGCGACCGAGGCACTCAAAGATCCAGGTATTATTCATTTTCCCCAAATTTTCTTCGTCTGTGTTAGGGTTTCGGTACGATTATTATTATTATTTAATTTTGCAAAGAAAAAAAAGTAGATTCTGTGTTTGATTCGAGATTGTGAATGCGAATGTTTTGTGTAAAAGTTCGATACTATAATTAAATTAGAGTAGTGAAGCTCACAATTTTGTTCGCTTTACGACGACGTTTTGCAATTGAATCCTTCAAGCGGACTCTGATCCCATTAAAGCTCATTGCGTAGATTCTAAGCCCATTTTTTATTAACCAGGTCCCTGTTTCATTTCCGGAGCTTTTACAAAGTTTGTTTACTGGCGATTAATTTTTATTCTCATTTTGCCCCTTTCATCTTCTTAAATTTACTACGCAGATTCTGAATTGATTTTTTTTATCCCCATTTTACCCCTCTGTTCACAGGTCTTTACATTTGGACCACGGCAACTCTCGAAGCTGGTTAGGCTCGTTTGGGAGCGAGAGAGAGCGACCGGGGAAGGAGCGAAAGGGCTGGTCCATAACGGTCCACGACCTCTCCGGCTCGCCCGTAGCTGCAGCCTCGATGGTCACGCCCTTCGTGGCCTCACCCGGTTCGGACCGGGTCAGCCGGTCCAACCCGGGATCCTGGCTCATCCTCCGACCCGGTGACAACACGTGGAAACCGTGGGGCCGCCTCGAGGCCTGGCGCGAAAGAGGTGGCTCCGACGGCCTCGGGTACCGCTTCGAACTCATTCCCGACACTAGCGGTGCCGGCATTGTGTTGGCCGAGTCCACTCTCAGCTTAAACAAGGGCGGGAAATTCGTACTGGATCTGGGTTCGGGTTCGAGTTCCGGGACCCGACCCGTCCCAAACTCTCCGGGTTGTAGCCCGCGGGGCAGCGGGGATTTCGGGTACGGGTTGTGGCCCTATTGCTTGTACAGAGGTTTTGTGATGTCGGCGAAGGTTGAGGGTGAGGGCAGGTGCAGCAAGCCTGCGGTGGAGGTGAGCGTGCAGCACGTGAACTGTACGGAGGACGCCGCGGCTTACGTGGCGTTGGCGGCAGCCGTTGATCTGAGCATGGACGCCTGCAGGCTTTTCTCTCAACGGCTGAGGAAGGAGCTATGTCAGGACTCGGAGCTGCTCCGATGACTCGGATAGGGCTACGTCGTCGTTTTAATGGGATTTGGTCCTTTCTTTTTTTTTGGTTATTCTGAGTTTGGTTTGCTGGAGAAGGAAAAAATATTTTTAATTACTACTAACAAACAGAGAGAGAGGAGAGAGAGAGAGCTGTGTAGTGTGTACAGTGAGAGGAAGGAGAGAGAGAGAGATTAGGCAGGGCACGCTTTGTTTTTGGTCGTGTGACTTGTGTTTAATTTTCCCTTTTAGTTTTTTAAATGAAGGGCTTGCTTTAGTTGGAATTTTTGTAGTCGCTCGCTGACTTGAAGAATATTTGATGTTACTTTAATTTGGATGAATTAAATAGAGGAAGTGTGGATTTAGCTGTAATCTAATTGATGGCAGCTAAGCACGTTAATTAATTTTTAATTAGTTCCATCTGTGTGTTCGTAAATTGTAGTTTAGCAAAAAATAGTAGTTAAATGATTAATGTGGGGAAGGGAAGGGCGTGCGCGTTACGTGCTGATTTGATTTCTGTTTATTTTTTGGTACGCGAATTAATTAATATTTTGTGAAATGGCTTTTAAGGGAAGAAAATTAATTTGAAATTAATATGGAGGATAGCTGGAATGCGCTTTTGATGAAGGCGGGGGTGTGTAGGGGTGCTTGGGGTTTGTGTTGGAGCTGGCAGGCACCATTGTTTAAAATATTGTTGGGGGGGTAAGTGTGTAGGGTTTCGGCTGACTTCTAGAATTGATATATGGGTAAAAGAGTGAGGGGGACCATGGATGGAGCAGATGAATTTCTGTTATGCAATTTGGTTTGGGAGGGGGGACCATTGAATCAAACTTTTCTTTGTTCATAAAAATAATGAAAGGTTCTTGATTTGCATATCAGTTGTATGTTTGAATTTCTATGGCACTTTGACAGTGTGAAAAAACTTCCATTTTATTTTCTTTTTACATTGTTGTATGATAATTGAAATTCCAAGTAATGACTTGTTAGTTGTCTCCTTCAAAGAAAATTGATGTTTGTTTTATACATTTTAAAAACTTATACATGTTAAATCCTTGGGGTTAGCCTAAGTCGTCTTCCGGACAACAACAGTTTTGTGTCGGGACTCAAAGAAATCAGAAGTCACGTTCACCACATTTTTGAGTGAGTAGGGACTTTAACACTAGGGCTATGCCTAGGGAGGGACCACAGAGAGAAAGAGGGTGAGTAAACTTTCATATAAAGAAAAGAGTTTGTATATCATGGAGATAACATTGTTTTACTATTATCAATCGTAGCGGAACTTGATTGATTGAGAATAACAAAATAGAGTTATCCTTATAGTATATAATGTTTTCCCTATAAACGACGGAAATGTCAGTATAACAGTATTATAAACTAATTACGATCAAATGAGAAAGTCAAAACTCATAATAAAATGTGATTAATTTGAAATACCGTTATAATATCAATTGAGTTTTTCTCTTGTTAATGAGTTACTCTAGCCTCCACAAGTCACTTTCTAAAACAGAAACAGAAGCGGAACAAAAAATGTTACCAAAGGAAAAATCGACCAACCGCTTTTTATTAATAGCTTCTCACCCAACTTCTGCTTATTTATTCTTTGTTGCTTTACTAACGGATATAAGATTTCATCCCAAGTTTTTGTTTTGCATAGCAGATTCATGCCATTTTTGCTCGGTGCTTGGACCACATGGGTAGATCCAATCCAATCCAAGCAAGGGTTTTCAGGTTCAAAATCAAATAGTAAGTGGCCACATCATGGAGGATGATGGATATGACACTTTCATACCAAAGTGAAAATAAAATTTTGCAAGCTCAAACAATAAAGATTCTAATTCAACAACAGCCAAAATTACCCTACCTTATCCAATTAGCAATACTTCAATCAAAATTGCATACTTGAAGAAAGAGGTTTAAGTATTCTTGTTTTTTTTTCCCCAAGGGAAAGCCAGATTTAGCTAGTTTCTTTAAAAAAAATTACAAAAACATAATATTGACATTAACTAGCACCATAATCGACTATTAATTGTTTACCCTTTGCCATGGACAATGACTATTAATTGTTTACCCTTTGCCATGGACAATGACCACCGTGTATATATCTATAATACTAGAAACACCAACTTATTGTACCAATATAATTTTTTGTGTGTAATTTATTGTCTATAAATAAAGTTTATAGTGAGCTCAAAATAATGGTAAATAAAACATTGTTACATCACGTAACATCAGTTTGTGTCCAAAAGTTGGTGTAATAAGTTGATGTCTCTCGGAATTCAAGACTTCTATACCAAGTTTGTGAACATAAACTTTCCCAAGAATTAATGTGGATTTATTTATAAGATCCAGCAGAGGCTGCACTATTTTCTGGTGTGATAAAGAAAACAGCCAGCACCCGTGTCAACAAGAATGGTTTCATGGACTTTTCTCATGGACCTGGAGACAGGCTGCTCTTTCACCGGCTCCATGTGTGGGATTGTGTTTATCTAAATCTAAGGGTCATGTTCTTTTGTACTGTTTGTCCTTTTTTATATTTTATTTATTTATTTATTTTTTGCTTATTGTTTATTGGTAAAAGAAAGAAACTGAGAATGGAACCCAAATAAAAAAGTGATGTGTCCAAAAAAAGTATCATAGAATTAGAACTAACATGTTTACCAAAGCTATCACCTTAACCTTGGCTTCTAGAAGTTGCAAATTTATTATCAGTGTCCATTAAAACTGGTTGGGCATGATTCAAATAAGTTACCACACTAGCTATCATTCAAGCTGAGTAGGTCGTGCTAGGTTGCAATATTTCATTTTTCAAATATTCTTTCGAATGGTGTCAAGAAAATATAAATATATAATTAGTTCGTCATAGTCTAAAATTGAAATATTTAAATGTATGATTATCGATTATTGTATTCTTTGGAACGGATGTTTACCAAACTGCGAGCACAAGAGTATGGTCGAAAATTGTCTTTAGACATTGCAATTTCACGCCTTGATCGTTAAAGTTGGTTAGTATGTCCTACATTCTTGTTGTTTTGCTGTCATAATAACTGTGAGAATTATTGTTATTATTAAAATTCATATTTTTCTTTGTTCTGCGAATTGAACACACTATCTTTGTCTATTTATTTTGTTACTGTTTGGTAACTAAATGTTTTCTTATTTGAGTGAATATTTGCAAGGATGATCGTTCAATGAACACCAAAAAATGATATGTTCAAATCATGGAAAACATTATGAAGTCCGATCAAATGATTGGTTAGCACTTCAACACTAAAAAACCAATTAGCCACTATGTTGTTGGCTTGTTTTAGAGATTTTGATACTCATTTGTAGACTCTTGCTCTCCACTTGTTACTGCGGGAAGATATTCATTTTACACTGCATACAGCTTATGCCAAACCCTTTTCATAGGTTTTGTTCTAAAGCTACTTCTACCGTCCATGAAATTGTATGCAAAATTTAGGCCAGCAACAAGGATATGGATATGGCTGCCATATTATCATTGATGTAGTCTTTTTGCTCATTTTCAAACACCATTAATGTCACTACTCATTTCTTGATTGAGTACCTAACAGTGATCACATTATTGCAAACGCATATCTAACAAACAGCAAGCATGTCTAGAGATATGAAATGTCTGCCATCAAACTGTTTGTTCTCTTCCCTTTCTGGTCAAATTGAAATGGTTTTTCTTTGTTGTCGTTACCTTCTTGTAACATATCTCAGTGTTGTCTATTAATGAGTTGGACTGGGAATCATATTTTTCATTATAGATAGCAATAATTAACCCTTCACCCTTACATATCTCAGTGTTGTCTATGGGCTGATTTGATTTCAGTTTATTTTTAGGTACACGAATTAATTAATATTTTGTGTAATGGCTTTTAAGGAAAGAAAATTAATTTGAAATTAATATGGATGATAGCTGGAATGCGCTTTTGATGAAGGTTGGGGGTGGGGTGCTTGGGGTTTGTTTGTGTTGGAGCTGGCAGGCACCGTTGTTTAAAATATTGTTGGGGGGATTAGTGTTTAGGGTTTCGGCTAGGGGTGGGCATCTTATACCGAAATACCGAAATCATACCGTAACCGCACCGTACCATACCGATTTCATACCGTTTCATTTGGAATGGGAGATATTCGGTACCATACCGTACCGTACCGAATAGAGTGTGGTATGGTAGCGGTATCAAGATTTTGATACCGGTCAATACCATACCGTACCGAATAGTACTGAAATTTAATTTAATTTTTTTAAAAAATTTATTTAGGGTTTATGATGTGTTGTTAATCTTTAGGGTTTATGTTGTTTTGTTAATCCAAGTATAAAATAAAAGGCATGTGTGATGAACTGGTAAAACTTTTATCTTTTACTTTCCAAATACAGTTTGGATCCTTGTGCGCTTACACCTTGCATCTTGACTGGGTGCATATGCGTCGTTTTGGTAGGGATTATAGGAAGGCAAATTGCCTTTACTTTTGTTATCCTAAGAGAAAAATTGTTGGCGAATATAATTTAACACTCCATGATGCTAAGAAGAAATTAAGTTCTTGCTGGAGTTTCCTAGGACAGTTGTCATGACATCAAAATGCTTAGTAAGACCATATACTGCACCTTTAGGGTTTGTGCCATCATCTTTTTCTATTAAAATACAATGAAGAATTATTTCCTGGAGCCGGAAGCCCAACCTTCTGAAGCTCATGTGCCTGAGCTAATGCAAGCCCTTGAGAGTGAAGATACAGAAATGGTTAGTGAAATGAACTCAGATGGCAAAGGTAGAGGTAATAAGAGAAGTTGGGTTTGGGATCATTTTACACCCTATGATGATAAAAAAAATTGTCAAAAGAAAGGATGAGGCCACAGGGAAGATGGTAGATGTAGAAGTTGTGAATAAAAGAGCTAAATGCAGATATTATCCTAAATCTAAACTTGGTCTTGAATTTGTAACTTATGCATCACTTATTTTGGTGTTGAATATTGAATTGGTTCATTTTTTTAATTGTATCAGTTTGGTACCGAAATGGTACCGATACCGATTTGGCACGGTACGGTACGGTATCAATTTTGGCAAACCATAATCCCATACCATACCATACCGATTTAAATTTCCGGTATCGGTGGCGGTACGGGCTCAATACCGTACCATACCGTACCGTGCCCACCCCTAGTTTCGGCTCACTTGTAGAATTGAGATATGGGTAAAAGAGTGAGCAGGTATTTGTTGGGGGAAAATCATGAGAAGTATATAAAGTGTTGAGCACAATAAAACAATTAAAGTTATTATTAAATAATAGTAGGTCTGGCCTTGGGGTTGGGGGCGTGGGTGCCATGGCTCAGATGAATTTCTGTTATGCAATTTGGTTTCTCTTTATATATAATTTTTTCTCTTTATATAACGGAAATGTCAGTGTAACAGTGTTCTAAACTACTTATGATCACGTGAGAGATTAAAACCCATAATAAGATATGATTAATTTAAAAATACCGTCATAAGGGCAAGTGAGGTTTTCTCTTGTTACTGTTTCTAACACTGAAACAGAAGCAGAACAAAAAATGTTACCAAGGAAAGATTGACCAACCACTTTTTATTAACAGTTTTTTTTTTTTTTTTTCCTATGAGTTAATTGCTAAAATATCCTCCAATTAGGATTCTATTCGAACTTAATATCCTGAATTAAAACATCAGTCAATTTAGCATATGAATTATTTTAAATTGCTAATTTTACACATGCCGTTAGATTTTATGAAATTTCATCCAATCTTATGTTAAACCCAATCATATGGTGCATACATGTGAACGATTTGGAGGGCAATTTGTCCAACTACGTCCTCTCTCCCAATCCTCATCCCCACGGCCTCTCCTCCACCTTTCTAAGTTACAGCAAGTTCCCTCACTACTACGTTTTTCCCTTTGCGCGACGATATTTTGCGCGACGAAGGGGTATTCGTCGCGCAAAACATACTGGCGCGACGAAAAATATTATTTGTCGCACATAACACGAAATATTTGCGCGACGAACATTATGCGTCGCACAAAATATCTTTGCGCGACAAAAAATTTCGTCGTCGCGCAAAGAGAGTTAAAAAAAAAGCGGGGTATTTTTTTGGCGCGAAACACTTGCACGACGACAAATGTCGTCGCGTAAGTAAACCTTGCGCGACGGATTGTGAATCCGTCGCGCAAAAAACTGACAGAAAGCAGTGGGTCCCTCTATATGGCGGTAAAAACTTGTGCGACGAAAACTGTCGTCGCACATGACACCTTTGCGCGACGAGAGGAAATTTCGTCGCGCAAGAAAACGAGGGATATTTTATTTTTTGGCGCCAAAATTAGCTGGCTGGGATATTTATGTTTGCGCGACGTACATATTGTTCGTCGCGTAAAGTGTCACGTTTGCGCGACGAATTGTTGTTGATGCGCGACGGAATGTTGTTTTTTCGCGACGATATAGCGCGACGGAAGTTTGCGCGACGGATTACCAACGCGTCGCGCAAAAAATTGATGTCGGCACGTGATTGCGCGACGGAAAATTCGTTTTGCGCGACGAAAAAAGCAGGATTTTGCGACGGACCCTTGCGCGACGAAACTATATCTTCGTCGCGCAAAGTCCTTCTCCTTCAAATGAGCATTCTGCCATTGCAGAGGCAGAATGCAAAAAAAAAAAGCATTCTGCCTCTGCCTCTCTCTCAACCTCTCTGCGCTACTGGGACTTCAATACGGTAATTGGGTAAATATTTTTCGTCATTAGTTTGTAAATATTAATTTAAATTCGTACTTAACTTTTTATTTTGTTTTCGTTAGGGATATTTGTGATTAGCAATTGGTGGAGAACGATTGGGAAGGTATTTTATTCGTTTTATATATTAATAATGTTAAAGTTAGTTTGTTATGTTTTAAATTTTTTTGTGAAGTTATATTTATATTATGTTGTGAAATTGTGCGTAACGTAGCACAATATGTTGTGATGTACGAAGTTAATTGAAATTAACTTCGTACTTTTTTTTTTATGTTTAGTAACACTTAGTTTCCCGTTCGAGATTAGTTGGATTTCGTGCATGGATGCGTAATGCATGACTGCGGTCCAATTAATTCTTGAATTGTCCCATTATTTGGACAGTTTGGTAATGCATAGTGTTGTCACGTAATCTACGGCTACAGGATTAGGTTTCGATTGTGGAGATTTCGGTGTCATCTCGGTACGTTCTTCGGGTGGTACGGAGGTATTTATACCTATGGCCACCTCAAGAACTGTAGCGAGATGCTGGCGAAATTCATCCACGTCGAAATCTAATCTCATGTAGCCGTAGGTTACGTGGCAGGACTATGCATTCCCGAATGGGATAGGACCCTTACCGGAGGCATAAGGTGACATTATAACTTCGGATGAAGTTGTTGTGATTGTTGTGGTGTGATTCTGGTTTCAGGAATTATGGACAGAAGGTGGATACAGAACCCGAACAGATGCGCAGATGAATACTTGGATGGAATCGAGGATTTTATTGAGTTTGCACGTAGACACAACCCGGGTGCAACTAGAATCCGTTGTCCTTGTAGGAGGTGCAACAACACGTTATGGGAGACAATTGAAAATGTTGGATTTCATTTAGTAAGGAATGGAATGATTGAGACATATAGCATTTGGAACCTTCACGGGGAACAATTAGAGCATGCTTCGTCTTCAAATGCCACAAGAGTGGACAGTGTTCAACCTACTGTGGATGCTAATGATCAAGTAATGGATATTATACAGGATGTTTTTCCATTTGCATCGACCAACATGAATCAAGAAGAGCAAGATGATGTGCCTACACCAATAGACAGTGCGGAGTTTGAACAATATGAAAAATTACTAAAAAATGCCAATCAAGAGTTATACCCGGGGTGCGAGAGTTTTTCCGTTCTCACGGCCATTGTGGAGCTAATGCACGGAAAAATAAAGTATCGTATGTCGAACCTGTGTTTCGATTACTTTTTGGGGGTTTTCAAGAGAATGCTTCCGACGGACAATTGTTTGCCGAAAGACCATAAACAGGCGCAGAAGGTGTTGAATGGTCTGGGATTGGGTTATGAAAAAATCCATGCTTGTAAAAACAATTGCATGTTATTCTACAAAGAGTATGAATCGTTGGATACATGTCCTATATGCAATGAGTCGAGGTTCAAGATGACATCTCAGAATAGGACGACTAAGATCCCACAAAAAGTCATGCGTTATCTGCCCTTGAAACCTAGGTTGCAGCGATTGTATATGTCGACGCATACTGCCGCAGACATGAGATGGCATAAGGAAAAACGGGTAGACGATGATGTGATGCGGCATCCTGCAGATGGGGAGGCATGGAAAGAGTTCGATCGAACGTTCCCCGAGTTTGCTGCTGATCCCCGAAATGTTAGATTGGGACTTGCCACTGACGGATTTAATCCGTATGGGGTTCTAAACCAACACCACAGCACTTGGCCGATATTCGTATTCCCATATAATTTGCCGCCTTGGAAATGCATGAAAAAAGAATACATGATGATGACTGTTTTGATAACTGAGGATCCGGGGAGGTCAATCGATGTTTACTTAAGGCCGCTGGTTGATGAGCTGAAGGATTTATGGACAAATGGTGTTCGCACGTACGATAAATCAACTGGGAAAATGTTCACTTTGCGGGCAGCAGTTCTGTGGACTGTGAATGATTTCCCAGCATATGCAATGGTTTCTGGGTGGAGCACAAAAGGTTATATGGCATGTCCTGTATGCAAGGAAGATGTAACTTCTGGTTGGCACGCTGGAAAAGTTTGTTACCTTGGTCATCGGAGATGGTTGCCGTGGGACCATGCGTGGAGGGATAAAGATAAAGAGTTCGACGGGAACACAGAGCGTCGCCTTAGACCTAGAGAATGGTCCGGTGATGAGATATTGGACCAGCTAAACCGGTTGGATTTTGCTCCATTCGGGAAAACAATTAGTCGTATCAGACCTTCTACACATATGAACTGGACGCACAAGCCTATGTTTTTTGAGCTCCCATATTGGTCGAAACTGAAATTGAGGCACAATCTAGATGTGATGCATGTTGAGAAAAATGTATTCGACACATTGGTGGGCACGATTCTAGATATCGAGGGGAAGACAAAGGACACGATCAAAGCTCGTCTTGATTTGGAAAGAATGGGCATACGAAGGGGTTTATGGATGAATAGGGACAATGATAAAGCTAGAAGGGATCTTGCATTCTTTTGTATGAAACCGAATGACAAGAAAGAGTTTCTAAAGTTTGTATCGTCTGTAAAGTTTCCCGATGGGTATGCTTCGAATATCGCACGTTGTGTGAATGTTGACGGGGGTAAATTTACTGGACTTAAGAGCCATGACTGCCATGTGTTTATGCAACGCCTACTTCCTGTTGGTATTCGACACCTATTACCGGAAGATGTAGTGAAGCCAATCATTTTGTTGTCCAGATTTTTTTCCCAACTGACGGCAAAAACTTTGCGAAAAACGGACATGTTTCAGTTGCGCCATGACATTGTCCAAGTCCTATGCAAGTTTGAGATGATATTTCCTCCAGCTTTCTTCACAAGTATGATCCACGTGATGGTTCACTTGCCAGAAGAGGCATTGCTTGCTGGTCCTGTCAACTATCGCTGGATGTATCCAATAGAAAGGTATATAATCCTTATCATTTCTGTATGCATAATTATCGCATGCTTGCTAATTTGTATCATATCGTTTTATTTTGGCAGGCTTCTCGGAGAGCTGAAAAAAAGTGTACGCAACAGGGCGAAGCCCGAAGGATCAATTGTAGAGGCTTGGGTTCAATATGAGTCGCTTACTTTCTGCGGAATGTATTTAAAAGATGTGGAGACGGTTTTCAATCGTCCTCAGCGCAATCATGACGGAGGTATGAGAAATGAAAAACTTTCTGTTTTTGCCCAAAGCGCACGACCCTTTGGAGATCCTGGACGAGGAGAGTCGTTTTCTAGAAATGACATGGAGGTAGCACATTGGTTCATACTGAACAATTGTGATGAGATCATGGGATACTTATATGAGCATGAAGAGATGATGAAGCGAGAACATCCATCACATTTGGTTGCCCAGAAACACCGTGAATTGTTTCCACAATGGTTTTTGCTTTCTGTAAGTTATAACTGTTTGTTATTTGAGAAATATAAATTGTAGTTTTTAATTTTGTCAGACTAACATGTGAATGGTTTTGTATCATATTAGGTGAATAAGTTGAAATCATCGAATTCCCCAACTTACAGTGATGAGTTATATAACTTGGCGTTTGGCCCGATTCGCGCTGAATTGTTCTCGGGTTGTAATGTTAACGGCGTCAAATTTTTGGGGGTTGCACGAGATGATAAGTTGTGTACGCAAAACAGCGGTGTCCATGTCCCAGGTGGAGGCGAAAGTACGGACATTGATTTCTATGGCAAACTCACAACTGTCGTGCAATTGCTTTACAAAGATCGATACCAAGTCATCCTGTTTAAGTGTCGATGGTTTGACACCAACCCAAACAGGCCGGGAAGTGTTAAAATCGATCATGGGTTACTATCTGTGAACATGAACAGAACTTGGTATGATGACGACCCTTATATTTTGGCAAACATGGCAACACAAATTGTGTATCTAGATGACCCTAAAGCCGGTAGCGGTTGGAACGTTGTTCAGAAGATGGATCGTAGGAACGTGTATGCTGTACCAGAACTAGACCCAACTGACAACGACGTCGACAATGTGGCTGACCAACGTTTAGAATCTTCAATGGAAAATGATGCGCAAACACTTCGAGATACAAATGTTATACAAGAGCCATTTCAAATACAAGGAGTGTCTTCAATCGAAATACCGATTCAGTCAATTACAATTGACCTCGGTGATCTTCCGCGATACGATGATGCAGTTGGCCCGAGCAACGACGATGATGTACATATAGAGGAGGCGGAGGAGGAGGAGGAAGAGGATTGGGAGACCGAAAGTGATGATAGCGACGATAACGAAAGTTATTATAGTTCAAATGATGAATGATGAATTTGTTTTGTAATTTTATTATGTTAGTGGACATATTTTGTGTAATGCAAATGTTTTCATTTATGTACTGATTCAGTCCAAACATTATATATGTGGAGAACTGAAACATGATTAAAATAAATGTAGTTATAAACCATTGGTAAATTAATAATAAAGTTTAAATCAATATAGTAATTATTCATATAAGAGAAAAAATGAATAAAAATAAAATAAGATTATCCAAAAAACTTTCTTTCATTTGAACTCACAAATTTAAATCAACAATCCTTCAATTCTGAAATGAAAAGAAAATAGAATAAAGTTTAAATCAATATATGCAAGTAATTATTAATATGTGAATGCAAATAACCTTGCGCGACGAAGAAATCATCGTCGCGCTAAGTTTGCGCGACGAATAATTTACCCGTCGCACAAAATTCAATGTTTGCGCGACAGATATTTCCGTCGCGCACATCCGTCGCGCAAACTTGAATGTTTGCGCGACAAATATTTCCGTCGCGCAAGTACCTTTTGCGCCACGAATAAATATACCCCGTCGCGCAAGAATATATAGATATATTTTTGCTATATACACACACGTATACATTTGAAATTGACGATCGAAGTAATTCACTGTATTCACATAGGGTTAAACAGTGTAGCTGTAAAAAATCATCAAAATCGGAGTCAAAATAACCGTTAAATCATGACGTTTCGTTTATAACCGTCGAAAAGTTTTGTCCCGTTACTTGATCTCTGAAGGTTTTTTTTTCCTAATTTTCAACGTATACGATCTCGAACTAGAGACAAACAAATTTGACGGCTGGATTACTGAAACTAGTTTCGTAGAATACATATTCCATCAAAACACTACATTCACAAAAAATGAAGAATTTCTTTATACATTCCTTCAACATAACATAAGATTATGTGATGTCCTGTAGTGTAAATATCTAAAATTGAAGATCGAATCCCATCTCTGTATTCATATAGGGTCAAGAAACGTAGCTGTAAAAAATTTTCAAAATCGGAGTTAAAATCACCGTTGAATCGGGACAATTTGTTTAGAACCGTCTACAAGTTTTGTCCCGTTACTGAATCTCTGAACGTTCATTCATTCTGATTTTCGACGTATACGATCTCGAACTATAAAAAAAGAAGATTGCCGGTTGGATCATTGAAACTAGGTCAGGAGTTAGGGTTTAGGGCTTAGGGTACAGGTTTTAGGGTTTAGGGTATAAGGGTATGGGTTTGCGCGACGAATAAACACAACGTTCGTCGCGCAGGGATGTAAGTGTATGGGTTTGCGCGACGACAATTATTCGTCGCGCAAATTTTAAAAACCTTGCGCGACGAATAGTCTTCGTCGCGCAATTTATGGCAATCTCAGCCTCTGCACGCCCAACACTTAGCGAATTTTTTGTCAAAATCAAATTTGCGCGACGAAACTTATTCGTCGCGCAAATTTTTAGTACCTTGCGCGACGAACAATCTTCGTCGCGCATTTTATGGCAATCTCAGCCCCTGCACGCCTCAACACTTAGCGGATTTTTTTGTCAAAATCAAATTTGCGCGACGAAACTTAGTCGTCGCGCAAAAATGATATTTTCAGAACCTTGCGCGACGAACACTGTTCGTCGCACAATGTAGTTGTTTTCGTCGCGCAAGGTCAGACTTTTAATCTCCCCCGCGCAAAATCAAATCCCAAAATTGGGCGGCTGGCCAAACTTGCGCGACGGATTTATGGATTTCCGTCGCGCAAGATTGAAAACCCTAATCCCAAAGTCCAAATTTTGGCGGACATATATACATTGCGCGACGAAATTTTTTTTTTTCGTCGCGCAAAATTCATTTTAATGAATTTTGCGCGACGAAAAAAAATATTCGTCGCGCAAAGTCCAATAAATCTTCTGAAACTCGCGATCTTCTCCTTCTTCCCCAGTTTCTGCAATTTGCCCTAAAACCTCCTCTCTCTCCGCCGTGACCTCAGCCTGTTCTCCGCCCCAATTCAGACCCTGCCGCCACTGACGTTGAACGCTGGAGCTTCTCCGCCATTGCCGTCCATCGTGCCGCCGTCAGTTCCTCCGTTTGGGCCGTAGCTTCGCCGCCGTTTTTCTCTCTCCTCCGTTCACGAAATCCTGCAATTGAGGTATGGTTTCTATACTATTTTTTATGCTCTAGCTGATGGTTGGGTAGGATTTGATTGATTGTGTGCATAGGGTAGTCAATTTGAAAACCCTAGGTTCGGCGGTTTTCAAATTCCGGCCACTTCCGGCCGTTTTTGGGTAGGTCCGAGAACAAAAGTGCCTCCAATTGATGTGTTGAACCTAGGGTAGGAACCTTGGCCCTTAATTTTTAGGATTTGTCGGAATTTTTATCGCTTTGGCCACCCGCGCGCTGCCGGCGCGTGGGGTGGCGCGTGGGGTACTGTAGCATAGGGCTTTTTGTGCCAGTGCAGTCATTTCGTTGGCCCGAGCGCGTACGTGTGCTCGGATTGGAATTTGGTTACCGTTTCAGTCTGTAACGGATTTTGCCTATTGTGCATTTCCGGGTTTGATATGTTCTGACCGTTGGATCGAGCTGAAACTCACGTATGTGGTACCCTGTATTTATAGGATTGTTTAGGATTCGACGGATCGTGGATCGGAGTCCCGGATACTCCGAAATCGCAAACCCTAGGTCAAACTTTGATTTTAATTAAGTAGTTCAATTTTGTAATAACATTGTATGTGCTAAATTTGAATAATGAAATTGTGCAGATGTCAGACTTGATTACACGTCGTAGGGCGGTGACGACTACACCGAGTTCGGAGCCCCCGCCTCATCCGGTATCAGCTGCCACTGCTCCAGCACTGCTGGAGCAGGACCACGTGATAGCTAGTCCTGGGGGATCCCAGGCGCCTGCATCATCAGCTTCTTCGGTGGTGCAGCCTATTAGCGCTAGGCGGCGACACCGGCCCGCTACCACCACCGAGACCACATCGACCGACTGTACTGGTGCCTCGGGGGCACCGCCAGGTATATATACCCTTCTGCTTTCGTTTTTTTGTTTTTAAAATTTTTTTAATTGGGAATTTTATGGTTCAATTTGTTATTTATTTATCAATATTGTCATATCCCTTTGCAGCCAAGAGGAACACCCGAGGGCCGTGTCGGCAGCTGAAGACGACGAAGGTCACCCGGGTGACCAACAGTCGTATCAGCATCGCATATGACGAGCGCCATCGGGCTGCACCGACGGCGGAGTTGCATAGCTCCTTGGCCCACGACATTGGCCACGTCGTTCGGACCCATTGCCCGATGCAATGGAAGTCTTGGAAGGTCATTCCTGACGAGATCAAATTGCAAGTTCGCGGCCAGTTGTCGGTATGTTTCCTATCTTTTAATTATTTTTCTTTCAAACTTTATATATTTATATTACTTAATGTATGTAATGAATTTATTGCAGACGAACTACCATTTAGAGGACCTCACCGAGGAGTCGATGGCGTACGTCAACAGACTCTTCGGTGAGAGGTACAAGCAGTGGAAGAGCGACTTGCACCACCATTTTCAGGCGTTTGATGATCCGGAAGTCGCTCTTCAAGAGGGTTGCCCGAAGGAGCTTGAGGGGCGGGAGGATAGTTGGGCGTGGCTCTGCGCTCATTTTTAGGCGCCCGATTATGTGGTATTTTTTTAAAATAATATTTGTTTAATTATGACATATTTCTTATTAATGTTTAATTTATTTTTCATATGTCATTATTATTTAATTTATTTATATTTCAACTTTTATGTTTAATTTTTTGTATAACAGAATAAAGCCCAAGTGAATAAGGGCAATAGGAAGAAGAAGACTCTTCTCCACCATTCCGGCTCCAGGCCTTTCTCATATAGGATGGATGCACGGCGTCGGGTAAGAATAATATAATTTATATTTAATTTTTAATTCGTCATTATTATTAATTTATTTTGTTCATACTAATATTTTCCTTCTTTGTTCATTTAAGGGGGGGTCGAAATTCCCAGAGATCGACGTCTTCGGTGACGTTTATGTTCGACCTGAGAATGAGTTGGCCGAGTCCATTCATGTAAGTATTATTTAATTTTAATTCTTATGTTACGCTTTCAATTTATATGCATTTTTTCATTTATATTTTATGTAATGTGAAACAGACGACGATGGTGGAGAGGAGCCAGTTGGTTCTTCAGGAGTCCGCCTCCCAGCTTCCTCCCGAGACTCCGATCGAGTCTGTGGATCCTCCACAGGATGCTGGGTTTCAGATCCTGACGGAGACGTTGGATCAGACTCTCGGCAGGAGGCCGGGGACATATTGTCGAGGGATGGGGAATGCCCGGCAGAGGGAACCCAGACCCCGTCCAGCAGCGCAGTCAAGTCAGGTAACTGCTTTGACTGCAGAGGTGGCCACGCTTCGGAGTCAGATGTCGGTGATTCTGGAGTCCCTCGCACGGTCCGGCATTCCAGTCCCGCAGTTTGATACGGCGACCTCCGAGCCCGTCCGACCAGAGCATCCGCAGCAGACCACCGCCCCTGCCCAGACCTCCGAGCCGCATGTGCCAGAAGACAATGTAGATTTTTCAACATTATTTGATTAGATTTTTATTTCATAATTATTTGAAACATTTTTATCTTGTATTATATACATTTATTTTATTTTATATCATAGAGGTATTTTTTACAATTATGATTATTATTTTTTTTGCAATTTCATTTTATTACCAAAAAAAAAAAACCCCCCAAATTCATTTTTGTACAAAATTCACAAAAAAAACGTAATATTAAATTTCTGTAATATATATACTTTTGCGCGACGAAATGAATCTCGTCGCGCAAACCACATTGATAATATTTTATACATATAATTTATTATTGCGCGACGAAACTGTCGTCGCGCAAGATGTATTTGCGCGACGAAACTCGTCGTCGCACAATCTACATTTGCGCGACGAAAATTTCCATCGCGCAATCCACATTTGCGCGACGAAATACATTTTCGTCGCGCAATATCCACCGTCGCGCAAATGTTTGGGCCACATAAAGCGCGACGAAAAACCTTCCGTGGCAATAAACATGCGGGACGGATTGCGTGACGAACATTGGTCGTCGCGCAAGACTTTTGCGACTAATGTTTATTCGTCGCGCAATATAATGCGCGACGAATGCTTTGGGCGTCCCATATCATTTTGTGCAACGCAGGGTAAACCGTCGCACATATTTGCGCGACGACGGTAAAATATTGGTCGCGCAAAGTCTTTCTTCACGCTCTTTGCGCGACGGAGGCTGCGCGACGAAGTTTTTGTCGCGCAAATATTTGTGCGACTGAATTTGTCCTTGCGCGACGAAATCATATTCGTCGCGCAAACCGTAAAATGTAGTAGTGCCTATAACAGTAAGTAAAGAAACGAATACCCTCAGATTCTCTTGTAATGACTGCAAAAAGATTCAGTCTATAAGCCCCAAGTTGTTAGTGTGTCAACTAGTTGAAAATGCAGGTTTTTTTAGTACACAAAATTGTATTTACATGCTCCTTTTGCTCTATCATCCCCAAGTTGTTAATGTCTAGCAGCAGCAGTAGTAGTGTAGGTCCACAAACTCGATTATGTAGTAAGAACAATACTATACCTTCCCCGTTAATTATAGCCTACATAGATACAAGCTTTTTAACTCATATATATAACCAAAAAAAGTTGTAATGCTAATACTATAATACTCAACAATCTCTTCTTTACTTTTCTCTGCAGCAAATAAAAAAAAAAGAAAAAGGAAAATGATCAAGAATAACTTATCTTTGCTTTTGTCTGGCAGAATGCAAGTTCCCAACACATACAACATATATGCTATTACGTATTTGTCGATCTCTTTTGCATCTAGTTAAGGAAGAACAACTTCAAAATTTGATTTTAACAATGAAAGACTACACTTCGTTTCTTTATTGTACTCAATCATTCCAAAAATTGTCCAAGCGAGATCTCTAGAGTTTAGATTGCTACCAGTAACTGGATTGTCATCTATCGGCAATCCAGTTATCCTAAGCACGTCTTCTAATCTTAAAACATACTTCCACTTGCCAAATATAAATTGTCCTTTTTTTATAACATGCTAAAATGACATTTAACATAGCTAAATCATGCTTCACTATAAGCCTAGCATACTTCAAGTAGGTATTGAATCTTGTTCCTTGTCGGCATTCAACCCATTTATCCACATTCCACTTCATCAACAACTTCATAGGTTGATGAAAGGGTTGAAGGGTTGAATTGAAGGAACATGATTCGATACCTACTTGAAGTATGCTAGGCTTACGGTGAAGCATGATTTAGCTACGTTAAATGCCATTTTAGCATGTTATAAAAAAGGACAATTTATATTTGACAAGTGGAAGTATGTTTTAAGATTAGAAGACGTGCTTAGGATAACTGGATTGCCGATAGATGGCAATCCAGTTACCGGTAGCAATCTAGACTCTAGAGAACTCGCTTGGACAATTTTTGGAATGGTTGAGTGCAATAAAGGAACGAAGTGTAATCTTTCATGGTTAAAGTCTAATTTTGAAGTTGTTCCTCCTCAACTAGATGCAAAGGAGATCGACAAATATGTAATAGCATATATGTTGTAAGTGTTGGGAACTTGCATTCTGCCAGACAAAAGCAGAGATAAGATGTGCCTCCTGTATCTTCAAACACTTGAAAATGTGAAGAATTATGCATTTGGGGCAGCAATGCTGGCACATCTCCAAAATGCTATAGAAGATTTTTCAGAGAGCCTGAAAGGTAAACGCTTTGTTGGAGATGCTGCATTTCTAACAGTAAATATTAATTTCATGTCTTAAAAAAAATAGAGTATGAAAGCAAGTACAAGGCTTCTATGGAAGAGTATGTTGATGTGCTGAAGAATATTGAAGAGGTAAGGTAGTTATTCTAGTTTTACCTTGAGTTTATGCATGCACTTCTCTCTCTGTTTCATTCATATAATTTGCTTCTTGTAGGTTACGTGGCAGCCATATGCAAGGGTTACTGAGTCCTTGCCGGATTGTTTAAAACCTCAATTGATCATGCGTTTGAGTAGAACAGTCATGATCTGTTTTAACTACGTGGCTTACCATCGCCCCGACAAATGCATAAAGAAGTTTTGCTTCCACAAAGTTGATTTTAGTGCTTGCTGCCAGGTGAAGTCATACCAATCAAAAGCTATGAGTGGGCCAGGGCAAGTAGATTATTCTACGAAACAATACGTACTGGATTGGGACATATATGTTTGATAAAATGCATTGATGTTCTGGCCAACTCTCCGACACCTGATTTGGATGAACCCAATCCCAACAGTTTTGCTATGCGCAGCTCTACAACACCTGGTATATATATTGCAAAATTGGTGATGGCTTATAGAAAATTTACTAATATCCATGCCCTATAATATCACCGTTATTGGTACATGTTACTTAATTTTCTAAATGGCTTTGCAAATGTTTGATTTTTTGGTTTTTTGTCTTAAAAAGAGGATGCACCTGTACCTGGACACACTGCCACTCTCTCTCAACACATTGCCACTCCATCTCTAATGGAAGAAGATGGATGTTCAGAGGCTCAAGTTAACATAGAGGATGAAGAGGTCCGAACTTCAGAGGCACAAGTTCGAACTTCAGAGGCTCAAGGTAACAATATTATAATGGTTATTCATTTATTACATGGTTACCCAATCAATTGTTATCAACACTAAATATATTGAATGGCAGGAGTGGAGTCTCAATCTAAATATAGTTAATTGTGTTTAATATATTTGCTTGGTTTTCTTTTTCACACTGTTACTACCATGTAGTTCTGATCCTAAACCCTGAACTCCATAGGCTCAAGGTAACAATTATAATGGTCATTCATCGATTCACAATGCCTTGTATTATATATTACATTTTCCTTCAATGAAGTTAGTAAATTTGATAAATTTTAATCAAATTGGATATTAAGTTCTTCCAATTCTTGACAGCTTGTATTACCCAAAATACTCAAGCTGTGCAACCCCACCTTCACAGCTTGTATTTTCAGTCATAGACCAGGAGGCAGAGCCCTCCACCTTGCCTAGGCCAGTTCCGCAGCATAGTTCTACTGCTGACCCGTCAACATCTCGTATATAAGATGTGCAGACCCCACCTTCACAGCATGTATTTTCAGTCATAGACCAGGAGGCAAAGCCCTCCACCTTGCCTAGGCCAGTTCCGCAGCATAGTTCTACTGTTGACCCGTCAACATCTCATCAGGCATCTCCATCATGCAATCCTCCGCTACCAGGATCTCAAGATCAACAATCTGCTGCAGCACCAGCAGAAGTTGCAGAAGCAGCAAAACCACCAGTCCTCAGTTCATCGCCTTCCATAGCTACCAACTCAAAATCTGAAGACAACCCATTATCACAGTTGGTCGATGCCATACGCTTCATGTTAGATCCAAAGGTATTTACCATTTTCTTTTTAAACTTCCAAGTGATTTACATATAATTTGTCATTTCTTGAGTGTAAAATTATCACACATGCATATGCACTGATTTAATTGAAGTTGCACTTGTTTTTGCAATCAATTTTAACATGCAAATACTAGTTGTTATTTTCTGTTATTTCAATCCCTACTCTGGATCTGAATAGATTAAATTAACAAGAAATAACTATTTTTGGTTGAAAGGTTAAAGAGCGTGCTGTTGAAATTGGCAAGGCTGGATGACGAAGATGGGGTGACAGGAGCAGAGAATGCCTTTCATAGACACTTTCCTCACAATATATCTGAGGATAAACCGGAGTCATTGCCAGCTAGAAGAGGCTTATTTTTCATCAGGAGATGTTTTGGCTACTCCTCCTACACATGATTCTTCACTAGTCCACAGCCATGTTTTCTTCGTATTATGTGCAAGACATCAGAAATGTAAAGTTCTGATATCCTCTTACTAGGTTACTTTAGCATACATCGTTTTTGTTTTGCTCGTCATACAAATCTTCTACAGATGACTTTGTTTTCATTATTAAAAAGAAAAAAATGCATATTGACCACGCACAAAATGCATGAATTTCCGAGTTCAAAATTACCAAATATGAGGAAACTGTCCCTACTTGTTTAAAGGAGTCGAGCAAGAGCATCAAAGAATTTCATGGTCTTGGGCCAGTCACATGTTTATATAATGTCTACTAGGGCCAATTCCGCCAGGGCAGTAAAAACTGTTATTGGAAGCGTTTTTAATACACTGAGAAATGTGCGAGTTTTTATAACAAGTAGTCAAAATTTACTCCATACTTCTATAAATGCCTGTTTATATAAAAACTTTCTTAAAAAAAACAAAAAATTCACCTAAATACACTCAAATGGCTCAAATGCCCTCGAAGCTAAAACCTGCATAAACTTAAAAAGCGAAACCTGCAATCTCAGTTTCTTCGGCATAAAACATAAAAACTCTCCTACGTTTCGATCAATGTTATATCATTGGAGGGACAAGCTTTTGTGGGTGCCTGCTTAAGCTACTTCTACCGTCCATGAAATTATACGCAAAATTTAGGCCCGCAACAAGGATGGATATGGCTGCTATATTATCATCGATGTAGTTTTTGCTACTTTTCAAACAACATCAATGCCTCTACTCATTTGTTGGCTGAGAACCTAATAGTGATCATGTGATGGCAATTGCATATCTAACAAACAGCGAGCATGTCTAGAGTTATGAAATGTCTGCCATCAAACTGTTTGTTCTCTTCCCTTTCTGGTCAAATTGAAATGAAGTCTTCTGGGCTTTGTTTGCTGTCGTTACCTTCTTGTTACATGTCTCAGTGTTGTCTATTACTGAGTTGGACAGGGAATCATATGTTAATTCAAGATAGCAATAATTAACCCACAAAAATCTTTCAAAAGATACTACCAAGTTGAAGTAACAAAATAAGCCTGCAGTGTGCGGTAGCCCTTGGTCATTTTGGGTCAATCCTGGCCTTCTTTTAGTAGGCTGGGCTGATTTCCTTCTTGTGCAAATTGGACATGAAGCCCTGATCATCTGATCAAAATCCATGGACAATAGCTATGAACAGGTGAATTGGAAGATCTGATTGCTTCAAGTTTCAAGTCTAATTTCTGTCTCACATCAACCTCTGGAAGTTAATAGGTAGAACTCTTGATTCTACAGATCAGTTTGATACTTCAAAAATTATTAGATACATAACACTTAAGTACATGTTCGAATTTTCTAATTTGCGTAAACTTATTGCCAGGGCTAATTGATAGCATCACATCATCTAGGCATCAGAGAAAAAGATCTATACAGTTGATCATCTACCTTACTATCATGTATGCTATAGAACATTCAAGGAAAAACCCAACATGGTCACCAGAAATGATCACTCAGCTACACCTCCAATGTCGTTTGCCCCGGGTCTGACAATCGTAGGTAAAAATCTCCAAGATTGGCTAATCATCTCTATGAAGAACCCAAAGAACGTGATTCATTTTGTACAGCATCTCCATTTTCATTGGTTGTCAATAGCATTGAACTTTCCACTGCTCTGTTCACCCTACCATATGCATGAGACTTCACATTAGCAACTTCCTGGCCATTCTCAAGATCTGCAATTGCTTCTGATACAACACTACTTTCTGTTTCAGAACCAATAGAAACTTTCATTTCTTGCTTGGGTGCATCTAAATTCTCAGTTGCAGATAATGTCATACTGGAACCTGACTGCATATCCTTGGATTTGGGGTTTTCGTTCTCCTTCCCCGAAACAGCTTCCAAGTATGAGTGCCTTTGGCTAGAAGTTAGACTTGCATCCTTGTATAACTTTGGTAACATCCCTCTTCCATCAAGAGAATCAGCGAATTCAACCAGCGCCACTGTCGAATCATTGCTCATTTTTGCTTGTTCAATCGTGTTGATTGATGAATCCTGAACATCTAAGTTGGACGAACCAAAATGATTACCTCTTTCTTCACCATACACAGCATTGTCAACAGCAGCATTTTTAGCTGTGCCAACATTACCAAATTTAGGGCCTGAATCATTTGTATCAACTCTAAAATCTAGGATACCATTGGTTTTATTCTCTTTATCTACCTCTTCTTCCTTCACTTTTCTCAAGCTTCCGACTTCAATTTCACTGCTTAGTTTTTGGGTGTTCTGTTTCACAGCACTGGATGCATCATCACCCTTGTACTGTTCCTCCCTGGCCTCCTGGGTGTTCCTTGTATCTTCATTTTGGGCTTGATCCTCTAGCAATCTGGGAATCTCCAAATCATTTCCCTTCTCTTCACTTTCCTCTTCCCTCTCTGTATCTTCTTCATCAATCAAATCCTCTACTCCTTCAGACTCGTCCTCAGCTCTCTCTTGATCATGCCCGTCTATTTCATCATCTTCAGCACCTCTTCCTTCCTCCTCACTTTCTTCATCTTTACTCTCATCTACCTCTTCTTCAGATTCTTCTTCTTTTTCCCTATGCCTTCCAATATCCAAGGAAGTTTCCTCCACCCGAGGATGGAGGCTACGCCTCCCAAGTTTTATTGTTTCTTGCCCATTCTGCATCTTTCCCGAAATCTTTGCAGAGCTCTCTTCATGTGCTTTCTTATCATGGGAGTGCTTGAGCTGGTAAAGCAACCAGATGCAAATAGCAAGCAGCAGAAATATCTGAAGAGCATGCTTCACCTTGAAGCCTTTTGACCTCTGGTTCCTACTGGGTGATTGCTTCAACATGGTTAATACTTAAATAAGTGTTAACTCTACCAATTAGCAGCAGCAAGTGGTAACCGAATCTGCACAAAGGGAAGCAAGAACCATATGTGAATAACCATGAAACAATCTAAACTAAACCGGATATTGGAAATGTTACTTATCATACATCCCAATTTCTACTTTAGAAACTCAACAATGCACAAAATAAAATAACCATATACTGCAGGATCAAATTTACTGCCTATTTGGTGAGAATGGAAAGGGTTATAAAGTCTGGAATTGGTTATGGGTTGCACACAATGAAAAATATTGCACTAATTGAGTGGTGAGTTGAGTTTAGAGATTCAAAATCATATCTTTGCATTGTTAGTCTTCGCAAACCAAGCCAGCTCATTGGAAAAAACCAACTCGAAGTCTTTGCCGACAGTGACAAGGGAAACGATAATAGGGAAAGGAAATAAACTCCATTGGAATGTATTTATGCCTGTGCAGGCAGTGTCAAAATGCATAAATAATCAAATTATCCAGAAGAATTTACCTTATAAGCAACACTCTTTTTCACCCTTAGAATGAATGTATGATCCAGCTAACTTAGGACAGCACTAAAGAATATTAATACTACTCTTATGAAAATATTCAACAGTGAAATGAGTTGTACATGCAGCAAGCTAGAGAAGATATCAAATTTGCAGATAGAAAACAGAACACAGCTGAAACTTGAAAGAACCAAATCTAGCATGTACTTTTACCAGTGAACGCAAACAGAAGCAGCATCATTTCTTAGAAATTGAAATCAACCCATTGGTAAAAAAACAGCAGATGAGAATTTATCCTACACCCAACTTCAAGTTCTATGCTCACAGCGACAAGAATCCCAAAACCCACATGAAAATTTGTCATTTCTAGCTTGAAAAGGCCAAAATCCTCCCTTGAATACACTATCCAAGTGTTTAAGCAAATCTTGGAAGTATAAACAAGTACTTGTACAAAATAAAAACTAGAAAAAATTAATGTTACAGGAAAAAAGAAAAGAAAAAAACCAAACACGGAATGAATAAAAGAAGCTAAGATAGCGTACCAGTGACTCAGTGGAAAAGCTGAGTGTCAGAACTTGAGATAAAAGGAGATGGGATTAGAGTTTTGGGCATTTGGCTTCATCTTTCATATATACATGTATGTATGTATGAACAAGTAGCAAAATTTACCCCAACAATAAATATTCTTCTTTTTATTTACTACCCTTTTCTTCTTCTATTCAAATATGTGGTTAGAAAGGAGAGGAGGACAGTGAGTAGTTGAGGGGTGTGAATAATGTATGCTCTCTCTCTCTCTCTCTCTCCCTGAAGCAATAAAAAGGCAAAACCCAATGTCACATCTGCAGGTGAGATTTTACTAGAGCGAGAGAAGTGTAACTGTGAGAGTGTGACAGAGAGGACAAAGCATTAAAATCAAGTTGGCTTCTTTTTGGGGGACTATGGACTATGACGACTCCATACTGCCAATGCGAAATACGACGTTCTACACGTATTCTGATAATGTTAATTTCTTTTGTTACTAAAATCTAAACCAAATAATTTTTTTTAAAATATTTCATTTAAGAAAAGTAGGGGTGTTAGATACTTCGAGAAAAGTAATGATCTTGTTGATCAAGATTGGCATCAAGTCGACCAATGAGGGGAGATTTTGAAAGGTAATCAAATGTTCGACTTGTTGAAAAACTTTTACCTCAGCTTTTAAGAAAATTTAACTATTCGAGAGGGATTCAAGTAGTATCTATGTGGAGTTCAAACATTGCTCGAGGGGTCTCAAATGGCTATTTTATTTCTAAATATGAAAAGAAAAAACCTAAAGTTTTATGTTTCAAGAAAAGGAGTATATCTATATTGATAGTGTCAATTTATCACTTAGATTTTTTTCTTTTTAAACCAATTTTCCTCATGAATTATACAAAAATGGTCAATCTATCCCCATTGTCAAATTCCTAGCAATTCTATTAAAGATACCGTCAAATAAAGTTACATTCGCACCTTCGAGCGTCTCTTTCTTTACATATTTGACTAATATGAGGTAAATGGGGGTTCGAGTCATAAAGAATATGACATAAGAGTTATTAAAAAAGAGTGGTGCTAGAGACACCAATTTTGGGCACCAACTCTCTAATAGAGGTGGAACCCGCCAATACACCGGGTCCCATGCTCTATTAGAGAGTTGAGATCAACTACACAAACCTCCCTCAACTTTGGTGTGCTTCCAAATAGTTTTGGGTTCAAGTCCCCCTAATACCTATGTATATGAGTTTTCCTCTCCCCGTTTCTAACTTCTCGCCAAAAAAATAAAAATATATTTGGATATAAATAAGTCAAATAACACAACCGATTTGGTTCGGTTAATTTGGACCAATCTAAAACAGTTAGGTTCGGTTTTTAGCTGAAGTTAGACTTTTTTGGTCAGTGAACACTTTTTTTCCGGTTATTTTTAATCCGGTTCAGGTCCGTTTACCTGTTCATCGTTTTTTGGCCCACGCCTAGATGAATCATTGCAAGGCTTATTGATGATAACAACTTCTTTTCAAACAAAATTTGAGTTAGTGAGGGTGAGTGAGACCACCCAAAAGGGAGCGAAGTCCCAGTCGCAGAGGACCATCACGCTAGACTACTCCTCACCCAACAACAAAAGCAAATAACCACAAACAAGAGGCGCGACAACAAAACAAGAGAAATCAACAAACCTTAGGCCTAAGACCAGATGCGCAGTTTCCACATCTATTTCATGGCACACGTAACTTGAACCTTGTTTCTTTGTAAAAATCCAAGACATCCTAGTTCTAACATATGACCCAAAATCACGGTAACAATAACCCATTGTAAAATTCCCTTCTTATGACCTGCAAAGCTGTCTCATGGAGTGACAGAAGTAGTAGATAGTTTAAACATGCTTCAAATGGAACAATAGCTGCTACTGCTTGCTTCTAGGTAGCCCAAAATTTGAGCTTGGTTTAGCAGATGCGACTTGAAAATCTACAACAATTCAAATTGTTAAGCAAATAATCAGAATGGTAGGGGAAATAAGGAAAAACAAACATCAAAAGCTTGCTAGGGTGAATAAAAGCCATGCACATGAAAAGAAATCACAGAAACTCAAGAAAGATATCATTGCTTGGACATTTACCTTGAATTTGGTTGTTTTGGATTTACAGACCGCAAAAACATAAGAAACTTCTCTGCAGATGCTTCTCTTAACTCTCTTCATCTACAAGAATGGTTGATTCATTGCCAATCCCAA
Source organism: Prunus salicina (assembly GCA_020226455.1). Classification (NCBI taxonomy): domain Eukaryota; kingdom Viridiplantae; phylum Streptophyta; class Magnoliopsida; order Rosales; family Rosaceae; genus Prunus; species Prunus salicina. The sequence continues at coordinate 53,324,060 of CM035341.1, forward strand.
GGTCCGTTAAAGTTGCCATTTCATCATCAAGCAACATTGGCAAAGGAGAACCCTGAAAATTTAGGGAAAAATATATATTTACTGCAGCAGAAAGTGTAGGAAAAAATATACACTGGCAAGAGTCCTTCCTTTCTACGTTCTGGGAGCAAGCAATTCTTTAGCTTATAGAATTAAAGTACTGGAGGAAGCAACTGGTGCATTTGTATTACTTTTAAAATATTATTCCACGGAGAGATCAAAGATATCTATATTAGAATTAAATTATGTATTAAGGATAGTTTAGGGTTTTCCTCTCTTTTGGTTTTCAATAAGTTCGACATTTTTTTCTCAATCAAAAGCAACCAGTGGGAATGGCAGTATAATGACAAACTATTCTCAACAACAATAACTTATTGATATTGTTTAAATCAGTAATAACAAATGATATATTGTGTAACAGGGAGGGCAAACCTCTTCTTGAAGAAACAATTTCAGCTTGATAGACTTCAGCTTGAAAAAGCTTTCACAAAGAATTTTTAGCTTACCAACCTAAAAAACAAAAAGAATGTAGAGTTTTTAAGATACATCCAACAAGACTTGTAATTTAGAGAAAGAGAGTGGGACCATAACCGTTGTGGAGCCTGGGAGTTTCTTCGTCAGTGACGGCTTCTCACCAATAGATGCTCCCACACATTTCAGAGTAATAGCTGCATAAAATTGTAGATTGGTTTGATAGTCCTTGAAAGAAGCTAATTTTAAATATATAAAAAACAATTTGAAGTTCCTACATAGAAGTCCTGAAGCCATTTTCTGAGGGCCTGCTGCTCCAACTAATGGCTTTTCATCTTCAATTCCATGAAAAACCTTAAGCTCCGCAAACCTGTAACAAAGCAGAGGTTCATGAGATGTAAGTATTTGATTCCTTCCACTATCAACAGATGTCATTTTTGGTGGCAAACACTAGTGGAATTAATGTCCCAAACCCAGGCCACCGAAGGCGCTTGAATGTGTATTCAAGGGAACAAGGAAAATCTGAAAGGAAGTTTAGGAAAGGTAAATCATTTATTTATCCCATCTCTTATAGCCCTCAGAAATTTTGTGTTTCCACATGCAAAAGTGTGGTCATGCTAAGCTGTCAATGAAAATCTGCTATTAATTCAACGCTGTGTGAATTCAGAATGTCAAAAGACATCCGAAAGTAGTCAGTTTTGGTAATCTAGAGCACTGAAACTCATGATGCAAGCAAGAAAATGAAAAAATAAACACCACACAATTTGATATAACCATTTCCAAAATAATAACACAATTCTTCAATGAACCAAGGCTCTCAGGAACAACATAGGGAAAAAAAAACTACATGGGATGCCCCTCATGATCTTTTTCTTTTTAAACAAAAAGATATAAAAGATTAACTTGAAAAAGACAGATACCTAGGATGAAGCCACTGGAGTTCTTTGCTATTTCCTTGCATTTTTGACATAACTAATCGGACATACCTGCAAACATAGATAATTACAGTTCAGAGAGAAAAACTAACTCCTTTTTTTCTTTTGGCAAAAGACTCAGAAAGTAATTCATACATGAATAAGAATAACTTCCCTGAACCAGAATTTTAGGGAATGCTATTGCACTCAGCTTAACATCATAACTGTTAATCATGCATTTATGATCCCTTGTTACCAATCAGTGAAGAGCACAACCAATGACTTGGTCAACTATTATGCAAACCCAAAAGTTCGATTGAAAAAGGAGACAGGAAACTAAACCTACAAAATTAGACTCAGAAGATTAACAAACACTACAAATGTGGTTTCCAGCTGAAGCATAAAAATGTTTTGATCTCTTTATGAGCTGCCTCCAGGAATACTTAAGGGCCAGCTGAGCCCTTAAAAAAATATGTGTATATATACACACATATCCATCAATTCTGATGGAAAGAGCAAGTGATGTTCAACATCTCTATTGTAGAAGTGGTGATATGAAACTGAAACATTCTTCGTTTTGTTTTACTAAACTGTATGCTATTGAGCCAGATCAGATTCAGTGGAGGGGAGGGTGGAATCATATGCCACTCACTGGATGAAAAAAATAAAAGGGAAAAAAAGAAGAGAAATCCATGCCTTTATGACAAAGGAAAATACTCAGTTTGGAGCTCTCAGCAAAGCGGTGATCACTAAATATAATAAATAGAATTTCCATATTGAGAGCCTGAGGCTGAGACTAACAGGTCCTGACAATTAAAGAAGCAATCTCGGGCTACAGAAACCTAAAAGCCCTACATAAAAGTGTGCACTTGTGGTGGTAAACTAAGCTGAAGGATGAACACGAGAAGAAAGAGGCATACCGAATCTCTGACTCTTTTCTTTCACGAGAACTAACCTGAAAGATATGTTAGACAAACTATATCAGATATATATTATATAAATGAAAGAAGCAAATTTGGAGTTCATAGGACCTCAAGGTTTACCTCACTCCCATTCAACATTTCAACTTTAGCTAAACGGGCAACCAAAACAAATCGTGGGATTCCACCTTGTCCAGGGTCAGCCACTGGATTCTCAGAAAGCCTGATATCCTTTAATAACAAAAGAAGAATGAGCAAGTCAGAAACTAGAAAACTAGGAGAGATCTATGTGATTTATTTATGTGAAAACTAATGAGGAAAAGCAGATTGATTTTATTAACACATAAAATCCACACAAAATTTATAAATAAATAATAAAAAAATCCTTAATTGTGTCAACTAAAAATTTATCCATGTTGAAATACCAGCCCTTCTAGCAGTCATACCTCTCCCCCTTGTTAAATGGGATCATGAGTACGACTCCTCAAAGAACAGGTAGTTGAACCCAAAATAAAGGGAGTATGATGGAGTGAATGATTTGATCAATGAATATTGTCATGTTGTTCCAAGCATTGGTAATAAAAATAATATAAAAACAATCCATGTCAAAAACAATTTTTTTTTTTGTTGTACCCAATTTCATATATCCAAGGGGTGTTTGAGGAGCAAGGGAAGGAAGAGTCCTAATATGGCAAGGTTCAGACATCTACTTTCCTCTTCTTTTTTTCTTTTTTTCTTTTGGCCTGGTGAAGACAGCCCTTTAGTATAAATAAAGTACCGATGAAAATAAATAAATAAATAAAGAAATCAACATATGTACAAGACATTTACAAGATCTCAGAGGACATCGAACGAGAAGTATATGAATGCACGATCTACCATTTGCACATTTTTTATTTAATATACTTAAGACCAGGTTCAATTTATATTGCAGAAAAACTACAGCATGCATCAATAGAGGTCAGATCCTCAATGTTGAAAGTCACCAGGTCTAATAACACAAATTTCAGACAAAATCTTACCACTAGTTGTGGGAATGAGTTTAGCGAATCAATAGAGGCCAGATCCTCAATGTTGTTGCCTCCTGGAGCATGTTATGAGTAACCAATAAGTCACCGGACTCATGACACAAATAGCAAATGAAGGTTGCATGAGTGCTAATACAAGAGTTGTGATAAGTTACCAAGAAGAAGGCAACGCAAATTCTGAAATGGCTTATGGCTTTCCTCACATGAGTCATAACCATTTAGCAGTTCATGCATCATTCCGTCATCAGGATAAAAGACTCGAATCAAACTGTTATTGCTCAAATGAAGCTGCTCCAAGCTGGATGGAAAATATGGCAACCTCAGAGACATTTACACTTGCAGATATTTTTCTACTTAAAGCACTACCGATCAATCTAACTAGCGTCCTATGATTTTTGTACCAGAGGTCAATAACCCAAAAGTAAGTACTTGCATCTCCTACCAGGTGTAAGATAGAGGTTTAAAGCTCTCTTGGCAGCATCTATACTACGCCAGGTTCGCTATTTTCATGTAAAAGCGCTGTACCCACTCAATCACTATAAGAGGGATCATGCCATGGAGAGAGTAACTAACACGGCTAACCAATAAATCACTCATGTGCAATTCTTACTAAGCCCCGCAAAGGATGGAGATGAATCTATATCCGTTGGTCACAAAGTGAAGACATCCCCCAAACCTATCTTTTTTTATTGAATAGAAACATTTTGTATTCAAAATTAGAAACGATCAAAAGAGAGGACAATTAGAACACAGACAAAAAGAAAGAAGCAATAGCCAATGAAACAAACACAAGGCCACGCAACACAGAAAACATAACAGCCAATCAAAAAGACAACCCCTTAAGACACTACAGCCAGCAGATCCCCCAAACCTATCTTAAGTTCTATACTTTTCATTTGTCAGGACTCAGGACCAACCCAAGATTTGTTCCAACCCCACCCCCTCTCCAATTTCAAAATAATCACTGTAGTAGAAGCAACATAAAATTGTTACTAACCTTCTTAGCTGTGAAAGTTTCAAGATTTCATTCCAATCAGCTATACAATTGTCTTCCAAATTCAGAAGGCGCAAATAATCAAATCCCTGAACTGCAAAAGATGATGCAGGCTGGAAAAGAAGGCAGACCAAAAGCAGAGCTATACAGTCAAAATGCATTTGTTTGAGAATTTATATAAAGACAACGAAAACAATTATATAACTAAGGAAAAAAAAAATTTGAAACTCCGAAACATTTTCATTGAGAAGAAACAAAATGATTTACTGGTTTGAGATGAACCCACCATTGCATCTTTTTCTTTGCCATTTACAGGTTAACCTACTGATCCATAATTTACCATTTCTGTTTGATGAAGGGTTTGCCAAGTGTTAGATGTTAGGTTCAGATTTTACAAACATAAAGTGAGCTAGCTATTAATGTGATACTCTATTCTGTTTATACACCTTCTGAAAGTATCTGAGTGTCACATCTTACACTATTCTTATTCTATTTATATACACAAACACACAAAATCACCTACAAGGCGCTGCGGATGTCTCAATCGCATTGATCACACTGACCACATGGTGGAATCAGTGGATCAATGGCATTGAAGGGCATTGTACATCCTAGACATTACACAGGAGAAAATCCTCTTACACACACACACACACACACACACACACAATATGGCACAATGAAACACAAGATAATAAAATATACTGTTAAAAGTAATATGTTTCTCGTGGAAATATACAACCACCAAGAATTTCAGATAGCATACCTCTATTGTGCTTATTTTATTCCCCATCAGATGTAGTTCTTCAATTTCTGGCAAAGACTGTTTGAGTATTTCAACCTGCCACATCAAACAGACAATATCGAGCTATTTGATATAGAAAAGCAAATAGTAAAAAGAATAAAGAATAAAACTAAAATGGTGTAGGAGAAGAAAAAAAAAAAAAAAAGGCACCTGGGTCCAATTTATGCCAATATTGTTTAACACTAAAATGCGGATGCATTTTAAATGTGGCAACCCAACCACATCGTGTGCCATTAAGTTGTAAGATAAATTGAGGGCAAAAAGATCTGCCAATTGTTCACAGATTGTGCTAACATCCTGCAAGCAAAGATTAATTCAAATACAGTAAAGGTCAGCCCACAGCAACTTAAGAAACAAAGCCATTAAAAAATAAATTCGTGCATGCAAACATGTATGCCAAGAAAAGCTATATTTAGTGAGACTAGAAGAGTGCACTAACAAGTTAACAAACACACATGAGATCACAAGTTGGCTGATTATAGTACGAAATTAACAATAACACAATCAAATGATTTTAATTGTATTAAATGTGTCCATTCAAAGCAAAAGGACAGACAGACATTGAAATTTATATGGTTAAAATCTTCAGGGAAGTTGGTATTCCCCACATTTCATCCTTCTTTGCTGAAATTGGAAGATACAGAGCCTTGCCTCACAAGGTTCAAGTTTTAGCTTGGTTAGTTGCCTATAGAAAGGTTAACATCTGCTATACGATTCAAAGTAGGAGACCAAATGCTTTGTTTTTCTTCTCAGTGGTGTTAAAGTTTGTAGAGCTGGTAGAAAAAGTACAGATCACCTGATTCTTCATTGTCCAATAGCTTAATCTGTGGATGAGATTGTTTAGAGAAGGACGTGTAAGTTGGGTAATTCCAGCTGGTTGTGCTTCGTTATTTTGTGAGCTTTTCGGGGTGGTAAGCAGGTAAAAGATCTGGGAGGCTGTAGGGTGCTAGCAGTTTTTCGAGTAGTTTGGTAAGAAAGTAAACAAAACTCTTTTTAAGATCTCAATCTATGATGAAGAAATGATAGGTAGTTCTTTGGTTATAGCTTTACAGGAGTAGTCGTACAGTGCAGTCAAGAATTAGCAACATCTCTTAAAATGATCACTTTAAACTTCAAGAAACTGCTATTATTCACCATTTTCATCATGGATGCTAACATTCTAACAAGTTCCAGAGGAAAAGTTAAATATGTAACCATCCTTTGAAAAATGCCAGTGGCAGACTGAAATTTTCTAATAGTAGAAAGTAAACAAATACCAGTATCTCCTTTCAGCATTAAATTATAAGTGAAACAAGGGAAAAAGCACTAGTCCATAAAACAACAGGTAAGAACCAGACGAGTAAATGCACAGAAAATGATAATGCAATAGCAGTAAAAAAACACAACGTATCCTGTTTTTCAAGAATGTGCTAACACACTACAACTACTTCCTAGTACGGGAAACAAAGTGGATTTCGATGGCATTTGCATGTACCTTCCATTCTGAAATTAGATTTCCAGTCAAGTCAAGCTCCTTTAAATCTGCAATAAAAGCATCATCATTGTTTTGGATGAGTATATATATTAGTCTACACACACGCACGGGCAAGTGTGCAGTCTGATTGTGTAATAGATTCTATTAATATTAAGAGCGAACTATTCATGAAGATTGGACTAGACTTGAACAAGAATACACATGACATGGTAGTAAGTATATATAAAATGAACGCACACTATCTTGTTTCTAGCTTATTCTAAGAGAACCACTCATGAGTCCTGAAGATGGGATGGAGCTAGGGTGGAACTGGAATAACAGGAAATAATGTACTTAGTTGTTTGGACCCTAAACACATAGGACCGGGATCCAATTTCAAACCTAAAAATTGATGCATATACTTTTGTGGAGGAGAGAATCTCAATTATAAAAAGTTAAAAACTCAGCCGTTTGATTTCATAAGGACTTGAAACCTTGAACAGAAAATGAGGAGAAACATCTGCACATTTGCAGAAAGACAAAGCTCAGCACGCAATTTTCAGGATTAGTAACTTCTTATCTGACAGATAAAAGCATAAACCAATTCATGCATACAATAAAATATAAAATAAAAAACAAACAAATGGCTAAGCATTTAAGTCTTGGCCTTAAGCCTTATTATGTCTAGAAAATTAGTCAATCAGTTAAAATACATTTTGGAGCTTCAAGGTTCCGCTATCTAGTGCATTTGGATAAAGCATGGTTCTTCCTTCATTGAATTGTTAAGTTCATAAAATGGAGACGAATAAAACTTACTAGGCACATTAGTACTGATATCACATGGGACTCCAGGAGAGCTAACACCCAAATAAGATACGATGCACTCGTCAACTCCTCTAATTGACTTAGCTTGTCTTGAATTTTGTCTTTGCCAACAAGTTGAACATTTACACGCTTGTTGCTTGCTGAAAGGACATACATTTCATCTACAACACAAGAAGGAACGTAATAATAAGACAGTATTTCACAGTTTCTATGAATGTTACCCATTTCAAGCAAAATGCACATACCAAGCATTATCTTATTAGCCATTATACCAACTGGAAATTCATTTTTGCAAAATGAACCAAATATTCAAGCTAAATTCACATTTAAAATAATTTCCATTTATGACTAAAATCTGAGAAATGCTATACAAGTTAACAACTAAATGTAGCATCATTATACAATACCAAGTTTCACACAGAACATTTCAGTAAATTTCAATTTTTTTTCTATAAAAAAACGCATTTCATTTCCAGCAGTTTGTAACATTTGCCACTGTTTTCGTTCTTTCTTTTTTTTTGTCTTTTTTCTGTCTGAAATTTGCCACTGTTTTCAGAGCAACTAAATGAGCAAAAATGGAACTGATAAAACAGAGACATACCCTCTTCTTCTTTAGTCGTGTCACCTCGGTATCTGAGCTGGAGAGCTTGCAACAACGAAATGCCAGAGCTGAGATTCTGGGACCGAACAAAAGACCCGGATCGTTCGGACCTTGCCTGGAAGTATTGAACCCCATTGATGGTCCCATCGTGCTTGCCCTCTCCATTGTCCCAATCAACTCCGACCCATGTGCCCGAATAGCCTTGGACAGGTCCCACATACCTCACCGTCCCAATTCGACGTGGATCACCTGATGAGTGGACACGCTGCCCGATTCTGAAGTCAGGCTTTGACTCGGATGATTCTTGCATTTTCTTCTTTCTTTTGCAATGTAGTCTTCTGGTTATGTTGTGTATATCTGAAGCAAATAACTAAGCGCTTGTTGTTTGAGGAGGATGATTGAATGTAAAGCTTTGTACTCGATGGTGAGTGAATGTTATCTCGTTACCTAAGCTAAATTAGGCAGAGCAATGACTGACGCTAATCATCCCCTTCTAAGTTCGGCGTGAATTTTTGCTGATGGATTGGCCAGGTTGGGTTTGGATACGGATATAGACAATACTATGAAGAGATCTGAATGAAAACCCATCATAAATATATAAAAACTTGATACACCTTGAGCAAAGTTGTAATACTTTTGTAGACAGAAGGTGAATGAAAACCCATAAAAAAATCAACCCAGATCATAAATAAAAAAACTTGATAAACCAGCATTCTTTTGTAGAAAATCAGCATTTTTCATAAACTTCTGTAATACCCAATTCATAAATAAATAAAAAAGACAAATTCTATAAGGCCCATCAAAATAAAATTCATTCTACAAAATCAATGACTATGAAAATACATAAATCAAAACAACCAAATTTGGAAGTATTGGCCTGAACCCAATGAACAGTATGATCCCTACCCTAAATGCCATGAACCCATTCAACAAGATAAAATTAATTAATGAAAAAACTAAATCAATAAACAAGGATGTACCTGATGCAGATGAGATTACAAGAAGCAGAAGATGCTGGAGGAGCACAGGAGGCGCCTTGACGCCGCTGCAAGATGGTGAGACTGAGACTGAGAGAGAGAGTGAGAGTGAGAGTGAGAGAAAGGGTGTGCTGGGGTTTTTCATTTTTTTTAAAGTCGCTTTAAGTGAGGCACGTCAATGGCATACAAGGGTGAAACTGTAAAAACGGAGAAAATCAACAGTGACCGGGAGTTGGGTTTTGCCTTTGGCTTTCGTTTCATTTCGTCTCTCTCTCTCTCTCTGTGACCTGAGCAACAACATATTACTCTGTATCAGCGATCGAATCGATCTTCGCAGCCATGGATACTTCAAACCTCACTTCGCTTCCAGAGGACACTCTCGAAGACAATGAACAACGAGCACCACAGCAACCCCGACCTCTCTCGGCCTTTGCCTCCCGCCCCGATCGCCCTCCCACTCAGTGAGTTGTTGTTCTCAACTCGCCCCCATGCACTTGAAGTTTCAACTTTTGGGGCTTACCCATCGCAATGCAATGTTTGTGCAGGACTTCTTCACAAAAATACTCGGCTTTAGATTGGAAGGGGTTTTTCGACCAAGAAGAAGATATTAGAATTCCGGACTCGGATGATGTGAGTCTGTTTAGAATTTGAACTGTCTGATTCTGCTACAATTTTATGATCTTCTAATGTGCTTTTCCATTTCAGGTTTTTCATGTATACACTGCAGGAACAGAGGGCCCAGTTGTTTTCTGTCTACATGGAGGTGGTTACTCAGGGTATGTTCAAGTTTTGGTTTTTTTGTGTTCTTTTATTCTTGTTAAGCTGAAACATCTTCTATTTGTTTCTGGGTTTAATTTTACATGGAAAGCAATCACTTTCGGATGTGATAAATTATATTTTCTCAAGTGATATATAGTTCACACTGCCCTCCATCTATAAGCTGATGATGCCTTTGCAACTAAGAATATATGTGTTGTGACATTGCTAGACTGTAAAACTGTGAGAATGGTGAAAATAGCCTTTCCTTTTTGAACTTCCTAATGTACCCAGCACAAAGAAACGAACAGCATAGTACTGAAGTTTATGCTTTGCACATATATGTACCATGTCTCATGACCCAGTTATAATGATCAGAGCGTGCTTGCTTTGCATGTTTTATCAAAGAAGAGAGTGCTTGCATACATTGCATGTTTTATTTGTGTTATCTATTTTATATGTGAAGTACTGTCAAACAAATGTCACGAAAAAAATCACTTTTAGTGGTCATTATTGATTGCATGCAGCTTCTTTTTTCTCCTGTTTTAGTTTTTTTTAATATTTATTGTCAAAAGAAGCATAAGTTTGTTGCTACTCTTCACTTCTTTTGGATCCCTTGTTTTATATCTTTAGTTGAATTACTTATCTGAGGTAATCAGAGGAAGCAAGAAATAGATTATTTCCCATAGGCAGCCTTGACATAGTAGAAAAGTTTTCTTCAAAATTTCAAATTGTTCTAGTGGTTTCACCATACTCCAAATGTCTTTGGTAATGTTCATATTTACACATGTGACATTGTAGGCTCCATGTATATTATTTATCTTTAGATGATTAATTATTGGTAGCAAGTTACTATAGATTTGGTTATCTCTTCTTTATTGTTTTTGTTGTTATGTCTAATTACGGTGAATGAGTTTGGATGACACACTGTTAAATATCAGAAAGTGTTCATAATCTTAGGCAAAAAGCTGAACTCTTTCGAGTTGTTCTATTTTGGGGTAGAGTAAACTCTTTTTTGGTTTTGTTTATTTTGAATTATTCCATAGTTTTACCAAGAAGTGGATGGTATCATTGATGTTAACTATTTTCAGCATATCTGCTTTAGTTTTTCTGGCACTTTTTTTTTCTTCTCCTTTTATGCTTGGGTACTTCAAAAATCTGGTATGCTATGGTAGATTACACAGTTTATTTTCCCAGGCTCTCTTTTGCCTTGTCAGCAAGTAAAATTAAGGAGAAAGCTCGGGTAGTTGCTATGGACTTGAGAGGACATGGAAAGTCAACCACAGAAAATGAGACTGATCTTTCTATTGAGGTAAAAGTACAGTCAAAAGAGGATTGCTCTCCTTGATTTATTCTTGTTAGATCTTCTAGGATATAGTTCCTATATAGGTAGGCTTATCTGTCATGCTATCCACTCAACTAAATTGTAGTTCTTTATTTGCAGACTATGTGCAATGATGTTCTGGCTGTTGTGAAAGCAATTTATGGAGATTCACCTCCTGCAATTGTGCTTGTCGGCCACAGGTTGTGCTTTTTTAATTATTATCGTTGAAGTTTTCATAGTAAATCATCTTCAGTTGTGACATGTTTCCAGAAACAAAAGGAAATTCTAACACTTAATAGATGCATCAAAGAAGCTAGTAATAAACTCTGTGGGTTTCTCCTTTTGATGACATGCATGATCATATTTATGAAGCAATCCAGAGTTTCTGGGATAGAAAGCATATAATCTCTCTTGATCATCAATAATGTGTAGCTTTTTTTATGATAGTGATATCAGGCTCAGGAATAGACAATTTGATATTATTGATAGTTAAAAAATTCAAAATTTCATTTTCTCAAGCTCTATATATTACCAAAAAAATTGCCACTTCGAAGGATCTCTGAGGATTCCTTGTGTTCCTAACTTTCACGTGAATTGTTGTCAACTCATGTCACTGTCATACAGTATGGGAGGGTCAGTTGCTGTGCATGTTGCTGCAAAGAGAGCATTGTCTAGCTTGGCTGGGCTGGTTGTTGTCGATGTTGTAGAGGTTTGGGTTTTGCAAAATAATTATCTCAGCTTTGTTTGTGATTATTTACCTATGGTGGCATAATGGCAGTCATCTTATGCTGAAATTTGCGAATTTCAGGGAACAGCTTTGGCTTCATTGATTCACATGCAGAAAATCCTGTCAAGCAGGGTGCACCATTTTTCAAGCATTGAAAAAGCGGTAACTACGATATCTTCAAATCCTAGTAGTTCCTAACTTCTGTTTACCTTGACTTGAAGCACAATTTTTGTTCAACGAGTGCGCTGCAATTAGGGCATCAGATTAGAGGGATGAAAAATTTAATACAAAGATTCTTAATGTCCAGATGGACTAATTTTTATGAGATCAAGGCTTTTATGGCTATCTAGGGAAAATATCAAAGTGCATCCTTCAACTTTGGGCCATGCCAATTTCCTCCTTAACTTCCAATTGAATCAATGTAGATGCTGAAAAATCAACCAAATCCTTTACTAAAGTACAGCCATGTGATTTCATGTTATATGACTGATTATTCTGAACTTGAGAGTTTATCTCCGTTCAGATTGAATGGAGTGTAAGGGGAGGCTCTTTGAGAAACATTGACTCTGCTCGGGTGTCAGTACCTTCGACATTAAAGTATGATGATTCAAAGAAATGGTAAGTATTTAGGAATATTTTGATAAAATTTTCCGCTCCCATGACCCATTGTTGTCTTGTTTTCGTCAAGTCTCTGTTAATCCTAGTCTTGCACATAACAGGCACAGTTTTGGTATTATTCTGCAGTTACATTTACAGAGCACGATTGGAAGAAACAGAACAATATTGGAAAAGCTGGTATGTAGAAATTTTTTTTGTTAATATTCTAATATAAAATTTGGCATTATGGTCAGGGTCATGTCACTACTCGTGGATATTTCAATTAAACCAAACTCATCTGCAGTTTATGTACCATTGATGAGTTAGAACATTCATTCTGCATACTAGTACATAATTTTCTTGTTGAATTGTTTGGTTGCTGAGTCCACAGAGTGTAGCATGGCTTGCTTGTTATGACAACCTGCTCATGTGACTGATTCATGCTCTGTTTGGTACTCATAAGCGCTAAAGCACTTCTTTTAGAAGCACATCATGGAAATGCAGTTGGAAGTGATTCCTAAGGAAGCACCTTTGATGCGCATCTTCTACAAGCATTTATAGGTGCTCCTAGCTCGGAAAGCTTTTTAACTATGTGTGCAACTACCAGAAACGCTTTTGGTTATCTGAAAGCGCTTTTATCACTTCTAGAAGCACTGCCAAAGATTCCAGTATTTTCAGATTCACACTAGTTGGATATAGGAGAGAGAGTTCTAAATGAAACACATCACTTAAACCTATTATTTGTCTTATAATGTTTTCTAACCATGGAAGCATTTAGGTATCACATATGGAGATGCTTTTATTTATTTGTTTGTTTGTTTTGTTTATCTTTATTTATTTGTCACAAGTTATTTCCTATTGAAATCAGTAAATATACTTACTCAAATGCAGGTATGAAGGTCTTTCAGAAAAGTTTTTGTCATGTCCCGTTCCAAAGCTCCTGCTGTTAGCTGGAACAGACCGACTGGACAGGTTCTTTTAATTTAACATGCAGGATAACCTGTCTATTTTATCTAAATGGAATCGTTTTCTTTTGGAATAAAAAATTTATCATTGTGATGCTGTTTAATCAGATTGAGTTGTGATGACACAATTTAGTGATGTTTTATTTTACCCCAAACCCTGAATGTTTGCATAGGGTACCCATGTTGGCACATTATAATTTACGACATGCATAAAGGTTTAGGATTTGTGTCCTTCTCACAGATTAAATTTGACACATGACAAACTAGGAAAGGAATTCTCGATAATGGAAGATATCTGTCTTTAGGGTTTATCTATTTCATGCATGTGGTTAGGTTGGAAAGCTTGGTATTGTTTGGTTATGTTTGTGATTTAAGAGAACTTTTGTTTCGCTGTTTTTTGTCTTTGCTTTCCACGTTGTGGCTATCTTGTCCACTTCATTTGTAATTTTATTGTTTTCTGCTATAAATTTGTTTCTTTTAAAAAAGAAAATATATATATCTTTAATTCTTGGCCATGAATTTAGACTAAAACTTTGTAAGGACACACGGCAGTACAAAAACATCTTAAACGGCTGATGTGAAAATCCCAAATTGTTCGAGTTTCCTATTCTGAGAGTTATCTGATTGTTTTGTCACAGAGCTCTGACGATTGGTCAAATGCAAGGCAAGTTCCAAATGGTTGTTGTAAGACATACTGGGCATGCCATACAAGTATGTGTTCTGCCATCTTCGGTGGAAATTGTTTTGTTTTAAAAAAATACTTTTTCTTTGTATAAAGTATAAAGATGATTGAAATTGTGATGTCCCAAACTTTTGCAGGAAGATGTACCTGATGAATTCGCGACACTAGTAACTAATTTTATATCTCGTAACCGCATAGGCCCTCGCGGAGTTGAGGTTGGTATCCACATCCTCATTTAAACTAGTTTGTATAATATCTGGAGATTTTCTTTGTTTTTTAGTCATAAAACTTTTCTGTTTCCTTCAAAATTCAGTATGCCTTTAAATATGTTCCTCACAAACAATGATTGGATGAACTGGGGGGGGGGGGAGGGGAATGGGCAATGGGTACCCATTAGGTGTTAGGGATTTGGTAATTGGGGTGGTGGTGGTGGTTGTTGTGTAACATACCAGCGCAGCCCATCTCATAGTCCAAACCAGCACTGGTATTCTCCAACCTAACCACCTAGGTCCAATAAATTGGGTGAGATGAGACTGAATGGACCCATTCAGGTGTGGGGTTTTAACTCAAAGGGTCTCTGTAAAAGTAGTAGTTAACTACTCACTTTTAACTTGTAGCTTATTGTAGTACTTCTCAGATGTGGGATTATGTCTATCCACATCTATGACTTGTAACCCCAACATTGGTAATGGTGAGGGTACCCATGGGTACACATTTCCCATCCCTGGATATGGATGCTCCAATTGACAAAAGTTTTCTATAATCTTGGGTTTAATTCAGGAGCCATCTATAAAGACATTTTTTTTACACATTTATAGCCCCCTTAAATAAATAAATAGCGGCTCTACTATATCTGTACGTCTCCTTCCTCTCCTCCACTCAACTCTCTTCCCTTCCTCCGATATCCTCTCCCTTTTTCTTCTCTCTTCAACTCTTCTCCATCATAACCAGCCGGGAAACATAAATTTTAATATGATATGGTGCATAAAACTAGGAACATGAGTAATTGTTAACAGGTTCATATCTATTTTGAGTTTAACAATGATCAACTGCTGTTTAGGCCTTCTCCATGGTATTGAAATGTGCCATGTACTTTCATGTATAAATTTATGGGTCCTCCTTGCCGCCTTTTACATCTCTAATTATATGATACATTTTGTTGCAGATTCCAGGACTCCGTCGGCCATCCCAGACTAACCCTTGAATCAGTTGTTCGGAGAATAATCAATGACATGTTTTGTCATACTAACAGAGAGAAATTGCATGTTTGGATTTTATTTGGAATTCTCTTCTTCTTGCTTGGTAAATGTGGTGGGAAAGCATTTAAATTGACAAAATGACAATTGCCATTAGGTTAAATATGTATATCACTTAAAGAAATGTTGGAGTATGTTTAGAAATAAAGATATTACAACTATTATCCTTTCTTTTGGTTACGTAAATACCCTGAGATAAATCCGACTGCTAATTTCGCTTTCTTCATTCCGTTCAGGCAAACTCAAATTTAGGTTAAACCCCTTGAGTTTGTATGGAAACAGAGGAATACATTTCATCTTTTAATTGGACACAAATTGAGTGGTTTGTTTTGGCATTATGAATTACATTCATTAGATGACAAGTTTTCAATTACCAAGTTCTCCCCTACATTACTGAACGTTTACATTTTTTTCATTTAAAATTGGAAGGTGTTGCAACATAATCATTTCTTCCAGGCATCAATGGTAGGATAACAAAACCAAACATAACCGCTGAGGGAAAAATGGACCGTTTATTCACTGATGCAATTTACAAGCATCACCAATCAAACATAAAATTTCACCGCACAAATCACCAAAAAAATGTTTAAAACCCATAATTTTAAGTTGCTACATACAAGAACGTAGCAGTAAATTTATCATTTGTAAAATGGTATATCACCAAATTCATGAAATCTAGTCACAGAAACTAAATTGAATTGAATTTACGTTTGCCAATTACAGCAACCTCTTCCTAGAAAAGCAAAAGCAAGCTCGACATGCAAACAAGAATTGCAGACCTAGACGGTCCAATTTATTGGCAAAAAAATATAGAAGTACTATCCGCCTTGTTTGAAGGGACCTCCAATTACTGCAAA
The DNA here is from genome assembly GCA_020226455.1 of Prunus salicina. NCBI lineage: Eukaryota > Viridiplantae > Streptophyta > Magnoliopsida > Rosales > Rosaceae > Prunus > Prunus salicina. The sequence continues at coordinate 53,340,230 of CM035341.1, forward strand.
ATGGAAAAGGTGGAACTAGTAAAATGAAAAACTGCTTATGCAGTAGATTGCTTCAAATATGCAATGAGGTCAGCACGATCTTGTGGCTTCTTCAATCCAGGGAACACCATCTTGGTACCGGGGATGTACTGCACAAAGAGGTTTCACAAGGATCAGGTTGACTGTAGAACAAATATAGAACTAAATATGTTTAAAAAACAAACACTGAAATTGTCAATATCCCAACCCACTCATGCAAGGGAAGCTAACAGCCCCTCAACGAAACACGAAAAATCATTAAGAGTTCTGAAAGCTTGAGTCAAAACTAATTTAGATAAAAATAATAAAATATGTTATCTTTGTAGTATTTTTCCTGTCAGTCTGCCAACCCAGCTTCCAATCTCATTCATTCAGAGGAACTGTTTTACCAGAGCAAAGAGGAAATCTCTGCTTTTCCATCCTCACTTATAAACCAAATGGTGATTAAAAAAACTTTTAAACACAAACCTCGTTCCCCTTTCATTTACACTCAATTTCTTACACTTTCGGCAATTTGTACAATGCGATATCCATTAAGTAAGAGTTCTCAAAGACTCTACATGGTTACCATATGTAACCCAAAATGCTTGAATGAAATTGGAGGGAATATGTTCCCCTCTAAGACTACACCAAACATCGTGCGTGTAAGACTACAGCACAAAAAATAGAGGAAAAAAAAAGTTTGATTTTGTTGCAACTACAGCTAGTATGTACCTAACAAATTATTGTGTTTTAGGCTGTGGTTATGAGCACCCCATGAATCCCATGAGCCAAGAGGTAGACAAGGTGGATTAAGCAAATTCATACCTTCTTGGGGTTCAGCAAGTAATCATACAATGTCTTTTCCTCCCAATTCACGGCCATGTTTTTGTTAGCAGCAGAATAGGAGTATCCAGGAGTTGTACCAGACTGCCTCCCGAAAAGGCCATTCAGATTGGGTCCTGAAAGTTTCAATAATCTTAATTAGACAACTTTAATAATAATTTTTAATTGAACTGAGAACAAGCAAAACTGTCTGAGTACAAATTCCCCATTGATAGAGAAACTGAACAATCAAGTGCGTCCACATACATGTCAAATTATAAATGCAAGTTTATACAAATGACAATCCAGGATACCGGATGCAACACATTTGTATACGGTCACTAAGACAGCCACTTAAAACTTAAAGTCATAAAAGGAAAGTATCAATGGTGCACCAAATTTCATCAAAATGTTGTAGAAGTTGAAAACAAAGCTCACCCATCCATCAATCCAACATAACATCTATAGGTTGCCAAACTGTATACAGTTGGTAAGACAGTAATTCAAAATATAATGTCAGCTAAGAATTAAGCAAAGAATCAATGGTGCAACCAATTTTCATTAATCCGGCGTGACGCATCTAGTTTCTTAACAGACCACTAGCCCTAAAACTTTCTAAAAATTAATTTGCAGAAATAACCTTATACATAACAATAAACTACAGTAGCAACTAAAGCGACAATCACCATCAGGTGTTGCATAATTCTGTTTAGTTTAATATTGCCTTCATTTCTCACTAAGATGGAAAATCATAAGGAACCATTCATATTCTAAGACAAACACGAAAATCTCGTTAGTTTCCTCACGCTTTCTCAGCAACCAAACAGGAAAATTATAAATCAAAACAAAACGACGAATAACTTGATAAAGAAGCCGATCAGATCTAAAATTATACATAGAGATCAAACAATCCATAGAAAAAATAGAAACTAAAGCGAAAATCTAGGATCAGGGCAACGAGTACAAAAAAAAGGTTTATAATTGTCAGATCCAAACACGGCACACTCAAATTATTAAAATCAATCACCAAAAAAATAAACGAAATCTGAGATTTTGCGAGGGATAGATGACAAGATTACCCTGCTTGTGACCGGCGCCTTTCTCGACAGTGTGGCACTGAGCGCACTTTGTCTTGAAGATCTTCTCCCCGGCCTTTGCATCACCGGGTGGTGCTTCAGCAAACGACGCCATTTCTGGAGAGAGAGAGAGAGACAGAGACAGAGATTTAGGGTTTGCAGACGAGGGAGTTTTGATTTGAGAGAGACGCACCGCAGCGAGCTTTCTAGGAAGCAACTCTCAATTTATTTATTTTTAGGGCACTAGAATATTCTAGACGAACAAGCAAGGATGGAACGTGGTGTGCAGCAGGCCCTAGGTTTTGATTACGTGGCGCATTTTTAGTGGCCCATATTTTTTATTGTTAATTTTGTAGCGTGATGCGCGTGTAGACCGCTCATGTGGAGGCCTTTTTTATATTCAGCGAAAAAGGGAAAGTCTTCGGACGAAAATGCGGCCTTTCCACAACGATAAATTCGACGTGTATTATTCTCTTTCTTTTTTTCAGGAAAATTAGACGTGTGCCATTGCAATCATGCCATGGGTGCAAGTTACGTTGAGACCTTTTTATTTTTTATTACTGTTGGAAACGTTTGCCATTGCAAATATGTCAATGTAAGTAACATTTTTCAATAATGATGAACAAATTGGAGTATAAAGAATCTCATTGCTAATATTTTCAATAGAAGACCCACATTATGATTAATTAGTGTTCAATTAATAAAGCAACATTTTCCATATGATTAGTCACCTTTTCCATCATGTAATACATTGTCGATGGGAAAGTCTCTTTGTCCGTATTGGGTTGCAGATTTAGGGTTTAGGGTGCAGGTGGCGACGCCTGGGACGCGATGAACCAGGTTATCCCTTACTAAGTATGAAGGGCTAAAGTTGTCTTTTGTTAAGTGAAAAGGACTAGGGTCACCCTTCTCATTCTTATTATGGTCTGACGAGTGTCTACAACATACAGAAAGAGTGCGAGAACGGGGTCCACATATATTATCTAATCTTAATCGAGTCATGGACTTCCACTCATAATTGGGTAACGAGTTTGGGAGTTTGGAGCAATCGGATGACCATACTGGTGAACTGGATGAAGAACCCCAACCAGAGTGAGTCTCAATTACCCTAACACTTCTTTTCTTGGAAGAGCAGCTCTTCTTGGGAATGTCAGAGTATAGGTGGAAGTGAAGTTTCAACCTACAGTTGTGAGCCATGGGATCCAAGTACTCGAAACTCATTCCTAAAGTTTCTTTTTATAGTATCATTCAACATAGCATAGCCAGTTCGGATAATAATACAAAGTTTCAAATTTAAAAAGTAGTCTTATGTGAGGAACCGAAACGCCAAACCTCATTCAATATTTGAAAAAGGATAATGATATCCCCCACGAAGTTAGCCTATAATGTAAGATGGGATCGGGATTGATTTTGCTCAAAAAACAAAGCCATACCTACGTATTTCACAGAACTTGAAGTTGAGGTGGCTATACTCACCCAAGTAGGTGAAACTAAGTCAAGTGCACGATTAATATTAACCTAAACTTAGATATTACAAGGAAGCAAGGCATGTCTAATACATCCGCATATAAGATTCACTCATGAGTCCATCATCAAAAATAAAGTACATGCCAAATAAAGCAAGTATCTCACATCACTGAAATTCACTATATCTACCTAAAAGTATACTCCTCGATCTCGTAATCATGAACAAAGATGTCGTGGCCCGTGATAACTAAGGCGACATCACTTGTGGCAAGAGGCACACGATGCACTGCATATCGAGGATAAGGAATGTCTAAGGGGTTCATCCCGAATATGAACTCGTAGTCTACAATCCTGATCCCTATCCCTGTAATTGGCATCGAGACCAACCACAACCATATGGTGAAGAGGTTCCAACCATGGGCGAAGTGTTTAGCGGATTCCTTATAAATTTGAGACAACACATATCATACCATCTAATATTGCCGTCCTTATTTTTTTATTATGGCCAGTAGCGATATTGCTACAACTGAAGCGGTTTTATGAGCTTCTGAAGTGGCATGTTCGTAATTTCGTTTCTTTTCAATGCTAAATGTTCCATGGCATTGGGCCGTTTTTGAAAGTGGACCGGTTGAAAACCTGGGAAACGTAGGAAGAAAATTTTGGTTCCAATAGTGATAACGCTATTTTGCTTTCCCGGGATACTCGTCTCATAGAAGTCTTTCTCCAAATTAGGGGTTTTGTGCTATCTGGTGTTGCAGGGAGCAACGTAAGAGATAACTCAGCCTACTATCTCCTGCCATGTAATATCTTTGCTATCTGGTGTTGCAGGGAGCAACGTAAGAGTCATCAGGAAGCCTATATCTCCTGCCATGTAATATTATATATATATATATTAAATATAGCTCTGTGAGCTCATACTCTGTGTGAAGATCCTTCCTTTTCCTTTGAAACCTCTACCTGTTTGCGCTGTGAGCTCAGTCGATGTTCACTTTGAAGATACTAGCACCATGAAAAGGTTCAGGTACTTCTCCAACTCTCACAATCTTGACTCCCTATTATCACAATCCAGACCATCATTTCATGCTCCCATTTTTCTTCCCAAAACCCTAGCCTCGCATGAGCCCTCTTCTGGTAATTTCTTGAATTCAAATCAGTTTCACACGAAATCTGCTTGCTATTCAGTGAGTTCCTTGATTTCCTCAATCGGTTCTTCCGCAGTTTGTACTTCAGCAGCCCCATCTTCTCAAAAGTTGCGATCTTTACATTTGTACACGAGTGGTGTTGATAAGGGCCTGTTCGTGAATCTTTACTTGCTTAAAGATCAATATCATGGACGGTTTCAGGCATTGTCAACTGCGTCTTCTGATGCGTTCGAGCCTCCCTCGCCACCAGAAGCTTCAGGTTCTGATGAGAATCATGGGTTGGGGAAAGTGGGTATTGATGGGATTGGACCGACTTCAAAGCAAGTTTTGGAAATTGTTGGTATGATTAGAAGGGGTGAGAATGATTTGGCGTCCAAGTTGAATTCGATGAATGTAAGTCTATCTATTGCCTCCATTGCTCAGATTTTTCAGGTGTTGAATTCCGAAAAAGTATCTGCTTTGTGTTTATTTGATTGGATTAAGAATTCACAGCCCATTAGTTGTTATGGAAATGATATTTGTAGCTTGGTTATTGATAATTGTGGGCGGTTAGATGATTACCATGCAATGCTTCACATTATGAATGACTTCCGATCAGAGGGAATTTGTCTCACACGGAATGCATTTGAGTTTATATCTGTTTCGTCGTCAAAGAAGGCTTCTGTTATCAAAGTGGTAGAGGTATTGAATGAAGTTGGTGGATCGTGTCGATCCGTTGGTTTGCTCTCTTTGATTGAGATGCTCAGTGTCAAGGGTTCATTTAAAATGGTCGAGCTTGTGATGAAAATAACGGAGAGGAAGAGATCTTATTACAATATCATGATAAGAGAAAGTTGTCGGAGAAGAAATTTTGGCAGAGCTATTGATATGCTTGATGAGATGAGGCAAGTCGGTTGTGACCCAGATTCCAAAACTTACAACTATATACTCAGTAGCTTATATAAGAACTACAAATCTGCCGAAGCTACTAAACTGTTTGAACAAATGTTAGAAATGAATTGTTCTCCTGATGAAATAACCTACGAAATACTGATTTGTTACTCATGTAAAGTTGGAAATTTTGATTTTGCACGCGAGTTACTTGATAGTATGGTATTGAAGGGCATTAAACCTCGACTTACATCGCATGCAGCCTTTGTCAAGGGTTATTTTAACTTGCGGAGATATAAAGAAGCATATGAGCATGTTGTTGATTCAAGTGTTAAATACAGTTGCTTTAGCAATTCAGTTTACAGTTTGCTTGCAAGGCTTTATATGAATGAAGGAAATGTAGTCATCGCCCAAAATATTCTGATTGACATGATTAATAAGGGTTTTAAACCAGATTTTGCAGTGTATACAAAAGTTTTGAAAGAGCTCTCCAAGACAGGCAGAACAGGCTTGGCTGAAGATTTGAGTAGCAGGTTCTGTAGTCTAGCATGAAGTGGATAATGTATTCCCAAAATCTTTTAGTATTTTTTTTATAAATTTTTTGATATAGTTTAACTTGCAGTGTCTGTTTGCATACTGACCTCCTTGTCCTTTCCAGTTGCAGACTTCCAATTTATGAAGTGATTTTTCAATAGCATTTCTGCTAGCATTAATGCAAATCAGTTTAACTTTCTGATTTTCTTCCTCAACGAGGTTTCATGTTGTTCTGCAGGCCATAAGAAAAATAAATATTTTGTCCCCAAATTTCTTGTTGTGTTGGACTAGAGTTTCGAAAAGAAAATAGGTAATGCATACCTTTTCTTTTATTTCTACAGTTTTGATTGATTGGCTGGCATTCTTTTTAGAATATTAAAACTGCACGTAGGCAGACCTTAAAACCATAGACTTACATGTAGCTTTTAAACATAATCTTGGTGACACTGAAGACAATAGACAGAGAAACCTGGCTTAATTTATGTGTTAATCAACATTCTGGTAAGGTACTATTCTTGCTTCATTGCATGTAGTTTTAGAAATTAAAGTAAGTAAAAGGAACCCTTTTTTGGGGTAAATTCTACATCGGCTATGGCCTTCTACACACGTTTATTTCTTCTGAATTTTGAAAGTTAGAATGCATCTCATTTTATTTTATGTAAATGAATCTCTCAAGTTTGGAAGTTTTTAATAAACTCATGCACTTGAATAGTCTAGGATGAAATCCAAGTTGGTTGCATAGCATATATTGCAAAGCTGCTATTTGTGCAATTTCAGAAGAAACTCTTTGATACCTTGAAATTGCTCAACATTTGGCCTCATGCCTCACTTAGGTTTCACAAAATGCAAGTGCTGTTGAGTCCTTAATTTCTTGCATTCTTGAGAAATATCGCTACGTTCAACAAGATATACTGCAACATCTTGTTACAAATATGATTTTCTGCTTCATTCAGAAAAGAATATATATTTGCTTTCTGTGTCAGTGCTTTATATGTGTTTGTGTTCATCTGATGGATGGATGATCTGTGAAGGAGAGCCAAATTGAGTTTTGATGGTTGACAAAGAAACGTCTGCTAGAGTAATATGACAATATTCGCTCTATTATCATGGTGTCTTGTGCCATTCATTTTCAGTGTCTAATGTGATCATGGTTTTGGATGGTTAGTTCGATGCGACTGTTGTATTTGCAACAAGGTGAAATAAGTTTGAGTTCTTTTACCTTTTAAAGATCCATAGGTGCACTTGATTTTACTTGAAGGAACTCCAGATATTGAATCTCCATACATAATATGTTTATTTATCAGGAAATGGTATTAGAAATGAGTTCAATTTCTGACTTCCCAGACTAATGCATAAGGAAAAAAATATATTATACTTCCGACCGAAAAAAAGGGGAATAAAAAATTATACAAGTTTCATAATTCAATATCCCCAAAACCAAGAAGTGGATCAATTAGGGAAGTAGTTGATTCAATTCCTTAACTCCCCGATCCTAGGTACCCCAATTGTCGACTTCCTCCATTCCGAGCATGATGGTCATGGTAACTTGGATTTAACTTGAAGATTGTATAGGTATGTTAAAAGAAATATCTAAAAATTTCCCTTATCTTTTTTTTATATTGGAAAAAAAAAGGATTTTTCATTCACAAAAGCAAAAGGGATCATCCCTGTCAAATAAAAGTTGTCTGTTTATATGGTAAAAATGGGGTCTTCAAGTTGAGTAGGGTTTATGATGTTCCAAATAGAACAACTATTAGAAAATGGAGGGAACGAATACGGGGACCAAAACCTCATGCTGACGTGGCATATTTTCAGCCTCACGATTCTCTTTTCAAGCATATTAACGGTTTAGACGGCTGAGATTAAAAGAAAGACGAGAGGCAACCGCAAAACAAATTAGCCATTGAAGAGAGAACCCTTCACCCTTCTTCACTCTTCGCACGCCGCCGCCAGTTTTCCGTCACTTCGCCACTGAAGAAAACCCTTCACAGAGCTTCTCAGTTTTCAGCCATGGCGGAGCTAAAGCTCTCAGAGAGTCGGGACCTAACTCGAATAGAGCGCATAGGCGCGCACTCCCACATCCGAGGGCTCGGCCTCGACTCTGCCCTAGAAGCCCGTGACGTCTCCGAGGGCATGGTGGGCCAGACCTCGGCGCGAAAAGCCGCCGGCGTAATTCTCCAGATGATTAAAGAAGGCAAGATCGCGGGTCGGGCTGTACTGTTGGCCGGTCAACCCGGAACCGGAAAGACCGCCATCGCCATGGGCATGGCCAAGTCGCTCGGCCTCGAAACCCCCTTCGCTATGTTAGCCGGAAGCGAGCTCTTCTCTCTCGAGATGTCCAAGACCGAAGCCCTAATGCAAGCTTTTAGGAAAGCCATTGGGGTTAGAATTAAGGAAGAGACTGAGGTCATCGAAGGTGAGGTTGTGGAGGTTCAGATTGACCGGCCTGCGGTGGCTGGAGCGGCTTCGAAGACCGGGAAGTTGACTTTGAAGACAACGGAGATGGAGACGGTGTATGACTTGGGGGCCAAAATGATTGAGGCTTTGGGGAAGGAGAAGGTGCAGAGTGGGGATGTCATTGCTATTGATAAAGCGTCTGGGAAGATTACAAAGCTTGGTAGGTCGTTTTCGAGGTCGAGGGACTATGACGCCATGGGACCGCACATCAAGTTCATGCAGTGCCCTGATGGAGAGTTGCAGAAGCGCAAGGAGGTCGTGCATTGTGTCACCCTTCATGAGATTGATGTCATCAACAGCAGGTACTCGAAAATCTCAGCTTCAAGCTTGTGTTGTTCATAATTACTAATATTGAGAGCATGCTGCTGTGAATTATGAATTTATGATTGTTAGTAATCATATAATAATCTTGGGAAAATTGCAATTAGCCTCCTAATTTGGTATTCACTGGTGAATTGTAAGTGTAATTGGTTTTTAAATTTTTATCTTTTCACGCACTGGCTCTATCTAGAGTGTATATGAATCGTTTTCACCTAACGTAGTTATCAGCAGTGTAGGGGACTACCACTCTGTGTCTGAGTTGGAGGTTTTGTACCTCAGTTTTGATTTATGTGGGCTTTATTTGAGTCCTACAACATTGTGTAGTAAGATTCTATTCATGTAGAAGTTTTTTCAACTCTGTAGAGATTACAATCGCTTATAAGTTAGAAGGTAGAAGCTTTTCTCGTCCTCTCTAATTTTCAACTGTGTTGGTCCACCAAATCACAAAAACTGTGTATATGTTTTTCTGTTTTTGAAAGAAAAAATGTGGATTGTATGAGGCTACATGTACCGAGAGAAGGGTTTGAAATAAGAATCAGTACCCTTGATCTTGAATTGCCAAAGTGGCTGGCTGTAGCCAAATTGAATAATTGGGAAGTTTACTGGCCGGCCGTTGTGAGATTTTTCTCTGTCGGCGGATCTGCTTACCGAGTTTCTTACATTTCTTTAATTTGAAAAAAATGATAATAATTGTTCCCATTTGGTGTACTAATGAATCATATGAGAAGGGGAGAAGAGGGGAATGGCATAGGATTTACCTTTCCAAGAGGCCCTTGTCTAATATCAGCATTATCATTGAGCCACCTTCCAGGCAAACTTGCTTTGACTCCCCACCTGTTTGCGTCTATTGGTGCCTGCATATTTTAGATGGGTTTTATTTTTTAAATACAATGCCCTTAGGAAAACCTACATTTGGTCACCTTCCAACCAAACTCGAAAAAATCTAACCTGAAGAAACTTCAGGGAAGGTTAACTCCACCAAAATCTGAATTTTATGAAGCTTGGAGCTGAAATTGCAATTGAGTTTTGGTGAGAGTGAACACATGCACAGAAATCTACAAAATATTTTAGGAATTTCAAGATATTTATCAATCTTGATTTGTTTTGGATTGGTGTTACAGTTATTATCATGATAAATGTGCCTGTTTTAGTCCTCATTATTTTACTGTTCTAGTGGCATTGCAATGGATGATAAAACATCCATTGCAATGCCACTACTTTAGTCTCAGTACTGGCTGTGGATTAATATGACATTTCTTTGATTATACTGTATCGCTTTTCCAGAACACAGGGATTTCTGGCTCTATTTACTGGTGATACTGGTGAAATCCGTTCAGAAGTGAGAGAACAGATTGACACAAAGGTGGCAGAGTGGAGGGAGGAAGGGAAGGCAGAGATTGTGCCAGGTGTCCTCTTTATTGATGAGGTGCATATGCTTGACATTGAGTGCTTTTCATTTTTGAATCGTGCTTTGGAGAATGAGATGGCTCCAATATTAGTTGTTGCTACCAACAGAGGGATCACTACCATCAGAGGCACAAACTATAAATCCCCCCATGGGATTCCTATTGACCTCCTTGATCGCCTGCTTATCATTACCACCCAGCCTTACACAGAGGATGAAATTCGTAAGATTCTGGACATCAGATGCCAAGAAGAAGAAGTTGAGATGTCTGAAGAGGCAAAGCATTTGTTGACCAAGATTGGTGTTGATGCATCCTTGAGATATGCTATCCATCTCATAACAGCTTCTGCCTTGGCATGCCAAAAGCGGAAAGGAAATGTTGTGGAGATGGAGGATATTAACCGAGTTTACCATCTGTTTTTGGACGTAAAGAGATCAACACAGTACTTAATGGAGTATCAGAGTCAGTATATGTTCAGTGAGGAAGGTGATGAAGATGATACCAATGCCATGCAATCTTGAGAGATTCCTTGCGACTGGGAAAGACTTTGTGTTTATTTCTGTATCTTGGTTTATTGGTTTTAGGCAGCACTGGACTTTTTTCATGGGAAAACGGCATTACTGCTCTTGTATGTTTTGACCCTGTTTAGAGTTTTGGGATTTTATGGTAGTTTTGTGGTTTTTCCATTTGAAGCATGAATCTGTAATATTTATCCACATACAACAATGTAGCAGGAATAGTCTCATGACTTTGATATCTAATCTACTTTAATCTGGGGTTTCCGCCTACATCTTCCTCTGGGATCTTTACAAGTTACAGAACCTTCGCTTTAATCAATTGTGATTCATTCAATCCAAGTCTATCCAAGGGAATTGTAAGGGGTTGTTTAATCAATTGGCAAATTTCAGTTGTTAGTCCAGTTTAGTTTGTAATTCACATCTTCCCTCCTTTCTCATCTCCCCGAGATGCCGATTGCTGAGTAAAAAAGTGGAAAAAAATAACAGATACAGTTTTTGTTCGTCAATCAGTCTCAAAATCTTGTATGCATGTTAATTTATGATAGAATGTGAATTGCCAATCATTAACTAGGGTATGCTTTGAAAAGTAGAGGATAATTGTTTCTACAAGTCTGATGCAACTCTATTGAAATGAAAACCGATTGCACTCTTCAATCCTTGGTATTTCATTTTGAATTTCGAAGAATTATTCACAGAAAATAAACAAAAAGTCACAGAATTTTTTTAAGGCAAAAGCTGTTTCAACCCACATGATAAAACATTGCTTAACATATAGCCCAAATGCACTATAACACAACTTACACAAGACATTATTTTCTTTTCTTATCCTGTAACTCTTGTTGTGAGGGTAATGTTGCTTGCATAACAGTATTTTCATCTCAGAGGCCAAATGTAACCTCTGTAGCTCCTCATTCTGATTTCTGGCACTGGTTTTTCTCCTTCTCTTTTCGCGCTTTTTCTGCATTTATAAAGGCAAACCACATTCATCATGCTCCATGCGCTCCCATTGGTTTGCAAAAGTCTTCCTTGTTTAGTATTCAACCTTCTTTACGATGTTGTCTGTGAGGAGCAAAGAGGCTTGTAGGAGTTGGTGCAGTAGATGAGAACCCAAGAGAGGGCCTAACATGCTATGACGCGGTGCAGATTGAGATGCTTACCTCTAAAGCTCTCTGATTACTTCAAGCTCCAGAGGTGAGGTGGTGACCACTGGCCAGTGTTCAAAAACTCAGAGAATAAATTTTGGGAGATTCACTATTATATCCAATATAGGGGCCCAAATTATAAAAATACCCCATATGAAATGGACTTTAGAAATACATCCAAAGCCCATTTGCAATATAATATAGAGGCTTTTAACTTCTTATAAATTACAAAACTGCCATCAATTGCTTAAAACAAGCCCAGCCCTAAAATCTCATAAAAATACCCAAAACACTCAATAGGGCATCAAAGTAATTTAATAATCAATATTAAATTCAATAAGGCCAGTTATCATTTTTTGGGTTTGTTTATAGAGTAGGGTTTATTTATAATATTAGTGCTAAGAATGGGTATATCACTAAATATCTAATAAATTTTCTGAAAACAGTGGGCCAGTGACCCCCTTTGCTCCTTTGTGCGTCCGCCCTGTAAGTATTCATAAGTTGTATGTTAGAGCTAAATATTTATAACTTGATCATATTAGAAGATTGTCTATATAGTAGATGAGAGAGATGGAGCATATTAACATAACAGAAAAAGTTTGGAAGATTCAGAAGCCAATTCTTCAATATCAAATATATATGAATGATATCTAGCTAGTCTACCTACACGATCCATCTTGTGACAGTTTAGCATGGTAACAAAACATAATCTTTTGTAGGTTTTCATGCCATATTACCATGAGTTTGTCAAGAATTCAAGAATACAATCCCAATCTGCCAAATTTGGGACCGGGAACCGGAATTGATACCAAGCCAGATGAAAGAACAAGTGCGCTTTGTTTCGACCGTACAATGAAAGAACAATTTCATGAGTTCACAGTAACAGAAGATAGGCCTGGAGTAAATTGGTTTTCAGCGTCTTAGTGTAACAAAGTATATGAATGTTTATAGAAGCCAAAAGTAACAGGTCATTTCAAACCCTGCTTCTAAATGTTGAAAGAAATAATCACACAAGAAACAACAGGAACATATTGCAAAAAGCTATATTTAGAAAACTGAAATATTCACATCCATTTTGAGATTACCACTTTCTGCATTCTTTATTTTCCTTCATTTTTGTGCCCAAAGTAAACTGATTGAATTCCTTGGTATATAATTTTGAATTTTGACCAATCATTCACTGAAATCTGACACAAGTGATAGAAAAAACAACTAAATATTTTAAGGAAATAGCTGCTCCAAGCCACATGATAAAATAATGCATGACTTTATGAACTACGGATACCAACCAGAAGGAAGTAAGTTTAAGTATGAAATGCATACCTTTTGATGGTACAAGATGATGAGGCGAGGGAAGCCTAGAGAAGATGGATATCTTACGTCGACATTGCAACTACTTATGACTATGCCTGGAGGGTAGATTGTGCATGGGAATCTTAAAATGTGTTTTTGAAAGGTTGAAAAATTTGATTTAGTCTGTTTTTCATGGGAAACTCAGCCAAAATTTTGATAGAAGTCTCAACCCTCTTTTCCTTTGTTTTAGGGGAAGAGGACATTTGAAATTAGTAAGTGCGCCCGGTATCAGCTGGATGTCATTTTATTTGTATTGTTATAGCTTGGTTTTTTCAAGCTTTATCTTTTTATTATTATTCTAAGTTTGCAATCTTAGTTGGGATGCATATGCCAGAGTTTCTTCGATTTTGCATGATCTTTAGTGGAGGCGCACCAGATTGTCTTAAATTTGATGTTTGGTAAAATATTGGCTTTTCACTCGATAACTTACTGGTAAGTTATAGGCTTTTCACTCCATCACTTACTTGACGGTTAAATATTGGCTTTTCACGCTATAACTTACCGGTAAGTTATTGGCTTTTCACTCCATCACTTACATGACGGTTATATATCAGCTTTTACTCTATAACTTACCGGTAAGTTATAGCATGAAAAGCCCATATTTAACTGTAATGTAAGTGATGGAGTGAAAAGCCTATAACTTACCGGTAAGTTATAGGCTTTTTACTCCATCACTTACAAGACGGTTAACTATTGGCTTTTCACGCTATAACTTACCGGTAAGTTATAGGCTTTTCACTCTTATCACTTACATGACGGTTATATATTGGCTTTTACGCTATAACTGACCGGTAAGTTATTGGCTTTTCAATCCAGCCTTATACAGAGGATGAAATTCGTAAGATTCTGGACATCAGATGCCAAGAAGAAGAAGTTGAGATGTCTGAAGTGGCAAAGCATTTGTTGACCAAGATTGGTGTTGATGCATCCTTGAGATATGCTATCCATCTCATAACAGCTTCTGCCTTGGCATGCCAAAAGCGGAAGGGAAATATTGTGGAGATGGAGGATATTAACCGAGTTTACCATCTGTTTTTGGACGTAAAGAGATCAACACAGTACTTTGTTTACACCATAATCAACCGAGCATATCTAGCCTCAAAACGACTACTGTTCTCTCACGCCGAAGGAAGACACTCTTCCACAACGACGTGCGCAAAATCCCACATCGGAAATCTACACAAACCTCCCACTCTCACCTCCCTATAAATAGAGACTTCTCTCAACTTAGAAGGGACTCCTCTCTCCATGTATAAATGTATTGATACGCTGTTATAATGAGAATATACTTCTCCGTGGACGTAGCCCATTCATTAAGGGTGAACCACGTACATCTTGTCTTCTTTGCATTTATCACTTGCCCAAGTCTTTACATACATGCTTAAGGTCCTCACCTTCATCCATCATCCATCACAAATAATCACTAAGTTGGACTCATTCTTGGCCTAGCCATTTTGAGCATCAACAGTTTGGCGCCGTCTGTGGGAAACGATACTTGAATCCCATTTTTCTCTATCAGCCCAGCTGGCTCTTTCACCTATCCGGCCCCGTCGCCTCTCCTTCACTCCATACTCAGCTATGCCTACTGAGGATAGCCACAGTGCCCAGCACCATCCCCCTCCGGATGGTACTTCCCAGAGGAGACCTTCGGCGGAGGTCAATCTCCAGGCCGAAGTGGAGCTCCTCCGCGCCAGTGTCATCAAGATGTCCGAGAAGTGTGACCATCTTCTTTCCAAGAACGTTGAGCTAGAGCATGACTACCGCACCCTGAAGCGTAACTGGGAAAAGAACCAAGCCCAGGGCTCCCAACGCAGCCTTACCCGGGAACATGAGCATACCCAGCCACACCAGCCAGAGCACTCCCACCATAGTCCTCCAATCCAGCCTAGGACCAGCAAGGGTAAAGGCCCCCTTCATCCGGAGACAACCAAGTCACGGCCCCTCCGCATCTCCCCACCAAGGGACCGACCTCATGAACCAACAAAAGTCTACAGGGATTGCAGGGATCGTATCTTGGACCGTCAGGGGAGACCCATTCATATTTCCGTTGATCTCCAAGACGCAAAGGTGACGCACCTAGGCCCCCCAGAGAAGCCTACCCAGCTACCCCCTGGGGAAGGTCTAGGGGACTCAGAGAACTGGGGGCAGGATTACTTGGAAGACTACGAGTCTTATCACACCGAAGTATTCGAAGAACTTTATCCAGCACATGGCCACTCACACACCAGGCCTCCAGCACACGAGACTCTCCCTCATGCCGACCCGGCCATGAGGCTTCTCTTTGAGAAGGTTCGGCGCCTGGAGAGCGAGCAGCAGCGCGCCCATCAACCCCTTTGGGCGAAGCCACGGCCTGGGCCCTTTACGGAACGCATCCTTAATTACCACCAAGAGAAGGAAATCCAGCCCCTCCGCATCGCCTTCTACACTGGCACGGAGGATCCTCTTACCCATATACATTCTTTCCAATCTGCCTTAGGGTGCAAGGTAACTGACGAAGGCATGTGCCTCCTCTTCCCTTCCACCCTCAGCGGCGCGGCCCTGAATGGTTCTACAGGTTGAACCCTTGCACCATCAACACATTCGACAGTCTGAAGCAGGCCTTCCTGGACCATTTCATGATCCAGACTGACGCCTCTACTCCGCAGACGACCTGTACATGCTTAGGCAGGGTGAGGACGAGCCCCTTCGAGAGTATGCAGCCAGGTTCAGCCATGAATACTCCCTGCCCAGACACTGATGATCGTGCCGCCTTCGGTGCTTTCAAGAGTGGCCTCCGAGAATCCAACTTCCGATACTAGTGCACAGCAACCCTTGGAACACATATGCTGAGCTAATGAAGCAGGCGGCAGTTCATGCCAAAGCTGAGTACTTCAACTCCAAGCGTGGCCCGGCCACCCAAGCGCGTAATCCTTTTGCTAAACCTCCACCTGCTTCAGCACCCACCCCGGCCCCACCTCAACATTCTACTCCGCCCCAAGCACCCAGGACGCCCAGCACCCCAAAAGGAAGGATAGCTACCAGCATACCTTCAACAATAACAAGCGGGGCAGACACGGCAACCACCACCAACCCAGCAGAGGTAACCCACACGGGACAGGTGATCGAGCTCCACTCCCCTTCTCACCCAAGCCAAGGTTCGAGGTGTTCACCACCCTGAACACTACCTACGAGAATCTCCTGGTGAACGAGGCACCTATCATACCCAAGCCTCCCCCTCGGAGACCAGGCAGCAAGCCTATGCCTAACACCGGGGTCTTCTGTCGCTTTCATCAATTCGGTGGCCACGATACTGAATCTTGTGTTGCCTTGCGCAACATCATTGAGGGACTTATTCGCGAAGGGAAGCTGGACAAATACGTGCACAATCTCCCACCCCCACCGAACCCTCACCAACGGCAGATCAACATGATCTCAACTATCAGTGGTGGTCCTACCCTGGCTGGAACATCTAACAACTCCATCAAGCATTATGTCCGCTCCACCTATGCGCACCAGGTCTTCAGCGCTGAGCAGGGACGCTTGCCAAAAACACATAAATCAGGCTGGGCTCCCATTACCTTCAGCGAGGAGGAGGAGCGTGGTGTCATTCTCCCCCATGATGACCCAATCATTATCCGCGCCGACATTTCTAACTTTGATGTTGGGCGTATCTTGGTGGACACCGGCAGCTCGGTCAGTGTGATGTTTGCTGAGGCCTTCAACGAGCTCCAGGTCCCGTCTCACTTACTCGACCGGAGCATTACACCCCTGGTGAGCTTCTCTGGCGAGGTGGTCCAGCCCATTGGAAGCATTCATCTCCCCATCTCTATCGGAGCAGCACCCCAGCGGATGACAATCACCACTCCCTTCCTCATTATTGACTGCCCAACAGCCTACAATGTCATCCTTGGACGCCCGGCCATGACCAAAATGAAGGTATTCATTTCCACACATATGCTACTACTAAAATTCCCCACACCCTATGGCACAGGTACGGTGCGTGGCGACCAACTTGGTGCCCGAAGTTGCTATGCTTCAGCAGTGAAGTCCACTAATCGCCAGCATAGGGGTGAGGCCCTTGCAGTAACCCAGGTTCCAGCCCCACCTCGAGCTGGCACCGAGCGCCCAGAAGACCCTAGGGAGGAATCTGTCACCCAACAGGCCGAGCCTGTGGAGGACCTTGAACTGGTTACTCTCGATGAAGACATCCCGGACCGGCAGGTCAGGATCGGCACCTCCCTCTCACAGGAACTTCGCTCTGATCTTATCACTTTCCTCCGTCTTAACTCTGAGGTCTTCGCTTGGTCATACAATGACATGCCTGGCATCTCACCAGACATCATCTCCCATCGGCTAAGCATTAGCCCTGCCGTCCGACCCGTTCGGCAGAAGCGTCGGGCTTATGACCCAGAGCGATATGAGGCCATGAGGGCAGAGGTGGATAAGTTGAGCACCATTGGATTTATCAAAGAGGTGGATTATCCCACCTGGCTGGCCAATGTGGTGATGGTTCGAAAGGGCACCAAAGGCTGGCGCATGTGTGTCGACTACACCAACCTCAATCGGGCCTGCCCGAAGGATAGCTTCCCCCTACCCCGCATCGACCAGCTCGTTGACGCCACAGCTGGCCACGCTCTCCTCAGTTTCATGGATGCCTACTCAGGCTACAACCAGATCTTTATGCACCCTGAGGACCAAGCCCATACATCCTTCATCACGGACGTGGCCTCTATTGCTACAAGGTCATGCCCTTCGGCCTCAAGAATGCCGGGGCCACGTATCAGCGTCTGGTGAACCACATCTTCGCTCCATTGATTGGCAACACCATGGAGGTATATGTTGATGATATGCTAGTCAAGAGTCGCACTACTGACCAGCACATCCCCAACCTCTCCGCCATGTTCACCATTCTGAAGCGGTATAGGATGAGGCTCAACCCCACCAAATGTGCATTTGGGGTGGCTTCAGGCAAATTCCTTGGCTTCATGATCAGCCAAAGAGGTATTGAGGCCAATCCCGAGAAGATCAAGGCCATATTGGACATGGCGATACCCAAGACAATCAAGGACATCCAGAGCCTTACTGGGCGTGTCGCAGCCCTGACCAGATTCATCTCCAAGGCCACTGACCGCTGTGCCCCTTTCTTCAAAGCCCTTAAGGGTAGCAAGCGGAGCATTACCTGGACCGCTGAGTGCGACAAGGCTTTTAGCGAGCTCAAGGAGTATATGAGCCGAGCCCCCTTATTGTCCACACCTGAGCCCGGAGACACCCTCATGATTTATCTCTCCATCTCGGCCACAGCGGTTAGTTCCGTACTCATCCAGACAAAGGAGGGCTGAGCACCCAGTGCATTACGTCAGCAAAGCATTACAAGATGCCGAGGCTCGATACCCGGACATCGAGAAATTGGCATTCGCCCTGGTGGTTTCGGCTAGGCGTCTCAGACCATACTTTCAAGCTCACACCATCCATGTCTTAACCAACCACCCACTCCGGCAAGTGTTGCAGAAACCGGAGACTTCTGGGAGGTTAGTTAAGTGGGCCATCGAACTTGGTGAGTTTGATATCCACTACAAACCCCGCCCAGCCACAAAGGGCCAAGCCGTGGCTGACTTCATATCTGAATTCACCGAACCCTCTACTGCGGCCAGTTCACAGACTACGATCAGCCTACTCCTACATCAAGCCAGATCCACGTCGCCGGCAACGGCACTCTAGACTTGACTCAGCCCTTGTGGACCTTGTATGTAGATGGCTCTTCCAATGCCCAGGGATGTGGAGCTGGCCTTGTTCTCATCTCCCCAGACAAGGTTGTCCTTGAGTACGCCCTTCGCTTCAAATTCCACGCCTCCAACAATGAGGCCGAATACGAAGCACTTTTGGCTGGCCTTCGGTTAGCCAAGGAGATGGGCGCCAGGCAAATTCAAATATTCAGCGACTCACAGCTCGTTGTTCACCAAGTGAACCAAGACTTCACCGCCAAGGACGCCTCCATGACAGCCTACCTCCAACATACCCGCCATTTGCTTACAACTTTCAATGCTTATCTCATAAGCCAGGTGCCACGCTCTGAGAATAGTCACGCCGATGCTCTGGCTAGATTAGCCTCGGCCATAGAGCAGGGCATCGGCCGGAATATCCACATGGAAATCTTGGATCAGCCCAGCACACGGGCACCACTCATCTGCGCCATCGATCACAGCCCCACATGGATGGATCCCATCCTTCAGTTCTTGCAGAACCAGACACTACCTGCTGACCCTGCTGAAGCGCGGCGTGTCCGCTATCGCTCTGCCCGATACCTAATCCTTAATGGCGCCCTATACAAGCGTGGCTTCAGTCTCCCCTACCTTCGGTGCCTGACCCCAGAGGAAGGTAATTATGTCCTCAAAGAAATCCATGAAGGCATCTGCGGTAGTCACTTAGGCGCTCGGTCACTAGCGCATAAGGCCATTAGGCAAGGATACTTCTGGCCCTCACTTCACACTGACGCCCAGGCCTTCACCCAGAAATGCGATAAGTGTCAACGATTTGCCAACATCCCTCAACTCCCAGCTGAACCATTGACAGCCATGGTCAGTCCCTGGCCATTCGCGCAATGGGGACTTGACCTCATTGGTCCTATGCCTGAGGGCAAAGGCCAAGTCAAGTATGCAGTCGTAGCTGTCGACTACTTCACTAAGTGGGCTGAAGCTGAGGCCTTAGCCACCATCACTGCAGCTCGCATTGAGACGTTTGTCTGGCAAAATATCGTATGTCGCTTCGGCATCCCCAACACCATCGTCACGGATAACGGACGGCAATTTGACAGTGCAAAGTTCAAGCAATTTTGTTCCAACCTCAAGATAAAGCTTTGCTTCGCCTCCCCGGCCCATCCTCAATCCAATGGCCAGGTCGAAGCCGTGAACAAGATTATCAAGAGGACCTTGAAGACTAAGCTTGACAAAGCCAAGGGTTGCTGGCCAGAGCTACTCCCAGAAGTACTCTGGTCCTATCGCACCACCTTCCGTACCTCCACAGGGGAAACACCGTTTTCCCTTTCCTTTGGTACTGAAGCCGTGGCACCAGTGGAAATTGGCCAGCCCACATACCGAACCTCCACTTATGAGGCCGAAGCCAATACGAGCAGTTAGCCCTAAACCTCGACTTCATTGATGAGCTCCGTGACCAGTCCAACATGCGCAACGTCGCGTACAAACAGCGCATCGCTAAGTACTATGACTCCCGGGTCAAACCCCGTGCCTTCAAGGTTGGGGACTGGGTCATGCGCAAGGTTTCCTTGGCCACCAAGAATCCTACTGAAGGTACCTTGGGCCCAACATGGGAAGGTCCTTATGAGGTTACCAGAATCTCTCGCCCCGGCGCTTATCAACTTCGTGATTCCAAGGGCAAGATCTTGCCTCATTCCTGGAATGCCGATCGTCTCAAGTACTACTACAAGTAAGCATGTCTAGACCCTAAGACATTATGTTTTTATGTTTTCTTAAATTTTGGTCTCGAGCCTTGACTCAACCAACTCTTGTACCTTTTGCCTTTCGGCACATATTCAATAAAATGCCCGACTCTGGCTCATTCTCATCAATCACATGGTTGACACAATTGATATCAAATGACAACAAGTCTAATATCATATCAAGTGTTTTACATAAATAACGAGAATACATAAAGAAGGTCAAGCCTTCAGGACATGCGAGCTTTGTGTTGTCCCGGCACCATCGTGCCTAGCCACATTGCCTTGCCACATGCAAGCTTGGTATCACATTCGGCACCCTCGTGCCCAGCCACTTCACCCTGCAACATGCATCTTTGCGCCTTCGGCACCCTCATGCCAAGTTCACTCCCTCCAGTGTCCTTCTTACTTGGGGACTTGGGGGACTATGGGTATTGCACTATACAGCTTGGAAGATGAACTATGGTATTGCTGGCACGGCAACGGGTCATCCTTCAAACATAGCATTTCTCAAATGCTATCAATGGCTGAGCTTACCCATGGCTCTTCTTCTGCGACTCACTTTCCGAAGGGTCTGAAACAAAGAATCATATAGGGCCATCTATCATCACTCATCCATCTGCTCCAGAAATCTCGGAGCCTTGTGTCATGTACACTAATTGGAAGTGAAACTCGTCAGCACACCTAAGTAAATGCCAAACTCGTCTCGGATGTTACCTGTACTAAACATGTGACTGCTCAACACAACAGTGCCTGGCCACAAAAGTCCTATCCAGCAGATATACCCTCCAGGTATCTAGACAATGTGCCAGCGCCGCAAGCTGCATCTCTTCCAAGCCACAATCCAGATCCCAATTTGGAACCATGTCTTCATTTTCCCTATCACCCACCTCTATGAAGCAAAGGCATCTATGTAACTTCTGAGGGATCCATGCAAACACAACCACGAGCACCTCAATCACACCTCAACACCCGTTGCATAACGGTGTCCTCTCCCAAAGGATCTTCTGGTGGATAGCTGGCAGTGAGTTCAACAGAACCATTGGGCTAGGCACCTTCACATGCTCAATTCGGACTCCTCCTCCTTGAGCCTTCCACCAACGCCTCCGGAATTTCGCATTGACAAGATCTACAATAAGCAACACATTTGAAAAGGCTGGGAGATAGCCTCCTGGAGTTTCTCTTTGACTGGGACTACAAGATCGAATGAGGAGAGACAAAGAGCCGAAGAGAAATGAGAGATAGCCAAAGAGAAGTGAATAGGAAGACACGGCCAAGAGGAAGAGAGAGACGCAGGAAATGTAGGTGCGGCGCTAGGTCTAGACTAAATTGGGAAAGATGGATCGAATAAGCCTTTATATAGAGCTATATATACGGGCCAGCGCCGGCGAGCATCCGAATGTGACCAAGGCACCCAGCTCACAAGCCCACCTACGAAGCTTCAAATCCACATGTTTATAAAAAAAAAAGGGCCCAGCTCCGTTCCAAAAAAAAAAAAAAAAAAAAAAAGAGCCAGCTCCTTCCACAAAAAAAGTGCCCAGCTTCTTCCAAAAAAAAAAAGGGCCAGCTCCTTCCACAAAAAAAAAAGAGCCAGCTCCTTCCACAAAAAAATGCCCAGCTTCTTCCCAAAAAAAAAAAAAGGGCCCAGCTCCTTCCCAAAAAAAAAAAAGAGCCAGCTCCTTCCACAAAAAGAAAGCCCAGCTCCTTCCACAAAAAAAAAAGAGCCATGCTCCTTCCACAAAAAAAAAAAAAGGGTCCAGCTCCCTCCACAAAAAAAAAAAAAAGAGCCAGCTCATTTCCACAAAAAAGTGCCCAGCTCCTTCCAAAAGAAAGAGCCGAGCGCCTTCTACAAAAAAAAAAAAAAAAAAAAAAAAAAAAAAAAAAATGGCTTGGCCTCCTTGCCGAACGGCAAGGAGCATGAAAACTTTGGAGGAAGGCCAAAATTTATTATTATTATTTTAATTTAATTTTTTTTTTCCCCCAAAAAAAAAAAAAAAAAAAAAAAAAAAAAGGCTTGGCTTCCTGCCGAACGGCAAGCACCATGAAGTTTGTTGGGAGGCATGCTTACAACAAAAAAAAAAAAAAAAAAAAAAAAAAAAAAAAAAAAAAAAAAAAAAAAAAGAAAATGTGACCACATTTTGCATGGCTTAGGAAGCATTGAAACTAAAGGATACCAAGGGCTATAAGGCCCAACCCTTTTCCCAATGCCACCGAAGCATCACGGCCCAGCCCCTTGCAGCCCAGACCGGCTTCCCACCAAACGCCCAGGTACCCAGATACCAACAATCACTGAGGCCAACACAAGCTCGTACCAAATAATCCTAGAAGCGCACAACAGCTACCAGTGATAACGCAACTTCTAGCTGCCAACTTGGGGACTAGGAACTGCCTACGGCTCCCACTGAACCTGGAATGCTCGGTCATGATTACACAAAAACTCACAAGTTCCCAACCCAGAAGTCACTCTTGACGCGAACTTGGGGGACTACTGTTTACACCATACAACCGAGCATATCTAGCCGCAAAACGACTACTGTCTCTCACGCCGAAGGAAGACACTCTTCCACACGACGTGCGCAAAATCCCAACATTGGAAATCTACACAAACCTCCCCTCGCACCTCCCTATAAATAGAGACTTCTCTCAACTTAGAAGGGACTCCTCTCTCCATGTATAAATGTATTGATACGCTGTTAATGAGAATATACTTCTCCGTGGACGTACCCATTCATTAAGGGTGAACCACGTACATCTTTCTTCTTTGCATTTATCACTTGCCAAGTCTTTACATACATGCTTAAGGTCCTCACCTTCATCCATCATCCACACAAATAATCACTAAGTTGGACTCATTCTTGGCCTAGCCATTTTGAGCATCAACATACTTAAGGAGTATCAGAGTCTTATATGTTCAGAGAAGGTGGATGTGGATGATACCAATGCCATGCAATCTAGAGAGATTCCTTGCGCCATAGGAAAGACTTGGTGTTTATTTCAGTATCTTGGTTTTTGGTTTTAGGCAGCACTGGACTTTCTTCATGGGAAATGGCATTACTGCTCTTGTATGTTTTGATCCTGTTTAGAGTTTTGGGATTTATGGTAGTTTTGTGGTTTTTCCATTTGAAGCATGAATCTTAATATTATCCACATACACAAATGTAGCAGGAATAGTCTCATGACTGATATCTATCTACTTTAATCTGGGGTTTCCGACTACATCTTCCTCTGGGAGCCTTACAAGTTACTGAACCTTCGCTTTAATCAATTGTGATTCGTTCAATCCAAGTCTGTCAAAGGAATTGTAAGGGGTTGTTAATCAATTGGCAAAATTTCAGTTGTCCAGTTTAGTTTGTAATTCACATCTCCCTCCTTTCTCATTCCCCCGAAGCCGATTGCTGAGTAAAAAAGTGGAAGATAATAACACAGAACATTTGTTAGTCAATTAGTCTCAAATCTGTATGCATGTTAAATGATAGAATGTTAATTGCCAATCATTAACTAAGGTAGCTGTAAAGGGAGGATATTGTTTCTACAACAAGTCTGATGCAACTCTATTGAAATGAACACCGATTGAACTCTTCAATATCCTTGGTATTTCATTTTGAATGTCGAAGAATTATTCATAGAAATTAAACACAAAGTCACATAATTCTTTTAAGGCAAAAGCTGTTTCAACCACATGATAAAACATTGCTTAACATATAGCATAAATGCACTATAACACAACTTACACAAGACATGATTTTCTTTTCTTATCCTGTAACTCTTGTTGTGAGGGTAATGTTGCTTGCATAACAGTAGTTTCATCACAGAGGCTAAATGTAACCCTGTACTCCTCATTCGATTTTGGCACTGGTTGTTTCTCCTTCTCTTTTCGCGCTTTTTCTGCATTTATAAAGGCAAACCACATCATCATGCTCCATGCGCTCCATTGGTTTGCAAAAGTCTTCCTTGTTTAGTATTCAACCTTCTTTACGATGTTGTCTGTGAGGAGCAAAGAGGCTTGTAGGAGTTGGTGCAGTAGATGAGAACCCAAGAAAGGGCCTAACATGCTATGACGTTGGTGCAGAATCAGATGCTTTCCGCTAAAGCTCTCTGATTACCTCAAGCTCCAGAGGTGAGGTGAGGTGGTGACCAGTGTTCAAAAACTGAGAACAAATTTTCTGAAAACAGTGGGTCAGTGACCGCTTTTGCTCCTTTGTGCATCCGTCCTGCAAGCGTTCATAAGTTGCATGTTACAGCTAAATATTTATACCTTTTTTTTATAGGTAACACACAATTTTGTTTTGTCTATTTTTGTATATGACTTATAGGTAGTCTTCTAATTTATGTTTCTAACTTATAGACAGTCTTCTAATTTATGTTCCTAGCTTATAGGTAACATGATTTATCACCAAGTTTTTTTCGTTGGTAATAATAACACTATTTACCAGTAGGTCAGGTACATAATTTAATGTGGGTGCTTGTCTGATTGATTGATGTAATATGTGCATATTTACTTTTTATTGATTAAATTGTATTTTATCCATATATTATGAAGCAAAGAATTCAAAATTCAAAATTAAAGAGCAATCCAAATGAAATGGCCCTCAAATCTGGATTGTTCATCATGTGACTTTTGGGCTCCTCCTATATGTGTATTTGAATGGAAGGAGAGTCATCTTGATTTTTGTCCGTGTGAGGGGCATCATTTGTCTCAAATACTTGTCGTAAATAACATAAGCATGTTTTTTTTTTTGGTAGCGAGTAACGTGAACATATCATGTACAACGATTGGTTTTTCAACAACTTTTAGTGTTTTTCTTCTTGTGCTTGAACTATTTGAGCTATCCAGCACCCTGTGATTGTCCATAAATTATCCTATTCAACAATTGAACCAAAAAGAAGGAAAAAAAAAACTATGGGTTTCAGCCTGAAATCCAGATGCATTATGCTAATGGGTGGAAGGATACCACCCCGGCCAGCTAATTAGCAGTGTTGATGCTCAAAATGGCTAGGCCAAGAATGAGTCCAACTTAGTGATGATGTGTGATGGACGGTGGATGAAGGTGAGGACCTTAAGCATGTATGTAAAGACATGGGGAGAGAAGTCTCTATTTAGGTTGAGAGAAGTCTCTATTTATAGGGAGGTGAAAGTGGGAGGTTTGTGTAGATTTCCGATGTGGGACTTTGCGCATGTCGTTGTGGAAGAGTGTCTTCCTTCGGCGTGAGAGAAGGCATGTCTGCCTTTGGTGCTAGTCGCTTTGAGGCTACATATGCTCGGTTGATTATGGTGTAAACAGTAGTCCCCCAAGTTCGCGGTCAAGAAGTGACTTCTGGGTTGGGAACTTGTGAGTTTTTGTGTAATCATGACCGAGCATTCCAGGTACAATGGGAGCCGTAGGGTAGTCCCTAGTCCCCCAAGTTGGCAAGCTAGAAGTTGCGTCACCACTTGGAATGTATAAGAAAAGCTGTGTTATCCTCAGTGATCGTTGGTGGCTGGGTACCTTTAAAAGAACAGTAGACTTGGGTCCTGGAGCTTGAGCACGGAAATCTGTAGACCTCAGTGACTGTTGACTCGGGTCCGTTCAGCAAGGAGGCCAAGGCACTTCAAGTCGAAAAATAAGGTGCTGGGTCCTCCGTGAGCACAAGGGTTTGATAGGGCTAACTCAAGACCTTGAGGACTTGGGCTGGCATGGGCTTTTAGCAAAGTCCTTTTTGGAGGGTGGGCTGGGCCTTTGTTGGAAAGGGGAGAGCATCTCATAGCTGGTACACAACCCTTGCCGTTCGGCAAGGTGAGAAAGAATTTGAAGAAATAAATAGCTGGGTCCGTGGGGTGTCTTTAGGTTCTTTATGATGTCTTGGGTCCTTGGGGGTTTTAAAGGCTAGGCCTTCGGCAAGGTCCCATTCCGAGTTAGTTGCTAGGGTGCTTTGGATTTGTGAGGGGTATAAAAGAGTTTCTTTATCCCTTGCCGTTCGGCAAGGGAGCTGGGACATTTTTAGAGCACCAAAAAAAAAAAAAAAAAAAAAAAAAAAAAAAAAAAAAAAGCTAGGCAAAGAGGGTTGGACACTCTACGGTTTCAAGGAGATTTTTGAGGGAGCTCAGATTTCTCCACTAAAACCCTTGCCGAACGGCAAGGGTGGACTTTTAGAAATATTGGGGCTGCACTGAGCTTCGGCAAGAAGGGGCTAAGCTCGGTTCTGGAGTTCCAGAGTTTCTGTTTCAGCAAGGAGAGCTGGGCTCGGTTCCGGAGACTAAGAAAGTCTAAGAAGCACGGATACGCTCTCAGACCAACGTATCCCGTGTCTGATACGTTTGAGATACGATACGCAGCGGATACGCCAAGATACGCACGGGATACGTATCCTAGTCAACAGATACGGTCAACCACAAAAGGATACGCGTATCTGACATGACAGATACGCGTATCCCAATTTGAAGATACGATTTAGGAAAAAATTTCAGAAAAAAATTAAAATTAGAATTTTTACAGAACTAGGAAGTCTTGAACAACATGGATTGGATACCTGTTTTGTGTAGGAACTTTGAAGATCTTTTCCTAATTGAATTCCTACAGATCTTCATCTTCTTTATATAAATAAAGAAGAAGGAAAACCATACCCGTACCAGCAATTCATCTTCTTCTTCTTCATCAAATCTTCTTCATCTTCTTCACCACCCAAATAAAAGAAGCCTGGTTCTTCAATTCATCTGTCAGTTCCTCAAGCTGCTCTCTGTTTTGGAGGTAATCTCTCTCTCTCTCTCTCTCTCTCTCTCTCTATCTGATAGTGTTCTCTTCTCTGAGTGTTTCATTCTTTCGATTTTGACTTTGAGTTGTTCAAATAATAGAGTGACGTCGTTTTGATTGGAACCCAACATGTCGTTTTGTACAAATTAATTTATTGTCTCAACAACACAGCCGACCCACATGCAATTGCACATGTGGTTATGTCTACCCATCTTAAATTAATATAATATTATATGGCATATATGCAATGTCGTTATGTCTACCCATCTTAAATTAATATAATATTATATGGCATATATGCAATGTCGTTATGTCTACCCGTCGTTTTGATTGTTATAAAAAAAAGAAAAATTGTGGTTAGTTAATTTAATAATATTATATTTAATATGTTGAATTTTTTTTATTTTCAGGAACATGAGTCATCCGGATAATAATGCGAGTCCTAATGTTAATCCTGCTGAGAATAATGAAATCGAGATAGATGATCATGCGCCATTATGGAAGTATGTTAAAAGGCTTGACAAGTTAGGAAAAGGAGGAGGAAATACTATGTTTGAATGCAATTATTGTCATAATACTTACAAGGGCTCCTACTCTAGAGTCAAGTTTCATTTGTTGAAAATGTCGGGCAACGGGATTGCACCTTGCAAAAAGGTTACTGATGAAGTTTTTGCAGAAATGAAAAGACTTATGAGAGAATGTGAACACCGGTTGAAAAGTACAGCTCCAAGACAAGTGTCTTTGCCTAATACTGGTTCTTTACTTTGTTCTTCTGTGTCAAATGTTGAGCAAAAGAAGAGAAAGGGAATGAATGGGCCCCTTGATAGAGCTTTTCAAAATGAGGCTAGAGAACAATGTGATGCTGAAGTTGCAAGGATGTTTTATACAGGTGGATTGTCCTTCCACCTGGCAAGGAATCCACATTATCGAAACTCCTATTGTCGTGCTTCTACACTTTCAGGATATGTTCCACCAGGTTACAATGCACTAAGAACTACTCTTTTGCAACAAGAGAAGAGGCACGTTGAGCGATGTTTACAACCAATCAAGAGTACATGGAGCACTAAAGGTGTAAGTGTGTGTAGTGATGGGTGGACAGATTCACAAAGAAGACCACTTATTAACATTATGGCAACTTGTGAGAGCGGGCCTATGTTCTTGAAGGGAATTAATTGTGATGGAGAGTACAAGGACAAACATTGTATTGCCAACTTTCTTATCGATGCCATTAAGGAAATTGGTTATCAAAATGTGGTTCAAGTAATCACTGACAATGCGCCAGTTTGTAGAGCTGCTGGATTACTTATTGAGGCTAGATATCCCAATATCTTTTGGACACCATGTGTGGTTCACACTCTCAATCTTGCTTTGAAGAGCATATGTTCACCAAAACTAAATGACGATTGGTATGATAAATGTAGTTGGATTTCAGAGATTGCTGCTGATGTTGGGTTCATAAAAAATTTTATTGTGAACCATAATATGAGATTGACTATGTATAAGGACCACTGCAAATTGAAGCTGCTCTCCATTGCTGAAACAAGGTTTGCGTCTACACTTGTGATGATTAGAAGATTTAAGGAAGTAAAGGAAGGTCTAGAACAAATGGTGATTAGTCCAAACTGGTCTTTATATAAAGAGGATGATGTTGGCAAAGCAAGAGCAGTGAAGGAAAAGATATTGGATGAATACTTTTGGGATGAGATTGATTATATACTTTCCTTTACAGCTTCTATATATGAGATGATTAGGATGGCTGACACAGATAAACCTTCTCTTCATTTGGTTTATGAGTGGTGGGATACCATGATAGAGAAAGTGAAGGCAGCTATCTATAGGAAAGAGCACAAGCAACTGCATGAACAAAGCGACTTTTTTGATGTGGTTTATCAAATTATACTGGAGCGATGGACTAAGAGTAGCACACCACTCCATTGTTTGGCACATTCTTTAAATCCTAAGTAAGTATTATGTGCTTATTTCCTTTTAAAGTATTTAATCTACTTTTTATAGTGTGATAATTTTATAAAATAATACCACACTTTACTTTTAGGTTTTATAGTCCAGAATGGCTGCAAGAGGATCCTAGTCGTGTTGCTCCACACCAAGATGCCGAGATTACAAGGGAAAGAAAAAAATGTCTTGAGAAATATTTTTCAGATGATCGGGCTAGAAGAGATATCAATGTGGAGTATGCCTCTTTTTCAATGTGCTTAGATGACTTTGGAGCTATTGATGCTATGAATGATAGGTTTCACATGGAACCAATGGTGTGGTGGATTGTTCATGGATCTTCAACACCAAATCTCCAATCCATAGCTTTGAAGCTACTTGGACAACCTTGTTCCTCCTCCTGTTGTGAAAGAAATTGGAGTACATATAGTTTCATTCACTCTTTAAGAAGAAATAAGTTAACACCCCAAAGAGCTGAAGACTTGGTATTTGTGCATAATAATCTTCGTCTTTTATCAAGGAAGAGCCCAAGCTACAAAGAAGGTGTTACTCAAATGTGGGATATTGGAGGAGATGGATTTGATAACTTGGGTGAAGAAGGTGTTGGGATGCTTGAAATTGCTAACCTTTCTCTAGATGAACCATCATTGGAGGTTGCTTTATTTACCGGAGAAGACATTACAAATATTGTAGTTGATTGAAACTTTTGTTTTGTTTATTTTTATTTTTCTAGAGTTTAAATTTGAATTTGGTTGATGAATTTGAATTTTTATGTTAATTAAAATATGTTTTCAATTATATATATTGTTATTATTATATTTTAATATAAATTTTTAATTGCCGTATCCATGACGTATCGTATCCTAGTTTTTGGAGATTTGCCGTATCCCCGTGTCGTGTCGTATCGTATCGCCGTATCCGTGTCCGTGTCCGTGCTTCTTAGGAAGTAATCCTATGTATTTGTGACTGCTAGTTGTCAAATTCTAATGTCACTAGGTCTCCTATCAAATTTTCATGGCACAGGATTTTCTTTTCGTAGTTACTGGAGCTCTTTTCGTGGCATGGGAGGGAGGGAAGAGTGAATATGACCCCAAGTTTCATTTTAATTCACCTTCAAGTGTCATCAAGTTGCTCAAAGGCTATATGATTATGAGGTTTGTTGTTTTGTTTAATCTGCATGCTTTACTTGTTTCTACTCTTTCCTAAAAGTGTGAGGCTCTCTCTGTAACTGGACAAGCAGTTTCTACTCTTTCCTTTATAATACCGTTCATCATTTCAGGGACTCTATGGAAGCGAACCGAGTGGTGTAAACCATCAAAGTCAGCCTACGGAAGTTCCAATAACTGAAATTTTGATAATTTTCCACAAAAAGTCAGCCTTGAGAAGTTGACAGAGACATGATGAATTTCGAAGGTCTACTGAGCTTTTGATTTACAAAACATTGATGAGTACCCTTATTTTTTGTTTTGTAAGCAGAAACTTCGTGAACACCTTATTTTTAAGGTACAGGCAACATCGACTGTATACATAATTAATCGAATGGTGTATTGATCATTTGCAAAACTTCCTTTGTGTCATTAATTCGTAAAATGCACTCTTGAGGACTGGTGAATTTACTTTGGCTTTCTCTTATTTTATTGTGTATCAGTTCCCAGTTTTTGCTGTTCCTCTAGAAGGTGTGTTTTGTTTGCCTTCGGTAGCTTTGATTTGGTGTGTGTCGTTAATATCGTTAACCTCGCCTTAAACAAGCAATTCATAAAAGAAGAGGTAACTTGTTTTCAACGTGAAGAAAGAAGTTTCTGGTGACTCGCTCTCGCTCTCTCTCTCTCTCTCTCTCTCTCTCTCTCTCTCTCTCTCTCTCTCTCTCTCTCTCTCTCTCTCTCTCTCTCATCAAACGAATTTGATAGCCTATTGCCAAGCCCCTCTGAAATTTCCAACGGGTTGTTGAATAGATAACTGCTACTGAGTTTGATGTTTGTCAATTTGGTCACTTATTTTTTGCTAGTTCTCTCTCTTCATCTTTCACCCTCTTCTTCTTTTTCCAGATAACTCAAACAACCACAAAAATTCCAACTTGGAATTTCTTATTAATTAGCATTTTATGATTGTTGAATTTAGCAGATATCAGTTTCTTCATCACATTACCCAACTGAGATGGGAAATAAGGTAGATAAAAAGTAAGAAATCTGTAACGTGCCCTTTTTATGTTTTTTTTTTTTTTTAAATTTATGAAATATTACTCAGGTCAAAAGCCCAAACACTTAATAGGGCATCGAAGTAATTTAATAATCAAAATTAAATTCAATAGGATCAGTTGTCATTTTTTGGGTTTTTTTTTTTGTTTATAGAAATTAAATAGTGTATGATTTATTTATAGTTTTAGTGCTAAAAATGGGTATATGACTAAATATCTATATTTTTTTTTCCCTTAGCCCTTTATGAATTTAGGAGTTAGTGTTTTCGATTTTTGATATTGGAAAAAATAAAATTAAAGGATTGAAAAAAAGAGCCAAAGCGATAGATTGGTAATGATTATTACTTAGTTGAAAATAAGAGTTTAAGAAGGAGGAGACATGAATTTCTATTTCTTTTATTGTTGCTGTTACAATAGAGAAAAAGAAAAAAAAACAAAGTAAAACTGTAATAATTGATGTACACAAGTGCCTGGAACCCAGGCCAAAAGTAGAAGTTAAAGTGCAGCAAACCAAGGCTGCCAAGCTCATCCTTGTGTAAACGTCCTGCGCGGGTTTTATATATACAATATTTAACATATTAATATACGTTAAAAAAAATTGGGGGCCCTAAAAAATTAGAGGCACAAAGAACTAATGTAGAACCGAAATTTCGTACGTAATACCTTGATCCTTGATTTTAATACTTAGAATTAGTAAATAAATCTCCATAGTCAATAGAACTAAATTTAAGTAATACGCATGCATCATACCTCCATCTAGAGGCGGACAAAAAAATTGTTGTCACCGGTAAACAAAGGCAGCTTTACCCTAGTGATTGGCGTGGAGTTGGAAATTCGGATACATTATTTATATAACTGGCTTGGATACTTTTCTTTTGGTGGAGCAGTTGACTTGGAGTTTTCCTTGATGACTTACTCGCTATAGAAACAGGCTAGAAGAAGGGTAAAAGCACAAAGCAAAAATCTAGTGACATACAGTTTCAGTTTTATTAATATTAATTTTTTATGAAAAAAATGTACAAAGCTCAACTCAAACAACTAAACGAAATATCAAGGTGAATTGATCTGGAGATAATTATTTATCATTTTTTTTGTTACATTAAAAGGGATCGTTAACCTAAGATTTCCTACCATCTCTCTAGACAACAGTAAACATAAACTTGATTTAAAAGTTGGCATAACCAAATAAGAAAAGTACGTATAATATACTAGCCACTCTTTGGCCATGGTTTCCTTGTTGGAGATTTATGCACTACATCTTGTTGGAGATTCATCCACGCCTCAACAAGTCGTTAATCTTGTCTTGTATGGTAAGGTCAAGAAAGTCTGGGACACCCACCAGCCCCAGATTAGATATCTTTTTCTAATATGTCAACTTGTCACTTTAAAATATAATGTCCCTGTTATGCATCTTAAAATTGACTTGGAGTTTGCCTTGAAGACTTACTCAGCATATAAACTGGGCAGAAGAAACGGAACACCACAACACAAACAATCATCCTCCAATCAGTTCTTGTTCATAAACCCTGCTGTCAACCATTTTCTAAAGCTCAAAATAATGGCTCATGCGCTCATTTCCTTGCTGCTAGAACGGTTGGCCTCGACAACCTATGAATACATAGGAGGAGGGGTGAAACATGTTTTGAACGTTAAGGAAGATGTTGAGAAATTCACTCGGACTCTCCGAGTTATTCGAGCTGTGCTTGAGGATGCAGAGCAACGCCAAGTGACGGATCAAGCTGTCAAAATCTGGTTGGATGAGCTCAAAGATATATCCTACCAGATGGTGGATGTGCTGGATGAGTGGAACACAGACATTCTCAAACAACAAGTTGAGAAGCAAGAAAGAGAACAAAATGCTCTTGTTCCCCCCACTAAGAAGGTACGTTTCTCTGATTTCTTTTCATTTGGCAAAGTCAGTCCGGTGATTCTTGGCCGTGACATTGCTCTGAAAATAAAAGATCTGAATGATAAGTTAACTGAGATTTATGAGGAAAGAAAAAAGTACCAGTTTCTAAGCAAAGAATTAGGCATTCAACAACCTCAACAACCTCAACGGCCTCAAACTGCATCTTTTGTCGATATATCTGAGATATTTGGTCGAGAAAATGAAAAAAAAGTTTTGATAACAAACTTGTTGAGTGATAGTAGTGCGGAAGGGAAGGGGCTCCTTATCATCCCTATTGTAGGGATGGGAGGCATGGGAAAGACCACTTTGACCCAACTAGCCTATAATGAAGACAATGTTAAAGCCCATTTTGAGATCAGAAAATGGGTTTGTGTGTCAGACCCTTTTGATGAGATTAAGATTGCCAAAGCCATTAGTGGTAATGACAACCCAAGTTCAAATGAATTGGATGAGGTCTTGCAATGTATGTCTGAATCCATCCAGGGCAAAAGGTTTCTTCTTGTCCTGGATGACGTGTGGACTGAAAACCGTCAAAAGTGGGAGCTTTTAAAGGTACCACTAATGCAAAACGGTGCTAAAGGCAGCATAATATTGGTCACCACAAGAAAAATAGAGGTTGCTAATATGATGAGAGCAACACCAAACATGATCAATCTGGAAGGGTTGAGTGATGAATATTGTTTGGCAATCTTCAATCATATGGCCTTTCCTGATGGGGATGTAGATGAGTCTAAGGCATTTGAAGATATTAGTAAGAAAATTGTAAAGAAGTGTAAAGGTTTGCCTCTTGCTGCAAAGACTTTAGGTAGTCTCATGCAGAATAAGAGAACGAAAAGAGAATGGAAAGAAGTTTTGAATAGTAAGATATGGGATCTAGAGAAGGTCGAGCAAGAAGTTTTCCAACCCTTATTCCTAAGTTATTATGATTTGTCCCCAACAATTAAATGTTGCCTTTTATATTGTGCTATTTTTCCTAAAGATTACCAGTTTAAACGAAATGATTTGATTAAACTTTGGATGGCACAAGACTATGTTATTTCGAAAGGGAATAAAGAAAAGGAAATAACGGGTGATGCAGTTTTTGACAACTTAGTGGCCCGATCATTTTTCCAAGATTTTGAGAAAAATCGGAACACTGGTACAATTAGAAGTTGCAAAATGCATGATATTGTGCACGACTTTGTGCAATTTCTCACCAAGAATGAGTGTTTGATTATGGATCACACAGAGTGTGCTACTAGCGAATCAAAGTTATTGGGTGATAAGGTTCGTCATTTGACCTTGAGATATTTTCTTGATGGTCCACTTGCTATCTCATCCAACAATTGCCAAAAGCTTCGCACGCTTGCAACTTTTGATTCAAGAATTACTACAATAGACTCAAATTTAATTTTACAATTGAAATGTCTTAGGACATTAAATTTGAGTGGTAATTCCATGAAAGAACTCCCAGAGGAGATTGGTGAATTGAAACATTTGAGGCATATTGATTTGTCTTTCAATTGTATACTGGAGAAATTACCAAACACTATTTGTGGTTTGTACAATTTGTCAACCTTGCGCCTTGCGTGGTGCTCTAAACTTAAAAAACTTCCTGAAAACATGGGAAACTTGATTAACTTAAAGCATCTTTATGTTAAGGGGTGTGATGATCTGGAGTCGTTGCCAAAAGGAATAGGGAGATTAACAAGTTTGCAAACACTAGATGTGTGTCGGTGTGGTGGCGACAAGGATGAAGCATTCCAAATTGGGGATCTAAGAATGTTGAACCTTGAGGGAAGTCTTGCAATATGCCTTGTGGGGGATGCGACAGATAAGAGCGAGGTTGAGAAAGCACAATTGTGGGACAAAAAGCTATTTCATCTGGCTGTTGCTTTTGAATGGCAGACGAACAGTAATAGTAGTAGTGTAGAAATACAGAATGCCTTACGACCGCACCCAGATTTGGAATCTTTAGGCTTTTGGTATCATAATGGCACCACGTGGCCCAATTGGATGCAGTCTTTACAGAATTTGAGATTCCTTTGTGTTTGTGAGGGGACACAGTGGGAACTTTGGCCTCTTGGGAAATTGGAGTGCCTTGAAAGACTGACCATATACGAGATGAAAGGAGTGAGAAAGGTCGGTGTTGAATTTTTGGGATTAGAAGATCAAACCTCATTCAGAATCAGATCACCCCAGATATCATTCCCAAAATTGAAACAACTCAACTTTCACCACATGTGGAATTGGGAAGAGTGGGAAGGCGTGGAAGAGTGGACGAAAGAGGATTCAAAAATTACAATCATGCCATGCCTTTCTAAGTTAGAAATGGAATGGTGCCCTTTACTAAAAGCACTGCCAGACTTCCTCTTCAAAACCCCACTGCAGACTCTTCGCATCCCCGGATCTAAGAGACTTTTAGAGCGTTACCAAGAAGGCAATGGAGAGTGGGCTAAGATTTCTGCTACGAACCCAAACATCCGCATTATCAGGTAATTGAGCTCTAGCAATCTCTTAATTATTTACATACTTATGTATGAATTCCAACTATCATCATAAATTTTGTGAACACCTTATTTTTAAGGTACATGCAATTGAGATTATCGACTGTATATATAACTAATCTACTGTTGTATTGATGATTTGCAAAACTTTCTTTGTGTCATTAATTCGTAAAATATACTCTGAGGAACTACGTACTTTAGTAGGTCTAGATTGATTAATTTCTGTTGAATTCCTTTCGTTACTGGGCTTGGGCCCCCATTTATCCCCCCCAAAAAAAAGGTTCATCACTTGAGATAAAGACTCTAATTATTTATGTTTGGTGTACGAGTGTTCAGGTGCTGGTAATTCACCGTACGAAACTGAAACTAACTCAAAATAATAATCACATATTGTTTTTTATTTTGTTTATAAAAATCCACATTTCCGGCAGGTAATTGAGCTCTAGCAATCTCTTATTTACATACTTATGTATCAATTCCAACTATCATCATATTTGTTTCCTTCAAAATTTTCAGATACAGATGATGGTGACTCGCTAGGCACATTTATAACCTTGAAGGTATTTTTCTTCCTACTAAAACTATAAGTAATTGTTCGCATATATCATGATTTTTCTATGAAGAGGATTTTTCAAATGAGTAAGAAAGGTGCTTTGATGTTTGTTTTGTTAAATCTCTGGAGTTAATTTTCAATTAGCTAGTATTAATAAATTCATTTACTTGTTATGCCACACGAGGTTTCTTGTTTTGTTTAATCTGCATGCTTTAGTTGTTCCTCAAAAAATTTAATTCCCGAATTGAAAAATGTCTAGGAGAACTGATTGCAAGAAGCAAATTAATTGATCAACTATGTATGTGTCATCATTTCAGAGACTGCTGAAGCAAACAGAGTGATGTAAACCATCAGAAGTCAGCCCACGGAAGTTCCCATAACTGAAATTTTGATTATTTTCACCACTGCCTTGAGAACTACTTGACAGAGACATGGTGAATTTGGAAGGTCTACTGAGCTTGATTTACAAACATTGATGCTTGCACTCATTTTTTTGTTCTGTAATAAACTTTGTGAACACCATATATTTAAATATTCTACTGGTGTATTGATCATTTGCAAAACTTCCTTTGTGTCATTAATTCGTAAAATGTACTCTGAGGAACTGGTGAATTTGGGTTTGCAATTTACCTTGGCTTTCTCTTGTTTTATTGTGTATCAGTTCCCAGTTTTTGCTGTTCCTCTAGAAGGTGTGTTTTGTTTGCCTTGGGTAACTTTGATTTGGCGTGTGTTCTTAAGCTAGAAAAGTCGTTAATATCGTTAACCTTGCCTTCAAGTTCAACAACTAATTCATAGAAGAAGAGGTAACTTGTTTTGAACGTGAGGAAAGAAGTTGAACAATTCGTTGGCAATCTCAAAGCTATTCAAGCTGCGCGCGCTTGAGGATGCAGAGCAAATGCAAGCAACGAAGGCCAGTGTATACATTTTATTGCAACTTGAAATTAAGGTCTGAATGATGGGTTAACTGTGATTTATGAGGAAAGAAAAAAGTATGAGTCGTTAAATTTTAGATTTTAGTTTTCAATTTTTTTCCTAGAGTATAGAGGAAAATGAGAACGAGAATGGAAGTGAGGATGAGATTGAGAGAGAGGATGGGAAGGAGGAGTAACAAACGGACCCTAATCTACTGTGAGAAACATATCTTTCATTCCTCTAAGACCTATTTTGATGGAAAAACAACGTATGAATGATGAGAAAAATCTTAAGCATGAAACAGAACAAAGGTCATCACTGATACTGTATCGCGAACAAAATTGTGCTGCGGACGTTTATGAGCTTGCTTCCCTGGTCTGCATATATTTGATGTGGCGCCTTGTCCAATCTCTCATATTTCAGCTGCTGATGCCATTATATTTTAGCTCCTGGTCCACATACTACATGGATTTATCAGAAAGTAATTAGTTTCAAATTAATTCTTAATCATCATTTTTGAAAATGGAAAGAAGCAATTAGAGGGGAAGGTGGTATGTTCTTTTCTACATCATATGAATAGTGAAATGCATTGAGTGTTTTATGATCTAACACCTGATAAACATATATCTGCATTGATCTAAGACCTTATTTTAATACCACAAACAGAATTTAATCTTACTCCCTCTTCTGGCTTCACTTTTACTTCTACCTCCTGCTTTATTCTGCCTTGGTCATGGTAAGAAAAAAGAAAGAGCCATAAAAGAAGACAACAAATTTTTTTTATTTCATCCATGTAAACTGGGATGATGTTTAGTCCTGCAAATTTAGCATAAATAAATTGAGTTAGTCTGTATTATTAATAAATATGTATTTTGTTTTATTAGTATTAGAAGTGACAAGATAATGAGAGATGGCTCATTCGGCCAAAAAGCCCAAAAGGATGTCGATGGCCCATTACGCCGAGATTTTTGTTTTATGAGTACATGAATTCTATAGTGAGGGCCTTATATATGGCCCTTAGGTGATGTCTTATCTTTTAACCGTTGGATCAAATTGATTAGCCATTGAATAAAATTGGTTAATTTGATGCAACGATTAAGAAATAAGACCTCACCTAAAAGCTATATAGAAGGCCCTCACTATAGAATGACTCTTTCTGAGTAACCTTGCAGCTCAAGAGATGGGCTAGTGCCTCAAAGAGACTGTAACGAAGGAGTTATAAATTTATGATGAGGGGTTATAATAAAGGCATCCCGAATAGCTATCTGATCAATTATAGAGTTATTATTGGACAACTATTTGACGGCAGGGTTGAACGCATCAGTACATTGTTCACCCCTCAACATAAACCCCTAGTGCCACCTTCCTTCCTTACCCATATGGTAAACCCAAACACATGGTACAAATTAGTACCCCCATTGACAAACTTTATTGGTCTGCCATTAGCCAAAAGCCACTTTGCCAAATAGTCCATCTCTTGCCACCCGTACTATATATCTGGTCATAGACCATTAGAATGTCGAACGGATCATGTGATAGAGAGAAAAAGAAAAAGAGAGAGAAAGAGGCCTTCCTTATCAGCTGGCTAGCGATATATTGTGGTCAAGCAGAATCTGCCTGTTCACGCGCAAACCGTACTTGGGTACGGTGAGGGGCGGTGCGACTCAGTCAGTCAACTAAGAAATTTGTTTTTTTTTCTCCCATTGCATGCATGTTTCAAGGTTGTTGTTGGTGACAAAGGGCCATTTCTTTCCATGGATTGGATATGAAGAGAAGAGACAAACCAGCTGGCTGGCAGTCAAGCTTAGCTTGAGACAGCTGTTTTTGAAACTAGGTGACTAAAAACAGTGAAGGCTTTGACCTACAAACCATGTTTTATAATATATTTCTAGCTTCATGTATTATTCTATGTTGTTGGTACAAGTGTTAATTCACTCAAAATATATATATGTATACACGTGTGCGTTTATGTTTCCATACCAAGTCTATTTCGTGTACTTTGTGTGTTGTGATGTGCCCACAACAGGTCCACTCATGCAAAGTTTTGACCTGTTTTTCTGGTCCCGAATCAAATGCAAAAGACTCATATCTCATATGATTGTGTACTGTTTCTCTGTTAATTCAAAATTAAAAAAATTAAAAAAAAAAACTAAAAGAGACTACTAAGAAAAGTGTATTGACACTAAGAGACTACTAAGTAAACTAATGAAGAATGGAGTCATAATTTCAAAATAAATTGGACTAAACTCACTTTACGTATAAATTTAAATAAGTTCGAAACTTTTGTAGAGTCGTGTTTATTTTTTGAAATACAAACTTTGCATGATTTTACATGATGAATTATAGTGCTGACTGCTAGTATGAAAAACATCATACAATAGACCTAACAAGTTCAATTATATTTTTAGCATTCTAATTAATAAGACTTCAAATTAATTGGCGACTTAATCTGAAACCACCTTGATATCTCATTTATGATTTGAATAACCAAATTCTGATTGATTCTCAATCAAACGAATAATTTTTTCGTTATAATGATTATAGTACCATGCGTTATGTCGATGTGGCATTATTGAACCACTCAAAATGTAGTAGCATTATACATAAAATATATATATAAAAACATATATCACTCGCTGTGTACACATTACAATTTGACTAGATTAATAAAACTACAACGGCATGTCACGTTATAGAAAAATCATGTATACAATTACATGTATAAATTATTAGTTTATTAATAAGTTCGAATAACCGAGATTTTATACCCTGTCCTGTTTGTAAAACAACCATTTCTAAGAATGACATGTCACATACATAAAAATATGTTCATACATAAAAGTGAAAACAACAGCAACAGTACATGTACTGTGTGAACATCATCAGAAAAAAAGAAGAAAAAAACTCTGTAAACATCATCACGTGGCATTATTTGATTGGAAAAAATTAATATGCACATGCGCTAATTGACAGCATCTTCCCACTTACGTAACTACTTGGAAACCTCGCTCCAGCAACCCCTACCCTAATGCTTTAATAATCACCGCATCTACATACTGACGTACTTGTATATATCTGAAGCACCAAATCCATACTCATCACACTCAAATTTCTTCCTTCGATCAAAGCTCTAAACAAAACCAACAAATTTTACTAAACCCCCCATCGTTAATGGAACCACCGGCTGCCGATTGCCACCACGTCCCTTCTTCGGCACGATACAGAGGCGTTCGCAAGCGAAAATGGGGCAAATGGGTGTCTGAAATCCGCGAGCCAGGGAAGAAAACTCGGATATGGCTCGGGAGCTACGAAGAGCAAGAAATGGCTGCCGCCGCCTATGATGCGGCGGCATTGCACCTGAGAGGACGTGGCGCGGTGCTGAATTTTCCTGAACTGGTTGATAGCCTGCCGAGGCCGGCGAGTTCTAGCCCGATGGACGTGCAATTGGCGGCTCAAGAGGCTGCGTTGAGGGTAAGGAGGCTGCGAATGGGGGCTGTTTCGACGGAGGCCGCGGGTGGCTCGTCCTCGCCCAGGGGCTTCAGCTCAATGCCTGTGACGGTGGGGCTGTCGCCGAGTCAAATCCAGGCTATTAACGAGTCGCCATTGGACTCGCCGAAGCTGTGGATGCAGTACATGTACAGGGCTCATTGCCATGAGGGTCTGTCGTTGTTAGGGGACGACATGTCGTGTGTTGAGTATCATGATGAGGAGGTTGAGTTGGGGGAGTGTGAGAGTATGCAGCATTTGTCCATATGGGACTCCTACTTATGATCCCTTAACTAATTAGTTTATTAATTATACGTATACTTGAGACAAAGCAGGTCACCTTTTTTAGTTTTTATTTTGGAAAAATGAAAACTAATATTGTATCCAAATATTCACGCAAAAAAGAAAGTAGTATAATCTACATGATTAAGAGCATTTCCTCGTGCAAATATTGCCTGTATAAAAAGTATCTCCCATGGTGTCCTGTATTTGTGAGTTTAAGGGAAAAAAAATAAGTTAATACAATCATTTTGACACTGTGGGCGGAGCCACCAAAGGACCAAGGTGGGCCCAGTCCCCCCTCAATTTTTTTTTTCTTTCTCAGTGTATACTTATGTATGCATACACAAATCGGGTGTTTTGGGTTATTTGTTTCTCTGGATAATTTAATCCCCCTTGTAGCATTTAGTTCTTGTTCGCTTTTGTGCTTTTGCTTTGGTTTTTCTGTTTTGTAGCTTGTGTTTCCTCGTGATGTTATCTCTCTTCATCTTTTGTTTAACTTTGGGATTTATGAATATTTTTTGTATTTTTTTTACGGCCTGAATAGTGTAGATGATAAGATTAATCTTCAACGATTTTTAAATTTAAAATTCATAATAATTATATAATTGTAATGAATGGATATATTATTAATCAATATAAAATGATAGTATGAAGTGGGCCAAAATGAGTAGTTATGTAGTATTAACTAATTAACTAGTTAGCGCTTGAACCATTAAATAAAATGAGAAATCTCTAATTATTTTTAAAAAAATTATAAAGGCCCTCCATCTAATATGAAATCCTGGCTTCGCCACTGTTTTGACATAGACATGAATTGCATGTGTCTTCCTTATTATGTATACTATCTTTATCAATATGTCTTTTAAAAGGAGCAAAAAACATTAGTACATTTTATTTTCCTTCTCCTGCTTATTTATTATCAGTTTCATCATATTACTTCATTGCAAACAGTAAACTTAAGTAATAAACAAGGACAAAAGGAGCAAAAAAATTCACATATAAATTGTAAAATGCATATATTTGGTTTTCCCTTATGATTATTGTTGGGTAGATTCTCCACTTTCTTGTCAGATTTTTGGTAGCATTCTTGTGGGGTAGCTTTTTACAAAATAAAGAAACATAATAATAATTACAAGAGAGTGGAAGAGCGCTTTGCCATATACAGATGACTATTCCCATGCAATCCGACAGGATAATCGGATAAAGACAATCCACCACTAATATGTACACCTCTCTTTTCTGGACTTTTCTTGTGTTTTGTTATTATAAAGTAGCTAGAGA
Organism: Prunus salicina; assembly: GCA_020226455.1. NCBI lineage: Eukaryota > Viridiplantae > Streptophyta > Magnoliopsida > Rosales > Rosaceae > Prunus > Prunus salicina. The sequence goes on from CM035341.1 coordinate 53,382,551, forward strand.
TTATGAATGAATATTGAAAATGCACAATTGCCTTTGACAGAGCTAAGGCAGGAAATGGGAGGGAAATGGAGGGTGTTCCTGAAAGAGCTTAGGAAGGTGGGCTACGTAGCAGCGCCAATGGTGGCTGTCACGGTGATGCAGTACCTTATACAGGTTGTTTCGGTGATGATGGTTGGACATGTTGATCAGCTCTCGCTTTCCGGGGTCTCTATTGCCACCTCTTTCACCAATGTTACTGGCTTCAGTCTTCTTGTAATGTCCTCTCTCCCTTTTTCTCCTTTGACTTCAAGCCATGCAACTTGTTCATATTTTAAGGTCTTGTCTCCCTTCAATTTCAAACAACTAGCTTCAATCATGATTTTTGGTCTTCTTCCAAACACTTAATTTATACTCAAAGCTAGGAAACTCAAGCATCTTGTTTAAATCATAAATTTCGTTCGGGGGACTTGTTTACTTAGTTGCCAAGTTACCTTAATTTAATTCCTCATGATAATTGATCCTTAAAAATGTTGCAGTTTGGTATGGTTGGTGCATTGGAGACTCTATGTGGACAAGCATATGGCGCAGAGCAATATCAAAAGCTTGGAATTTACACTTACACATCCATCCTTTGTCTCTGTTTGGTCTGTGTCCCAATATCTCTACTATGGATATTCACAGACAAAATCCTACAATTGATAGGCCAAGACCCTCTGATCTCAAATGTAGCCCACAAATACTCACTCTGTCTCATCCCTAATCTCTTCTCCTACGCCGTACTTCAATCGCTTGTTCGATATTTCCAGACACAGAGTTTGATTCTTCCAATGCTGTATAGCTCTTGTGCAGCTCTGTGTTTGCATGTACCTCTTTGTTGGGGTCTCACCTTTAAACTCAAACTAGGAAGCATTGGAGCAGCATTAGCTATAAGCTTCTCTTATTGGTTTAATGTGCTTTTACTTGGGTTTTACATGAAGTATTCTGTAGCATGTGAAAAGACTCGTGCACATGTGCTTTCAATTGAGGTCTTTCTAAACATTAAGGAGTTCTTCCGCTTTGCTGTTCCTTCAGCTTTAATGGTTTGGTAATCATTTTCTGTTTTCTTCCTCACTCTAAGAAGATTGTAGTCTTATTGTACACACACACACACACACGAGCGCTCAAGCGCCAACTGGTTCGTAAGTTAATACGATGTTAATCACTTGTTTGGGCTCACTCCACAATGTCTTCTCATAATTCAAATCGTTCATCATTCCAAGATCACCCTTGCAAAAGTTTAGCCGAATCAGAAATCATTTAGCCATTTGATTATTATCTTGAATCTTGTCATTAATTATATAAAGTATTATATTCATCTATTTATTTTATTACAGTTAGATGACTATATGGTGTCTAATTGAGCTAATTGTTTTTTGCAATGGTGATCTTTGAATGATAACCTAAAATTCGGAACATGATATGACGCTATCTAGTGGGCCCAAACAAATGGTTAGTGTTGTACTTTATTAACCGGTTAGCGCTTGAAGGCTCCTCTATATATGTAATGAAATGTTCTGTTCCCATATAGTGAATATCGTTTGTTGATTAGATTATATCATGAATGTCTAATCTGTATTGTGTTTTTCTTTATTTGACCTGCTACACATTTGTAGCCTTGAATGGTGGTCCTATGAGGTGCTTATATTGCTTTCTGGGATTTTATCAAATCCAAAATTGGAGACTTCAGTGCTTTCTATATGGTAATGTTTCCTTCATGTATAATTTGTTCAATACATTATGGAGATTTTGCTTCTGATTTTTCCATCTCCACTGTGAGCAGCTTTACAATTACATACTTGCACTACTTCATACCATATGCGTTTGGAGCCACAGCAAGGTTTGCTCCTAACCTGTTCCTGGAAAACACCAACAGAAAATCTTCATATTCTTCTACAATTTTTTCAAAGAATACTTTGCCAATTTCGTAGCACTCGGGTTTCAAATGAGTTAGGAGCTGGGAATCCTCAGGCTGCTAAAGTCACAGTTTGTGCTGTCATGGTTCTTGCAATGGTGGAAATGATTGTTGTAAGCACAGCTCTTTTATCTTACCGCCATATTCTAGGATATGCATTCAGCAGCGACAAGGAGATTGTGAAGCGTATTGCAGATATGGCTCCTCTTATTAGTCTCTCAATTGTTACGGATGGGTTACAAGCCGTCCTTTCAGGTTTGTTTCCCAAACTTTCTCTCACTTTCAATCCTTCTTTAGAGGGTAATTGGTGCCTTTAGGAACTCGGAACACACCAGGCTGAGATGTACAAAAGACGTGCAATAGGCAGTAGAGCGGAGAAGGGCTCATGGCTGATTGTGATGCAAGTGGTGTGACCGCAGAGGGCTCTAGTGTTATAGAATTCCTCATTTTCAATATTCATACAGGGCCTCCTAAATCTCATAGACGGACCTAGGAGGCTGATATCTTCGCTTCCGAATAGACCTTTAATGTTTGTTTTTATTTCAATTAGGGGTTGCTAGAGGAACTGGATGGCAGCACATAGGTGCATATGTAAATCTTGGTGCATATTACCTCGTTGGCACTCCGGTGGGTGTGGTGCTGGCTTTTCTAGCACACTTAAGAGCAGAAGGGCTTTGGATCGGATTACTGACAGGGTCTGCTGTTCAAGCTCTCTTGCTAGCTCTGAAAACAAGTCTCACAAATTGGGAAAAGCAGGTTCCATCTCCAAAACTGAAATTTTATTAGTTCTCTTAAAAGCTAGAGTTGCAGAGTTCAGCACGCTGTAGAATATTTCTGAATCAAATTGAAATGTTCAGTAAAGCTTATACGGAAATATGCAGGCATCAATCGCAAGAGAGAGGATAACAAACGAGGTCTTACCTAGAGTGGAACCAGTTGGATAAGAGAAAAGGAGAATAAGTTCTGTAACTGTCTCATTCCATTTTACGCATTTAGTGGAAATATTGTTGAATTATTAGCCAAGATGATGTGCATTGGGCTTACATGTTCAACCAAACCTAAGGATTTTCAGAAATAGAAGTTTAAAAGGGTCCATATACCAAGTTCGTGATGCTAATAATACCAAGAAACATTAACCAAAAATATAAGAATAGTGATTTGCAACGTAACTGCAGTTCACTAGTAGCATAAATAACAGTTGTTTGCAACTAACCGAAGCTGAGAAGTAAACGCATCAGCAAAGAAGACCCATCTCCTATCAACGCAATCTTCTGGCTTCCCTCTCAGACTCGAGCAAGGTAAGGATATCCCCCTCCCTCACTGGTCCCTTGACATTCCTCATGATGAAACGATTCTGGTCATCCAGAAACTTGACTCTCACTTGAGTCACCTGCCCTCGAGATCCAGTCCGACCCATAACTTTCACCACCACAGCATGCTTGATCGTGGATTCCATTCGTCACCTAAACAATAAAAGGAATAACTAGGAAAGTAAATTCTTTATTTTGTTAAAAGTCTACAACTATTTCACTTGCTGCTACAAGAAGAAACAAAATGCAAGCACGTCTACTAGTACAGACATTTAAGAGGGTTGGTGAAAAGGAAAGCAAAAATGTTGAAAGACCATTCTAACAAGCAAGAGGAAAACCACCAAAACAGAGCAAAGAACTCAACAGAGTATCATAAATTCAAGGCATTTTCCAACAAACGAATCTGTGAAAAATATCAGAACTATATAGTAGCCCCTCAAATTGGTTTAGACATACACTGAAAGTCCATAGCACATTGTTCATCAAAGTGAAAGCTAATAAAAGCCAACGACAGGCTACCAAAAATGGATTACGCTTTGAAGGCAATAATCTCTTAATATGATTGTTAACAATATATGCTAAATTTTTTTGCACATTTGGGATGTATCCCGGATTATCACCCGGATACATCCCAAACAAAAAATCACTTATGACTTGATAGAACCAAAAGTTCAATGAAGTCAAAAGCAGCTTTAAGCACTATGCATATGTGTGTTTGGTTGTGGTCAGAGCTTTATGTACCCAAAACATGAATTTAATCACTTCAAATTGCGTAGGAATATAATGAACTCAATAATTTTACAAAAGGCCCAAAAAATAGGGAGTAAATCGTTCAACAAAAAAGGCAAACAGAGATGCAAGTTGCAGAGCATAAATTCAATATCAAGAAAAATGTAATTAGAGACTGGAAAAAACAATATATAAAATTGATTATACAGGGAACAGAAAGAACTCACCTTCAGCGGAAAGGTCTTAGTCACAGGTTTCTTCAATGGAAAAACCGATCAGATTGAGAAGGTGAGAGGAGGGATGGTGGCGGCGTCTGCGTGTAGCTTGAAACGTGAAGGAGAGAAAAGAATTAAAAAATAGGGTGCGTATACTTTTTACGGGAAACTTACACGAAGACGTTTAATTTTTACTTCTGACTAAGGTGTAAAATATCGAGAGTTTCATAAATATTGATGGTCCAAAAATACGGATATATCGATGGAAATATCGAGAAAATATCGATATCGATAAAAATTGAATAAAAATCACGGAAATTGTGAGAAAAACTTGGAATTTTTATTGAAACTTTAGAGGATGTTTATTTAGTCAATTGTCTATTATTTTATCACAAAAAATTGGAATAAAATGCATGGCATGGTGGGTTAAAGTGATTTAAGTTGATTATACAAGGACCTAATAAACACCGTATCTTTAGAAAATATGTAGTAATTAGTGAAAGAAAATTAAACGCACCATAATTTTTTAGTTATAATAATTTACTATAATATATTGCATATGATAAGATATATGAGCTTGACAAATTATATATATATATATATATATATGAGTAACTTAGTACCACATAAAAAAAACAAAAATAATATATATATATATATTTAAAATATCAAATTTTTTAGGTCCAAACCCAACTATTTCATTATACCAACAAAAAGCCCAAATTTCCCAAGTCCATTGCCCAAGTCCAACAAGCCATTTTTTAATATCCCTAATCCTATCCTATCAAATCTCACTTCTCACTTCACTCTCTGTCTCTCACATACTCTCTCTCTTTTCCTCTCAGATTCTTTTAACTCTCTTTTTCTTTCTATCTTCTCTCTTCCTCGTCTTTTCCTCTTGGTTCTTTAACTTCTTTTTTTCTTTTTTCTTTCTTCTGTCTTTTGCCTCCTTTCCTCTCAGTTCTTTTTTCTTCTTTTTCTCTTATTATTTATTTCTTCTCTCTTTTTCTTTCTCCTCTCATTTCGTCTTTATTTTCTTTCTTCTTCCTCTCTTTCTCTGATTTTCTATTACTCTAATTTTTTTTTTCTTGGTTTTATGTTTCTCTCTCTCTCTCTCTCTCTCTCTCTCTATATATCTCTTTCTTTGCAACTCTCTTTTTCTATTTCTCTCCTCTTCATTTTTTTTCCCTTCATGTTTTGTTTCTCTGTACATATATGTGTTCATCTTGTAGATCTGGGTGAAGTTCTTGGAGATCTGGGTTAAGTTCTTGTAGATCTGGGTAAAGAGCTTGTAGCTCTGATATGATATTTCATATTTTCTATGATTTTGGGCTGATGATGGTACTGATAATATCGATAATAAAATGCTTGATAATATCGCACCATTTCTCAACCAATTTCATTTATTTTTCAGTTTCAATCGCGATATTATCGATAATATCACGATATATTGCCCAAATAAAGAAAGAACGAGTACGAAATTATCGCCTCCGACATTATCGCGATAATATCGACGAAAATATCGATGTATTGATGATAATTAAGTGGATATGGCTTAAAATATCGCTCATTCAAAAAAACGATATTATCGGCGAAATATGGCCGATAATTTCAATATTTAAGACTATGTTTCTAACCAAAAATATATTTCCTATTAACCATCGACTCTTGATCGGTGCATAATTACATATCCTTTTGTACCCTTCTAACTTATGATTTGGTTATGTTTTTGAGTTAAACTTGTGCTTTTAATAAGTTTTGTGTTTGTTTTAGTGTAATAAGCTTGAGACTCATTAAATGCATTTTGGAGACAAATTAGCCCAAAACGGTGTCTGCAGATCATTCAATTTCACGGATTAACCTGTACTTGCTCAAGAAGAACCAGATAATGAGCCATACATCATTGGAAAGATACGGAAGTCTAGTTTCTGTACCATTTTACGGTTCATGATTCTGAGTCTTCTAGAGGAAGTTATACATGATCTAGTAGCTCAAGGTCAAAATTCGGCAGCATCTGCATTACTGGGCCACAAATGACATTTGAAGGTCTTCCCAATTTTTCCTTGAGTTGGGCTGCATATGCTTGGAAAGATAAGACAAAGGGCTTGAAGATCCATATTTTTCCAGAATTTTATGAATGTATTAACAAGCCCAAAACGAACCCAAAAGAAGAGTGCAATGCATTGTCATGGATGACATATGTATGATGAAGTGCACTATCTAGTGGGAGTTGTTGGTGAAGTGCACTAGCCAAAAGAATGAGTTTCTAATTACAAGCACTATCTAGTGGGAATTGTTGGTGAAGTGCACTAGCCAAAAGAATGAGTTTCTAATTACAAGTGCTATCTAATGGGAGTTGTTGGTGAAGTGCACTAGCCAAAAGATGAGTTTTTAATTACAAGTGCTATTGGCATAAACCATATTCAATTCAAATATTCCCCTTCCATTCTCCCTATAAATAGCACTCCAATTCTAAACACAACATCATTCACAATTCATCTCATTCACTTCATCCTTCCACAAACACTCCATTCATCCCCAAAACACCAAAATAGCTTCAACAAGCCTCCATTTCAATTCCTTACGAATTTCCTCTTTCTTTTCCATCACCACTCACCCACACTCATCCCAAATCACCGCTTTAGTTGCCATACTCTAGATGTGAGGAAGCTCTTGGAGCAGCATTAGACGTGGAGAAGCACTTGGAGAAGCCTTGGACACCACAAACAACTTCAGAAATGGGTTTTTCTACTCTTGTTGCATTCATTATGTTTTCTCATTTCTGTTTAAGTTTCATTTCCATTATGAGTAGCTAAATTCATAACTAGGGCTTCGATGTAACCAAACATGAATATTCTGGGTTTATAAGTTAAAGTTTTGAGTTTCAAGTTTGATTCATGATTCATGTTCTTATTCATTATGCTTATCAGTTAATATGCTTGTTTGGATGATTAATCACCATTAGAACTTGTTTATTAGCTATCTTGGTTTAAATCAAAAGTAGACACCATGCTTTGATTCGAATTGAACTATGAATAAGAAAAGTATGTATGGACATTCGACAACAGGGATTAGATACATGCTTGGTTGTTTAAATTGTTCTTCTATGCTTAATGGGTTCATAATGCTTAATTTAGGTTAGACAACAAATGATCAAGTTAGGGAATTAGGAACACAAGGTTAGTGTTGCGTCGATTCAGCTGCACCAAAATAGATTCAGCTGCATCCTCAACTTGTGATACTCGCAAGTGCACAACCCGTTGGTAGTTTAGCATATGTAAGTGCGAGGTCGATCCCACGAGGATTGATGATAGATTGATTTAATTCAATTCCCTGTACAAAACAGAAATGAAAAAAAGAAAGAAAATAAATCAAATAAGGAAGAAAGAAAAGAAATTAACTCAAGCGAATAAGTTCCCAAGTTCAATTTAGATTAACGGATTGATTCTAGCTAAAGTATGATTAAGCCATGGCGTCTGGTCCTAACCTTGTGTTCCTAATTCCCTAACTTTTGATCATTTGTTGTCTAACCTAAATTAAGCATTAGGAACCCATTAAGCATAGAAGAACATTTTAAACAACCAAGCATGTATCTAATCCCTGTTGTCGAATGTCCATACATACTCTTCCTATTCATAGTTCAATTCGAATTAAAGCATGGTGTCTACTCTTAATTCAAACCAAGATAGCTAACATGTAAGCCTTAATGGTGATCAATCATTCAAACTAGCATATTAACTTATAAGCATAATGAATAAGAACAAAAACCATAATTGAAACTTGGAAACCACTCAAGCTTGAATTCTAAAGAAAAGAATTTACATTACAAAAAAATAAATTACAACTAAGAAGCAAAAGGAAAACGAGAATTGAGAACTAGAAAGGAAAACTAAGAGAATTTGAGGGAGAGAATGGAGGGGAGCTCTAGAGAAATGTTTGAGAGCTCCCCCCCTTGGGGTATGTTTACAAGCTTGGGAAACCTCACTATTTATAGGCCTAAGGAAGTTGAAAATCTAAATTAAATATTGCTTTCCACTCACTTCATCAACTTCACCTAACACACCATTACATTTGAAAACAATTTTTCTTTCTTTAAACTTAGTGTTGCAGCTCCCACTTCAATTATAAGACTTGAATATGCTTCACCTAACCTTCCCACAAGATAGTGCACTTCACCAACAATTCCCACTAGATAGTGCATTTCATCATGCATATGTCATGCATGACAATGCATTGCACTCTTCTTTTGGGTTCGTTAATACATTCATAAAATTCTGGAAAAATATGGATCTTCAAGCCCTTTGTCTTATCTTTCCAAGCATATGCAGCCCAACTCAAGGAAAAATCGGAAAGACCTTCAAATGTCATTTGTGGCCCAGTAACGCAGATGCTGCCGAATTTTGACATTGAGCTACTAAATTATGTATAACTTCCTCTAGAAGACTCAGAATCATGAACCGTAAAATGCTATGGAAACTAGACTTCCGTATCTTTCCAATGATGTATGGCTCATTATCTGGTTCTTCTTAAGAAAGTACAGGTTAATCCGTGAAATTGAATGATCTGCAGACACTGTTTTGAGCTAATTTGTCTCCAAAATACATTTAATGAGTGTCAAGCTTATTACACTGAAACAAACACAAAACTTATTAAAAGCACAAGTTTAACTCAAAAACATAACCAAATCATAAGTTAGAATGGTACAAAAAGATATGTAATTATGCACCGATCAGTTAGGACCAGACACCATGGCCTAATCATACTTTAACTAGAATCAATCTTTGAATCCGAATTAGACTTGTCACTTAACTAATTTATAACCCAGAATTGAATTGTTATGGTGAATCGAATGCCCTAGTCTCCCAATCTATTTTCCAACCTACAAACATACTCTTTGCTACATTTGCTCACTTTGCTTTTGTTTGAAACTTCGTTTTTCCTCATTTGTTCAACAATTACAATCACTCTTGCTTTAAATTTTGTTTTAGACTTAACCTCCTACTTTCTTGAATTTGGTAATCTAAGTACATAACTAATTTTAACTTCTCAGTCCTCGTGGGTACGACCTCGTACTTGTCTTGCTATACTACTAATTGGCCCGTACAATTGCGAGTAACATTTTTAACAAACAACTCTACAAATAGGGATACTGGGTGCATCTCCAAGGGAGTATGCAAATAAAATAGACAAAATTGTACTATAACAATCTAGATGGCATGCTGCCTATCCATTAATTTGGCTCATAAAAAAATTCATCACTCCAAGGAACTAGGCAATTCAAGTCTACAAACTATTATTATATTATTTATTTTATATTTTATATTTTATATTTTATATTTTATATTTTATATTTACTATTATATTTTATAGAAAGTATGTGAGACAGTACTGGAAATGTTATTTTATTATAAAAAGTAAGTGGGGCCCAATATACCTCTTCACTTTGAAGTATGCAATATTGCCTTGTCGAGGAAGGTATGTATACTTTGCCCCCTCATTTGCCTATTCCCTTGGAGCATGAAAATGCTAATGTGATAAGGAAAATGAGGTTTACCTACTCTTTTGCCTCTTCCCGTGGCGATGCCCTAATGGGCCAAATCGTGGATGGGTATATTCTTCATCGGGGAGGCTATAATGGGGAATTTAAAGTGATGAGGCAATTTGAGGAGGTCAATCTCACCATCAACAAATGTAAAAAAAATCATGGGACTTAAATATTTTAAATATTTTGATGGTAGGATTGACCTCCTTAAATAATCTCCTCACTTTAAACTCCTTATTGTAGCCTCTTCCTGTCATTCACATCTCTATCTATATTCGGATTTGGGTATTTTGGTATGATTTCCTCTGCCGTGATCAGCTTGACTTTCGTCCTCCACATGCCACTTCATTAAAATTTAATTTAAGTGATTTAAACTAGACACATCATCCTCTAAATAAAAACCCAATTTACTTCTAATTAAAAATGAAAAAAAAAAAAAAAAACCCCTAACTTAATGTCTATATGTGTTTTTTTTCCTCCTTCCTTTCTCTTCACATCTCCGTAGGAGCTCTCTATAAAATTTAAACTTCAATCATACTCCCTAGTTTATGGAGTCATAAATACTATAATTATTTCTTAAATTTAATATAATTGGTCCATCCCTATACAAAATAATATTATAAAATAATTAGCATTAATTAAAAGTTTATAAGGAGCCACTAGGAGTCCTTTCCCTCTCCTCAGAGTTAGGAGATCCTAGAAGTCTCCATATTTTAGGAGGCTGCATAGTTGGAGTTGTATTTTTCCAATTTCTCTCTAAAATTTGTCTATGAAGGTGATTTAGGGAGCCCATTGCGAATGCTCTTAGCTCTCACAAAACTTTTCTTCTCCCAAAGAGAGATTTTATGCCTTGGTTAAAGTCAATGTCAACTGTTGACCCGACACTTGACAACAAAAATTGATCGGGACCAATACTTGTAAGACAACTTAATGACTTAATTAATGATGTTATTAAATAAATTAAACTAATTGGAATATTTAATTAAATAATTAAAGTTATTGAACTTAGTTGGGTCCTACATGACTTAAAGACTTAAGAATTGAACCATAGGACTTTAGACATATGTGACACATTAAAGGATAAATGTGTTGGACCAAAAAGGCCTAAAATTAGGTCACCAAAGGGAGGGTGCGAAATGTATCATAACATGGGTCTATATATATGGTGTCATAGCACCATTTTATTTTAGGGTTTTCAAGTTGAAAATTGGATGAAAGGACACATCAAGCCTCTCTCTGAAATCCCCTTGGTCGGCTACTTTGGAGAGCAAGAGCTAGCACTTTTGTGCTCTCCCAAGTTCTCATTCTCTCCTCTCCATCCATCCTTGGTAAATAGCATTGGAGAGGTGCACACTATTGTATCCATTGAAGAGCTATAGTGGAGAATCAAGCAAGGAGAGATCAAGGCACTCTACTTGAACACCTTATTAGGGTTGAAAATTCGCTCCAATGGTAACTCCATCTCTAATCCCTCCCTTTTGAGTTTTAGAGAGTCTATGGTGCAACATTTCATAAGCCTAGAAAGAGTTTGGGTTATGTAGGATTTGTATGAGTTTCTAAAGTTCCTATTTTGCTTCCACTTCTTAGTATTTAGTTGAAATGCATGTTAGATAACTCATTATCCTATTTGTGTATTTGAGAAATGCATAGAAATAGTTTTCCCTTCACACATAGTCCTACATGAACTGGGTCGTCTCGAAGCTACGATATAAAGGTGACCCTCCAATCTAAGAAGGAGATTCTCTAGCATGTCCAAAAAGTAACAGAAGTTAAGAGACATTATGTTTGACAGACATTCCCGATTGTCCTTGAATTGTTCGAAATTAGAAATTACATGGACAAAATTAATCAAATTTAAACTATAAGGACCAAGGTAATAAAAGTTGCAAACTAAATGGACCAAGAGTGAGTTTTTGCTCAAAATATTTCCTTACTTGTGTAAATTCCATTATAATGAACGTTAAAAGTTACAAACTCATCCAAGCAAACACAAAAAGTAAACCAGGGAGATGATAAAAGCTTAATTGCTCCTGTGAACAAGTTTTGGGCAGGTTCACCAGTCTTGAACAATAGATTGTACATGAGAGGCATCTAGCATGTACAGGTGGATGTGGTTTTGATTTGATCTAGGTTCTTTAATTTCTTGGTAAAAATACTTAATATTTTGCTTCTCATTGCTCTGATCTACCGAGTATGAAACCAATATCTTCCATCGTGGCAAGAACTATCACTATTTAAATAGGATATGGCACTTACTAGCCATGAATTTTATTTTAGTTTTAATTACAGTATTTGTTAGGTGGATAATGTTCAGTCACATTTTCTTGACTATTAGTATTATTATTATACGGTCGGGGAGCCAATTGAGGCCAATAGGTGTAAGGGAAGCATAGTAGAACCTACAAGTGCCCATTATGAAGTATATTGGCCTTGCTTTTTTCCCGTAAAAACCACCTATAGCAAATTCTTGGTTAAATTCAGATGGTGAAAATATAGGCGAAAGAGGGTGATTATGTAGCTTGATAGCTCACCAAGTTATGAGAAATAACCGACATATACTACTATCAAGTGCAAGCTCCACTTTCTTTTTTCATGTTATTTCACAAGTGTAAATTGCAAATTGAAGGGCATATGGGATAGTAATCAACTGTATCACATCTTAGCCTCAATTGCAGCTTATATGTGTTTAGTTCATTCAAAATCTACTCCAAAATGTTTCATAAAGTCGAACACACGCAAGTTACAATAAACCAGTTTTTTTGTTAAGTGCTGCTAAACGAACCTTAAAATTAACTGAGTACACCCTATGATTTAAGTACATTTTAATATTTTAATCAAAATGTAAAATTAACTAAGTACACCCTATTTAACTACTAAAAATACCATGGGTACACCCTAGTACACTCTATCACACAACACCCTAATACCAATCTTAAACTAGGTTTCTCTTTTTACACAAATTCATGCCCTCTTTTCAGATTTTGAGTTTGCATCAAAATCTTTAATTTTGTAAGCTGTTGTGGGAGTAAATTTAATAGGGCAACCTCATAATATGGGGGAAAATAAATACAAAGAAAAGGTTTCAATATCTATGCAAACATTCTATATGCAATTTTTGTATGAATCATCCCAAGATTTTCTTTTTCTTTTGGGGGGGATTGAAATTAATTCAGGGCTGGAGATTTTGGTCAATTCCACCATTTGAGTAGAGTGCTACGTTGAAGAAATTGATGATTCTAAGACGGCTGACGTCAATCCATTTTCGTTATTTTCATTGAAGAACTTGTAAATTTATGAGCCAGCTATTATGATAGTTTGTAAATTTGTTATGAAATTATTTCTTCAAGTCAGTAAATTGTTGCATTTTGATCCTTCCTGCACATATATTGCATCAAATTTTGTTTTCTTTTATGACACTTTTCTTTTGGATGAAACAACTAGATTTTCTTCAATTGATAATGATGGTTGACATTTGATTAAGTAGAATACAGTGAGTATGGTATACTTATTAAAATTATATTTGTTTCACAATTTAATATCTCATTTTTGGTCATTTTATATTAGGATAAATTAGTAATTCAATAAATAGTTTGGTTGTAGGATGTCCTAAGTTAATTTTAGGGTTCGTTTAGCAACACTCTTTTTGTTTTACTCAGTTAAGTTTGGTTCACCGATTCAAATGCCCACTTCCATTCCAGTTACCATTTTCCGGCATTTAAATACTAAAATGAATCCCCGTAATGGGCATGAAGATTAGATTAACAACACAATATTCTCTATTAAAAAAACACAACACAATCACACGAACCATATTTATAAATACAAAAATCAATGGAAAGTAAGATCGTACGTACACTCTTATTATTAATTCATTAATCTGAATGACAAATTATCCATTACATCAAATATATAAACAATGGAGAGAAAAAAAAAAAATTAAATCACACAACACTCTTAGAAAGCTGATGTAAAAAGTAGCGAAAGAGTTTGTGGTCCTTACACGACACAAAATCAATAACACCTACTACGACACTACTAGATTTTGTTTTTAGGTCAATTCAGCAGTACTATATATTAACTTTTTTATTTTAAAAACAAAGAAAATAATGAAACTGTGGAAGACTTATTTGTATAGGTCAAACTACGTCCCACATAATTATAATAATCAAAATAATTGTGATATTATAATTAATTTTAAAAAAAGTATCGTATATCGTTTGTCATTTGTACCTTGTGAAAGTTACCTAAGGATCCCAAAGAGAATCATTTTGCATATCCTCCCACTGATCCTCAAAGCCACCAGAGAACATCATAGACTCAGACATTTGCATCCACATCTTGGGCGAGTCCAAGGGTGATTCGTTAATGGCTTGAATTTGACTCGGGGACAGCCTCACCGTGACGGGGCCCACGTTCGAGCTGGAGCTCCCAGCCTCATGAGCTTCAGCAGCGGGGCTACTTCTCAACCTCAAGGCTGCTTCATGTGCTGCCATGCGAATGTCCTCCGCATTCGAGCTCGCAGGGCGAGGCAGGCTGTTCACCAGTTCTGGGAAGTTGAGCCTCGCCTCCCGTCCACGGAAATGTAATGCAGCAACATCATAGGCGGCTGCTGCCATCTCCGGGGTCTCGAAGCTGCCTAGCCAGATTCGGGTTTTGGTGCCGGGCTCACGAATTTCGGACACCCATTTGCCCCATTTTCTCTTTCGAACTCCTCTATAGGAGGAAGTGGCAGCTCCATAGGCATTGCTAGAATTGGGTTCTCCCATGCATGCACAAAACTGAATTGGAGAAATATTTTTTGTTTTGTTTGAACTATGAAGCAATAAAAGACATTGGTGAAAGATTATGTGATCCAGATGTATTTATAGATGTGAATGCAATGATTTTGACTGGAATTTGGTCACATAACCTGAAAGAAGTGTGAGCTTCCAAGTAGTTGCCCAAGTAAAAGACATATGAATATGTGTTTGTGCATGCTTGCAAATTAACATATTTCTCTTCTCTAATTGGTTGACCCTAAAAAGATTTAATCAATAATTAAAATTTAAAATTGGGGAATGGAAGTTCATGATCAAAAGATTGGGGATTATTTTAAGCCAAATTTGGGGAGGATTGATGCAGAGAACCTAATAAATTAATGGATAAAGAAACTTGAGGATTTTGTTCCTGTTGAAGACGCGGTTTGAACCCAGGTGGCATGAGATTTGGACCCACTGATCCTTTGTCATAGAAAGCTCAGCATGGCGACTATGAGATCAGCCAAGATATTTTATAAAGGTGATTTTCTCAGTAAATATAAAGTGATACCGGAATACAGCCACATGATATAATTTATGCACGTGTTCAATAGAGAGGCCCATTTAGTGACTTCTGATTTTAGTGATTAACACGGAAACCTCCCAACCACAAAGTGTACATTTTTTTATTGGGTACCAACTCAATGGCATTATATCCAAATGAAACCCATACGTGTGCTCATTTCAGGTAGATTAGAGTCTTTCTTTAGAGTAAAACAGCTGGATCAAGCTTCAATAATGATATATTGATAAAGAAAGCCACGTTATACAGTTATATAAAATAACTTTCAATAATCAACGTCGTCATCAATCTCTTCTAAATCTTTGTGAGATTAATGCATGTGATGATATTGATGTATACATATCTGTATATAATTTCCGCTATGTGTATATATATTTTACGTACATGTTGATTTTTTTGAATTCTATTTGACTCCAAGAAAAGAGTGTTGTTATTCTCCCCGTTTACCAAAGTTTAAAACCTAATTATCATTTCTTTCCACCCCGTATTGTCTAAAAGACCCTGAATATACCAAGTCAAACAGTTCACTCATCACTATCATCTCTCCCCTATTGTTTGCTTCGCTATTTCCCATAAACTCTATCACGTCTCTCTCACCAAAATCGAAACGCATGATTATTTTGTGTAACAATTTTATTTCTTCAGATTTGATCAAAAGTTTCATTCTTATTGGCTTATGTCTGCTGCTGTCGTAGGCTTAAAGCAACTTTGATTCTCCATCAAAGCAAAGCCGTGATCTGCAGTTTCAATTTCAATTTTTATATGAACATAGTGTTAGGACAAAGAGCATATATATGATGTGATTTCAGTTTGCAAAGGAGAAATCAAATATTTTATTATGAAAAACTTGGGTGAAATAAACATATTAAAGTATGGGATAAAAAGATAAATTATAGGGCTTAAATGATGTAGGTAGGGTTAGGTAAGGACGTGAGTGGGTAGAGTAGGATCATTATGAATGTCTTTATACTTTTTTTTTTTTTTTTTGCGGAACCTTGTACTTTGCATGTATGTCACATAATTGTACATGAATACGATTATATGCATAGTTAGTAAATTCGCATATAATATTCTTATTATTCACGTAGGTATGCATTTTTTTTATAAATATTTTAGTTTATGTATGTCTTAAAGATACGGTAATTATAGCTACGTCCTTGTTTCGTCGATAAAAGGGATTTTCCTTATAGTGTATGTTTCTTAAAATCAAATGTACAGTATACATAATATACACATACGTATTTAATTTTCACATATTATTAAATATAAATAATAATAAAAAATTAAATTTTAATTAAAACCAATATTTTTAAATATATTCTAGAGTAAATAATATTTATTATTGATGGGAAAAAGTACAAAGCTCAAGCAATTAAGGTACTGAATGTGGGTAAATCTTCTTCACCGATCAAATGCACATCAAGCTAAATTACTAAAATCTCCAAATGTAGGTAAATCTTCTTCACTAACCAAACGCATTGGCATAAGACAAAGATCCATACCAAAAACTTAAAGCTAAAAAGAAATAAAAACCTGACAAAGAGATACAACACAACCAACTATTAAACAGTTTTTTACAATTACTAGATAAAAACAAACTAAGAAGTAGTGCCACATCTCCACATACTCTCGGCATCCCGAAGAGATCCATGGCACCATATTGGCTAAACCCAAACCCAAACTCAACGCAACACAACAGCGTCCGCATCTTGCACCAAACCCATATCGAAGGCTGAAAACTTGAGCCAAATGCTTGTGGTGGTTGTGTATGTGGGCCAGAAGATAGCGGTCAACTATCAAAGGCTGCTTTCACACCACAAAACCACACCCCAAAAGAAAAAGAAAAAAAGATGGGAGAGCAGGGGAGCTTCTACAATGAGGAGTTAAAGTGAGGAGGTTATTTGAGGAGACCGATCCGACCGTCAAAACATTTAAAATATTTAAGTCTCATGATTTCTTTACATTTGTTGATGGTGAGATTTGACCTTCTCAAATAACCTCCTCACTTTAAGCCCTCATTATAGCCTTTCCGGGGAGAGCAGAGGGGAAGGACTGGGTAGAGGTAGGGAGGCCTCATGGGGAGCGGCGTCATAAGTTTATTTCCTTAAGGTTTTTTTTTTTGTTGGTAAAATAGGGGGCCAAAGCCCAAACAACACAAAAGAATTACACAACAATCGTCCTTGGACGGGCCAAGCCTCTGGCATCAGCTTTCCTTAAGGTTTTTTCAAGTGATGGTAAGTAAAATTAATATTTAAATATTATATAATGGCTGAAATTTTCACTGTATTTTAAAAAGTTTTTCAAAATACTATATCTATGTATTTTTTTTCTCTTTTTCCCCCCATATTTCACTAACTATAATTATATGCGAGCAACATGTGTCTTTGCAATCAAAAATTAAAAAATGACGGACATCATAATTTGATCATCAACCATTCTTAATTGTTGCAATGACTTTATTGTTGAAAAAAAATATTTAAAATTATAGGACCTAAAGTGAAAACTGCTCAAACTATGGGGCGAAAAGTTTAGTTTACACAACTACTACATTTGAGGTGTATCATCTAATTGACCAACTATTTAGGTCAAAGCCACATTTGACAGTTGTCAAGTGGTAATGATTAAATTCATAAGAATCTTTAGTAATCTTAGTATAGCATGATTAGGCAAGTTTGTTCGAACAGTAAGTCCATTCCCTTTAGTTCGAATTTCTTTCTAAAAAATTAATTTAGATTAATTTAGACTATAATTTGTATTTAAAAAATAATAATAATCTTAGTATAAGAAGCCTCATCATAGCAACAATTCATGACGCCTTTATCTATATTCTACAAAGCATAGAAAATTTATCTGTATTAAGCTAAAAGCCTACAATTCCTTTGTTTCCATTGCCCCAAAAAAAAAAAACCCTACAATATCATGTCGGTAGGTCAATTGCTATAGGAGGGTAATTTCGGTGATGTCTCACTCTAAGTAGGTAACAAAGCAGATCCACCCATTTGATCATGGTTTGACTGTTGGTGAATTTTTGACATCAAGATTTTAGGTAACCATGCCAATTGAATTGTTTTACCTTCATCCAAATTTCATCAAATTGAAATTTATAACTTAAGTAATTAAAAACATTTAATCATGTACTCAAAGAACCGACTTCGATCAGCCTTGAAGGGACCGACTTCGATCAGCCTTCAAGGGATGGTTTATAAGTCAATTCCTGGTAATCATCTTGGTTCACTGAATGAAAGAACAAATGAAGAACACCGACAACTTTGGCTTTACCAAAAACATGATAAAGAACTTTACATTAAAAAACCAGAAAATTAATTAAAGATTAGGGTTTTAAAACATAGATTTGGATTCATAAGCTGCATCCACATCCCGTTTCATTGGAAAGGGAGAAGGTACCAAATTGATTGACCGATGTTTTGGTCATTATTATGTTAAGGACTCCTAGGATTAGATTAAAATAATTTTAATTAACGAGTGTATAATTGGGTAATGAGGAAAACAGCTGCAACGCATATATCCAATGAGTTAGACTTAATTAAATACTTACAAATGACATTATTTTACTTTTGACTCAAATGAATTAAATAGCAAAAGATCGATTGGCAAGTGTTTGCATTGCAATCTTTTGGATTTGTGGGACAAAAAATTGTCAAGTGCCGGTGGCTAAAGTCAAATTGCACTCTTTGACTGCAGTCAGACAAAAATTGATGGGGACAGAATCTTTGGAGCGGAAAGGAACTATGGAAGGATCTTGCATGCTGGCCAGTCTGACAAGCATTATACTCCAAATTAGTCACAACTCAACTCAGGAAACAATTGAAACTTTAATTCATATCGCTTCAGATTTAAGAATGAGACCTAATAGAGTTCAAGGTAATATGTGTAAGCAAGTTTATAGAATGGGAGGAGAAGGCCAAAAAAAGAAAAAGAAGAAGCAGTTTAAGGTAGGCATGTTTTTTAAAATTATAATGATCAATTTTTGAAGGAAGTTGTGATTCCACTCCAAAACCAATTGGCAATGGGGGAGTAACACAACTCCTTATAAACTCAGGCTAGGTCTCTTAACTAGAAACATTCTCAACACGCTCCTGCACGTATGGCGAACTTTCAAGCCTAACATATGGATAACATATATTGGGTGACGTGAGAGCATATGTGGGTTGGGCCTAACACGTGAAGCCTTGCTCTGATACCATGAAAGAAGTTGAGATTCCACCTCGAAACCAATTGACAATTGGAGAGTAGCCTAACTCCTTATAAACCTAGGCTAGATTCCTTAACTACAAACTCTCAACAACTCTTCTTAATGCTATAACACATCGGTATGTTTCGACGTTGAATGAAAACTTGGATTTTTTCTTAAGTGGATAACACTATGACTATTAAAAGCACAAACTCATTATGAAAGTACGACTTAGATATCTAAGAATCTACTTCACATCCTTACAATGTTTGCATGAATTACAAAAAAAAAAAAAAAAAGGCCATTTACGTGTGTTATGTACTATGATCTTGAGCATACCATAGTATACATTAGACTACCTATGGTTGAGAGGTATAGCATCATAGTCATTTTTTCCCCTTTTTTTTCCTTTTTTTTTTTAAAATTTTAATCACTGTAGGATTTTGATTTGAACGAAACAAGAAACGACTAGTAAATGAAGTAGAGAATGGCTTTGTTCCATGTTGAACCGCTTTAGTATCTTCTTGATATACCTTTTTTGTGATAACCACAACTTCCTATGCTTAATCATGGGAGATATGAGAATCTATTTTGGAGTCCCAATCCATTTCATAGCAAATGACTTGTTCATCTCTTTATTAAGCTTGCTACTCTTGTTATTATTTTGACATACAATCATCATTTCATCAACATAAGGAAGTATCATGAACTCGCCATTATAAAATATTTTCACAAATAAACAATTATATGAAGGTGCTGTAACTTATATCCATGCTCAACCAAGAACTCAAATTTCTTGTGCCATTGTATAATATTTGCTTTAGTTCATATAAACTCTTTTTTAGTTGGCATACTAAATGTAATTTTCCTTTGACTTTAAATCATTTTGGTTCCTCTATGTAAATTTCTTATTCGAAATCATTGTGAAAAAAATTTTTTTTGTAAATATATATATATATATTATATGATATTTTGGTCCTCTTGGTTACTTTGTCACATATTGTGAGTTCAAACTTTTATATATATTTTGCGCCTCTTGGTTACTTTGTCGTATAAAATCCTGACTTCGTCATTGTTAGCCAAGTTGACTAGAGCAGATGTACTCCCCACTCTATATCCGACGAATCCCTCTCCCCATAATTTAGATTAATTTAAAGCAAAATATTATTATTTGTATAAAATAAAAAATGCTAGTGTCAAATGGATGTACATGTGTCAAGATGTTAGATAGAAGACATATAATTTGACAGCAAAAAAAGAAAAAGAAAAAAAAAAGAGATTTGTACCTGAAATAAAAACATAATGAATAAGTGAAAGTATTTATAGCATGCTTTCAAATTTTTTTTTAATACAAGGGCCAACAGGTTTTCACACTCACTATCAGAGATGGAGCCACATTGGGGTCATTGGGGTCAAGCGACCTTATGGAAGCCATGGAAATAGGCTTGGAGGTATACTTGAAGTGGTGGTGCAACCCTATGGAATATGCCTTCCAACAACTCGATGTTTTGCTTGAGAAAGAAGAAGGAGATGCGCTTGGGGAAGAAGAAGCGTACTGCACTTCTTCTTTTTCTTAAAAAGCTCCATGAGCAAAACGATGTCGTTTTGGCTAAGTCAAATTTTTTTAAAATGACATGACCAAAACGACAACGTTTTGAGCCAAGTCATTTCAAAAAAGAAGAAAGAAGAAAGTTTTCCTTCACCTTTCCCCCACCCCTCAAAGCCCATCTGATAATCACCCCTAAAAACCCCCAATTTCTATTATTCTCTCTTCAAACCCTAACCCTAACCTCCCTAATCCCCACCTGCTACAGTGCCACTGCCGTCGGAGTTATGCTGCTGTCCACCACCTATTATTGCACCACTATTATTGTTTTTTTGGTTAATTGGCATAGGTTTGCTTTGAAATTTTACAAATTTAAGTCACTAAAAAACATAAATCGAAAAATGATAGATTGAAATCATTCAAGTATATTTGTTCAAGAAAGGAATAACATTTGGAAGATAAAAAATAGATAATAAAAAAAATCCTCTCTTAAATTTTCTTTTACACCATGAACACATGAGGTTCGGATCTGTATCCATCACTGCACACTAAACCAATACTCCTTCGAACCTGAGACCAATAATATGTAAATTAAAATCGTTTTCCACAAAGTCAGACCCCATAGACTATAACATGCCCTTAATAGATTCGAACAAAACTAGAGCTAAAATGAAAATGAACAAATAAAAACGTATTTGGAGTAATGACGTGGTCCATCCATATCAATAACGCCAACCAAATTTTTTTCCATTGGCCTCCATGCATTTGGTAAAAACAGATTACAAAATTCTAGTGTAATAAGTATTTATTTATTTATTTTTGTTTTCTCATTTTAGAACGATATTCTAAAGTCTAAACTATTAGTCGGTGCAGTATTCGAGTACTGACTAAATAAGACCCTCTATTCCAGTCCAGTCCAGTCCAAGGCACTACCAAACATGGGCCTAATCTTTGACCCAAAGAAAACGTGGGCCTAATAATTCTTAATAAGATATTAGCACAATATTTGTGTAGCTGCGGTCATCAGCAAAGTACCAGCCATGCTGCTGACGATAAACTCTTCAGTCTCCTCCTCCCTCCTCACCAAATCTCCTTCCATTCCAATCACCACTTCCAGCTTCCCCAATTCTAACCCAGCAACTGCCGTCAGAACCCCAAGATGGAACCCGCAGGCCCTTCAATTTCGGGTCTCGTCGTCCGCCAATCAGACAGTCGAGGTTGCATCACCGCCGGAAAATGTCGGTGGAGCTGATTGCGCGACGGAATCTGGAGCGGACATCGTGAGGAAATTCTATGGGGGAATCAACGTCCAGGATTTGGCTTCTGTGGAGGAGCTCATCGCAGAGAAATGTGTGTACGAGGACCTGGTTTTTCCTCGTCCTTTCGTTGGCCGCAAGGTACTCTTCTGTATCTGTCATCTGCTTCTCTCTTTTGGTATGCGCTTGCTTTCATGGTTTATATTAGATTGTAGTTTAAATTTTAAAATAAATAAAATAAAATATTGTAAATTGGCAAAATTCTAGCACTGAGTTCGAATCTGCATGTATGTATCCATCTATCACATGCCGGCTTGTGGTTTATTATAACAACAACTCTATTCGTACTATTTTATTTAAAAAAAATTTATGTGTAGATTGGGTATGAAATTATGCTCTAATATTTGTAGTAAATGGATACTCTGTAAGGATATTATTAACAGTTTTAGCTAGTGCTAATTGAATCTGAAGGGTTGTGCTTGCAAAACTTAAATTGATATTTGCAATTTTAAACATTATTGGTAATCTACCAACCCATCTAGCTTGATAGTATTAGTACGTCTTCTCCTTAGATTCAATTCCTAATGGAGTAGGTAATTGAACCAATTTAAATGTGCTTATGTAGGAAAAAAAAAAGTGTAAGCAGCTCCACATTTATTGTTTAATTTTGTTTAATTCTCAAGATACAGTATCGTCTTCAATCAATGTGCAGGATATACTTCAGTTCTTCAAAAAGTTTAACGATTCCGTTGGTAAAGACCTTCAATTTGTTATTGACGATATATCCACTGAGGATTCCACAGCAGTTGGGGTGACATGGCATTTAGGTATGTCGGTGAAAATTACAGTGTGTTTTTTCATCCCTGCCATACAATTTTTTTTGGGTTGAACTCTGCCATACGATTATCCGTACTGAGAATAGGACATATTTTCAGAATGGAATGGGAAGCCTTTTCCCTTTAGCAAAGGATGTAGCTTTTATCGGTTGGAGGTCGTCAATGGCAAGAGACAAATAATGTAAGGATACCTGATTAATTATTGCATGAACATTCAATTTCGCTCGTGATGATGAGAAAAGATCTTGTCTTTTTGTGCATACATTTTCTTTTTGGTCGAAATTTGTGGACACATGCATGCTTCTGATTGTGTGTGTTTTTGAAATTTTAGGTTATATCAATATTTTGGGTTGAAAACCAATGTCTTTTGATTGTGAGAGTCCGATATTTCAGCATTTTTTTCCTGTTACGTATTTGTAGTTCTGAAATGGGTTGCTATTGCTCTGTTCTTGTACTTTAAGATGATAATCCTAGTCTATCTTTTGAGATTACATTTAATAAAAGTTTCATTCTTCTCAATTTTTAAAGCAGTTTCTTTCCATGAAGAAAATAATTAGGAGTTTCAGCATGTTAACTATTTTCTCAGCATAGGAAAGAAGATATATCTCGTCTAAGAGGGATTGAATAGAAACGTACACATTTTTCTCTCAATATGACTTTAGGTTTCTTCCTTTCATATTTATCCCCTTAAACAATCCTATGAAACATGAAGCTTCAACAATTTTAGATTGCGTGAAGTATTGGATATGGATACGACCCCTATATGCCTCAAATTGTATCTTTGCATACTTTCTAAATACGTATCTGATTACTTTTTGACATATTCGGCTTTTGGATTTGGAGTGGTTGTTTCTAGTTTCCTTTGAAAGGAGTTTGAGGGTAAATTGAAAGGCTTATATCAATATGTGCACGTCACATTCAAGGTCCATAGAATTTTACACTAACCCAACAACTATTTTTTCTGTTATCTTATAGGCTCGTGTGAACTATGCTCAACATATTCATTTGGGTTTATCATAAGTATTTAATTTATTAATATAGTCTTTACGAAATTCAGCAATTTAGATAAAGAAGCTAACATATTATTTGAGTGTAATTTCCACTAAATTATGTTCTTTCTAATTCTAATTCCTAAAAGAGTAAAAATCTAATCAAGATATGTACTTCAGTATTAGAAGTATTTTAAACTGTCCCTGCAGTGTTTGAAGGTGTGCTTAGTTCCAATAAATCCATTTAAGCAATTTCAATCAATAATCACAAACACATGAACACCAATATTTTTACATGGTTTGTCTACCTGTATACATGCATTCAATCTTGCATTCCTTGGTTGAACCTAAACACTTCGTTATATGAAAAGATTACAGGTTAACCCAAAAAATTTACAATCCTAAATGTAAAAATCAATTTTGTTTGCATTTGGTCTGAAACCTTCGCTCAATCCTCCTCATAAAACTGAAATCTCATAATATGTATAGGTTCTCTAGACCTCTAGACTCTGGAGTTATATAGGAGGAGCCTCTGTGCATGTCCAAGTGTGTTTAACTACATATGTGATGGCCAATTGAAAAACGACAATAGAATCACAACAAAGAGGAGAGAAAACCTAACTGAGTTACCATTTATGTAAGACTCTGTTGTCACCAAGTGGGAAGGTGGGTAAAACCCATAAAATCTAGCACAGCTGCTAAAGCCTTTGTGCCTCACAAAACCAAGACTCTGAGACTTACTCTCACAGGAACTCTCTCTAAAAGCTACAGGGGTTTCTATAAGCATGAGAATTACTGTCAACTCAGAAAATGTGTTGAACATTTGATTTCCTACCATCTCGGTCGATTGGGTTAAGTTCTAAATCGACGCTAAGGGTGTAGTTCCTGCAAAACCCGTAATGGGCAGAATGAGGTATTTTGGGGTTTTGGGACGTTTCAGTCTACTGGCAGGAATTCTCAATCTACTCTGTCATCTTGATATGCTAGGCTAGTCTCAGCCAATTGGGTCTTCATGTCATGTTTAGCGAGTCTATTGAACTCGAGACAAGCTTATATCTACTAAGTTTTCCTGTTTTGACTCTACTCTTCTTTATTCATAAAAGTTCTAGGTATGATATAACATTTCAAATTATGTTTGGACTGTTGTAGACCTACGCAAGCTTATACTTACCTTAATCTTAGCAGTACTTCACTAGTAGCAAGCTCATTTACTTTATCAATACTGTTTCTTAATTTTGTTAGAACATGCCTGCACAATGTTACATTTTTAAATATGTTGAGTGCAAAGAATTTTGTTGGTAGACTAACTTTGCCCTTGTAAAACAGCTATGGGCGAGATAGTGTTGAGCCTACTATCAAGCCTGGGGATACTGTGTTGGTAAGTATATCTCAAATGCTTTAGATGCTAGGTGCTACCATTTATTGGCTCAGGTGACTCAAATGAAAAAAGGATAAAATAAAACTAAAACAAGAAGGATAAACATAATTCTCTCTCTCTCTCTCTCTCTCTCTCTCTCTCTCTCTTGAGCAATATTTGAACCAAAGGCCTTGTTTGCTTTTAATTGATAGATATGTTTTTACTAAACAGTCAAATACTAGGCGTGGTGTCATTATTTGCTTTTAATTGAATGGATATGATGATAACTCTTCCCTGTTCACGTAAACATTTAAATATATCTCCAGTGGTTATCCAATTTCTAAATTTCCTTTTTAACCTAATGGACACAAAAATTAGACCATGCTGAAATTGTAAAATTAGAATTGGTTCAATTACTGGTTCAATTTTCTCTTAAATTCGTATTTGATTTACAGGTTGCCATCAGAGGTGTGGCTTGGCTTCTTCGACAGTTCCCTCAGCTGGCTGACCGGTTTTAAAGTAGTTTTTTCCACTCACTTTTTCTTATCTTACATAATCTACAGTGGTCTTGTATGAGCATTGAGCAAGCAAAAATGTATATACACAGATGCACATATATATAGTATCCACATGTAAGTATGTTCACTTAGTTTGTTGCCGATCCCATTTACATAACAATGGTCCAGTTAAAGAAGGCATAATTATTTGAGGAAAAAGAAAGACAAAAATCTTCATCTTCGGAAATTTTTTGTTTCTCTTTGGGGTTTCTTTCTCCATCTATTTTTTCTTATTCGGTGCTTTTTTTTTTCGTTGTTCCTTCCTACTTATTTTCAATTCTATACTTGTGTGCTTTCTTGGTCGGATACTTTGTTTACATACAGGAGAGTCGCCCCAAAGATCAAATCTTGCATTTTCTGATTATCCCTGGAAATCGTGGTTGGTGTTGAATGTTCATAGTGTATTTTAAACCTAAACTGTCTCTGGTTAACTGTGATAAAATATGCTAACCAAAAAGAAAAAATTTGTGTGCACTTTTCTTTTCATAAACTGTTGGCTGTTGTCTCCCACAAGAAACTGATTACAATTATGAAAGAAACAAGATAAACAAAGAATGTGAATAAGATCAATTATTAATTCCTAGTTATTCTATTTCTTGGTTTTTGGGTATTTGACCGGGAATTTTGGGTATTCTTGTTAATCGATCACAATTATGTGTAAGTAAATGCATGCTAAATCAGGAAGGGAAATTATTTCATTTCTTAATCCCATTACTTGTAAGTAAACGTGGCCAAAGTTAATATTTGTCAATGATTGAAGTTGAGAGTGAGAGAGGTGATATGCGTTTGGATAACGGAAAAAAGAAAACGTGAAATGGGATGTTTTGGAATTTGGATTAATTACAGCAACTTGAGTTTCAAGGTCTGTTAATTCAAATTCAATTATTGAATTATGTAGTCCTCATACCTTGCTTCACTATTGTCTTTGCCATTAAATCCTGTCAACTAGTTCAGCAAGGGTGGTGCTTGCGGGGTTTCATACTAGTTCAGCAAAGAAGGTGCCGAACGACATGCTTGAAGATGCTGATCTAAAGGGTGTCGAATGGCACTAAGGATATGCTGATTGACATAAGGAAATGAAGAACGACAAAAGCTTCTTTGTGCCGATTCATACAACGGCGCCAAACCCGAAATTGGACTAATATGTGAGATGTGTGTGTCATCGGCGGGCAAGTGCCCTCAACATGTTTGTATGTGCTTTTGGCAGGCAAGTGCATTCGGCAGATTAGTGTCTTCGGCAGGTGAATATGGATGACAAAAAGATAAATGAACAACCATGATGTACATTGTTCACTCGAATAATTATGATTACATAGTACAAGTGGTACTCATACAAGTATAAAGAAGAAGAGAGTTGTCTCCTTTTTTATGTGGGAGAGAGTCCTCACTTCTTGTAATATGGTCGATGTGAGACTTCTTCGCTTTGCTTGTAGTTTCTTGGCCAATCACAGTACCAACACAAGCAATATTAAAAGATAAAAATTCGAATGCATGAGTAACTGCTTCTTCATCAATTAGTATCAACCCCTTACTTCATCAATAAGTATCAACCCCTTACTTCATGATTGCAACATTTAGTTTGAAGTTTATGGTTGGACCACTTACTGATTACCTTTCACTAGAGATAGAAATTGACAATATCATATCCAATCACGAGATGTGTGGGGTCTACTTCAATAATCCGCCCACAGACACATCCCCTCTCCTTAACTAAGGTCCCACAAGGCCCCACCCACAGGACTGAAGAATTTCTCCAAGTCGACACACGTTTTCACCGACACCAGATTTCTTTCCTTATTTTGGCCTGCACTTGACTTTTTCTTAAACATTGACTTCGGTTGATGCAAGGACTGGTTTTCTGTATAGTTCAGTCAAAAAACTCAAAAGCACCAGTTTCCAATCCAAACCACTTCCTTTGAACCCATATGACATTTTCTCTGACTTCCATTTATCTTGTGTTTCAAAGTAATTCTGTTGACACACCATGAGGATTATTTGCACCCGCAGATAGTGCTTCAATAATCTTGCAGCACTTCCATCGAAAGTACTTTTGGGTTCGGGACTGGCAGATTCTCCAAGGCCCTCGAGCTTGTAGCATCTAACTTGGCTTCAAGTTTTTAGAGGTAAATATATTTTGCAGAACTGGTATATATCATGCATGATATGGTTTTGATATTTATATTAATAATGCAACAATTAAAGTAGCATTATTTGTGGAGACAAAATTAAGAGTAATTTGTATGTACATTAGTTTTAAAATCTAATTCAGCAAAATCACACAGCTTGTTGAGCCATACATTTACATTCATATATTCTATACACGTTTCTTGGTTCACAAAGCTTTCTGGAGCTGAAAATTCTTCCTTGCAAAACTGTAAAACAAATGAACATAGAAAGGGCTTCTTGAAATTTAGGGGTCACTGTATAGTGTCATCTATGTAAGAATCTTTCGACCGTACGAAAGCTTAGCCAGATTTAGAGATCCTGCTATATGGGAGGTGTAAAATGAAAGGCACCAATTGTTGTTGCAATTTACTTTTAGCATTTTGTTCTTTTACAAAAGGTAGTGAAAGAAAATGATAGAAAAGTAAGAAATGAGATGATATATTTGAGAAAGAGAAAATGTTGGAGGAATGATCACAAAACTAAAGTATATGATGGAAATATAAAGTGAGGCAGAGAGTGTTTGAAAAACAGAGAATTATTCAAACTGATTTTTGTTAACTTCTTTGATACTACAGCAGCCTATAACATTGGCTATATATAATAACACTCAGACCTTTACATAAACAGACATAACTTTTGGATTAGTTCCAAGAGTTGCAGACACAACTCTAGACTTCTAAAGAGATACAACTCTTCCTAAACATAGCTCTTCTCAAGAGACACAACTCTACTTAACAATTGATACAAATGAAAAATGAAAAAATTGTTTTAAAGATATATTTTCTGGGAGCATTTTGTTCTTTCTCATATTCTTCTACTCTATTTCGACTTCTTTAACTAAAATTTGACCACCACATGTTTAAAGGTTACTAAGGGCATGTTTGGCAGTGATGTAAAAGATCTCAAAGTGCTTTAACAACGTTAAGTATTTTTCTGAGTTCATATAAAGTTTTGGGCTCTCTTTGGGAATACGGTCTTGCATTTTGTTCAATTATGTCAATAAGTTGATGATTGCCTGAAGTAATGAAGCAGATGAGTTTTCTTCTCCTGTCAACACAAGGTAGGTATTATTAAGTTTCCTTGATCCTGTTCTGTGAGCAGTTGCTGGTTAGTTCTTCTCTTTCTGAGCTCTATTGTATACTGTCCTTTTTCCAACTCTGATAATTAATGATTATTCCATTTTACTTGTTATATATAGTTCCCTTTTTTTTTTCTTTCCCATATTTAGGTTCTACATCTTTTGCTGTGACCAACAAGGAGGACCATGACAGAAGTGGAATCTGCACATGGGTCATTTGTGAGCAAGGCTACAGGTCATCCATTGCCACCACCAGACCACGGGAGTTATCGTCAACCTCAAAATTTACAACCCATACCGGCAATACCACCCAAACTTAGTAAATGGGATCAAAGTGCTCCAGCTCAAGTACATACAAATGTATTCACTGAAGTATTAAGAAAAGATCAACAGGATGCTACAAAGATACTAGGTAAGTGTGAGCCTAATAAAACCTCAATGTTTTGGGTCCATTTCAAGTACGTTAACGTTCTTGTAGTTTTGTTTTGTTTTGGATGTACGAATCTTATCAGTGGCTGTTTTTGCTTTGCGCTTCGAAATTGTGCTACAGAAACACCAAGCAAGGATGTAGCCAATAACGTTCCAAATGTTAGAATTCAGACTATGATCTGAATTGTAACTTGCATGCTACAAAATGCTACTGAATGAGTAGAAGTTTCAGAAGGATTTTCAGAGTGAGAGAGAGCTTGAGGAAGGAGCAAAAGGAAGAATTCTGTTATTCTTCTCACGCACACAGTGTGCACTGATAACAGCTGGAATAAGATATTCCAAATTACATCATCCAAATCTAGCCATCCATTCTTCTATTCTAAGATTAGATCTTAGCTGTCCACTTGGACTATAATCCAAGGGCTCACATTTAAATCTGTAAATTTAAACTAAACACAAAATCATATCAGCTAAAGCACTTATATTTCAACACCAAATTCATTTGATCCTCATTCAAACTTCATTTCATGCACATTAATTAATCTTCCAACTTTTATAAATGTCAAATGATTCTTATCAGGATTCTTATGTTGATCGATATTTGTTGTCTTGATTATATTGGCAAGGTATATATAGAATCTTCATTCTAAAATATATAGTTGGGCTAGTTAAATTGCTAATAATATGTAGTTCTTTTGGGTGAATATTCACATGGCATGTTTAAAGCTTGTATGTCCTGATTGTTTGGGTCTTGGCAGCGTTGACAAACACCAACCTAGTTCCCTATGTCATCCTACATCTTGCTGCTCTCAGTGGTGACTGGGATATTGCTAGAAACTTCTTGCAATTAAAGCCACAAGCTGTAAGGGCTAAGATCACAAAGGGTTCAGAAACTGCTCTTCATATTGCAGCTGGGGCCAAACGTACAATATTTGTTGAAGAGCTAGTTAAATGGATGACATCAAATGACCTCGAATTGAAGAATGATGTGGGAAACACCGCTCTTCATTTTGCTGCTGTATCTGGTATCAAAAGAATCGCTGAGGTAATGGTGGACAAGAATCCAACACTACCTCAGATCCGAGGTATCAAAGATTTAACACCTCTCCATATGGCCACCTTGCTTGGGCACAGGGAGATTGTTTGGTATCTATACGATAAGACAATTTTGATGGACCGTGACCATACGAGGCTTCTTATTTCTGCCATAACAGCAGATCTTTATGGCAAGTGTAGTATATATATACATCTTTATCTTTTTTCGATAATCTCTTTCCTATGCGTACTGTTTTCTGTTGAAACGAATAGAAAAGGACTTAGTATTAGGGTGACCACTATTGTCATCTAGGATTTTATTTTGCGTTCGTGACAATTCTTTCATGGTAATAACAGATGTAGCACTGGATATAATTCAAAAGAACCCTCAGATTGCTTTTGCTCGAGATGAAAATGGAGAGACTCCACTTCATGTAATGGCTCGAAAGCCTTCAGCATGTTATAGTGGAAGTCAGCTGGGATTCTGGCAACGATGCAAAGGTTCATGTGAGTAAATGACATTTTTCTCTTGACATTCTATTCTGCTCTTTTACCATCTAAAATTTGTTGGATGTTTCTTAAAGTAGATCATATGTTTCTTATTGAGATATCAATAATTTATCGACTCATTATTGACATGTTATCGGTACGTTATTCATGTCTGTCATACACACAGAATCTCAACATGTATTGTAATCTGAAAATCTCCGCATCACATAATCATCCTTTGCTGATAAAAACATGGTTTGCTGTTTTATGCAGTACTCCGCCATACAAAGGCTCCTTACGGAAAAAAGTTAATGCATATGCAAGCCACTCAACTTGTGAAGCAGCTCTGGGAGAAAATTCTGACCTTAAACAGCGACTCTGCGATAAGTGATTTAATTAGAACGCCTTCCAGCTTATTGTTTACTGCTGCAGAGTTGGGCAATATTGACTTTCTGATCATACTTCTGAGATCATACCCTGGTCTTATTTGGCACGTTGATGAACAAAATCGAAGCATATTCCACACTGCAGTGATTCACCGACAGGAGAAAGTTTTCAATCTCATTTATGAATTAGGTGGTCTAAAAGAATTAATAGCTTCTGATAAAGATAACGACAATAATAACATGCTTCATTTGGCCGCAAAACTTGCACCTGCGATTCGACTAAATGATGATACCGGGGCGGCTTTGAAGTTGAGAAGAGAGTTGCTTTGGTTTAAGGTGATATTTTTCCCCTCACTGATTGCTTTTTTAGTTAATTTTTCGTAATCTGTCATCTATGTTATTGGAATTTAGTTTGCTCATGCCATGCAGTTGTCTAACTATAAACTTTTTATTACGGGAGTGATTGGCTGGTACTAGATACCAATGAACAATGCCTGGTACACTAAAGTTATTGATCATAAACCCACATAATATAAAATCAATCTTAAAGATCATCAAGTACCACGTACTGTGTATTGGTAACTAGTTCCAAACAATCTTTATCTTCAAATTTTAAGTAAAAGATCGACTTTACTTTTTTTAATTAACGGGAAGAGAGGATGGAACTTGGGACCTCTTCTAATATTGGGAAGAGAAGTCTCACTAGACTAGCTAATAGCTAGTGGATAAGATGAACTTTATGAAAGAGCGTTGCTCGAATCGTAACTTGATTAGTTGTTGTGATGTGAAACAGAGTCCTTGGACTATACATCCATTTATCAATGTCATTAGTCCAATACTAGCATTGGCACATAATGATTTCTTATTCTTTAAAAAATTAAGATTTAAATTCAAATTTACCTGATAGCTTTTACAGAGTTAAGTTCGTATTATTATGTGTTGGATGCTAAATCCAATTTTTGGTATTTATCATACTGATACTTCTCACACAAATTTAGGAAGTGGAGAAAATCGTCCAGCCATTGTATAAAGAAATGAGGAACTCCATTGGGAAAACACCTCAAATTCTATTCACTGAGGAGCACAAGGAATTATTACGAGAAGGAGAAGTGTGGATGAAGGGCACTGCATCGTCATGCATGGTTGTTGCAACGCTCATTGCAACTGTAATGTTTGCTGCTTTCTCCACTGTCCCAGGTGGCAACAACAATGACACTGGTATTCCCATATTCCTTCAATCAAGGGCCTTCATCGTTTTTGCCATATCCGATGCTGTTTCGCTCATCTCCTCCGCGGCTTCCATCTTGAGCTTTCTGTCCGTTCTGACGTCACGCTATGCCGAAGGAGATTTCCTCCATTCGTTACCCAACAGATTGATCGTAGGGCTTGCAACTCTATTCATCTCCATAACTGCCATGATGATCACATTCGTTGCCACAGTATTTATTGTTCTTGGCTCCGAATTTCATGGCATAAAAGTCCCAATTGCTTTGGTTGCTGGCGTCCCAGTTGGTTTCTATGCCTTGCTACAATTTCCCCTTCTTGCAGATATGGTCAGTCATGCTTACATCTCAAGAGTATCTTTTCGTCCGAGCAACAATCTTTTGCACTAGTTTCCATGATTAAATTAGTGAGCAGCACTAATTTATTCATTGCGTTTGTCTTAATTTGTATTTGTATTTTTACAACTATGAACCGAAATTTATGTTTTGCATTGTAAAATTTTAAGTTGTGCAAGGACTATATCAAAGAAAAGTAAATCGACGAATCACTTATGAGAAGAAGCATGGGAGAAGCAATCATAAAATCACTTAAACCACTTCAAGGGTCATTCCCTAAATTATTACCATTTTTTTATTTTAGAAGTTTGGGAATAGGTATGAAATTGCATTCAAACCCAACCGTACGCCAGTTGAGATTGGACCTCTGCATCAGAGGCCCATCCATGTGGCACGATTACGACACTCGGTGTGAAGATCGCAGCTCAGCAGAGCCAAATAGGCAGTTTGGTCATTTCAAAGGCACTTGACAAAAAAACGCAAAACCCAAACTTTTGACCCAAAAAAAAAAACTTGTCCGCGGGACACCGACTTACTTCCTTCGGTGTCTCCGCCACCAGTTCCCTCTCCTCTCCTTCTCTTTTTTGGTCCCTTTCTCTCCGCCCAAATTCCTAACATCTCCCATCGCAAATCGCCGTCGTTTCTACAATGGCGGCGATTTCGAATCTTGCCGGTTGTAGTCACGGCGGCAGCTCAGTCAATTTTGGAGGGAGGAGGTTAACGTTTCGATCAACTCCCGCGTTGAAGACTCGGGTTTCTTGGCCCTCCAAGGTAGTTTCCAAATTCATATGACTTGAGTTTCAGTACATTTATATGTATATATATTATGATTGTATATTTCATCTCAATTATGTAAATAAATGTACAGAAGTATTGTTAGACTGCCCACTTGAACAATGCTACTTTGCCAGACTGAATTTGAACAATTGATTGAGCGAATGGTTGTTTCCCAAGTTTCAAGTGTTGCAATTATTTTATTTAAATTGATTGTGTTTTTTAAGCAGGAAAATTGGATCACATTAAAAACAATTTCAAGAATGAAGGATTTTTTTTTTACTTTGAGCTAGTTTTGGTGTGGAATTTCTAGTAATCTTAAGACTTGTCTATTTATAAGATCGAAATCTGGGTTGATGGTCGCTTTTTTATTTTATTTTTATATTATTTATATTATTTTTAATACTCCTTTACCCTCTTCTTGTTGTAGAATCCGTTAGCTGTTGGTCACTTGGGCAAGGGACATAAGAATTCTGGTGTTCGTATGGCATTAGTTGATGAGAAGCTGGCTAGAAGTGGAGATTTGCCCAAGCCTTCTGACATCCTGGTATCTAGAACTGCTTGTTTCACACAATGAATTCAAATAAGTTGTAAATATTGGTCCTTTTTCAAATGTAGGTTATGTTAGTCTGAACTTTCAGATTACTTCAGAGAACTTTTACCTAATTAACAGTATATATTTTTTTTGAGCAGGCATTTGATCTTGTTCAAGGAGCACTTGTAAGTCTTTGTATTCTGTAATCTCCTCATAATATGATATGTAGTGAGTTTATGATTGAGAACTTGATGCCACTGTTGTTTGAGATTATAAAAATTGGAGTTCAACATTTTGAGGAATAGTTATTAGTGAAGAATTGCATTTTCAGAAAAGATTGGATGCTAATAAAAAAGGGAAGTTTTTTAAAATAAAAATAAAAAAATCAAACATGAGCCATGAAAGATTGGCTAGTAAGCACAGGAGTAATTGCTGGGGTCTGAACCTCAGCTCCTTTGGAAAGTTTCTTATCCGATTAAATTTATCTTTCTGTTTCACAGCAATGCGCAATCTAGTTTGCAGAGGAAATGACATCCCCTCATTCTTCTTGGCAATTTAAATTTTAAAATTACACATCACAGTAATCTATTATATCATGCTGCACCCTTAAGTTTTCAAATTGATTTAAACTTACATATTAACCAATAAGAGTCTACCTATTTCAATTTTAAAAAACAACTAAAAGCTAAGGAGCAATCTCATATGCACTAGGGCTTGTCAGGGAATTTAAGAAGTCATGAGGAGGACATGGGAAGTAGCTTATTTTTCTCAGTATTACTTCAGTGGGCAACGGGCATAATCACATATCTGAATAGTTCCAGTGTGCAGGTAAAATGGAGTTCGGTTACCGACAGGTCATTACCTGAGCCTCCAACAGCTGTTTTTCTGCATGGTATTCTAGGGTGTAGGAAGAACTGGGGTACGTAGGTTCTTTTCACTTGCAAATATGTCATTTTACCTCCACACTTCTTCAAAATTAGAAGAGAATGATGCGGGGAACATTTTTGGATTCATCTTGGTTACTGGTCAATGCCTTGAAATTGTGAATCTTGTGCATTTTTCTACTCCTTGAAATTGTGTGTCTTGGATTCATTGATTCATATTTGCTTTCTTCTATTGTTCTCCAGTTAAAGCTCCCCTTTTTGTACCCTTCCATAGCCTGTTGGCGTTTTCTCGTATGTTTCTTTTCTATGTTATTAGCAACAAGGGGGTGATAGTGGGATTTTCTATTTGTTTCCTACACATAAATAGTTTGGGATTCATTAGGTAATTTCTGATATTGCAGGAACCTTTACGAGGAGATTGGCACAAGAATTTCCGACATGGCAGGTATCATCCTTTTGCGTTTGTACTTTCACTTAGATTGAATGGAACATGTTTTATTTGATAAAGGTCATAAAATTTAATTTTCTTACAAAAGTTCCATTCACAACATTCTGGGATGTTTCCTGTGCAGTATTTTGACCAATTGATTAACCTAAGTGATGTTAATGATTAAACCATTATGCATTTAATTATACGGGTATTATTAGTGGCCTCCTAAATCCATTGTGATTCTCTAACGACCCAAAAAAAAAAAAATCCCCTGGCTTATTTTTCAAATATTCTTACCCTTAGCTTTTATTTTAATTGTTTTCTGGTCCCTGTGATAGTTACAGTCCACCTAAAATCTGAGAGCCAAACCCTTAATCAGAAGCTGTAAAATGGCAATTCTACAGCTCAAAGTATACAATCCTAATGCTAAGCCCTAAACCATTCTAAACCCTACACTATCAAGTCCCCATAACTCCTAATAATCGTTTAAAAAAATTTTATTTAAAAACAATATTGTAATTTCTCTTTTGTTAAAAAAACAAAACGAAAATCCTACTAGTTTTACCAGTGATTCTTTAAGCGTATTTGCTGTTTCATCTATTGTCATGTTCATCATTTCTGTTTGTAAAGCATGTTTTTAGCTATATTGCACATGACATTTTGTTATTTGGACATGGTGAGAATCTTACTTGTTCCTCCTTTGTTTGTTGGCAAAGTTTCTGTTAGTGGACCTGCGGTGTCATGGTGATTCAGCATCAATTAAGAAAAGGGGACCCCATACTGTTTCTTCCACTGCTCTTGATGTCTTAAAACTAGTACGTGTTTCCTGAGTACCTACATTATTTTTGAAGAACAAGTTTGTCCCAATGGTCAACATTAAATATATTATTCTATTTTGAAGTTTCATTTATAGTTGTGAATTAACTTGAACCAAAATTTCAAAGCCTTCATTTCTGATTTGTTATGCCTTTATTTCTGTATCATACATACTTGCACACAACTTTATAATTTTAACATGGCTTGCACGAATAGTGTTGTATACACAGCATTTGAACACCTCCAATGTATGTTTGTATATTCCTGTCTGGTACCTTCCCATGCTTGAGACACTATTTATGTCTTCCATAATTTTGTTTCTTCTTCCTTTCTAGGTTCGACAGCTTAGATTAACACCTCGGGTTTTAGTTGGCCACAGTTTTGGAGGGAAAGGTAACTTTGGTTAATTTGGCAGGTTGCATACCTTTGCTGAGAGTGCTAGTACAACAGTAAATCTACACCTGCTTAAAATGGATCTGATTTGTAATATGCTTTCTAATTGTCATGCAGTTGCCTTGAGCATGGCAGAGCAAGCTGCAAAGCCTCTTGCGCGACCAGTCAGGGTAAGTAATGGCAATATGGAATATATCGCGGAATGTGTCTGTGTCTGTGTCTGTGGACATTATCCTTCTTTTCCTCTTACCAGTTGATTGTTTTAGGTTTGGGTTCTAGATGCTACACCTGGAAAAGTTCGTCCTGGTGGGGATGGGGAAGACCATCCAGAAGAATTGATATCTGTCCTAAGCACACTGCCACAAGAGGTGAATCCATAATCAAACGTTGTTTCCTTCTTTCTTAATATTTTTGGTGCCTGTTAGAGTCAGTCCTTTTATTTTGTTTATTTTTGAGAGGATTCTTTTATGATTTATGATCTTTTGTATGCTATCTCAGCCTTTTTTTATATTCTTTCCTCTCTCTCCATTTAGAACTCTAACTCTAATTTATATAAGTCAACTTGTTATCAGATCATTGTAAATCGATCTGTTGCTCTTTCTTTGGGTCCTATTGAACTAAAGCTACATATTTTGTTAACATTTTATTGTAGAAAGAGAGGGGAAGGGAAAGGTGGTGTGCACCTCCCCTAGTTTTCCAAAACCCAAATAGGGTTTCAATCTCACTGTATGTTGCGGAGACAATTGTTAATGTGTATCATGCCAAACCTCATTTGTTGAAAAAAAATGCTTCTATCCTCATTTCTTTCTTTCTGTGTATGATTTTAATTCTACTAATTTTTCTTCAAAGCAGATTTCCTCAAAGCGGGATGTTGTGGATGTTCTAGTTCGAAAAGGGTTCTCCAAAGATGTCGCACAGGTATGTCAAACTGTGAGACATGCTTTAATGTACTAATTTGAAGTTTGGGCTCTGAAACTTGTATGTATTGGTCATTTTGTTTTTTCACCCACAGAGAATTATCGTAATGTGTTGGCTGTTTTGTCATTGCCTCATGTTTCTTTATTGATAGCGCCAATCTAATTTTCATGTTTAGTAGTATTGTGCGTTTTTTAGTGTTCCGCTGTCTTTAGCTCATTATTTTTGCCGACTTCGGGGAAAAAGATGTTGATCCCATCTAATTCCACTATTGTCTGTCTCTGCCTCCCAGTGTTTTAGCTCTATCATTTTTCATGTTTAATACAAGATTGTTCACTTGTGCCTTGCGGTACACTTGATTTACTTATTTTCTTTGTTTTTTCTTTCTTCTTTCATGCTTTTGCTGCCTTGAGGATTTTATACTATGTTCTTATATGTTGTTTCATGTGCAGTGGGTGGTTACTAATCTTCGACCAACTGGTCCTCTTGGTTCATCACCATCAACCTTCTCATGGGTGTTTGATCTCAAGGGAATTTCTGAAATGTATAAATCTTATGAAGAGACAAATTTATGGTAATCAGTCCATTTCCTTATTTTCGTGGATTCTTGTCATATTTCGCTTAGTAGTCAATACCTAGCTGCTAAATATCTGTTTAATCGTCATAAATACCACCTACTTGTGCAGCAGAGTCTGCACTGGTGATATTCTGCCATGAGTGTTACACTCGGGTTTTGGTTGAAAAATCAATTATGGATGTACACCAAACTGCATACTTTTCAATCAATATTCAAATATCGAAAGAAAAAAAGGAAATTCTCATTCTGAAATTGAATGTGCTTCATCTTTTTCCCAATATTTTGAATGTCAAGTTTGCAACTGCCCCTTATTTGATTTGGATCATTGTAGGAAAATTGTTGAAGATGTGCCTCGAGGTGTCCATGTGAACTTTTTGAAAGCAGAAAGGAGCTTGCACAGATGGGCTCTAGAAGATATCCAGAGGATTCATGCTGCTGAGGAGCTTGCTGCTGAAGAGGCAGCTGGAGTTGAAATGCATGTCCTTGAGGATGCAGGCCACTGGGTATGTTGGTTTTACTGTTTGAAGTTAATCTACTAGGGAACGAAATTTGTAACACGTGTCTCTGTATGCCGTGCATGCATATATGAGATATTGATCACAAGATAGATTAGAATCTTTAGGGGTCCCAAAGAGTCAGTATTGGATGCCAATCCATTTTTGGGGTTTCTTATGGGATATTTGGGTTTATTAGGCTGGTGTTTGTACGGGTATGGGGTTTAGGATTTTAGAATTTAGGGTTTGTACAGGGCTACATTGGTGTTACTGTCATCCAGGAGTGACGACAGTGACAATTAGATTGGCGCAATGCCACTGAGTTACATAGGGACAGCTAAGTTGGTCAAACGGGCACTAAGTTTCAATTAGCAGAATTGGCAGGGAGCTTTTATTACAAAAAGTATAGCTGAATGCTTATGGAAATAAAAATATGCATGAGGGAGCCATAATTAAATGCCTTGAACAAAAAAATATATAATTTCTATTCGAAACTTAAACAAAATTAGTCACTCTCTTAATCAATTGAAACGTCAAATTGTTCCAGTTCATTAAAGAACTGAGAGACTCTGCTTGAGGGATAATATTAATTACACATTATTTGTAGCACATTCGCACAGCTGCTCATGTTCATTCTTCCATTTTCAGGTCCATGCAGATAATCCAGATGGGCTCTTTAGGATTCTTTCCTCTTCTTTCCAGTGAGTCAAAACTTGAGGCAGCTTTAGCATGGTCTTTCTTGATCAGTTCAGACATAGCAGCATTCTACTGACGGATCACTACACATCGTTTCCATATTTAGTCGTTCAAAGAAAACTGTGTCTCCATTAAATGATTGTATACATCTGTTTGTTTCACATTGATTCTTGTATATCATCGTTCCACTTTTCTTTTTCTTCCCCCCCTGGTCCTCCGTCCCCTGTTGTCGCAGTTCACAATCAGTAGTGGGAGGAGGGTTTATGTAATTTCAACTTCTTTATGTAATTTCAAGTTCTTTGGATTGGCTAAATGTAAGTATGTATCTAAAACAGGTAACTCTAGAGTATAAATCATTACAGAAGACTATTAATTATTTATTTATTTTTTTAATCTTACAAACTTCTGTTTCTATACCAAAACAAGTTTTGCACATTCTGGAATTATTGTCAAGACATCTAATGACCGTGTGCCGTACCATATTTCCAAGGCCAAATTACATTTTTGGTCTGTCATTTCGGTTACGGTCATTTTAATTTTGGTAATTTTAGTAATGTAGTTTTGTTTAGGGAAAAAAGTCAGGTATACATGGCACACCTAGCTTATATATTTTATTCCTTTCAATTTGGTTCGAAGTTTCAATATAAGCTGGCACTGCATATCTGTTTAAGCTTTTAACTAGAAAGACTACAATAAGAACTGATACTTAATAATGGAAAGCATGTGTTTTTTGTGTTTAATAGGTCATGTATTTAACAGTATTAATAATTAAACACAAATTCCCAATACTAATCCACAAAAAGCATTGTTGAATCAATGGTAAATACCACTTTGGTTGACCAATTGGTTGACCTGAACTTAGCATATGCAGCATTTAGTCATTGACCAATTGGTTGACCTGAACTCAGCATACTTGCTTTCCCATCAACTTCCCATAATCCTATTATAGGTAATTCAAATACCTGCCCTAATTTCAAACAGTTTGCAATTCTCATTAAGTGGGCGATAGCTTAAAACAATTGGTAAGGATTAATATTGTCATGTGCACAATCTCTGCACTTAAAAAAAAAAAAAAAAAAAGTTTCTAAAACACTATTAAAGAAAGATCAATCGACATGAGTATCAATCAGTGTTCACAAATAAAGTTTACATTGACACTTTCCGAGTTCGTAGTAGGAAGGCAAAATGGGTCAAGGGATTACAATGGCCAACCCTAATGAGAAAGGAGAAATATTGGAACAAGGAAGCAAACAAGTACAACGTTTGTGTTTCACAAAATTAAACAAGATTGTACTTTTTTGGGTAAGTTTTCCACACCAATATGTACACACTACATACGTTGTTTTTGCCAACCAACTAAACTCTATGCATCCCCAAATGCCAAAGTCAACTCTTGTTCCATGGGCCTAGTCAAAACTGTGCTGCTTCTTCTTCCTAAGTGCCAACTATTTCAATCAATGCAAGATTCAAATTCCTACAAGTGGCATTGATGGACTTTTTACCAACAGCCAGAAAACGTTGACACAACCAACTCTAAAAAGGTGTTTTTTGGCTACCTGTATAAATTATTGAGATCGACTTGTTCAAGGGGAGTTCTTAATATCAAGGCGTTTCCTACATGTTCAACCAGATAATGTAGGCATTTAATGTGACAAGGGAGACATAGAATTGACCAAACAAAATATATAAGAATTTAATTATGTTCCTTCAACATTTTCTTCTTCTCCGGCCAAAAAAAAAAAACATTTTTCAACTCCTTTAACTACCTAATAAATGTTATGGGATTCACAAGAGTTAAAGAAGTTGAAAATAAAAAGTTGACAATGAAATTGTTTTACCCTTAGAAAATTGTCTCACTTAACCTCCTGAATTTCTAAAAATTCATAAAAATTTCTCATTTTACCACTTTTGTTCATTTCTGTCCGCAAAACCGTTAAGTTTGCCTCTCTCTCCCTCTTACCCTCACTCTCTTTGCCTCTATCTTCTCTCCCCGACCCAACCTAACCCTCCCTCGAATTACATAACCCCGACCCTAATTTAGTTTGATAGTCTCAATCCACTAGATTCAAGTAAGTTTTTGTATTGAAATTGAAGGAAAGGGAAGAGGGAAGTGGGGTGGTGATGGGGGGAAGGCGAGTAAAGTGGTGGGGCTGGGCTGGGTGCTTGGGGAAGGGGTTACTGGAAAGGGAAGAGGGGAAAGATGGGGGTGAAGGCTGGTGAGCTGACGGGAAGGGAAGTAAGGGAAGATGGGGTTTGCTAACTGTAAAAAATTTCAAAATATTTAAAATTTATTTTTTATATATTAAATTTAGATTTTAAAGTTTTTTAATATCTAAAATTATTAAAATACCCATGACACGTTAGCATTCTTAACGATCTTGTGGACAGAAATGGTGAAGTGAGAATTTTTCATGAATTTTTTGGAGATTCAGGGGGTTAGGTGAGAAAATGTCAGTTTCAAGAGGGTAAAGTGAGACCGAGCGTCCGTTTCGGGGGTAAAACAGTAATTACCTTGATGTCATTAATCTTTAATAAAATAAAAAAAATTATGTCATGTTGCCAAAGGGGTCTAGCCCAGTGAAAAATGCATTGACTTGCAAACTAGTGGTCTCAGATTTGAACTCCCATGACACCTTGATATTGTGTGTATATGAGAAACCCAACACCCTTTTTAATTTAGACTATCGTTTAAAAAATATATTTTATGTGATTTTGTGAACTTATTTGTTTACTTATTTATTTATTTATAACAGTCCCGATCTCTTGGACCACAGGAGTCCAAGAAATTATGGTCACCTACCGTTGGATATTAATCCAATGGTTCAAAAAAAGTTTCTTAAAAGGAGTGCAAGAGTGAGTGAACCATTGAATTTACATCCAACGGTGAGTGACCACAAATCTCTTGGACCCTTGTAGTCCAAGAGATCAGGACTGTTATTTATAAATGACATGACCGGTGTGTGTAGAGCACCATATGAGTATGAGGATATTACGACTGGCGTATGCTGTTATGCAAGGATGATGCACAACATGATGCTATGAAGTGGTCACCTCATATAACAGAAAAGTTTAGTTAGGATTTTTCTTCTTTAATGTCAAATTTTGAAAGGATTTAAAGTCAAAATTCTGTTATGCTAGCGTAAAGAGTCATTTTTTTTTTTTAATACAAATAATATTTTATTTTAATTTAATCTAAATTACGATTTGAGTATAGAGTGAAAGCACATCATTTTAATCAAGTTAACTAAAATCATGTACGCAAAAATCACCTCTTCACTAACAAAAATTTTCCTTTGACTAAAAAGTTGAGGCATGCTAAGACCCCACTTTTAATGGCACGTCATTTTCCTCATCGACTACTATCACTTTTTCAAGTTTTTAAAAAGGAAAAGCGAAGATAAATGAGTTTTCCTCATTGTTTAGAAGTCACAAAGGATTGATGAGGCAAAATGCTACGTAGATACACGTGTAAAGCAAATCCGCAGAGGAGCCCTAATCTCAGGGTAGCATGCATTGATTGACCCGAACTTTGCATATATACTAAGCCTTTCTTGGTTTCGCATCAATTCTCATAGTGGGAAAGTCTTACGTAATTCAAATACCTGCCCTAATTTACAAACACTTCATATTTAGGGAATTTCACTAAAACACCCAAAATGGATGTTAAAATTATAAAAAAACTCAAGCACTATTTAAATATATAAACACATCCAAAACCCATCATTACACACATTCAAAACTCATTTATAAACACACCCAAAAAGTTGACTTTAGGGTTGATTTTGGGTGTGTTTCTATATTTAAATAGTGCTTGAGTTTTTTTTTTATAAATACATGTCTAGAATTGGGTTTATTTATAAATTTGTATCATATTTATTCCTTGCAATTCTCATTAAGCGGGCAATAGCTTAAAACAATTAGTTCAAGGATAAATATTGTCACGTGCACAATCCTTAATTTTTTATTTATTTCTAAGACACTACTAAAAAAAAGTCAATATAGACACCGATATTTATGTCCGCAATATCCTATACGACACTCCTTTAATATAGCGTGCGTGGAAAGTCCAATACAAACTCTATTTGCGGGGCACAAATGCCCAGTCTATTAGTAGCGAAAGTAAACATCGCATTTGAAACATCGTTTTTGAAATAGTAATCCCAACAAGACTCGTCCAAAAGTATACTACTACTAGTGGCAAGGAAAAATGGGCCACGACACGACATTAATGGCCAAACCTAATGAG
This sequence comes from Prunus salicina, assembly GCA_020226455.1. Lineage (NCBI taxonomy): Eukaryota > Viridiplantae > Streptophyta > Magnoliopsida > Rosales > Rosaceae > Prunus > Prunus salicina. The sequence continues at coordinate 53,426,231 of CM035341.1, forward strand.
AAAGGAGAAATACTGAAACAAGAAATCAAACAAAATTTGAAGTTGAACGTTGTGTTTCACAAAACTAAAACGAGATTGTACTTTTTTTTGGGTAACATCCATTTTTCCACACCAATGCACACTACATTGGTCCTTAGTCATCCCCAAAAGCCAAATTCAACTCCCCTTCCATGGGTCCTTAGTCAAAAGTCCAAAACTGTATTTGTCTTCTTCGTTCTAATAAGTGCCCAGTATTTCAATCAATGTAGGCATTTAATGTGACAAGGGAGGCATAGAATTGATCAAACAAAATCTATAATTATGTTAATTCAACATTTTTATTCTTCTCCGGCCGAAAAATAAAACATTTTTCTTCTCACAAAAATGACCTGTAAATGTTATGGGATTCACGAGAGTTGAAAATAAGAATAAATAAAATCTACAACACCACATAAATGATACCTTGGTGGTGTTGTAAACTTATTTGTTTACTTATTTTTATTTATTTATTTGTTTGTAAATAACATGACAGGTGTGTGTAGAGCACCATATGAGTCTGAGGATATTACCAATGGCATGTGATGTTATGCAAGGATATGATGCACAACATGATGTGACGTGGTCATCTCATATAACATTAAAGTTTTGTTTGGACCTTTTTTGCTTTGAATTTGAAGTCAAAATTGTGAAAGGAATTGAGAATAAATATGTTAACGTTTCATCTGAAAAATCAATGTCTAGAGTATCCCATCTAAAGAAGTCAATTTGAAAGGAAAGGGAACTCTTAAACACAATATCTAGCTACCATGAATAAATAAATTAAGTTTTACAACAAAAACTTCATTGCTATGGAAATAAATAATTGTTATAGAGTTTTTAACAATAATAATACCTAAATTTATACTCGAGTTTCATTTTGTTCGTCTAATTGGTTTTTTAGTTCCGGTTGTCCTCTTAAATCTAGAATGTGTGTGAATTTTATCGTTCCATCAAATTCCATTCATTATTTCATGTATTTGAGGGGGTAAAACCATGAAATAAATTAACGGAATATGTGTTTCATGAATTTTATCATTCCGTCAATTCCATTAATTATTTCCTGTGTTATAATTTTATAATCCCATCAACTTTTTTTTTTTTACATACGGAAAAAATGATGGAATTTTATGGAATAACGAAACTAGAGGCAAGAATTAGAAGACAGTAAAAATAAATAAATATTTTGAATGATCAAAATGAAACTCGAATATAAAATAAGAGAATATTGTGCTTAAAAACCCGAATTATTAAAATTAATATAAATAAATAAATAAATAAATAAAGATTGAATTTGTGTGGTATTGGTCTTTGCTGTGTCTGGCGCCTTCTCGATGACCCGTTCTTCGGGCACAGCTGTTTACCTCTCTTCGGTTTCGTTTCATCTAAAACGCCGACGTGGTAAACGGTTGATGACGTCATGGATGAGGTAAGCACTTAAAAAAAAACCCGTAGCCTACGCGCCCAACTGTCAACCTCTCCAATTCTAAGGTGTTTTCCTTGACGTGGGTTTTTCTCTGCCTTTAAAATTTCTCAAACCCCCTTGATGTTTTCTGACGTGGCTTTCCACTCTCAAATTCAAACTTGGGTCTTCTGTATTGCCTCTTTGATGGGAGAAATTTTAAGTAAACACGTGTTTCTCTGTAGGCATCAAGATAGAGTATTGAGAAGAAGCCTTCCGTAAACACGTGCATAAAATACGTATACTATTCCGCAAATATTCTAAAAATATAAGGGGAATAATTATATAAAAATTTAAAATAATTTATTCAATTTTTTTTTTATATATATTTTTTCAAATAGAATGTGCAAAATGCAGATAAAATACACAAATAATATGTATATTATTGCAAAATATTCGAAAAACGGGTATTATTCGTAAACAACACTTATGTACGTACACGAATAATACATTTTTGTTATAATTTTCTTTTTTGTATTTATTAAATGCCATGTTTACCTTTCACTCAACTTGCTTAAGATATTTTTTTTTTCTCCCCACTTGGATTGGAAACCACACCGTCCAATATAATTTTGGATGGTGAAACTCCCTCTTACTTTGACCATTTAAAATTTTGACCTTCACCTGTACGTCTGACTTTCTCCCTGTTCAACCTATTTAAACACTTCTTCCCACTTCTTTTTTCTTCATCCACAAAAACAGTCACCACCACGTTTTCAAAATCGTTTTTACAAACAGGACAAGCTTAAGATCATCATGAGTTACAGTTCAGAAGAAAGCAGCAGCAGCCCGGGCACTGGACAACGGAAGTTCAAGGGGGTGCGCCAAAGAAAATGGGGCAAGTGGGTGTCTGAAATTCGCGTCCCGGGGACGCAGGACCGGCTCTGGTTAGGCTCTTTCTCGTCCCCGGAGGCCGCCGCGGTGGCCCGGGACATTGCGTATTATTGCCTACGTAGGCCGTCGACCTTGGAAGGGCTTAACTTTCCCTTGGTGTTGCCGTCTTCAGTTCATGCTGATATGTCGCCGAGGTCTATACAGAAGGCAGCTTCGGATGCTGGCATGGCAGTCGATGCTCAGTTGGTGGCTAACAGGTCACCGCAGGCAGGTGGCAGGCAGAGCAACAATGGAAGTCATGGGGTTGAGAGTGAGGTTTGGGAAGACATGGGAGAGAGTTCTAGGACCAACTGGGGAGGGCATATGGGATCTGGCAATGGGTACGAGGATTTGAGCATCTCCATTGAAGATTATGATCTATAAGTTTATTTTGGGTTTTGTCATATGTATTAGAAATTAATTTAGCATGAACCTCTTAAGTTTTGGGTTCGATTTTCTCATCTCTAATATCGCTTGTATAAAGAAAAAAAATTATATAATGAAGCTTTACATGTACACTGTATATACAGTAGATTTGGTAGAATAAATATATAGCAGTATATCCCACTCGGTATAGTCCGTATATATAAAGTCTATGCTCAGGCAATGGAGTGATGATGATTTCACGGAAAGCTAGTTTTGAAATTAACATAGGGCTTTGACCAAAAAAAGAAGTTTTTACCAAAGGCACGTGCCTTTATTATGATTTGGATCAACTTTACTTCAGCGAGATATTTGATAGATATACTTTGTTTTTTTGTTTTTGTCGGAATATATCTTATAGTAAATTTAAGAGTCAGGTTTTAATTATGCAGATTGAATATATGTGATTATAATCGATTGTGTTTGCTTTTGTCACGCTGTGTTTTTCTGTGTGTAATTCTTTGACTCTGGTCATGACAGTGATTTCGCCCAAAATTGAGGGTTTGCTGGGGATGCTTACCATTCGTTTGACTGATGAAAATTTTGTCAAGTGGTCCTTTCAATTTCAATCCGTTTTGCAAGGTTATGATCTTTTTGACCACTTTGATGGCTCCTCAATTTGTCCACCAAAGTTTGTCATAGATACTGAGCTTGATGTCACTACTGAGGGCACTAATGCTTATAAGAGTTGGACTCAGACTGATAAGGCTCTCTTGAGTCTCTTAATTGCTACCTTATCTGATGATGCGATTGAGTATGTCGTTGGTAGTAAGACCTCTGCTGAGGCTTGGACTCATTTGCAAGATAGATATGCCACAGTGTCTAGGGCACGTATTAATCATCTTAAAACTGAGTTTCATACTATGCACAAAGGTGCTGATTCTATTGAAAAGTATTTGCTTCGGATTAAGACAGCTCGTGACCAGTTAGTTGCGGTTGGTGAACGTATTACTGATGATGATGTGGTTATCACTGCTCTTAATGGTCTTCCTCCAGACTATGACATGCTTCGCACTGTGTTGCTTGCTCGTGATTCAACCATTGGTCTTAAAGATCTTCGAGCTCAGTTGCTTAATGCAGAGAGACAAGCTGAAATTCGTATGCATGCTCTTTCTCATTCTATGAATGCTATGATGGCTACGCGTGCTTCTTCTCAGCCTACTTCTGGTGGTGCAAAACATTTTTCTCAAGGTTCCAGCTCAACCCAAGGTTCTAGCTCAAGACCTTATAATGGTTACAATGGTTCCCAATTTCGATCTTCTCCTCAGTCTGACAGATTCAGGTCATCTGGATATCATGGTTCTCGATTTTCTTCCGACAAGCATGGTTCTAACTCTTCTAGTTTCAAGCAACAATGGGGCCCATCTTCTGGTTCTAAGCCTCATGTTATCCCAGAATGTCAAATTTGTAGTAAGAGGGGTCACACTGCTGCCAATTGTTTTTATCGCAATACTGCTGATTCAAACTCTTCTCCTGTTATTCAGTGTCAGATTTGTGGTAAAAAAGGTCACGGTGCTCTTGATTGCTGCCATCAAGCTAATTTTGCTTTTCAAGGACAACCACCACCAACTTTTATCCAAGCTATGACTGCTCACGCACAAGGGTTTGAGTCTCAAGACAATTGGATTGCTGACATAGGAGCAACTTATCACACGACACCAAATTTATCTGTGCTTGAGAATGCTACTCCATATGATCAAGATGACAAGATAATTGTTAGCAATGGGGAAGGTTTGCCTGTTCAACATATTGGTCATGCTAATCTTCCTATCACTTCTTCTCAGTCCTTATTATTACCTAATGTTTTGCATGTTCCACATCTATTCGCTGATTTGCTTTCTGTCTACAAGCTCTGTCATGATAATAACTGCATGGTTACTTTTGATGATGCTGGTTATTGTGTGCAGGACAAGGCAACAAGGGCAGTTCTTCTCAAAGGAATGAGTAGCAAAGGTCTTTATCATTTTCCTAAATCTCTACCATTCACCTCTGTTTCTTCACCCATAGCTTTTCTTGGTCAGAAAATAAACCACATCATGTGGCATCAACGCTTAGGCCACCCTACTAATGAAGTCCTTGTGAAAATGTTGCACTCTTCTCAAATAGTATGTTCTCCTGATTCTTCATCTATGTGCTCAGCTTGCTTAGGTGGTAAAATGTCTAGGCTTCCTTTCCTGTAAGTTCTGATAGAGTAGTCCATCCTTTTCATAAATTTCATAGTGATATTTGGGGTCCATCTCCAGTTGTATCCATTGAGGGTTATAGATATTTTGTACTGTTTGTTGATGATTGTACCAGATTTATCTGGATGTTTCCTCTTATCAATAAATCAGACGTTTACTCGACTTTTGTCAAGTTTCATGCCTTCATTTCTACCCAATTTTCTGCTTCTATTAAGATATTGCAAACTGATGGAGGAGGAGAATATCAGAGTCATTTGTTTAAACAGTTTTTGACATCTAAAGGAATATTGCATCAGGTGTCTTGTCCTTACACTCCCCAACAAAATGGGTTAGTGGAAAGGAAAAATAGGCATATAATTGAGACTGCTGTTACTTTGATGACTGCAGCAGCTTTACCTCTTAAGTTTTGGTCACATGCCTGTCTACATGCTAGTTTTTTTATCAATCGAATGCCTTCTAAGACTTTGGGATTTTGTTCACCTTATCAAAAATTGTTTCAGACACCACCTGAGTTACAGTCCCTACGGGTTTTTGGGTCTGCTGTGTTTCCATATCTTCGGCCTTATAATGATAACAAGTTGCAGCCTAGAACTTGTCAGTGCATCTTTCTTGGATATGCTAATGGTTATAAGGGAGTTATCTGTTATAACAGAGATTCAGGGAGATTATTTTTGTCTAGGCATGTTGTTCATGATGAGACTGTGTTTCCTTTTAAGCTGATGCACTCAACTCATACCTCAAGTTCTTCTCCAGTGCCTCGTTCTCCCATGCTTCTTCCAGTAGTTTTACCTGTAGCTCCTGCCCCAACCAAAGATTATGATAATATCCCACCTCAATCATCCATACCACCATCCTTACATTTTTCTCTGCAGGATTCTACTTCATCTGCTACTCCTCCTTGCCCTTCCACTATGTTGCCTGTCCTTACAGATGCACAATTACAAGTGATACTCCCTATGCGCTCTTCCTCTCATAATGATAACGGTCATCTACAACACGCTTCTCCCTCTACTTCTGTAACCTCTCAGTCAGGTTTGGTTCAGAGTGTTCATCCTATGACAACTAGACTCAAGGATGGTACAATATCTAGAAAACATTACTCTAATGTTGCTCATTACACACAGTCTGTTGATCACTCATTCTTTGGTGTTACTTGTATTGCTCATATTACAGATACTAGTGAACCTTCTCATTTTAGATTGGCTGCTTCTCAACCTCATTGGCAGCAAGCTATGCAAGAGGAATTTGATGCTCTTACAGTTCAAGGCACTTGGGTTTTAGTGCCTCCTCCACCAAACAGAAATATTGTTGGTAGTAAGTGGATTTACAAAGTCAAGAAAAATCCAGATGGGTCTGTGTCAAGATATAAAGCACGGTTGGTTGCTTAGGGTTTTAGTCAGGAACAAGGGTTGGATTATGATGAGACTTTCAGCCCTGTGGTTCGCCATACCACAGTCAGATTGGTGTTAGCTCTTGCTGCAGCAAATCATTGGGAGTTGCGTCAATTAGACGTCAAAAATGATTTTTTACACGGCGATCTTCAAGAAGAAGTATATATGAAGCAGCCTCAAGGCTTTGAAGATGCTATACATCCTTCTCATGTCTGCAAGTTACTCAAGTCCTTGTATGGTCTTAAACAGGCTCCTCGAGCTTGGAATGCTAAGTTCACCAGTTATCTTCCTACTTTGGGTTTCATTCTATCTCATTCTGATCCAAGTCTATTTGTTAAGCATACATGCACTGACATAGTTCTTCTCATTCTTTATGTGGATGACATTATCGTCACTGGTTCCTCCTTTACATTAGTTCAGTCTATTATTACATATCTGGGTGAAGCTTTTGATATGAAAGACATGGGCAAACTTACTTATTTTCTTGGATTGGAGATTTCATATCTTTCGAATGGTGATATTTTTGTCAACCAGGCTAAATATCTTCAAGATCTTCTCAAAAAGGCAGCCATGGTTGAGTGTAAACCATGTTCAACACCAGCCAAACCTCATCAGTAGTTTCTTAAGGATGAAGGTGTTTCTCTCCAAGATCCTACCACTTATCGAAGTCGCGTGGGGGCTCTTCAGTATCTCACTTTTACTAGGCTTGATATCGCCTATGCTGTCAATTCTGTATGCCAGTTTATGACAGCTCCTACAGATATTCCTTTTGGTGCAGTCAAACGTATTCTCCGATATCTCAAGGGTACCTCTCATTATGGTATCACTTACACTTCAAGTGATATGCAACTGCTGGTCTATAGTGATTCAGATTGGGCAGGAGATCCTAATACTAGGCGCTCAACCACTGGTTATGTGGTTTATCTTGGGAACAATCCCATCTCATGGCAATCTAAAAAGCAAACTTCTGTTTCAAGAAGTTCTACAGAAGCCGAGTATAAGGCTTTAGCTCATTCTGCTTCTGAGGTTTCGTGGATACGACAGATTCTTAAGGATATGCATTTCTTTCTTGCAACCCCTCCTCTTACAGAAGCCGAGAATTCCAGAACCTTTTTAGTTTTCTTCTTCGTATATATAGTATTTTTTCATTTAGATACGTTATTGTCATGTAGATGTCATTATAAATAAAAAGAAAAGTAGAGAGAAATAATTGAAAATACACGGCATCAGAATAGCCGCATAAAAACAAGTAGATAACCAGAATGAATTATCATATATATAGTAAGCACGACAATTAGGATGGAATATGGTGAACCTTTTAAATATCAAAGTCACGAAACAAAGCCTGAACCTTAATGAGATGGACTACCTGATTATGAGGCTTTGACCTCGTCAATCTATCTCTCCAACCAAATTAAATAAGAGAGTTGCTATTTCTACTCACTTATCATATTTTTCCATATATTTTATTTTCAAAATTTTAAAGATAAATTTACCCCTTTGTAAAATTACTTCTAATGACTTAGGAGGGCACACATTTTCACACACAATAAAACACACTTTTAACACCATTAGATTCATCTACTATCAAGGTTCAGATTATGGACTTATAAAATAATAATTAATGTTATTTTTGTCCATTGTTCGACTTTTTTTTTGGAAAATAAATTGGTCTCCCTTAAAATCGTACTTTCTCTCTCCACTTTCTTGTTATCTTCTCTAACTCAAAAGCTGAAAGAGAAGAACTTTCTAACCCACCAGAGCATGTCTAAACTAAAATCACCCTGAGATGGTTAATCTTTAGTTTCTTAAATAAATAAAAATAGCCGTAAAAAATTAACATAAGACTTTTTCCAGCAAGATCATGCTACCAACAATATATGTCATTGGATTGGGGCTATCCTGCAAACAGGGACGGACCCACAGTGGGGTCAAACAACCCTATGGGCTCCATGAAAGTAAGCTACAAGGTCTCCTTTAATGGCTGGGTGAAGAAGAAGCTTGCAAATTTGAGGAAGAAGAAGCTGAACATCGCTTCTGGTTTTTTTTTTTTTTTTTTTTTTTTTTTTTCTAAAACCCACTGGCCAGCATTTAGTTTTTTTTTTAAAACACATTGGCCAAAACGGCATCGTTTCAGTGCAGCCCAGCAAAATTTTTTTTTAAAAGACCTGGCCAAAACGACGTCGTTTTGGTCCAGGTCTTAAAAAAAAAAAAAGAACAAATTTAACAGAGTTATAGACCCTTCCTCCCGACTTCAGAGCTCTAAAACCCCCATTCCTAAACCCTCAAACCTAAATCCCTAATCTCAACCCCCCCTAACCTTTAAACCTCTCTCCCACCAAACCTTTTACACTATGACCCTACGAGATAAAATTCCTAGGTCCGTCCCTGCCTGCAGACATTGAACACAGCTTTAATGGCGCATGCTTTGTTACATCCTTCTAGGTCAGGAAAAATTTATTCTCTTACATGTTTATAATTTTCTCTCATCTTTATTATTCTCTTACATGTTTATAGGATTGTGTTTTTTAAAATTTATATGGTGGGTGAGAAAATAAGGTGGGTGAAAAAAAATAGAACAAGGGGGTGGAAATAGTAGCACTCTTAAATAATCAATACAAGGTGGATTTTCACTTCGATCAGCAACCAAAGGCCCATCCGTGTGGCAACCATATGCGTACCTAGCCTAGAGGCATTCATGAAAACAATAAAATCTATCCTTATTATGGAAGATTTTCATCAATCTCAAGTATATATTAAAGGAAGTTGAGGTTCCATTCAAAAGAATCATTTGATAATATGAGAGTAGTCTAACCCCTTTATAAGACATGTGACTGTTGGGCTTTCACACGTAGGCAAACCCAGTCTGATACCAAGAAGGAAGTTGAGGTGCCACCCCAAAATCAATTGGCAATAGAGGGAGTAGCCTAACTCCTTATAAGCTCATGCAAGGTTTTCTAACTTTCCAATGTGGGACATTTTCACATTCATATTCTCACATGTTTGCTAATATATGTAATCATAAGAATGAAATCTGTTTATACCATAACTGACTGAGCAACCTTGGATAAGAAAGATCAGCTCATGGCTACAGTTTATGAAGATACCATGCCAGCTGGCATTGGCATCTCATATATGTCGAACGACATTTGATTGGTGATGATCGAATGCTGAAGACATTGCGCCAACTAAGGGAGGAATCATGAATTTTTTAATGGGTGGGTTAGCAAAAGTTATTAGCTTAAAATCTAATAACCAATTTTTTTTTGGGTACTTACTGGTTCTATAGTTTTTCTGGAAATAAAAGTATACATTGTGATAAAATAATAAAAGGTAGAGAGTTCAAATCATAAGTGTCTATTAAGATATTTTGTTTCTTCATTGAGCAAACAAATTAAATATAAGATGATTATAGGCCTACAAAATTGAGTGGAGACAATAGGTTACAAGGCTATATTTGGGTGGGCTATTAAGCTTTCATGGGATGAATAACATTAAATACACGAATGGCATGTAACAACCCGTCTCGAATTTTAACGTACTTGTACAATTTTGCCCTTATGGTTTTTAGGCTCCATTTTATTGATTGCTACAAAACGCACATGCCCAGGACTAAAAAAGATTCCATCATAGAGGGCCAAATTACCGTACATAGGTTGAGCATCTCTTGATTGTCTTAGGCTCATTATCTTCAATCTCTAAAGATTCACACAACTTTCTTCTCTTCCAAGATTCCTTGTATTTGCTTTGCTCCGTTTTCAGTTAGAATCACTTGATGGCTACTTTGAAATTCCTAATTTCACTTTAGTTCTCCTTTTTTTTAAATTGGAAAAAATTGAATTCGCAAGAGCTAATGTCTCTAATTACCACTAGGTGTTAGTTGGATTGGTTTAGGCTTTTGGTATGCTTCCAAGTGGGTCCTAGGTTCAAGTCCCCATTGTACCCATGTGTATGAGTTCCCCCCCCCCCCCCCCCCCCCCTCCCCTCCCTCTCCCTCTAACTTTGGCAAAAAAAAAGGCCTTTGAATAAAGGTGGTTTTCACTTTGCTAAGTGACAGATTGGTGGGAAAATGCCCACCTGAAATGAAAGTACTAAAGTACTCATGCCACGTCATTAGTTCTGACGAAATTTAGAACGGAGTTGAAGATATGGGGCAAAGTGAACCATATAATGATCAAAGGTACAATATGAGTCACTTTAAGTTTGAGGGAAGAAGATGAGATATGACTATTGCTATCCACATAAGCAAGAAGCATCTTTTGCAGCAGAAAGAGTAAGAGATTGATTGAAATTTTTGGAGCTTTATAGTGTTTTTTTGGGGTGTCATTTTGGAGCTTTATAGTTTGATTAGCAATAATATGACTTTATTTTATCTTCTTTTTCCTTTTTAAAATATTTTTTTTTTTAAAATTTCTTTTTTATGAAACTACTCCAAAAAGAAAAACAAAACCGTTTGACTTTTAAGAAAAAAAAAAGAGTGTTAGATTAATTTGAATGAAGGATGTCAACGCTGACGTGCTATATCTGTATCAGTCAATAATTTCTCTAATTTAAGAGGTGTGAGAGAATTGATTGAGGACCAAAATAAAATTCCGATATAAGTTGAAGGACTATTTTGATAAAGAAAATCCTTTTACAAAAGTTTTCTATATCCAACATCTCCAACTGACCAAACTAAATAGTCATGAGAAATTGAAAACTAAAGTAAACAGGTGTCATCAGCATGGAGGTACATTTCATAAAACAGCAATTGTAGGGGTACAGCAATTCATGCAGGAAAATCCAAAACTTCTTCCATCCGTCACCCCAAGAGCTTGCCACCAACACGTGTGCTCACACCTCTCATTCCATGTAATCGATTGTGGTGTTCATCATCATCATCATCATCTGCCACTGCGGCACTGCTCTCTCTCTTGATCTTATCTCTTCCTTCATATTAGTTTGGGTCATCATCACCAGTTACAAAAGCAAAGCCCTTCTCTTGTGTTCATTTGTTGTAGTTAATAGGTTAGAGCTGTTTGGGTGTGGGTTTTGAGGCTTTTTTGGGAACCAACCAAACAATGGATTTGTTGAACTCGGTGCTAAATTGGGTTGTGCCACCGGCAAGTTTAGTGATGATGGCGTTTGCTTGGCCAGCATTGACCTTCATCTCTGGTTGTGAGTGGCTTTACAATACGTTCAACAGTGAACCTATGGAAGATAAAGTGGTTATAATTACAGGAGCTTCTTCTGGCATTGGGGAGGTAAGTCTCTCTCTCTCTGCCCTCCAACTTTCCTAATTTTGTGTTTTTTTTCATTAATCTGGATAATTTTCTAACATTTTTCAACCTGTTATTTATTTGTATATTTAATTTTCTAATTTTATAACATTGTAGATTGCTAATTTTCAGTTGAATATATAACAAGAGTTGGGTTATTTTTCAAGCCAGCCCAACCTAATTTTTTAGCCCAAAGTTAAATGGGCCAATAGGTTGCCCCGAAAAAGTTGGCCAAGCTTGGTTCCATTTCATTTAGAAACAAACTTGAATTGTTTAGATGAAAGTTATAATTAGTTACGCAAACTGGTGTAGCCGAGTGGAAAAGGGCTTGACTTGCAGTCTAGTGGTCTCAAGTTGATATAACCCATCATTTAGCCAATTTAGTTGTCCTAGGTTTTTTTTTTTTTATCGTAGCAAGTGGTAAAAAACAGTTACATTCACACACATGAGGTTCTATGTTCCATTCCCTCTCCCCTCCCCCAATATTACTTGTTTTGTTTTAAGAATTATACGCATTAGATCACAGATTTTGGTAGTTTGATAATAGTGGTTATAACTTCCAAGTGCATGATGCCTATGATTGCAGCAAATTGCATATGAATATGCAAAGAGGAGGGCAAAGCTTGTATTAGTAGCAAGAAGAGAGAACAGACTGCGACTGATCAGTGAGAATGCAAGGTATATGGGTGCAAAGCATGTCATGATTGTAGCTGCAGATGTTGTCAAGGAAGAGGAATGTAGGCGATTCATCAATGAAACCATAAACTTCTATGGGCGAGGTACTCAAATTTTTTGGGCATAAGTTTGGTAATTGAAAATGCCATATTTCTTACAACCAAAAGTTTTATTCTTGCAATCACAGTAACAAATTATTATAGATATTCTTGAGTGATATGTACAGTATACAGTGTCGATGCCATAGTATGGTAATAATGATGAATTGAAAACTCAAAGGTGGTATAGATTCATAAGCATGAAAACTAATGACAGCATCGTTTCGATAACATTACACGACATTTCAGCATATTTATCTCATTAGCTCACCCACAAACTCCTTATCACACCCAGAACAGCTCATTAGTATATTCCCTCAAAGAGAATGAAGTTAACGGCTGAGATCAATACACATTAGCCATCTGCTGTTTCTGTAACAGAATTGAATCTTTGAGTTTTCTAGAATAGTCTCTCAATTGTACATGATACTATCTACACAAAATTCAATGAGAAGCCTTTCCTCCCTCTCTCCTTTTCTGTCTATTTCTCTCTGTATTACTTTTCTGCATAAAATTTAAGCTATAATTTAGTACAGTACGTTTGCATATCACATGGGCCTACAACTACGAAAGTTACTGTCACGCAACGAGCAATTAAGATAGAATTCCACTAAGATAGAATCAGTTATGGAGCCTTATGGGATACCAGTAAACACTTAATTAATTTTGTGGTGCACTAGGGATTGTATATTACATTTGTATATCCAAAGACAGCAACTGTATGGATATACTTCTGGCTATCAACGTCTATTGGTAAATTTAATGTGTTAAGCACAAGGTAAACACAGTTGCTTCAATAGCAGTTGTGGTTTTCTAGCAGCCATGGCTGCTGCAACTGCTGTACTAAATAATACAGCAGCTGATCATTACTAGCAAGATAAACTACTCTACTGAGCATGATTAATTCAAGGATCAGTTTTCTCGGTTAAGTTATATAGGAATAGGATTGGATTGAATTGTTGGAAACTGCAAATATAATATTGCATAGTTCAGCTTGTGAAACAAATGCGCTCAGTCTTCTTGGCAGTCAATTTTGTCTCTTTCAATCTTTATGATCAAGTTATAAATTTCTCAGAAAGGTCTAGTGCATTCATGCATGTCTGTTCTGAAAGTAAATGTCATCCAGGTAGAATCACGTTTAAAAAAAAATCATCATTTTTCTGTTTCAACCCTTTAAATTTGTGTCCAATTTTGCAGTGGATCATCTGGTAAACACCGTAAGTTTAGGACATACGTTCTACTTCGAGGAAGTTACAGACACCACTGTCTTTCCCCATTTGTTGGTAAGGATTGCAAAACTGAATGCACAGAACTCAACAAATTTGTGCTAAAATTTTAATACAAATTGTTTAGTTTATTGCGGTTTTGAATGTCTTTATTGCTCTCAGGATATAAACTTCTGGGGGAATGTTTATCCAACATATGTTGCTCTTCCTCACCTACGTCAAACCAATGGAAAGATCATTGTTAATGCATCAGTTGAGAGCTGGTTACCTCTGCCGAGAATGAGTTTGTATGCAGTGAGTATGCATTAATAAATCAGGCATTGCATGTTGTTGTGGGAAAGTTCAATAAGTTTTTTTTTCCACATATTGCTAGAGATATGATTATTGAGTCACAAATATCAAACATCGTATTCACTGTCAAATTAGAATAAATAAAAAAGTGCATGTGATACATACTATAGTAACCCATCAAATGCTTTCTGTGAAACTAATTTAGTGTCCTTTTGTTATGCTTTGAATGATCACTAGGCAGCAAAGGCAGCTCTGGTAAACTTTTATGAGACACTCAGATTAGAAGTAGACCATGAGGTAGGGATAACAATTGCAACTCATGGATGGATAGGGAGTGAACTGACAAGAGGCAAGTTCATGGTAGAGGAGGGTGCCGAAATGCAATGGAAAGAAGAAAGGGAGGTAAGCTGTTAGTTTATGGCTTTGATATTTCATTATGTTGGCCCAATGAAGTACACACCATTAAATTGGACTAGCTAGTTTTAATTCCAGGAGCAGACCTGCTATTTAAAGAAACAGTACTTTTACTATGGTATCATGTATGATGACAGATATATTTGTATTGTCGTAGGTACATGTGACCGGTGGGCCTGTGGACGATTTTGCAAGATTGATTGTAGCTGGGGCTTGTCGAGGAGATGCGTATGTTAAGTATCCGAGCTGGTATGACATCTTCCTGCTTTACCGGGTGTTTGCACCGAAGGTTCTCAATTGGACGTTCCGCCTGATTCTTCCAACACATGGCGGAAGGAGGACTTCCCTTGTTGGCACTGGGAGGCCTATTTCAGAAGGGTATGGAAGGCCTTTGTTCGAAGGCTCGCCTCCGAGGAAACTTCCCAGCACATTCCCCCCACAGAGTCCCCAGCAGCTTAAAATGGAATGAAATTCATAACATTTCAGGGAATAGCCATGTTGTTAGCCTCTCTCTGGATATTCAGTTTGTTCAACTTGTGTTCTTTAGCCGTCACGGAGATTTTAGAGAGTAGGAACAAAGTTATTGAATTCAGTAGTTCATGTAATAAACTCTTTCGATCAGCTTAATAAATTCCATAAAGAGCATATCTGATCTTAAGATTGATATGAATAGAGTGCTTTCAACATGTTCTCTTCGTTTTTCAATACTCCTGCTCAGGTGAAGGATGTGACAGAGTAGTCGTTTGTTTTTCTGTTTTCTCATTTCTGATAGTAGACGAGAGTGTGTTATACATGCTTGCTTAATTGTTCTGTTGTATCAGGAGTATGTTTGCTTAAAAAGAATTCCTTTGTAATGCTTTTCATATTTTCTTTTATTACAACTTAAAATACATAAACAAGGAACATATACATACATATATATATATATATATATATATACACATACATTTACTGAGCGTATAGATATTTTAAGGGAATGGCCGCGCGGCTATACGCTTTTAATAAAATCGAATATTTAAAGATTATAGCCGCGCGGCTATATTCTTTGTATATATTAAAATTTTAACCGTATAGCCGGGCGGCTATACGCTGTTCCTAAATTCGAATATTTAAATAGTATAGCCGCGCGGCTATACTATTTTGAATACCTCTTTATATATTAAAATATTTAATAAGTATCGCGTATACGCTTTTAATAAATTTGAATATAAAATAGTATAGCCGCGCGGCTATACTCGTTATACTGTAAAATATTCACCAAGTATAGCCGGCAGGATATACTCTTAAAATAAATTCGTATATTTGAAGAGTATAGCCGCCCAGCTATTTAAAATTCAAAAGTCTATCACTTTCTTTTTTTTTAAATATGAAATTAGTTTCTTTAAGTCAATAAATATTTTTTTATATATACTCGAATTAAAGTCTATGCATGTATAGATAATAATCAAATGACTAGGCACATGATTATTATATATACTCGAATTAAAGTCTTTTTGACTGCTTAATCTACTGACATGATTACCAACCAACTCTTAGTCAAGTGATACTTCTCTTGCCAATGTTGAACGAAGTCTCAATGGTTGTTCAAAATGTTAAAAAACTAGTAACATGATTGGTTTAGATTATCAGTTAGAGGCACTGAATTTTCTGATATAGAGGAGTATATAACTTACTTTCTTTAGGATAGCCAAGCAGAGATGGTACTTCAGATTGTTTTTATGTTCCAAAGGAAGAATAGAGAGCATATTCTCCACATGAACATCTTTGTTTTCTTCAAGCTTTCGTAGTAAGTTTTCCATGATCACCGTCTTCATTTCCTTCGGGAGGCCATTTTTAGATAACCATAATTCTATATCGAGATCTTTCATTTTCATCTTCCGTCTAAGCTTCTCTGATCTTGTAGTTGACAACTGCATATAGGTCTGTTCCGCAACAAGAAAGGTAATGTTTGTACAAATTTCCCCACGGGAATATTCGATTGGAAAGATTCCCCTTTCTTCTTCGCCGCCTCCTTCTCCCTGCAAAATAGAACCAATAAGAGGACCACACCCGGGGGGTGTTGGCCAAAGGCCCTCCGATGCCTAAATTAGTTCAATTGAATCATATAGAAAACAATAGCTAATAGGGTACGGAGATGTGTTTATGGTGTAAACCGGGCGGCCGGAGCCTTATGTAAAAGAGAGAGAGAGAAAGGAGGTGGCTAGGGTTTGAGAGGAATTTACTGTAGAGTATCAGTAGGGATTTCAGACGTACCTCAACCTTTGTGTGTGGCCATCCTTTTATAGTTGTCTTGGAGGCTAGGGTTTCAGAGGAATAATTCCGTAGATGGAAGGGAATTATTCCTCCCCTTTATGGAATTGATTTGATTAATTAGGGATTTGATTTATTAGGGTAAATCAAATCCCTAATTGTGGTAGGTATCAAATCAAATCCCATTTTAATTAGGTAACTCCCCATTTAATTGAGAAACGGGGTAGGTATGGAATCAATTCTCAACCCAATTAGGTAATCTTCAATTTAATTGGGTAATCCCCAATTAAATTGAGTAACTCCCAATTAGGTTGATTAATTCCCAATTAGGTCAAATAATCCCAAAATGGAATGAATTATTTGACCTAGGGTTTTGATTTAATTTGGTTACCACAAATGCCCCCCAGCTTCTGCATGGCGCGTGGTGGCATGTAGGAGCTGTAGATTATCCGTTGGGCTGTCCAGCCATAACTTGGCTTCCTTCGTGACTTGGGCTCCTGAGTGGAAAAAGTTGGTGTTCTGCCCCTTGCTCCGGATGTTGAGATATGGGAGTAGAATGGTCCATATTCTGATGATCTACTTGCCGGACATGGAGAGTGTTCTGCTGAGTCTCTCTCAAAGAGAAAGGCTGCTGCCAAATCTTCAAGAGGTGAAACTACTCCTTCGAATGCAAAGAATGGATCTCTGTCGAAGAAGAAGCCAAGGCTCCCTTCTGCTGAGAAGAATCAAGTGGGGACTGCTCCATCATCATCTGCCAGGGTCAAGCATCTCGTGGGTGCATATAGCACGAAGGTTGGTGGTATGTGCGGTGCTCGGGGTGTTCTGCCTGAGCCTCCTGCTGACATGCTCGAAAACCATGATATGCTTCGTGAGGCAGCTCGTACCCGGCCTAGTTCTACCGAGCGTCAAAGAGATATAGACATTCCTCTTAGAAGTTCGAGTCGTCTGCATCGGCCAAAAGATGGAGATCGAAGTGGGAGGTCTGCTCACAATCCAGCTGTTGAGTCACTGGCAGTCAAGTGTGGAGTTGATTCAGTATCATTGACTCCTTTGGAAGTGAGGTTGGCGGAGGCTAAGAAGATGAGAGAGTCATCTGCCCGGGCGAAGGGTTCTTCTTCAGCGTCAGCGGCTGATCCCAAGGTGGACAAGTCCAACCCTGCAGGGGATGCAATTGTGTCTGATATGCTCAAGATGAACTTTATGTCAAGTCCGTGTGCTTGCTTCAAGTGTTGAAACGATTTAAAACTCGTTTGCTATTGCCCCCTCTTCTGCTGCTGACTTGGTTAGTCGAAGAGATGCCTACTTCCGTCTTGAGCGTAAGAATGCATGAATGTGTAGAAGCTGGGCTGCTTGGACTGCTCAAATGGAAATGATCCCTTCTATGCCATTGGAGATGGAGACATCGAGATGCTCTGTTCTGACTTTCTCCATCGCGGATCAGGCAAGTGGAGCTGTTGAGGACGTGGCTGGTCAGGCGGATGCCAAAGATGCTATAGATCAGGGATCTCCTGTTGGCGTCTCGGAGTAGATGAAGAATTTTTATTTCTTTTCAGCTTTTGTAGTCTGCTTTCTCATTTAGAATAATAGGTCTTGTTTGACCATCTTCTTTTTGTTGAACTTGGTCGGTTGGTCAGCTTGCTTAGGGAAATTTCAGTTATTTTTCAACTTCAATTTGCCTATTGTCTCGTGAACCACTTAAGTAACCAGCCTGTGTTTTGATTGCACACCATCCTTCGGAGTTTCGCGAGTGTCAGGGTCCCCTTTGAAGGTCTTCGGGCGTGCTCTGCATATCCCTTAGGATGGTCCCCCTTAGGAAGTTGGCGAAAGCCAGGGTCCCCCTCAAGGGACTCCGGGCGTGTTCTGCTCATCCCTTAGGATGGTTTTCCTTAGGAAGTTGGCGAGTGCCAGGGCCACCCTTAAGAGGCTCCGGGCGTGTCCTGCACATCCCTTAGGATGGTTTCCCTTAGGAAGTTGGCGAAAGCCAGGGTCCCCCTTAAGGGACTCCGGGCGTGTTCTGCTCATCCCTTAGGATGGTTTCCCTTAGGAAGTTGGCGAGTGCCAGGGCCCCCCTTAAGAGGCTCCGGGCGTGTCCTGCACATCCCTTAGGATGGTTTCCCTTAGGAAGTTGGCGAAAGCCAGGGTCCCCCTTAAGGGACTCCGGGCGTGTTCTGCTCATCCTTTAGGATGGTTTCCCTTAGGAAGTTGACGAGTGCCAGGGCCCCCCTTAAGAGGCTCCGGGCGTGTCCTGCACATCCCTTAGGATGGTTTCCCTTAGGAAGTTGGCGAGTGCCCCAGCCCCCCTTAAGAGGCTCCGGGCGTGTTCTACATATCCCTTAGGATGCCTTGGTCGTCGCCCTGCGTCTCCCGAAGGACGCTGCTTATGGGCAACTGTGTGACTATCCTGCATCCCTTAGGAAACGGATAGGAACCTGGATACTTCCCGCAGAAGGCATGGAGACCTCCTTTTAAGAAATTCCTGGCGCACCCTGCATCTCCCTTAGGACGCGTTTTATGGGCTGCGTCTCCCGGAGGACGCTTTGGTCGTCGCCCTGCGTCTCCCGAAGGACGCTGCTTATGGGCAACTGCATGACTATCCTGCCTCCCTTAGGAAACGGATAGGAACCTGGATACTTCCCGCAGAAGGCATGGAGACCTCCTTTTAAGAAATTCCTGGCGCACCCTGCATCTCCCTGAGGATGCGTCTTATGGGCTGCGTCTCCCGGAGGACGCTTTGGTCGTCGCCCTGCGTCTCCCGAAGGACGCTGCTTATGGGCAACTGCATGACTATCCTGCCTCCCTAAGGAAACGGATAGGAACCTGGATACTTCCCGCAGAAGGCATGGAGACCTTCTTTTAGGAAATTCCTGGCGCACCCTGCATCTCCCTTAGGACGCGTCTTATGGGCTGCGTCTCCCGAAGGACGCTTTGATCGTCGCCCTGCGTCTCCCGAAGGACGCTGCTTATGGGAAACTGTTGTGTTTTGCAAGCAGATGCCCTGCGTCTCCCGAAGGACGCTGCTTATGGACAACTGTCGCGTTTTGTAGGCAGATGCCCTGCGTCTCCCGAAGGACGCTTTGGTCGTCGCCCTGCGTCTCCCGAAGGACGCTTCTTATGGGTGACTGTTTTATGGTGATCTGCCTGCCAATGAACTGTGAGCCGTTGTCGATGACCAGCGATTGTGGGCCATTGCATGAATGGCCATGCACTGTTTTGCGGATGGTAGATTTCGGCAGGCAGGTTAGGGACCGACTTGTATCGTTAGCAGCGATCACATTTCTTGACATATTTGGTTGAGTCATGTCACATGGTAGGCCAGAAGTAGCCTCCTGGCGAGTGACCTGCCCCTAGAGTGGTTGCCACACTCGCCGTCGTGAATTTTGCAAAGAACCTCAAGTGTTTGAGGGTACTTTATGCAGGTAAGGTGAGGGTCGGAGTATGATCTGCGGATGAGCTCGTCACCGTGCATGTAGTATCTCGCGGCCTTCTGCTGGACCTTCCTAGCTTCGGACTTGTCCGGTGGCAAGTTTCCATTCACTAAGTAGTCGATGACGGGGTCTCGCCAGCTGGGGTCCTTGTCAATTTGCATTGTGTCGATTGGCTCCACTTCTTCAATGCTTGGTCGGTCAAGGTGTTCGACCGGAATGGAGCGTCTGAATTGGGCATCCAATGCTGACCCTAGGCTAGCTAGTGCGTCTGCATGCGCGTTCTCTGCCCGGGGTACTTGTTGGATGGTGAAGGTAGGAAACGCCTTCAACAACTCTTGGACCTTGTCAAGGTACAAGATCATCCTTGGGTGCTTCGCCATGTATTCGCCTGATGCTTGATTCGTGATCAGCTGGGAATTTGAGTAGATGGCTAGCTTCTTGATTGCGAGTTCCTTTGCCAAGCGCAGGCCGGCGAGCAATGCCTTGTATTCTGCCTCATTGTTCGAGGCCGGGAAGCCAAGCGTGACGGCTTGCTCCAACAAGGTCCCATCCGGGGTGGTGATGACGACACCTGCTCCAGCTCCTTTTTGGTTCAACACTCCATCTACGCGCAATTGCCACATGTCTTTGGGTTAGCTAGGTTCAGCGGAGGTCTCGTCTGCTTTTGAGCTTTCCTTCTTTTGGTTGACCAATCTCTCTTTTTCGACCGATGGGGTGAACTCTGCTACGAAGTATGCTAAAGCCTGGGCTTTTATTGCAGCTTTTGGCCGGTATAGGAGGTCATATTGACTTAGCTCTATAGCCCACTTCATGAGTCGCTGAGAAGCGTTAGGGCTGTGGAGGATTGATCTCAAAGGAAAGTCGGTCATGACGATGACTCGATGAGCTTGGTAGTAGGGTCGCAACTTCCTCGCGGAAACTAAAAGAGCCAAAATGAGCTTCTCCAATTTCGGGTAGCGAGTCTCTGCATCGAGAAGAGCTTTTGATGTGTAGAATACTGGATGTTGGGCCCCCAGCTCTTCTCGGATGAGAGCTGAGCTGACAGCTGAGTTGGACACTGCCAGGTACACGAACAAGTCCTCACCAGGGATTGGCTTTGAGAGCAGGGGAGGTGAAGTGAGATAAGCCTTCAGACTTTGGAAAGCTACTTCGCACTCCTCATCCCATTTGTCTCTTTGTCCTTTCTTCAAAGCGTTGAAGAATGGTTTACACTTGTCGGTTGATCTTGAGAGGAATCGGTTGAGGGCCGCTGCTCTGCCTGTCAGACTTTGTATTTCCTTCACTCTGGAAGGCGACTTCATCTCGAGAATAGCTTTGATTTGACGTGGGTGTGCCTCGATACCTCGTTGCGTAACCAGGTATCCCAAGAATCGGCCGGAGGATACACCAAACGTGCATTTACTTGGATTCAACTTTATGCGATATTGACGGAGCATGCTGAATGCTTCGGCGAGGTTTTTGATGTGATCTGCACGCTTCGGGGCCTTGGTCAGCGATCTGGCTGATTTGTTGATCTTTACCTCCAAGCCCATCTGCTGGATAACAGCTAGCTGCAGGATATTGGCTACGCTGCCCTCGTCTATATGAATTCGGTCGACCATGGCCTGGGTGATTTGTATGCTGATGACAAGGGCGTCGTTATGTGGCATGTCGAGACCGATCAGATCCTTCTTTTGGAAGCCGATTACAGGATCGTCTTCTGCTGGTGGAAGGTCAGTCGAGACTTGGGAGATCATAGTGGCCTGTTTGATCTTCCTCTTCTTTTCCTTGCTGGTCAGCCCTGACTCCTTGGCGTCGGCTAGGATTGTGTTTAATCCTTATGACCTTCTGGGGTGGTTCCTTAGCAGTGTCGCGGTCCTCTATCCGCTGGATGGCCTGCTTCGCAACGAATTCTGTGCAGTGACCTGCCCTCACGAGTTCTTCAAGGTGTGCTTTCCAAGCGAAGCAGTTGTTGGTAGTGTGTCCGTGCGTCCCATGGAAGGCACAATATTTGCTAGTATCCCTCTTGTCCGGATCTCCTTTCAAGGGTGGCGGCCTTCTTACCCAAGGTATGTTTTTCACTTGGGCTAAGATCTGATGTATGGGGATGGTGAACTTGGTGTAGTTCTCCTCTGCCTCGGCGTCCCCTTGTGGGTGTGACCTGCGCTTGTCCTTATTCTTGCTGCTAAATCCATCGCTTCTTTGGCCTGCCCGTCTAGTCGACTGGTCTTCCTGCTTTGTAGATTTCTTCGCGGCGATTCGATCGTCATCCCAGAGCGCGTAGCGTTCCGCGGTCGCGTAGACCTCTGCCAGAGTCTGGCTGGGAGTGATAGTCAGTTCGCGGTACAAGTCGTGTTCAGCCGGAAGACCTTTCTTGAAGGCAGGTGACGCGATCCGGTCGTCACATCCTACGATGTTAGCCTTCTCTGCTTTGAATCTCTTGATGTAATCTCGAAGGGATTCATCGGACTTCTTGCTCAGGTTGTACAGGTGGTCAGGGTTCTTCTTAATCGTCCGGTAAGAGGTGTACTCCTTGGTGAAGACGTAAGCCAACTCCTTGAAGCTGCTGATCGACCCAGACGGTAGGGTGTGGAACCAATCTTGGGCTGCTCCTCGCAAGGTCACTACAAATATCTTGCACATCAACGCGTCGTCAGCCTTGTGGAGGATCATGACACTTTTGAAGTGTTTTAGGTGGCTCTCGGGATCGGAGTCTCCTTTGAAGTATGTAAACGAAGGCGTGGAGAATCGCTTCGGGGGTGCAGCCTGCTCGATCTCAGCAGTGAAAGGTGTGGAGTTTGCTTGGTTGGCTTCCCTACGTAGAGCATCTTTGAAATTTCCACCAATCTTTAAGTTACGAAGTCGGTTGTTTACGAGCTTCTCGATGTCCTCCTCGCGCATGGGTTGTCGATCACGTTGGCGACCCTCGTGATTCAGCCGGGGATGGTTGACTTCCTCGTCGACTTGAAGAAGTTGACCTCCTTGGTTGCCCTGCCCGTGAGGCAGATTGGTGGATTGAGCTTGCGAAGATTTCTCCACGAGTTGTCGTCGCGAGTTGCTTCTCAAGCGGGTTAATGAACATCGGTCGTTCCGTTCGTCACGCAATCGTTCACGGAGTCGTGCCCCCTGTGAGTCTAGTCTTGTTGGCGACGCTGATTGACCTCCTCGTTGGTCTGCGAGGGTCGACCTTCTCGTCTGCGCTGCCTAGGCGGAGTATTGGTGGACTGCGCCTGCGAGAGACTCTCTGTAGCTTGTCGACGAGGACCGACTCTTCGAGAGGGAGCAGCGGAACGCCTTTCCTCGTGGTCCTCATTGCGAGGGTTATCCAGCTGACCACCTTGGAGACCTAGCCTTTCGTGAATGTTCCTTTGTGAGTAGACAGCTGAGCACCTTTCCTCTCGATCCTCGTTGCGATGGTCGTCTGGCTGACTTCCCTGGGGGCCTAGCCTTTGAAGTACATTTCCCTGCAGGCCCAAGCGGGCGCGGATGTCAAGTCGTGGGCCCAACCTTTCACGTACGTTGCTCTGAGTGTGGCTTGCAGATGCTTGTGACATGTTGTCAAGCTGATCACGTCGTTGTCCCTCTCCTTGTCTGCCCGTTCCTGCTCGACCTACTTGGTACCCGTTGAGCTGCTGATCGGCACGTTCATCCATCCTTCTCTCTTCGCCCGATTGTCCAAGGCCAAGGTTTTGAACCAAATTTATTTGGTTGAGGAGCTGCCTCATCAGACTGGTTTGGTCGTCCATCCTCTGAGCTAGCTGGTCAACTCTCAGATTAAGATCTGCTTGACTTCGTGGATCGGGAGGAGAGAAGTGTGTGGAGCCCAATTGCACACGGGCTAGGGTTTCATTGGAGGTGTATGCAGGAGCGTGCGTTGAGCGTGGAGGCAATGGAGGGAATGGTTGAAGTTGCTCCAAGACCGGGCCTAAGTCAGTGGTAATGAGCCCACCTTGATGGGAGGTTCCACCATGCTCGGTGGCGGTGCCACGGAGGTTGCTAGATCCGGCCGCGGGTCCGGTAGGTGGCACGGTGGTGAGAGGTGGTGGTACCACCATGTCGATCGCGGGATCGTGGGTGGAGTGGCTTTGGGCCGTCGTGGATTTAGCCATCGCGGCGGTTTTGCCTCTCGTCTTCATGCTTCCAACCATGGTTGTTTGGAAGGCTTCGGTAGATTGGAAAATAGGAGGAACGGATTCCTTGAGCACGCGTTGAGTATAACTCGTGCTCTCAATGAAAGCACCAATTTGTTTGTACAAATTTCCCCACGGGAATATTCGATTGGAAAGATTCCCCTTTCTTCTTCGCCGCCTCCTTCTCCCTGCAAAATAGAACCAATAAGAGGACCACACCCGGGGGGTGTTGGCCAAAGGCCCTCCGATGCCTAAATTAGTTCAATTGAATCATATAGAAAACAATAGCTAATAGGGTACGGAGATGTGTTTATGGTGTAAACCGGGCGGCCGGAGCCTTATGTAAAAGAGAGAGAGAGAAATGAGGTGGCTAGGGTTTGAGAGGAATTTACTGTAGAGTATCAGTAGGGATTTCAGACGTACCTCAACCTTTGTGTGTGGCCATCCTTTTATAGTTGTCTTGGAGGCTAGGGTTTCAGAGGAATAATTCCGTAGATGGAAGGGAATTATTCCTCCCCTTTATGGAATTGATTTGATTAATTAGGGATTTGATTTATTAGGGTAAATCAAATCCCTAATTGTGGTAGGTATCAAATCAAATCCCATTTTAATTAGGTAACTCCCCATTTAATTGAGAAACGGGGTAGGTATGGAATCAATTCTCAACCCAATTAGGTAATCTTCAATTTAATTGGGTAATCCCCAATTAAATTGAGTAACTCCCAATTAGGTTGATTAATTCCCAATTAGGTCAAATAATCCCAAAATGGAATGAATTATTTGACCTAGGGTTTTGATTTAATTTGGTTACCACAGGTAATTCTTTAGTTCATGTCAACACCATTAATGCTGAGACTGATCATCCAATAGAGAAAAATTTTTAACCCCAAAGAAAAAGTTTACAATAGAGATTTATTCCATCACCAACCTGTAAATTTAAAATGAGATATAAGAATAGTAGCAAGCCAATTATAGAAATAGACACCGCAAAGAGGTTTTCCCATGCATAGGTACTGGTCTGGAGATTTTGACCAAGAGAACTGCAACAATGAAAAATATATATATGTATATATGTATATAGATATACAGCCCCAACAAACCAGTTAAGAAAATTCTGTTCAGATAAATTTTATGCATACCTTAGATTCCGTAAACCCCACCAGAAACAATTCAAGAACTTATCTAGATAATCCTTTGACCCCAACAACACATCAGACTGCATGGCCTCAAGAAATATACCAAAATCAAATGTTGTTGCATTTGGTGGGTTTACAGGGCAAAATTTATTCAGAAATGTTACTCTAGATGCTACGTCTCTAGATGTATCGCCATTACAATAAAAAGTACTAGGTTCACATCCATCTCTTCCACAAGCGTGCTGCCAGCAAGCTGTTTTTCGTTGAATAGAAAAAAAGTACCAAAAGGCTCCGAGTACCTAATTGACCACAGAACTTTAGTTATAGAAAGTTCAGAAAATTGGGGAGAGGAGGGAAACAATGTAACTGCAAAGATTTAGGGTTCTTAATAAATATTACTTTAAAGCAAATTTTAGGAAGCAAGACTGAAACTTACATGACTCGCAAGGATATAGAAGAAATTGAATAAACCTTTAACCCATATTCCAGTCTCCACGCTAGGATTCTTGTTAAGCTTCTTACACGATAGGTAGATGCAAAGAACCCGGGGCACATATTGCAACAAAACAAGAGAGCTCAGGAACTTCCTTGTATCCAAAGACCTCGAGACCCTCATTTTCGAAAAGAGAATTAAAATTACAACCTGCACATGTGACAGTAGTTTAAGCCAACAGATTAGTTGTGATACATGTTCAATCAATTAAGGTATGTATATAATCTAAAATTTATCACATTTGGTCAACAATTTCTTTGTTCTTGTCATAATCTGCAGCCTCCATGCAGCAAATACTAAAATTTAAGGCTTCTCTTACCTGAGGAAGGGGAAGAACAGATAAAATGTCAATCAGGATGCAGGATCGCCAAATCTTCTTTGCTATAACCAAACCATCCTTAACTAGTTTCTTTCCTTTTGAAGAAACTACTTTGGATGCCTCAGAGGCCCCAGATGTGTCAACTTCTTTAACTAGTGTTCTAATTTTAAAAATAATGTGCACTATATAAGATAGGTCGGTGATTGATCGTAAAATAAGAGCAGCTTTCTTCAAATTTTGGTCCAATCCAAGGCACTTGCGATCTTCATGGATGATAGGAATGTAAAAGAACAAAGGATCCAGTGAGACTGCAAAAACACATGATATTATAAATAACTTGTTCCACATTGGAAGGAACGACCCTTGTGGATCAAGAATGTCTTTCATTAAATTTGGCCATTTTTCACAAGGTTCTCCATCTTTCATGGCAGATTTTCCATTTGCAGCCTCTAAAGTCAGAGCAGGTTCTGGATAAATCCTGAAGAAGTCATACCCAAAATTCAAAATTTGCAATATTATGATCATATATTTTCATTGTGATCACAAACATGTTGCATCTTAATCTTACAACCATCAAGAAAATAATTAGATGTTTGGCTTTTCAAATGGTAAAGTCAGATACTTGATACAAAATAAATTCAAAAGAAGACAAATAGTCTTAGAGAGTGAGAAACTAATAACCTCAGGAAAAAGGTTTTCTCCTTCATAACTAAAGTAATTTCAGGGATGTCCACAGTTGAAGCTTCTTTGTGATACAATATCCTCTTCACTGTTTCATACTTATATATCGCCTCTGCACTCTTGATAGAACTAAATTCAAGCATGCAAGGTACAAAAACATTGTTCACAATTTACTTTACATAATTGTTTTTTTATATATACAATTATTCTCTTATGTGGACGTCTGGACGTTATTACCGGACTCCATTGTACGAGAAATTATACAATGGTACCGTATCACCACGTCAGCTGGTGATACTTCCATTCAAAATATGCCACGTATTTTCATTTTTAAATAATTAAAACTTTTTTTTACAGCTGGACTTTAAATATGTTTTTATCTCTAAAATAAAATTGAGAAAATAAGAATATCCAAAAGACAGAACCACCGCCCACCCCGACCCTGGCTCCCTTGATTGAACCACCGCCCAACCTCCTCCCTTGACAAGGAAGAAGAGACAACAGAAAAGAGGGAAACAATAGACCACAACAACAATCGAAACTGAGAAAGCAATAGACAACGGTCAATCTGGACAAGCCAACAAAGAGCCCCACAACAGCTTACTGTACCAGACACAAAACGGATAAAACACTCGGCATGATGCAATTTGAATTTTTTGTACAACAGTTATTCCCAGAATTAAATCTTTATGCCTCATGAATCAACCAAAGAATCTATGGTTTCAAATTTTCATGTCGTGGTAAGGATTATGAAGGCATATGTTTTCATCAATCACAAAGGTGTGCTATGAATCTCTTGAGTGGCGTGCGATATTTATGAAAGGCTGGTGGGATTGTGAGCAACAGAGAAACTCGTGCATCATGAGGCAGTGCGAGGCAACCAGGTGGTGAGGTGGGTTTAAGTGATGGATACTCCTGACATACTTAGAATATATGATATTGGTTTTGTTTTCTACTCCCATGGTTTAAGAGATCTTGCAGATTTTTATGGAGAGAGAGGGAGGGGGCGGCAAGCAGTGGGAGTGGGGAAATTGGGTTGGGCTGGGGTGGGAGGGAGGTGGTTATGGCGTCTTTTGGATTTTGTCTTTCTAAAATGTTATTCTAAATGTAAATAAAGAATTTTAAATACAGCTTGTAAAAAAAGTCAATTTTATTTTTAAAAAATTGACACATGGCGTATTTTGAGTGGAAGTATCACCAGCTGACGTGGTGATACAGTACTATTCTATAATTTCTCTCATTGTACGCATGGAGGAAAGCAGGGAGGTAGTAGAAAATATATTAATTGTAGGACATGCAATGACAAGTTTTATATCAATTAAGATTTCATTAGGAAATTAGAAAATGTGTAAGTACTAAGGCTTAGGCAGAAAAACAAATGTAACAATAAGTTAGTGCCGTTTTGATCCTTAGCCGAAACAACAACAAAAAATTGCATTGTCCCCAAGTATCAACAACAACTGCAAATTTAGTTTATTCCTATGTGAAATTTTTGCAAGTACCTCTTTCTACACTTGTGGATAGTAGTGGACTTTGACAACGAAGTGGGTTGTGCCGGTTACAAACACAGTAAACTGATCCCAACCAAAACATATATATGTTTGTCCACAAAAGGAGATGCTGATGTCTGAGATAAAAATTTCTATTTGATTAACTTCATAATTAATTTTGACTGCATTTGAAAAGTCAACAAAAGTAAAAAAAAAATTATGAACTACACTCTTTTGGGAATTCTGGAATTGGTTTGCTACATTAATTCACATACCTTGAACTCAAGTTGAGAAGAACTGATAGATGGCAGCAGTACCTCAAACTCGTTTTTTTCGTCATTTTGGTCATCCAACTCTCGCAATGTTCTAAATTAGTCACTCCATAGCATTTACTGTTGACTTTTAGAGGATAATTGTATATAAATCCAAATTAACATTGTTATCCTTCAAATAGACGGAAAAATTCACATAATTTGACGGATGTACTAAATTAGGGGTTCGAAAACCCCTAGGCACTAACATTCGAATTTGGTGCAAGAATTCGGTCCGATTCGATCGGTTTGGCGGTTTGAAATTCCACCAAGACATGACACCTTTTGGAATTTAGAAATGCTGGCCTAAATACATGCAATGCATGTCAAGAGGAAAAAATTGTTATTATAAATTTGCGGCCACGTGGCATGTTAGTAGGTGGAAGCTACAAAGACATATTGCGACGCACGTCTTGATACACAGCATGCAATGCAAGCAAAGCAAAAACCAAAATCCACTCACTCCTCCAGCACTCTCTTCTTCTCAGCTCAACCTATCTGAATGGATGCTTCTTCTTCTTTGCAACTCTCTCTCTCTCTTCCAAAACAGAAACAGAGAGTCAGAGTCAGAGTCAGAGTCAAGAGTTTCCTTCCTGTCAAGTCCTCAAAACCTTCGGTCCCTCGCGTTTCTCGGGGCCATGTACGCCCGCAAATCTCTATCTCTCTCTGCCAACCTCCAAATCACAACACACTACGTTACCCTCTTTTTTTTTTTTCCTCTGTTTTTTTTCTTTTTTTTTCTTTTTTATTTTTTTTGGATTTTCCATTCATGTCCTCTCCTCCCTCCCGTTCCTACTTTCTGGTTTCACAATCAACAAACCAAAGGCAGTTTAATTTTTATTATTTTTATAGGACATTTATCGATAATTAGAAAAAACAAACAGAAAAATCTGCAAACCCAGAAACGCCAGGCAGCCCAGCCAGAACTCCTGCAATCCACGAGCACTTCATTTCTTAATTTTCAGGTGCAGGGATTTCTGGTCTGGTTTTTGGGTCTCCTATCTCTTTTGGGTATATATAAATTTATCTGTATTTCCTCTTATACATTAAAGTTTTGACATTTGGGTTTTGAGATTGGATTTTCCACACCTTCTGGTTTCTGCCACATTCTTTGATATATAGAGGTTTCTTTCTGCCTTTCCTTTCACATTTCCCGGATTCTGAAATTCCATGGAATTTGGGTATCTGGGTAAGGGTCAATAATCATCAAAAGGCTTTAGCTATGTGAATTCAGGTTATTTATTGGGTGGAAAGAGATACCCAGATTGAGAATTTGAGGAGAAATGATGGATTGAAGGGAAACTCTTGGGTTTCCCCGGTAATGCAGGCAACATATTTGATTAATGATCTCACTCACATATTTTGCTAAAGGGGTGATTAGTTTGGAAGCATTGGAAACGGGATTTTGGGAGGTGCAAAAAAATATGGGCTGCATTTGTTCAAAAGGAGCCTCAGAACAGGAAAAGGTGGAGGATTCTGACACGGTAGAACACCCTTTGAAGGATTATTCGGTTCAATTGGTTGCTCCTACCCCATCATTGAGAGATGACTTTGTAGCCGAAGTAAGTGGTCTTGGTGGTGGTGGTGGTGGTGGTGGTGGTGCTGATGGGTCAGTGCGCTTGTTATCAAACACGGCCTCAAGAGCCAATAGGAGAAGCAATGCTGCTAATGATGAAGATCCTAATAAGACCCAAGTCATCTCAAAACCTGGGAATTCTAATCATCAAAGATGGGCAACAATGGATATGGAAGCAAGTGAAAAGCAAACGGTGATGTCTAGGATAGTGAGCATGCCACATGGTGCAGAAGGAGAACAAACTGCTGCTGGATGGCCATCATGGCTAACTTCGGTTGCAGGAGATGCCATCAAAGGGTGGGTGCCTCGACGGGCAGACTCGTTTGAGAAGTTAGACAAAGTTAGTTCTAATTGTTACTTCTCTAATTGCATTTTATTTAGTGCTATAAATGCCTGCTCTGCTTCAATTCTGTTGTGATTTCTATGTCATGACATGTTATGTGATTTCAAAGATAATGTCAACGACTGGTAAATGGATTTCAGCATGGTCTGAATGTTTAAGATAGAACAGCATCATGTGCATCTTTGTGTGTCTATATGTGTAGTTGTGTATTTTACATTTGATATAAAATTACCGTCTATGTATTTGGGACGTATGTACATTATTTATGTCAGGTTTCATTTGTATGTGTAGGCAGAATTTTTGTCTCAGGGTGAAATAGCTGTCCAGTTGACTATTAATTGAGCCATCTTATGTTTAACATTTCCAATGAATGTTTTCTTTGCAGATTGGACAAGGAACTTATAGCAGTGTATACAAGGCTCGTGACCTGGAAACTGGTAAAATTGTTGCACTGAAGAAAGTACGATTTGTAAATATGGACCCGGAAAGTGTTCGCTTTATGGCTAGAGAAATCCATATTTTACGAAGACTTGATCATCCAAATGTTATGAAACTCGAAGGGCTAGTCACTTCAAGAGTGTCATGCAGTTTATATCTTGTCTTCGAGTATATGGAGCATGACCTTTCTGGTCTTGCAGCAACACGCGGCAACAAGTTTACAGAAGCTCAGGTACGCACTTTTGTTTTGCTTTCAAACATTTAAAGATTTTCATTGTGGCCATTATTTGTTTGACATGTTTTACCTATGAATTAAGTACTAATTGAGTATAATGAATTCTTTTTTTAATGTTAAAGACTGAAATTATCAAATTCTGTAACCAAACAGGGAAACAATCAAATTCATTTTCTATTTCCTTCCTGGGAAATATTTCAGTGAAATCAAGAGACGGGGCCCCTTCTTCTCTTGTACCTTTCTCGTCTGTCTATTTATTTACTTCGGCTCCTTATCATGAGCAGTCCCTGCACCATTTCAGACATATCATTTTCATCCTTATTCTTTCAAGTCGATCAATGTCATCCCCATCCTCTCATGTCGCACATCAATGTCATCCTCGAAGTCAGTTCCGTCCAATTTTCCGTCAAAGGAATACTATTTCAAGCAATACTAATGTTTGGATTTTCTGTGAACTTGTTATGTTGTCTGTACTCTCCTTTTTCTTCCGTTGAAATGCCATTTTGTCTCTGCTTTTACTGTTATTTTAAAACTGAAGAATACTTGTTTGCAACAAAATATTCTTAAACTATAATTCATGTGATGGAATTGCAGATTAAATGTTATATGCAACAATTGCTTCTTGGACTTGAACACTGTCATAGTCGAGGTGTCCTGCACCGAGATATCAAGGGTTCAAATCTTCTGCTTGACAATGATGGAGTCCTTAAGATTGGTGACTTTGGTCTGGCGACCTTGTATGAGCCTGGTCAAAAGGAGCCATTAACTAGTCGTGTTGTAACTCTGTGGTTTAGGGCACCTGAGCTTTTGCTTGGTGCCACTGCGTATGGAGATGCTATAGACCTGTGGAGCACTGGCTGTATCCTTGCGGAAATGTATGCTGGAAAGCCTATCATGCCTGGTAGAACAGAGGTAAAGGAGTTATTCCTATCAATCTAATGACAATTTGTAATGATGAGTTATGTTTACATTCTTAGTTTCATGAGTTACTCTTCTCCTTTTGTTTGCTTGGTTTATGATAAAAATTGCCAAAGCTTATAGAGCAGTCATTTTATTCTGCATTTTCTTCGAGAATAAGTTATCAATAAGTTTCATATCTTCTAGTTTTATATATTTGTGCATACAAATTATCTGCAAATGTTTTACACATTAAATGAATTTTCTCTTGAGTTTTTATATAACTTACATAAATTTAGTAATAGTTGTAAAATCAAATCTGTTGTATTAAGTGGCAGTTAATATTTGTTATTTTTCAGGTGGAACAAATGCATAAGATTTTTAAGCTTTGTGGTTCACCGTCTGAGGATTTCTGGAAGAAAACAAAATTACCACATGCAACTAGTTTCAAACCTCAACAACCTTACAAGCGTCGTATTGCTGACACTTTCAAAGAGTTACCTTCTTCATCTTTGGCTCTTATTGATAGACTCCTTTCGATAGAACCAGAGAAGCGGGGATCAGCTGCTTCGGCACTTAGCAGTGAGGTAAATTTGAGTTTCTTCTTTTAATACTAAAACCATATATGCCTTCATACTGCTGTTTAATGCTATATATCTTCTGGTTTGGCGTTAGTTTCACCAACTTGAAAATATTATATCATGCAATTATTCCTATAGTTTCCAGAAATTTCATGTCCTCTGTGTTTTCATAGGAAAACAATAGTCTTTAGTTCTGGGAATAGCAATTTATTGACTAAATGAAGTTCTGAGAATTGAAGAGATATTGTCTTTAGCTTATTGGATATGGTTTCTGCTACTTAAGAAAAAAAGTTCCATCTCATATCTGACTTTTTCTCATACTTTGCGTAACAGAAAAACTATACTTTGTCAAGAGCTGAGGGAAATGACAAAGGCATAAGGATCACTGATCTTGGCAGGAAATTATTGAAATACATTTAAGTTGTTTCTCTTATGCATATCCGAATTGTATAATTAACTGGGTTATCATACACGCCAATGTAGACCACATTTTGGAGATATTGTTTGAACTGTAAGAAGGCCTTGGTATAGTTCATTTTTCCATTAAAACCTACGCAACCAATATTACCTCTAGTCAAGAAGAGAAAAGTATATTATTTGTTATAGCTAACCAATTATTTAGAAAAAATTGCAAACATGGAAAATGATTTTTTGTTCATTGCTCCTGTCAGTATCCTTTTGATATCATTTATGAATGTGGTTCAAGTGTAAATATTGTTAATTTAATTTGGATATGTTTATTTCAGTTCTTCACTACGCAGCCACTACCTTGTAATCCATCAAATCTACCAAAATATCCTCCAAGCAAGGAGTTTGATGCCAAGCTTCGGGATGAGGAAAAAAGGTACATCTCTAGGAGGCCTCTATTTCTTTGAGTCTCATGTAGATATTGAAGATAAAAAAATATTAACAATCTTATTCATTTTAGTTTCTCACAGTTTTAGTTGTAATATTGTACTTCTCAGTTTATTTTCCTCTTATTATCCTTTCCCTAAACTGATAAGTTGATAGTATATTGGGAGAGAATGAATAAGTAGAAGTATTAGAAGTATTGTTAATTATTTTTACTTGAGGCAGGCTGTGTTTGGCACTTAGAATTATAGCTTCTAGGATTACTGACACGCAGGTGTGAATTTTGGAAATGTTTACAAAACCCATTTTTGTAATATATGATGGTGAAATGATGATTTATAACAGAAGAAAGTAACTAAGCTGTCACTATAGATATATAACTCTACTAGTTCCAAATCCTCACAGCTTTTGCTTGGAGATATGTTTTCTGAGTGAAGCTTAAATTAAAAACATCTATCTCCTTTAAGATTAGTAAGAAGAAAATTTTATAACATTTCTCAAAAGGTGATGCTGTCAAAGTTCCTCGACTCTTATATATTCGATCTCTTATTATATTTCAGGCGAAAAGTAGATGCTTTTAAAGGACGTGGTACTGAATCTGTTAGAAGAAGTTCAAGAGATACCAAGGCGGTGCCAACGCCAGAGTTTAATGCTCAGGGAGATGCATCTTTGCAGGTATTATAAATGGCTCAACACATGTACCCATTAATTAATTATACTTGATATTTTGAGTTTCACTTTGGCTAACATAAATATAGCAGGGACAGAGAAACCTGAAAACCACAGGTCACAAGTACATGCCCCAACGAGACAGTGTCTCTGGCTTTGCAATGGAACCGTCCGGAGGAGCTAGGCAGAATGGATACTCGCATTGTAGTTCAATGATACACCCTAGTGCAGTAGAATCATCATTGAATAAGACAGTTTCTACACTAAATAAGTCAGAGCTAAGGACACAGAAATCTCACAAGCCTCAAGCTGGAGCAGACTTTTTTAATTCTTCCAATAAGAAGGATGAAAGAGTGCATATCAGAGATTCCAGAATGGTAAGGAATTGATTTTTTTTCTTCTAATGTTGTCAACTTGTCAGGGATTAGATAGGACCATTTTAACACAATGTGGCATAGATTACTAAAGAATGTGCAAGCTTTTTTGTAATTTTGCCCATATGCCCTTTTCAAATTCCTTTTCCTTTTTGTACTCTTGTTTTCTGATATAACGGTATTCTTGAATTATGAACCGCCTTATTTGTATGGTTTCAGGGCTATGTACCCAAAAACAGAATCCATTACTCTGGACCATTGGTGCCCCCAGGAGGAAACATTGAAGACATGCTCAAAGAGCATGAGAGGCAAATCCAACAGGCTGTACGTAAAGCACGGGCGCGTTGACAGGGGCAGACCAAATAGAGAACTTTGATAACAACCATGGAAGACATCAGTGGTCCTGAACAGTCGATATTCTGCTGCCTCTCTTGTAACCATGCTGTCTGCTCACCAAAAACAGCCACTTGCACCTGCCAAGTTTGCTAGTGAACTATAAAAGCCAATGAGAAATGTTAGCATGGAGGCTGAACCAAGATGAACGTAGTTATATATTCAGAAATGAAAAGCAATGTATGGGGTGGATGATATATTCTTTTGTACCGCTGAAGTGAAAAGCGATAAGGATTTGTGGGTTTTTTGTTGGTTACTCAACAATTATAGGTTTTGGGCTTTCGCCTTGTACAGAGGACGGATGTTGTCGATGTACATTGTAAGATATCGATTTTCTTTTCTTCATGATTCAGTTTTCTTGTAAGTTACGAATACGCTGGATTTTACGCGCTGATATGCATACTGGGCTAATCTGTCAACAGTTTGTACGCAATAATTACCAGTTTTTGAGGCAACATGATCAACTCCAGCGATGCTACTCTTGCTGTGGAAAGCAGCATTAGAAGATGTATTTTTTTCCTTCCTATCTAAAAGGGGAAAAAAATTAACAAAATAGTCATCTCAAATATATCTTTAATGTGACACCAGACTGTAGGGATAAAATCATTTTTTACCACATTACAAAACAACCTATTAACATCCACAAATAATGAGGCAAAAATGGGGCACCGCCATCGTCCACTCGAAGCTTCCCTCCGCAATCCTAAAACAGCAATACAACCACAACTGGCTGAGGCTCCTATAGTATTTCCCACCGTTCATGTAATGGGAAAGACGCCCTCGAGAACAGCCGTAAACCGCAAGCAACAAAGCTGACAAAACCCTAACAAACCCTAGTTGTGAGATTGGCGGCGCTAGAAAAACCCTAACCTATAGGACGTTATATTTTGCTAGCATATTTTGATAAATAGTCCGTTCATTTTAGAGAGAAATGTTAGTTAGGAATTGAAAGGGTTTAGGGAGCTGATGAGAGAGGAGACCAATCCATAAATTAAACTTAGGGTAACCCCCAAAAAAAATAAAAAATAATCCTCGGACTGTTAATGGAATAAAACAATGAAACCAAATTGACAAAATTGAAACGTCCGAATCAAATGCCTTCTAACATAGTGATTAGAATGTAGTTTACCATTATTATTTGTAGCTAAAATGCATGTGAAGTATATGTAAGAAAGGAGGGGGAGGAGGGAGATGAATAAATGAAAGCTAAATGCATGAAACAAAGACTTGAAAAGATAAAAGCCAATTAAAACTATTTAAAAAATTGCTAATTGGTTTTTAGTTTGTATTTATGTATCATTTCATTCCTAGGACAATTTACAGTACTGTCAAAGAGATTCTGCAGTACATCTCTTGAGCTAGATAAGAAGACATTGCATACAAGAACCACACAAATAGCAACTTCTTTATTGAGAAGGAAAATAGAAAACCGAGAGAAAGAAAAGGAAAAAAACAACAAAAAGGAAGAAATAAAACAAGATGTACTAACTTGAAGAGCCAGCAAACTTTCTGTACAATTGGCTTAACATATACATTAACTGCACGACTCGCTTTATAACTCTAGAACTAGTTTTTGTTTAGTGAGCACCAACAATATCATAAATTAGACTACATATCCTGCTGCTTAGGCTTTCGACTCAATTCAGAATACTGGCCACCCATTAGCTGCAAAATTTCTTCCCACAAACTTTCTGACGAAGACTCTGATGAAGCCCCGTAAATCAAATTTGAGCTGCAAGCAGCCACGTACCAATAATCCGATTCAATCTCCTCTGTCAACTGATCCAGCTGCCACCCAGCATATCCAACAAAGAATCTGAAATCCTGGGGCTTAACAAGACCCTTCTTTACTAGCCCAGCAGCTTCATCCAGGCTGTTACGAGCACCAAAACAAAGGCCAGG
Source organism: Prunus salicina (assembly GCA_020226455.1). Taxonomy (NCBI): domain Eukaryota; kingdom Viridiplantae; phylum Streptophyta; class Magnoliopsida; order Rosales; family Rosaceae; genus Prunus; species Prunus salicina. The sequence continues at coordinate 53,463,014 of CM035341.1, forward strand.
GATCACTTCTTCAAACCCAGGAAGCTTTGTCTTGCCCGCTGTTTTTAACAAAAACATGCTTGCCTCGAGAGGCCCACCAAAATGCAAAGAACAATCAGAAAATGTGGTTGCAAGATCAAGATTAGTGGGCTTCATGTGTTTGATCCTTTTGTGGAGTGGCCTGTTGATAACAACTCCAAATGGCCCCTCTTCTGGGTGTCTGGTTCCTGATCTGAGGAGAAGAACAACAGTTCTTTCAAAGGTGCGAACTCCGTCAAGCTTTTCTGTAGCAACCAGGACACAGCCTGTCTCAGGTACGGAAATAGGATGAGCCCACTTCAGGCCAAGAGGTTTCGACTGGTAGGGAGTCCCACCTTGGTTCTGAGCATCAGATTCCGCTTGTTCTCCCTGTTGAAAGTTTCCAGTGTAAACTTGACAATTTATGGAGGATCATCAGAGATTTTATTTGGTAACGATGCTAGAATTACTAACATCCTGTGAGGACCAACATAACTTACAAGCACATTATTTGGATCTGGCCATTAGACTTAATAAATGCTAGACTTCAGATAAATATGTGCAAGAAAATTTTATGCAGGCAACGTAATGCTAGATCAGGGGGTATTCCAGGAATATCACTTGTTTCTTTCCCGGAAGGAAACTCCCTAAATGCATATGTAATGATGCACTAAAAACCAAAAGGCCACAAACCAATACCAGTTGTGAAAAAAGAAGAAATCTAAGCTAGGGTATTTACACTTCTACAAGGCTCTGCATCATCATCAATTTAGAACAGTAAAGACAATGAAATACATAAGGGGGGAGCAACGCAAGACCAAAAAAAGTTTATCAAAGGAAAACACGAGAAACACGGAAAAGCAGTCCATCAGGTGAATGGTCCATGTTAATGAAAAGTGGATAGGTTGGGTCAAATGTTGATTTCTCATTTTGGAAACCTGAAAAAACCAACTGATCTACATAGATTTTCTATCTGTGTATTTGTAAAAACTCAAATCAGAAGGTCAACTCAAGCCCATCCATGTTATCTTTGCATATCCCCTTCAGCGCTTCAGCCTCCTCCCATATATCTCCTCTCTTTCTCTATCTCTGTCTCTCTTGATTTTTCAATCAGATTTCTTTTACTGATTTTCAAATAAGTTGGAGATTTTCTTTGTGTATTTGTGTAGTAAGATATTTGTGATATGGTCGGTCTGTGTCAGTGAGTTTTGCTTTATCTAAAACAGGAGTATCGGTATGGGTCATGTGGCTGAGAAACCAAATTTAACTGAGAGGGCAAATAACACATGCAAACTAATCAATAACAAGATGTTTGGAAATTCTATAAGGCTCATTATCACCTTGAAATAAAAAAAGATTCACTAAAAGGGGAGAGGAGTGAAATTTCCTATATCTGATGAGTATCCTATAGGACACAATGATTACACATTTTAGTTTCAGAGGACACTAGCCCTTCAGGAAAGTAAAACATCACCTGCCACCCAGTATATAGCTTTGCTCTGAACTCTCTCCAATCCAAGTTCATACGATAATTTTTCTGGGAAGAAGTGTCTCTGAAGTTTTCTGAAGAATCGTTTTCTTTTTCACCATCACCTTCTGGAATAGAGCGGTCACCATTTCCTGTATGAAATATCACCACCATACATGACGTCATAAATTAAGTTGTAACAGAAAAACAGTAGTTATTTTTGCCAATAGGTACAAAGTTGGTCAGGACCCTAGACCATGCTCAATGAAAGTAATACGTGAAAGCTAAGACCTGCCTTCAGGTATACATACATACATACATACATACATACATACATACAGAGGATATGTATTTTGGATTGATTTAGGATTTTACGAAGAAAAAAAAACACAAAGAAAGAAAGAACCATGTAGATAATCACTTAGAAAAAAGATAGAACCCGTAGAGCTGTAAGTGTAAGGGAAAGTAATATTATTTAAAATCCCAGCCACAAGCCAAGGATATTCTCTCAATAGAATAAACGGAAATAGAATAGATCATTAAGCACTTGGGGTTAGCCCAAGTGATCAAGGAGGGTGGGTGATGAATTAGGATTAGGATAGCTCAAGGGTTCAACTCCCTCCACAACCAATAAAAAAACAGAAAAGATCATTAACTTCCTGAAAGCAGTGAAGATATATATTAAACTGGACAGAAAATTTCAAATTAAAGACATTTTACCCCTCTGGCCATTCTACACCTGACTATTGGGATCAACAAAATCTAGTAAACTACCACCAAATACATGATCCTTTAAAACAGTAACCATATATACTAAAAATCTACAGCTTGGTTTTAAGCTGAGAAGTGATTGGTGAGCTAAACCAATAGAATTGAGTACCCAGGGGGAAAAAAACACTAACATTTGAGTTGGTGTAGGTTACAAAATGGGTTTCTGCAAAGAAATAAAAGTTTACAAGGGAACCTTTCTCTATTGTTGGATAGAACATATTCATAGGCTCTTTGAGGTATAGGAAGTGGTGTGTGGAATGAGAACAAGGATTATATCCTGTAAATTCTAAACAATGAGTTAGTAGTTGTATCCATTGTCAAGAAAATCTAGATATTAACTCTTCTTCGCAGGAATGCAGTATCTACAGATACTCCAGTCCTTGCACGGTTTCCCTTTGTTATTTTAAGCAAGCTCTGATAATGATAGGTCTCAATTTCTTAACATTTCAAGATCAAACTAATAGCTCTTTGACCAAGAATTGAATTTAAAACCACAAAATGCACCAAACAATCACTGTCTGTCACAAATGGGGACACTTATGTGCCAGACTCTAATTCGACGAAACAAATGAATCTTTTGTCAATGTTGTCCAAACAGTCATGTAAATTGTATAATGCTGTAAGAGTAGAAAATATGGACACTGCGCCTAATATAAAGCATTACACATCTCTACCTTGGATGCTAAAATTAAAAATAGAATAGCATCGTAAAAATGACAAATAGATAGGGGACAATGATAAGAAGCTTGGCTTCCTTCTAGGAGTAATCTAGCAATACCACCAACTGTCACTGTCTTGAAAACAAGAAATGAGGTTGGCAGTTTAGCTAGTCTTAACATACTTAACTCCTTCAAACATCCAACATAGCTTGATACTGTCTTGAAAATGCTGTGAACTTGAGCAGAAATACAATAAGGCTTTACATAAATTTATCTCGAATATGAGTTTCCTTCCTTCCTTCTACCTTTTCCCTTCTTCCAAAGGAAAAAAAGGAAAAAAAATGAAAAATAGGGTGTTGCGCAGACCAAATTATGCCATTGTACCCATATCGTGTCAACTAACCCCATGACCTGGCCCAGCTCAATATGCACAACATAGATTTTGGATCTACTATGTCTACTAATAATGAAACTTTAACGGGTTGAGAAATAAGAAAGCATCTGTAAGCTATATAGTTACTCCACGAGGCAAACAATTGTGATGAGAGATATGATTGATGCTGGATGAGTTGCATTATCTAATACCGCAAAGTATAGTTAATAGCATATTGCAAGCACTCCCTTAAGACATAATTTATACAGATCATCTTTACAATGTTAACTACTTTGAAATAATATTAAAAAATATTTCATATGAGTAAACAGTGGCAGTTTGCATCCCTTTTTGCCAATCTAATTTGGCACCCAGTATACTAGTTATGTACATCGTATATTCCAAACCCCAAAGGCTTTATTCAGTTGATATGAGCAACTAAATAAAAATAAAAAAGTAACAGTTTAAGAAGTTTTCCTCTTTGCTTTTTGGCTCTTGAAACCATAAAAACCAAGTTGCATATAAACAATTTATATTTTTCAAAAACTAGTTTTTAGTTTTACTCAATGATCACATTTTTCTCCATGTTATATCTTTGCAGAGCTAGTTTACAGTTCTCACACATGTCATAGACAACCGTGGCCTAGCATAGCTACTTGGTCCATGTTAAACTCAAGATCCCCTATCCAGTTCTTAGCCTCCACAACTGACAACATTCCTGCTCGGACATACCTAGGTGGCATGCAACACTCTACCCAGGAGCTGAGACTTCTTCTCAGGCATACAAGAGACAGCACAAGCGGACAACTGTAGCATAAGCACACTTTTGGATAAACTGAGCCAGCTAAGGCAGGGTAACTTCTAAACTTTTCTGTCCCGTACAGCACTAGGAACAAGTATTCATTCTGATGGATAGTAGCTGGCGGCACAGATGACTATCCTAGTTCCACCAATTTAACGGCTCGGACTGGAACATCTCCCCAAGTTGTTCTTTAAGAAACAGGTAAACCACGGCTTTCAAACCATAAATTTATCTTGTCCCACCAAGCTAGATGCAAGTTTGCAAGGAGATTGCCTAGTATGATAAATGCGGATCTCCAAGGACCTGTTCCACCCATCCAGGTAAAAACTACCAAAATGTTCTACAAAGGAAGCTTCGCTTTTTACGAAAGCAGTAGTGACAGAGGCCTAATCCCATGTACACCAAGGTTATCTGATGATTATAAGCAGATAGCTGAAGCAGACCCTTTACCAGCAACCCCATTAAGGGCCAGCCCCTCAGGCCTATAAATGCACTCCCCAACTAATATTTGGGCATTCTGTTTTCTTAGGTTCCAAGCTTAAAACTTAGTGTTTAGCTTAAACATCAGAGAATCCAACTTCAGTAGACGGTAGATTTCGACATCTACATGCTCCAGCTCCCCGGAACCCAAACAGAGCAGAAAGTCAAACTTCACAATTATAAACGTTGAAATTTCCCACGATGCTCATCTATCACCACGATCACAAACCCATAAACAAAAATCGAAGCAAGATAAACCAAACGCACCAGCAAATCAAAATCTAAGAAAACAAAATTCATAGCGACAAATCACATGCAATTCAATTCCAGTTCAGAAAGCATACCTGAAGAAGAGGAAGAGTTAGATGAATTTCCATTATTGTTCTTCTTACCCATGGCTCTGACAACCAAAGAACGAAACCCATTAGAGGAAACCCTGCGCTTCGAATTCAAGACCCCACTCTCAAAGTCCCTCCCATCTTCAACACCAGCCCAAGAAGGCCTCACATTTCCGAAATTCCAAGAAATGGGTTTCTCAGTAAACGGGTTCCTATGCATAAAAGGGCTTCTGTTGATGTTCTTGACGTGCAGGGAGCACAGATCCATGGCGGCCTCACCAGCAGAACAGTTTTCTAGGAAAAAGAAAATATGGGTCTGCAGAGTTTACTGTTCTTCTCAACGTTGGAAACGATGAGAAAGAGAGTGAGAGAGTGGAGGGTGAGAAAATCGGTAACGGATATATAAAATGGAAAACCAACAAAACGAAGACACCAATCAGAAACCAGACGAGAGCTGAAAACGATGGTATCCAGCAGAGAGAATATGCTTTATTTAAATCGAATTGTGTGTTTGTGAGGCAGTGAGAGACTGTGGTTTCACAACCTGGTGATTTTAGTGTGGTTACATCTAGGCGAGTTGCGTGTGCGCTGGCGGGTAAAGTTGTAAACTGACGCGCGTTTGCAACTGCTTCTTCACCATGTCTCCGCAATGAGCAGACTTTTCTCGAGCATGTTTTCTAAAATTTTATATTCAAGTGTGGTGTTTTGGGTGAAAATTCATATACTTGTAGGACTATTGAGACATGAGTGCGAGCATTCATATATTTGATGGAAAATTTACTAAATTTTTCTGTAATTAAATTAAAATTGAAAAGATGTGACTATTTCAGTTTTGAAATAATGTATTTTTAAGTGAACGGATGACTTACTTATCTCTTCAAATAAAGTCACATATTTTGAGAAATGTTCTTCAAATTCAATGAATAGGCAAATCCCGCACATTTTAAAAGTAACTTTTAACACTTACATATTCAAACACATACTCCACCGCCAATGCTAGAAATTATTATAGTGTAGTGTCTCATTGAGTACAATCATGGTTCACTAACTAGAGCCTTATGATTTGGAGTGCAATAGTTGTAACTTGTAAGGACGTGGTCATTGTATTCTGGGAGGTAAGTGCAGGTCAATCATGAGCACTGTAGTGGGGGCGTAAATTCTCTTAAAGACATAATGCCAAGCATCTGCCACGACCAATTTTTTAGGTTTTTCCAACTCGTGTCATGTTAATTTAGAATTGTGTATGCTTGTAATTTTAAGCATGAAATTGTATGAATTTTTTATTTAAAAACTCTATGCAATTTGACCCTATTTCTACAATAGTTAAACTTTGATGGTTCTGTGTTAAAAATAGAGTTATTTAAACTAACATCCTTCAAATTTTTGAGTTTTTCACAAAACCTTTTGAGGTTTCAAAAATTATAAAAACAACCCTGAGATTTTAAATTGTTTTCACAAAACCCTCTTTTCATCCAAATATTGATGATTTTATATACAAATTTCTCCAAATGAAAAAAATTAGTATTTAAAATTAGATTACACATGCATTCATTGAGGCTAACTTTGTCATTTGCATAATTTTTTTTCTTCAAAGAAATCATCAATTCTTGGACGAACAATCACATAAAAGGGAGTTTGTGTCACGCTCCGAAAAGGTCTCACCACAATAGCCAAGAGATTAAAAGCGGAATAGGCACATCTAAGCAGATGGTGAAGATGATGAGTATGTCCAAAGACACAACCTTGCATGAATGCAAAATAATCACATTAGGGTGGTCGAATTGTTGATCACATAAGACTACTTTGGTGTAGAAATGGTGTTGAGAGTGGATAGATCCACTCTCCACCATATGCCAAAACTGGGCACCAAGAGGAAAGGGCTACCGCATTTTCTTCCTTTTGATCACCTTATTCACCTCTACTTTGGTGTTGTAAAATATAGGACATCTACTTTGATGTCTCTATGAGAACCTAGGAAGCAAGCACCAGCTGGAAGGAAGACCTTTCATAAAGGTTTGAACTTAGAGACCATCCAAGAGTAAAACTCACATATATCTTTTTCACGATTTTATGTAGGGTATACACCAGATTTCGCCTCTTAAAAACTTTCGGTGAAATGTATTGTTTTAAGATCAAGACGCGTGTGGCTCTAATTTTGCCTCAATTTGGAGAAGTACCCAATGATTTCACTACCCTTGGAAGTGAAAGCAAGATTTCGCTTCTCGCTCACTGAAATGGTTTTTACTTCCGATACCAACCTTGCATGATGATAAATGGAAGGAAGCAATCTTTCACAAGAATTCGAGTGAAACATACTAAGGAAGGAACTGTAACGGTTCTAGTAAGTTTGATAGGCTTTAGTAAAGCAGCAAAATTTCTCTATATCAGTCAATGGAAGGAAGCACCTTATCTTGACTCCAAAAGATTTTATGTAGTACGAAAGGATCACAATGGTTAGGTATTAAGCCTAAACTTGAGGAATTTCACACAAATTAAGGGCAACCTACTTTGTGGCGAATAAATCATGATCAACATAAGAACTTTGCTTTATTTTATGGTATTATGAAATTGATGTATGAACATGGATAGTTTGTCTTATTTAATATAGGGCCAAATACTTTTTTGGTAATCACTGGATTTTATACAAAATTTCAATTTGGTCATTGAGAAAAAAATGTAGCCAAATTGATCACTGTATTATCCAAAATTTACAATTGATTTCGTTAACTAAGTGGCATCACTTGAAGTTTTTATTTTTAGTTTTTTTTAGGAAGCATGTGCAGTCTTCTTCCTTCTACTCAATGATTTAGGGTATTGTGCTATTAGGGTTTAACTAATTAGGGGAAGTTTGTGTTCAAATCAAAATTGTAAGGTCCAAGGTCACAGATTGGATGATATATTGAAGCCTGAGAATTGATTGATTGTGAGCAATATTGTGAGTTCGGATGGCAAAGAGATGTAATCAAGGTGAGGGCTGATGCACGATGACAATGAAAGTTATTTAGGGTGTAATTACTTGGGTGAATGGGAAATTGCAGACTCTATGGTTAACTATGTTGAAGAAAATCACGTGGGCATTGATGTTTACTTGGGAAACACTGCGATAGATACGTATGGCGACATGGTTTGGTGAATTTGGCCCTGGAAGTATTTGATCGGACATGCATGAAAGAAACATAGTCATGGACTTCCATGACCACTGGTTACTCTCAAGCTAACCATCATGCCGAGGCGGTGAGCATTTTTCAAGAAATGATGGGAGCTAATGTGAGACTAGATAAAATAGAACGGTGGCAAGTGTGCTTTCTACTTGTCACTTGATGTGGGAGACTCTGTCCACCGCTACATAAGGAAGCATGGTGTTAAAGCAGATATCTATGTAGGAAACGACTTGGGTGGTTGTCATGTTGACAGAAGATCAACTTTTGGTTTTTGTGACCTTTTTTTAGTGCAAATTTGATTTGTTGGACTTAGATGTAACCAATGGTAGCTAGAAGCTGTGCAAAGGCATAACATATAGCCTTAGCACATGCTTCTACATAAGTCATTTTGGTATGCAAATTTCTCAAGGATCTTCCCTTCTATCTCCATGATAACTCAATGTTAAGGTGTGACAATAAAAATGCCATTAGTTTTGGGTTCTAACTCTGTCTTCCGTACTGCTCAAACAAACCATAGAACTGATCACCAGTATAACTATTTTGGTATAGTTTATGCCTTCTACTTCTTAGAACCAACGTACGGTTATTTTGCTTACCATGATCAGCTTGAGGGGGTTTTGAGACGAATCGTGGTTCCTAATCACCTCAAATTATTTCGTGATTCAGTTGTTTATCACTTTGGTAGATTTTTGTTTTGTTTTATTTTTTTACAAGCGATTCTTTGGGATGTTAAGTGGAAGGCCCTTAAATTAGTTTAAGAAAAAGGAGATTAAAATCGAGTGCAAGGAGCGGGCACACTTCCTTGACCAATTGTCTAACCCACACAGTTGCTATTTTGTTTGGTAGATTATTCTCTGTACACCTCTCATAGTTACAACATTCCTTATTATGTTATGAGCGAATCTAAGAAATACCTTGTGTTGTATTTGTCATATTAGTAAGAATCATGTATAACACCACTTGATTATGTCTTTATATGTTTATTGTGTAAATAATAAATATAATTATTTGCCAGGTCAAATTATCTACGTTTTTTATTACGTGCAGCTGGTGCATGGCTGAGAGATTTCATGACTGGTTCAAGTCCCATAACGTCAGAATCGCCTAGATATTCCAACATCTAAGCCATAAATCTAAACACATGGCTAAAACATTATCCTCTTGTTATCTCTAAACACGTGGCTAAAACATTGGAAGCTCCTGAACTCCTAGTACAAAGAAAATCCACAAAAATTGTTTTTTTTTTTTTCCAGGGTTTTCTTTTCCAATGTTGAAGACCATTAGCTTTGTCTTTTTCTTATTAAAAAAGAAAAATTAGCTTTGTCTTAGTTGAATTTTGGAAATTAAACAAATCTTAAAATATGATATTCAAAGGCAAAAATCATGGACAAATTGGTACCAAAAATAGGAAGGACGTTAGTTTCTTTGTAGATTAATTAATTATAGTTGTTTTACATTACAGATAAGGCTTATCTGGTTTTTCCTTTATTTTCTCGAATACACTGCTGAGCTCCAACTACCTCACTCTGGTTCCAGGACTAATTCAAGACCCGCCAGCTTAGGATCTCTAGATACAGAATACTCCATTTTATCCATACATTTTTATATTTAAACCCTACAGAGTTTAGTGCTGAGAAAAACTGTGTTTGATAACAAATCAAAGGGACAATGACCAACCCAGATCAGTCAAGTAGTGCTGTTCAAGCAGTAAGTGCAGATGTCTTTGATATTATATTCAAACATGTCCATTTTTGTTTCTTACACTGTTTTGAATTTTTCTAATTACAATCAAAATCTAATATTGTTATGAAATTGACATCCAGGGAAGCCAGCTAGGGTATACTAGCCCTCAACTCCCGGCGAACAACCCAGAGCCTACTAACCCTCAGGTTCCGAGAAATACCATTAGACCAAGAGCTAATCGGTTGTTTTCTGAATAATTTTTTGTTTGTGTTTCTTAAAGGAATCTAACATTGCAATGCAATTATAAAATCCAGGGAAATGCTGCAAACGCAAATGTGGCTGCAACAACTACCCAGCAGGAAGCTGACATAAGTAGCTGGCTGCCTATAACTGCTAATAGGAATGCAAAATGGTGGTACTCAGCTTTCCACAATGTTACAGCTGTTGTTGGTGCCGGAGTTCTAGGGTTACCTTTTGCATTATCACAACTTGGCTGGTAAACATATCTTTCTTTCTACGAAGAAATAACTTATAAGATTAGAGTTGCGGATGAAATAGTCAGTGAGACCATATATAAATAATTGAAATTACACCGTCACATCAGTTGGGATCTAAAGTTTTTGAAATTTGAATGGCGCATGTCATATTAATCAAATCAATTTGGCATGCGCCAAATCAATCAAATCCGAAAGAAACTTGATTTCTTTGTATATTTGAACCTTAATTTCCCCATATAAACTCATTTCTTATTGTTGATATTTATACAGGACCGCTGGAATTCTAGCCATAGTTATTTCATGGGTGATCACTTTCTACTCATTCTGGCAACTGATTATATTGCATGAAATAGTGCCCGGGAAGCGTTTTGATCGATACCCAGAACTAGGGCAGCATTGCTTTGGACCAAAGCTAGGGTATTGGATCATTATGCCACAGCAGTTGATTGTACAAGTGGCTTCATCCATTGTGTATTCAGTGACTGGTGGGAAGTCATTGAAAAAATTCTTCGATCTGGTCATTCCAAGCTGGGCTGATGTTAGACAAACATATTTCATCCTCTTCTTCACTGTTTGCCAATTAGTGATCTCCCAAACTCCGAATTTCAATTCTTTGAAAGGCATTTCTCTCATTGCCGCAGTCATGTCTTGCGGGTATATTATATTTCATATTCTTTCTTTTTTGTTTTCTAGTTCTTATATTTATTTCTATGAAATAGTTTTTATCTGTTCCATATGGATGTTGTTAATTTCTGGAGGGGAAGGTGTTCAAGCCCTCTTAAAACCTCAGTTTTTAGTTCTAATTTGAAACATAAACTAAAGTTTCATATTGGCTTTCTTTTTGTTTTTGAAAATGTGTGACGTGTAACATATTTACAGATCACATTATAGATTATCGAAAGGTTTCATTTCTGTGAGAAATGCAGTATACCCGTACTTTTTAATAATAAATCCAACTCATATGAATACGAGGGTGCAAGATTGTATTCAATTTGTTGAGACTCTAAGCAAATATACAATTTAAAAATATGTGTATTATATATAATGGACCGGTATATATTAGTTCTTCTTTGGAATATTTAATTGATGGTTGTGTAAAATGCGGATTAATTGGATGCAGTTACGCCATGATATCATTTGTGGCATCCACAATCAGGGGCGCCCATCACCATCAACATGTTAATCATGGAGTTCGGTCTCATGCAACCTCTGAAAAAGTTTTTGACATGCTGAATGGATTTGGAACAATAGCATTTGCTTTTGCTGGGCATAGTGTGGCCTTGGAGATTCAAGCCACAATCCCTTCAACTCCAGAGAAGCCATCAAAAGTTGCCATGTGGAGAGGTGTTGTGGTTGCTTACATCATCGTGATATTTTGCTATCTTGCTGTTGCAATCTCGGGCTTCTGGGCTTTTGGCAATGCTGTAGAAGATGATGTTCTCATCTCACTAGAGAAACCTAACTGGCTCGTTGCATTGGCCAACATTATGGTGTTCTTTCATGTTATAGGAAGCTATCAGGTAAAGCTAAACCGTTACACTAATTCAAATTAATTAGAAGATGTATTATATAGACTAAAGAAATTGTGAAATATTCAATCATTTGCTAATGGTTTTCTTTTTCTGTTTTGTATTCAGATCTTTTCAATGCCTGTGTTTGACGTTATTGAGTCATATTTAGTAGGAAATTTAGGTTTCAAACCCGGACGACTTTTACGCCTCATTGCTCGTAGTTTGTACGTACGTAAGTACCATTTCAATTTATACAAAACTACTCGTATACGTATCACATTCATGGGTAATGCATTGTTAAGTAAGACTAAGTTGCATATGTGAGTCTCTCGTACACCTTAAATATATTAATGTGATCGACCATGTAATCAGTAAATGTGATACATATTATATTGTTATTCTTTTATTTTAAAGAATTACAATTTCTTTATTTGTAACTATATTAGTTTTGGAATTCAACTTCAATTTCCTACTGCAACTTGACCAAAATTGATTGTTTTGAATATCCACTTATCTTTGTTAAGTAATTCATGTATTTTCTCTTACTACCCATTTTCTAAAATTAAAAACAGGTTTTCTACGACATAAGCAAGTATTGATTATAGCCATTCTTCATTTGTGCTAATTCTATGTACTTGCCATATGTAGGGCATCTTCCATGTCCTGATATTTGATTTTGTTTGGAATGTTTATCCAGTCTTAGCAGGATTTATTGCAATGTGCATCCCATTTTTTGGAGGATTGCTAGGACTATTTGGAGGCCTAGTGTTCTCTTCGACGTCATATTATGTAAGTCAATAATAAATATACGAGATGATGATTTAGTCACTCTACATCTCACATCTGCAATACTCTACTACTCACAAATGAGGAGTGCATGAGATATTTAACAGTGATTTCAAAGTGCCAAAATCATCACCGTGCATATATCATATATGATATATACACTTCACAACACAGAGATAATCTACGCTTGAAGTTGTAAAGTAATATCACATTAGTTAATGATTGTATTTAGTTATCTTGATCATGATAATTAGTAAATACAATAAAATTTGGTGAATTTGGTGCAGATGCCTTGCGTTATGTGGCTTGTCACCCAAAAACCAAAGAGATTTAGCGTTCACTGGATTGCTTCATGGGTATGTTAAGAAATATTGGTCCATCCTAATTACCAAGATTTTCAGTAATTAATCTGTTTTAGCTGCAAGTTATCATTTTCTTTATCATTATTAGCAAATTGTCAAACTAACTAAGCATTATACTTATATATTATGTGCTTGATTTCAGATATCGATCATTATAGGAGTGCTGCTGGCAGTTTTTTCACCAATAGGAGGAGCACGACAAATTATTGTATCAGCCAAAACTTACAAAATCTTTTCTTAGGGCTCAAATATTTGTTTCTTAGATAGATTGAATAGATAGTCTGTAAGACGTGGTTTGCCGATGCAAAACTCCACAACATGTAATTCTTTTTCTTTTATGTTCTGTATTCTTGTTTTTGGAGTTTTGGAAGACAAAAACAAGAATGCAATGTTGGATTGGAACTCAGTCTTATTTTCAATTAGAATTCATTATTTTATTTCAGCAAAATTTTAAATTGTGAGAACTACCCGTTATATTTTGAATGGTTTGAACTTTATTCAAGTATTCATGAGTGTATATTTTGGAGTTCGAAGTTTATTTTTGTTACTCTTTTATGTTTTCGAATGGTAACTTTAAAGTTTAGACTTTTGGCATGGGAATTTCTTTGGCCTTAAATGGGAGTTGAGGTATAGTGTAAGAGCTTGATGTTATTGTTGAACCTCTCCGTAATTTTATGAAGAATTTGTAGTTAGTGTATTTGTATTGTATTGTATTGGCCCCTAGAAATATTGTATTTGTAGCATTTGTGGCTGACAGCCCTTATACCTGAATTATGAATGCAATATTTCGATATTGGCAAAAAACAAAATGATTACTTTAAAGTTTAAGGTATTAAATAACTTTTTTTTTTAAAATTTGAATCGAATCACAAACTTTAGACTTGCAACTCGGAACTATGTAGCGTAGATGTTTTAATTTATAAAAAAAAAATAGTTTTATTTCGAAATAAATAAATGAGTAAAGTGTAGTCAACTCAAAAGTTCAAGCATTCATGGAAAAAGCCATTGGTTTTTTTAAGATAATTAGGCTCATTAGTCTGGCAAAAGAAGATAAGGGAGTGGTACGTAGTTGATTGGCTTTAGGGACCTGCAGCCAGGCAGCACTAAGGGACCTATAGGTGTTAATGATAAACTGCTCATTTGTTCAAGAAGGATCAGAGTTAATGTTTTATAGTTCTTCTTGTTGGAAGTTTGAATGAAATTCAAGGAATTTTGTCTCATATTGGTAGAAATATGAAAAAACGAAGTCTTTATAAGTACGGTAGTCCTACTTAATAAATGAAAGTTGGGCCAAATAGAAGCCAATTGAGTTTCAAATTCGATTTGGACATTAAATATAATATAAATAATACATAATATTAATTATCAAAAAATTGGCCTTGGGCCTTGGGGACTTCAAATTTAACTCAAATTAGTTGATTGCCTAATTGATTGATTGCCTAGTTAATTTACTCATCATTAAGAAAATTTTATCCCAAAGAAAATAAAAGTAAAAAGAAAATTCGAATAATTAATTACTATTTATTAAGTAATATAATTTATGGAGTTAATTAAAATAATTAATATTAATTACTCGCTAAAGGAATAATAATTAAAACATAATTACTAATGAAAGTAATTAAATAAGGCTAAGATATTATTTAATTGTAAAAATAAAATAAAATAATTATTTATTGACCTATATAAACTAATTATATATATTTTTTAAAAATGATACACTTTTCAATGTCTAAAGACTGTATAGCCGTGCGGCTATACTCTTGGCATGGTATGTAGTTTTTATAGAAAATAAAAAGAAACTTAATTAGTATCTTTAGGTTAATAAGTTAACTTTAAAAAAAAAATTAGTAATTAAGTAATATCTTAGCATTTTTTAGTTAGGAAATACATAGTATACTACTATAAGTGGTAGGTTTCCATCACATATGGAATGTATGGTGGGAGAGTAAAGTATTACATTGTGGATGTAGGTATGATAGGTGTATAGTGGGCATCCATCTTATCTTGAATTTACAACAGTTTAGAAATTGATGAGCTATTCTTCGTGTGAAAGAAAAGGAAGGATCTCCCTAAAACGAAACCAATTATCGTTGCTACGAGAACTAATACTGTAGTTGACGGATGAGAACTAATACTGCAGTTGATGGGTTGGAAATCTCTGTAGATCAAAGTGTCGCTCGGGCCGAAAGTAAAAACTCACAGGGTCTCTATAATTTCAATGAGGGTTTTTGTGACATTGTAGATGCTAGCTTTAAACTAGAAGACTCGCCTCTATGTAATATCGATTGAAAACTATCAGGTTTTTGTTTCGTTTTATTTGATCCAAAAGCGATCAGATTAAATAAATATGGGACATTCAATGGTTATAAAATTGTCATGTTGTATTGGAGAGTGTAATGAAGGAAGCGTGCGTTCAGACAATGAAGGAAGAGCAGCAACTGTGCAAGTTATTGGGTCGGTGAAAACCATTATTTGTTCTATCCACAACTAAAGCAACAATCAAGACACATGAATCAAATATGATTTCAACCACATGCTTGTAGCTCATAGGTCTTAGGTTAGATTTCCCCCTCCCCTAATATCACTTGTATAAAAAGAAATAATAAGCCTGAAATTGAATCAAAGTGCATGAAATCTATGTCATAGAATAGGATCCATTAATTAAAGCGCTGAACAAGAGGACGGTTTAATAGCACACCTCCTCATGCAGCAGTAGCGTCCTTCAAAAACTTTGTCTTGATTTTGTAGAATGTGGCCACATCTTCTTTCATACTTATCCTCTCTTCTGGTGATTCTGCACAGCAAGCAAGAGCTAATCTCATGATGCTTGATAAGCAATTCCTCTTCCTCACATGATCATCTTCCTGCTCTGTCCCAATCCCAAGAAAATTGGCATCCACAACTTCATCTATCTTTGCATCTGGTAATAATAGTGAGTTTGCAATCCATTGCTTTAAATTCACATCCCCACCAAACATCTCATATGTTGGCTTTCTTCTTGTGAATGTTTCCATTACTACAATTCCGAAACTGTACACATCGCCTCTTGTTGAAACAATTCCTTCCATCCTGTACTCTGCAATATGAATTTTATTTTAATTTTGTACATAGCTATGTGTGAATTATATTCATGTGTATGGTGAAAAGAAAATTATAAGTTAAGTTCTTCATAATTAAGGACAAGACGTATAAAATTAAAACATATTAAACAAGGTTGCGAGTACACTGGAGCCATATACCCAACTGTGTGAATTATATTCATGTGTATGTTGATTTTAAATCAAACTTTTTTTACAGTTGGATTTATTTCTTAATTTTTATCTTATGAAATAAAATTAAGAAATTTGGAAAACTTCAAACTTCTCTTCACCATTAACTTGAATACCGAATACAACTTAAATAGCAAAATAACAAAGCAACTAAGCTAAATAATAGGAACAACTAATGCACGACTAAATCATGACATTCAGCCACTAACCATGACTCCATGACAACTTGGACTCTCCTATTAAACTAGTAACCAAGTCCCTAAAGAATAGGACTTTCCACAACTTAACAAGATAATCATAAACATAATAAATAGAATAATAAATATTCTTAACAAAGTAGCGGCAAAGCACCCAAGAGGCCGTAGTTGCAGACTTGCAGCAAACACACCAAGTAAGAAGCATTGAATTTCCATCTATATATTATTGTCTTTAAAATTTAAATAAAATTATACCAAAACAAAACGGCATGAAATATGTCTTAGGATAGGATCCATTAATTAAATCGCTGAACAAGAGGGCGGTTTATTTGGGCGGCACTAGGCGGGTCTTGGCGGCCCTAGGCGTGTCTAGGCGGCGCTAAGGGGGTCTGGTTGCCAGGGTGGGTCTGGTTCGTTTCTTTTGTTCTTTAAGCCTACTGCCTAGCGATTTTTCAAACTTATGCACTGCAGGGCTGGTCTAGGCATTGCTGGGAGGGTCTGGGCAGCGCTAGGCGGGTCTGGGAGGAGCTAGGAGGGTTTGGGCAGCGCTAGGCGGGTCTAGGCGGGTCTGGTTGCCAGGGTGGGTCTGGTTCTTTTCTTTTGTTCTTTAAGTCTACTGCCTAGCGATTTTTCAAACTTATGCACTGCAGGGCTAGTCTAGGAGGTGCTGGGAGGGTCTGGGCAGCGCTAGGCGGGTCTGGGAGGAGCTAGGAGGGTCTGGGCAGCGCTAGGCGGGTTTAGGCGGTGCTAGGCGGCACTAGGCGGGTCTAGGCTGGTCTAGGCGGTGCTAGGCGGGTCTGGGTGCCAGGGTGGGTCTGGTTCTTTTCTTTTGTTCTTTTAGCCTACCGCCTAGCGATTTTTCAAACTTCATCTATCTTTGCATCTATCTTTGCTAATTGTTCGCACAAGTCGTGATTGGGATACTGTTGGTTACACAGAAGGCTTTGACACTGTTGGAGACCAGTGGCAGACAGTAAGTAACATACTAGCTCCTTGATCGACATTAAAATTGTAGTTACATATCTCAAACTCCATTAGTAGTCTGTCACATTTTTTTCCAAGTGCGTGTGCCATTTTCTTCTTTGAAGCTGATATTTCGAGCAAAAACTGTATCCGATGCACCACCTTTTGACCCCAGCAATATTGTGTCATTGCAGGCACATTTCTGCAGCCACTTTCTTTTAGTCTATTCTTTCACTTCATTTTCTTCTATGTTTATTGATGGGATTCAAAATCATGGCATCTCATGTTTAGCAAGTTTGAATTTGATGGGAAACTGAATCCCACTTTTGTGAAAGGGGCATTTAACCTCCCATTATCAAGCATACGAGCATATCTAAAAAAGCCTATAACTCCCAGGTTTCACATTCTTTTCATTTTGTTGGATTATCTTCTTGACTAAACAGAATTGATCTGCTAGGTGCACTTTCTGTTTTAGTCTTTAAAGAATCTCTTTGCTTTTGTTCTGTGTAGGTTCGTACACTTAGGTTCTGCAGGAGTTACCCGACCTGACAGGCCTGGACTTGATCTAAGTAAACAACCTCCTGCTGTTCGCTTAAACAAGGAATTGGATTTTATACTGACATTCAAGTTGAAGGTTTCATACTAATTCAGTGCAAGCTGTTTGATATTTATACCACTTCTAGGCTCTTTTCTGTTCTTTTTCTTTTTCTGGGTCAGATTTAGCTCTTTAGATTTTGTGCATTGATAAGCTTTGGAGCATGGGGAGGATTTAATACGGAAAGTGGAATACCATATACAATTGTGAGGCCTTGTGCATTAACTGAGGAGCCTGCCGGAGTAGATCTCATTTTTGACCAAGGAGACAATATAACGGTATATAATCAAATAGAAGATCACTATTCTCTCTTTGTTGTATGCATGTGATGACATGTATTGCTCTTTCTTTCCCTTATAATAGTAATAATATCTAAATGTTATGATTTATAGTATTTATATATATATATGCAGGGTAAGATATCAAGAGAGGAGGTTGCTCAGATTTGTGTTGCTGCATTGGAAAGCCCCTATGCATCTGGCAAGACATTTGAGGTCACAGCCCGACTTATGTCCCTCAATTGTGTGCTGTGCTATGGCTGTAATTTCCAATATATATATGCGCGAAGCGTATAGCCATGCAACTATACTGTTTAAATGCTTCCATATATGCGAAGAGTATAGCCTCGGCTATACTGCTTAAATGCTTTTATATATGTGGCGAAGAGTATAGCCGCGCGGCTATACTGTTTAAATACTTTAATACATGCAAGGAGTATAGCCGTGGGGCTATACGGTTTAAGAACTTTAATGTATGTAAAGAGTATAGCCGCGCGGCTAAGTATTTTTCTCAAGAATAAAAAGTAATATAAAAAAATGCAATGTTACGTTAATTATGTTTGAATCACCAAACAACTTCTGCAGGCGGATTTCTCAATTAAAACCAAAAACAAACAATTTTCTGGCGGATTTTAAAATTTTATTGGCCTGCCTTCATTTTGAGGACCCAGGTTCATTGCCATTCTATAGTTGTCATCAGAAGCTCGGCTGCAACACCAATGGGCACCAGGACAGCTCATAGAGCCTCCTCTTCATCATCATCCTTCTCCTCCTCGAAACAACATTGGATGTACGACGTGTTCTTGAGCTTCAGAGGTGAAGACACAAGCAACAGCTTCACGGGACACCTCTACATGGCGCTAAGAGAGGCTGGGATCAATGCCTTTTTCAGCGACAATGAATTACTTGTGACGGCAATCCAAGGGTCTAGAATATCTGTCATCGTCTTCTCAAGGAGGTATGCCGAGTCGAGTTGGTGCCTTGATGAGCTGGTCAAGATCATGGAGTGCAGAACAACACTAGGGCAAACGGTTATGCCAATATTCTACGATATTGATCCATCGGATGTAAGAGAACAGAGGGGCAGCTTTGCTCAAGCATTTGAGAAACATGAAGAGAACTTGTTGTTAGGTAGAGATAATAAGGTGGTGAGGTGGAGAGCTGCTCTTATTGAAGCTGCAAATTTGTCTGGCTGGGATCTCAGGAACACTGCAGATGGGTATTTAATTACTAGTTTCTTTGAACAATAATGCTTAACTCATTTCTTTTAATACTTCCCATAATGTCTTTTTTTTTTTTTTACTACAGAGGTTTTGCTTACAGTTCAGTTGGAAAAAGAATAATAGATATCTGTTTTTTATACTATAAAAATAAAAACTGCAAACTAACATTTTAGGTCCCCCAATTCTGATAGGTTGAATTTTCAATTCAGGTATGAAGCGAAGTTTATTAGAGAAATTATTGAAGGGATTACTAGATGGCTGCTGATGAACGAGACAATCTCGTCGGTAGTCGACTACGCTGTTGGACTAAATTCTCGGGTGCAAGATCTGAGTAACTATTTAGATGTTGGATCAGATGATGTTCGCATAGTTGGAATTTTGGGGATGGGTGGAATAGGCAAAACAACACTTGCCCGAGCCATTTATAACCAATTTTATCACAGCTTTGAAGGTAAAAGCTTACTTTTAAATGTGAGGGAAACTGCAAAGAAACCAAATGGACTGAAGCGTATGCAAGAACAAATTCTTTCTGACATCTTGAAACCAACCAAGATAGGGAGAGTTGATATCAATGTTTTAAAAACAAGACTTAGATGTCGAAGGGTACTTATCATAATCGACGATGTAGATCACAAGGACCAACTAAATGCATTGGCTACAAATCGAGACTCGTTTGGTCTGGGAAGTAGAATTATTATAACAACAAGAGACAAACATTTGCTAGAGCTATTTCAAGTGGATAAAATATATCATGCTCAAGAAATGAATGAAGAAGAAGCTCTTGAGCTTTTTAGCTGGCATGCCTTCAAAAACAATCGTCCTAATGCAGGATATTTTAAACTCTCAAAATGTGTTGTTGCGTATTGTGGAGGTTTGCCACTTGCTCTTGAAGTTTTAGGTTCTTTTCTATTTAGAAGAAGCACTAGAGAGTGGAAAAGCACATTGGATAAACTGAGAAAAATTCCTGCCGGAGATATTCAGAAACAACTCAAAATAAGCTTTGATGGGCTTAGTGATGATAAAGAGAGGGACATATTCCTTGATATATCTTGTTTCTTTATTGGAATGAACAGGAACTATGTCACACAAATATTAGATGGTTGTGGGTTTTTCCCAGAAATAGGACTAAGTGTCCTTATTGAACGGTGCCTTATAACTGTTAGTAAAGAAAACAAGTTGATGATGCATGATTTGCTTCGAGACATGGGCAGAGAAATTGTCTATGAAGAATCCCTTAATGATCCAAGAAATTGTAGTAGATTGTGGCATCCTGAAGATGTGACAGACGTACTGAAAAACGAATCTGTAAGTACTTTCTCAATCAAGTTTATGTTAAAAGCTTGTAATACAAGAAAAACTAATGATATGCATCCCAAATATAAAAATTGTATGCCCTGGATATGTACACAATCCAGTCATAATCATTTTTCGTACCATAGTAATTTTCATGGTCATATGCTTTGGATTATGTTTAAGTACCAAGAAAGGCTACAATACAAAACCGTTTTTAGCAGATTGGATTGTGGCAGATGTGATCAGATAGTGTTCAAATAGTTCTTACATGCATTCATGATTCTGCTTCCTTTGTATAAATCATTTTCCACTTGAAAATAACCCTTTAATATATGGCATTCTCTTTATTTAACAGGGAACTGAAGAAATTCAAGGAGTCACTCTAAATTTGATAAGATCTGAGAAGGCTACTTTCAGTACACATGCATTTACAAATATGAAGAAATTGAGATTGCTCAAACTCAACTATGTAGAGCTCACAGGAGAATACAAATATGTTTCCAGAAATTTGAGATGGCTCTGCTGGCATGGATTCCCTCTAAAGATCATACCAAACGACTTTGATCAACAAAACCTAGTTGCCATGGATCTGCGGTACAGCAACCTCAGACATGTTTGGAAGGATTCCGAGGTAAATATAACCAAAACCGAGGTTTTATACAAACCATCATACTCTCTCTTCTCTTCTTTTTGGATTTTGATTTCTGTATTCTGTTTTGTCTTTTGTTTTACCCAGCAATTGCTTGAGAAGTTGAAGATTCTTAACCTCAGTCATTCTTATCATCTATTGGAATCACCAAACTTTTCTAAACTCCCAAATCTTGAGACTTTGATACTCAAAGGATGTAAGAGTTTGTCTAAGGTTCACCAGTCTATTGGACATCTCGAAAGACTTGCTTCGGTGAATTTTAAAGACTGCAGAGTGCTTAAGGATCTCCCTAGGAGTTTTTATGAATCAAAATCTATTGAAACTCTTATTCTTGTTGGTTGTTGGGAATTTGAAAACTTGGCTGAGGACTTAGGGGACATGGTATCATTGACAACTATTCTTGCAGATAATACAGCCATAAGAAAAATACCATCTTCCATAGTACGATTGAAGAACCTGAAATATTTATCTCTTTGTAGCCTGAGATGGCGGTCACCATCTAACTGTTTACCCTGTCCCTTCTGGTCTTTGCAATTACCAAGACCGTATCGAAAATCCAATAATCTATTTCCTCCTTCATTACGGGGATTATACTCTTTGAGAGAATTACATCTTAGAAGCTGCTATTTATTTCATGATGCTCCTACTGATCTTGAGAGCCTAAAATCTTTGGAAGAATTAGATCTGGGATGCAATAGTTTTCATAGCCCTCCATGTTTCAGTGGCCTTTCCAAACTTGAACATCTATCATTAGATAATTGCAATTTCACTAATGAGGAAATTGATTCTATGAATCTTGGGAGTCTAACTTCTTTATTAGCTTTAAACCTGGAAGGAAACAGCTTTCATTGCCTTCCCGACCTCAGCAGCCTTTCCAAGCTTGATTGTCTGATATTGAATGATTGCACAAACCTTCATGAAATGCCAAAATTACCAACAAGTTTGACGCAGCTGGTTGCGGATGACTGCACTGCATTGCAAACCATGCCAAATTTTTCAGAAATGTTGAATATGGACACATTGCATCTAAGTCATTCGCATAAACTTATTGAGTTTCCAGGCTTGGATACAGCACTAAATTCTATGAGATTGATTCGGATGGAAGGCTGCACCAATATTAGTTCGACTGTTAAGAAGAACCTCTTGCAGGTTCTCTGCATCTTAAACACTTATACATACATGCACATGCACAAGCATGTTATTTTTCTTCACCACAAAGTTAATTAATTATTGCTCTACATGGTATAGGGATGGAATTCGAGCGGAGGTGGTGGCCTTTATCTCCCTGGAAATGATATTCCGGAGTGGTTCACTTATGTCAATGAGGGCGATGAAGTCTCTTTTGAAGTGCCTCAAGTTTCTGGTTGTAACTTAAAAGCGTTGACTGTGTGCACCGTTTATAAGTGTTTACAGGAGGACAAATCTAAATTATATATCTCCATTTTTGTTACAAATCATAGCAACTGCACTAGTTTTCTTGTCCAGCCGACATATCCCTACACAACAATTTCCCATGAAGTTATTTGGCAGGGGCATTTGTCAAACAAGGATTTCAATTTGGAAGGCGGAGACTTCATTGAGGTTTGTGTTGCATTTGGATCTGGTCATACGGTGAAGAAGATAGGAGTCAGTCTTTTATGGGACAAATTTATATATGACAATGACTCTTTTATTGCGTGCAAGTCTATCCCATATGCTTATTTTCTTAGAGATGATGAAGACGACGATGAAGAATATGATGAAGACAACAACGATGATTATTATAATGATGATGATGATGAGGAGGAGGAGGACGATGACGATGATGATGATGGTGATGAGGATGATGATGAAGACGGTGATGATGATCATGAGCCAGAAATCAAGTTCAGTGGCCTTTATGATGATGAGGCAGGACCAAGCCTTCACTCATCTGACCTCAATATTGAAATGAGAAGAATGAACATGGAAGAAAGCTGAAAGGGAAGTATATATGGAAGCATCAAAGCACAAAATAAATCTGCTGGGAAACAGAATCATGTAAGCGTGAAGAAATCAGCAGCCAATCAGCCCAAAAAGAAAAAAGAAAAAAGAAGATCAAAGGTGTGAAAAAGTTAACTTAATATCCACATTGGATAGTATGTATAGATTCATAACATACAATTTATTGTCAAGCAAATTTTCTTTATGCTGATTTTTTTTCTTTTTTTGGTCATCAATGTTACAGAAAGAAAAAGCTAAGCGCAGCTTTCTTTACATTGTAGTAACTATAATTTCCCATTCGTAATGTACATGAGCTTTATTGTCTAGTACTTTTACCAATTTGACTGAGCCCGAGGCATAAACTTAATTAGGACTTTTTCCCTCTATGGATGCAGATATTTGGAGCATAAATCAGAGCTGATGTGCTGCTTGGCCTGTTGATGGGCAAACAGAGCCAGAAATTTTCATAGGAGTAAGAATTTTTCATTTAAAGAGCTGTTGGATTGAAGTAGCTAGACTAATTTTTTCTAAGATGGGGTGAACTAATTTCTACTAAATAGGATGAACTTCCTAAAATTTAGTACTACACTTTTTTTTTTCACTCTAACCTAAAGGTGGCTCCACCGTTCCGGGCAAATCAGATTGCATGTCTGGCTAGGCGAAGGAGCATTGTCCTCCTGGTCCCCATTCCGATGGTTTATTTGATGTTATTGTTAGCAGGATTGTAAAGAGAAATCTAAAATCATCTTCTTTATGAAAGAAATTAAAAAATAATAAAATAAATTGCTCGCAAAAGTTGACTCTTAAAGTCCAGCACCCAAGAAGCACTTTCTGTCATGTCACTTTCTTTTTTATAAACGTAGTCAAATATTTCCACAAGGGTGGTGCTAGAGACACTAACTTTGGGCACCAACTTGGGTACCAACTCTCTAATAGAGGTGGAGCCCGCCAATACACCGGGTCCCACGCTCTATTAGAGAGTTGGTGCCCAAAGTTGGTGCCTCTAGCATTTTCCTTATCACAAATAGTCTCGGAGATTTACAAAATTATCACCTTTCGTCCCTAATGTTTTTTTTGTAACACCAATGGTTCTTAAGGTTACCCTACCCACATCAAAATAGTACATGCCGTTAGTTTCCGTAAATTTTTTTGTTAAATTTGTTAAATGGTATAGAGCCACGTAGTTTTTGCTAATTTTTAAAAAACAAATGTACAATACTTGTATTGAACATGTACATACATATATTTCATATTTAATACACTTATTTATTACAAAATTTTAAATAATACACACAACATTCATGTACTATATACATAATTCTCACATATTATTGAATGCAAATAATATATATTAAAATATTATATAGTGGCCGAACTTTTAAGTTCTAATTTGCCAAAATTTTGTTGAATAAAATAATTACGTATTTTATTCGTTTAGCCATGCGGCTAAACAAAGTTAATATCTAAGAAGTATAAACTAATGCAACTAGGAGGGTCCTTCTTTCTTAATATTTTTTTTATTAAATAGGCCATACTCGATTTTTTCCTTTATTTTTTAAATAGTATAGCCGCACGGCTATACTCTGTTTTTAACTTTTTAAAAGAAATAGTACGGCCACGCGGCTATACTAGGTTTCCTCCTAATTTTTGTTAAAAAGAAATAGTGTAGCCGGGCGGCTATCCTCTATTTGTTCTAATTTTTCAAACGAAATAGTATAGCCGAACGGCTATACTACTACATTTTACACTTTGCGCGACGAAGAGAATTTCGTCGCGCAAAATACATTATAGTCGCACAAATTTTAGCGCGACAGAAACTTCGTCACGCAGATTCCGTCGCTCAAAGATCGTGAAGAAAGAATTTGCGCGACGAAAAAATATTTGTCACGCAAAGTGACTTCGCGCGACGAAAAATACTGGTCGCACAAAGCAACTTTGAGCGACGAAACATATTGGTCGCGCAAAGTGACTTTGCGCGACGAAAAAATATTTGTCTCGCAAAGTTTTGTGCGACGAAATACACCGGTCGGCAAAGTTTTGCGCGACGAAAAAATTTTAAAAAAAAAATTTAAAATTCCCGTGTCACATTTTTGGTACCCACCCAAATTTTTAGAGTTTTGCGCGACAAATACTAATGTCGCGCAAGACTTTGTGCGATGAAATTTTTCAGTTTTTGACTTTTTATTTTATTATTTCTTTAATATTAATTTAATTATATTAATTATTTCAAATTTTTACTTTTTAAATTTAATTTAATTACTTTAATTTAAATTGACATATGAAAAATACAATTACATATGAAAAATAGTGATCAAATTATCCAATAAATATATATATAATATTCAAAATGTACACATAAATTAACAAAGTATAATAAATAAATAAAAGGGATAATCTCCCCTAGAATTGTTATACCACAAATCCAACCCAAACTCCAATCCCTCCCCTTTGCTCAACCCCAAACCCCACACAAACTCAAAACTAACTCCAAAAACACATATTAATGAAAAAAAAAAATTTTAAATTTGGTGAGAATCTACCTTTTGGCAAGATTAAGAGTGAGTGAGTGAGAATGAGATAGAGAAGTGAGTGTGAGAGAATTAGAGAAGATAGTGATAGAGAGATGAGAGAGTGAGTGAGAGTGAGAGATAGTGAAAAGAGAGATGAGAGAGTGAGTGAGAATGAGAGATAGTGAAGAGAGAGATGATGAGAGATTAAGTGAGAGGAGTGAGTGTGAGAGAAATGGTGGGATTTGGGGAGAGGGAAAGAGAGAGAGTAGAGGTAAGAGTAGAGAAAGACATTGAGAAAATGGTGGAAGAGTTATTTTCATTTTAAAAACCGTATCACTTTGCGCGACGAACCATATTGTTGGTTGCGCAAAGTTTTGCGCGATGAAACATATTGGAGAATTGGTCGCGCAAAGTTTTGCGCGACGAATTATATTGTTGGTCGCGCAAAGCTTTGCGCGACGAATATTAGTATATTGGTCGCACAAAGTAAAAAAAAAAAAAAAAAAAATCCCGCGTCCCATTTTTGGTACCCGCCCAAATTTTGAAATTTTTGCGCGACGAAAAATACATATTGGTCGCGCAAAGTCTAAAAAAAATTATATAAAAAAATTCCCGCGTCCCATTTTTGATACCCGCCAAATTTTTGTGCGACGAAAAATATATATTGGTCGCGCAAAGTCTAAAGTTTTTTTTAAAAAAAAATCCCGGCCAGCCCAAATTTTTAGAGTTTTACGCGACGAATTGTTGGTTGCGCAAACTTTTGAGAGACGAAAAATTGGTTCGTAGCACGATATTTATAAAAATAATTGTTATGAATAATAAAATATATATTTTTTTTTTTACGATTTAAAATATAAATAAGTTTAAAGATACTTAATAAATGTATATACCAATTTCTTAAGTGTTATACATACAAAATAAATAAATTTAAAGCTATTTAATGAGTAAATAAATATATACACACACACCATTCAACGATCCAACCGTCAGAATTTTTTGTATATACTTCAAGATCGTATACCCCAAAAATCGCAAAAAACAAACGTTCGGAGACCAAGTAACGGGACAAAAAATTTCAACGGTTATAAATGAAAAATCATGATTTAACGGTTTTTTTAACTCCGATTTTGATGATTTTTTACAGCTACACTCCTTGACCCTATATGAAAACAATGAACTAATTCGATCATCAATTTAAAATATTTACACTAGTCGATACCACAAAATCTTATGTTATATTTAACAAAAGTATAAATAAACTCTTAATTGTTAGTGAATATATTGTTTTGATGGCACACACATTCAACAAAACTAGTTTCAACGATCCAACCGTCAAACTTATTTGTTTATACTTTGAGATCAAATACGCCAAAAATCGGAAAAAATAAACATTCATAGATCAAGTAACGGGACAAAACTTTTCGACGGTTATAAATGAAAAATCATGATTTACGGTTATTTTAACTCCGATTTTGATGATTTTTTTACAGCTACACTCCTTGACCCTATATGAATACAATGAACTAATTCGATCATCAATTTAAAATATTTACACTAGTGGATACCACAAAATCTTATGTTATATTTAACAAAAGTATAAATAAACTCTTAATTGTTAGTGAATATATTGTTTTGATGGCATACGCATTCTACGAAACTAGTTTCAACGATCCAACCGTCAAACTTATTTGTTTATACTTCAAGATCATATACGCCAAAAATCGCAAAAAATAAACATTCAGATATCAAGTAACGAGACAAAAAATTTCGACGGTTATAAATGAAAAATCACGATTTAACGGTTATTTTAACTCCGATTTTGATGATTTTTTACAGCTACACTCCTTGACCCTATATGAATACAATGAACTAATTCGATCGTCAATTTAAAATATTTACACTAGTCGATACCACAAAATCTTATGTCATATTTAACAAAAGTATAAATAAACTCTTAATTGTTAGTGAATATATTGTTTTGATGGCATACGCATTCTACGAAACTAGTTTCAACGATCTAACCGTCAAACTTGTTTTTTTATACTTTGAGATCATATATGCCAAAAATTGGAAAAAATAAAATTTCAGAGATCAAGTAACGGGACAAAACGGTTCGACGGTTATAAATGAAAAATCATGATTTAACGGTTATTTTAACTCCGATTTTGATGATTTTTTTCCGCTACACTCCTTTACCTAATATGAATACAATGACTGAATTTGATCTTCAATTTAAAATATTTACACTAGTGGATACCACAAAATCTTATGTTATATTTAACAAAAGTATAAATAAAATCTTAATTGTTAGTGAATATATTGTTTTGATGGCATACGCATTCTACGAAACTAGTTTCAACGATCCAACCGTCAAACTTGTTTGTTTATACTTCGAGATCATATACGCCAAAAATCGAAAAAAATAAACATTCAGAGATCAAGTAATGGGACAAAACTTTTCGACGGTTACAAATGAAAAATCACGATTTAACGGTTATTTTAACTCCGATTTTGATGATTTTTTATAGCTACACTCTTTGACCCTATATGAATACAATGAACTAATTCGATCGTCAATTTAAAAATATATTTTCTAACAAAAACCCAATCCAAACAACAATAATATATTTTTCTAACAAAGATTTTAAAAAATAAGTCGCGCAAAAGTTTGTCGCGCAAAGTCCCTTTGAGTGACGAATTATTTTTCGTTGCTCAAAAGTTGGTCGTGCAAGGTTTTTAGCGACGAAGTTTTGAGTTTCGTCGCGCAAAGTGACTTTGTGCGACGAATAATTTTTCGTCGCGCAAAATTTGGTTGCGCAAGGGTTATTTTGTAGTAGTATACTCTGTTTTGCCTAATTTTTTAAACAAGAAATAGTATAACCGAACGGCTATACTCTGTATTTTTAATTTTTAAAAAGAAATCCTATAACCGAGCAACCATACTCTGTTTTTCCCCTTTTTTTTAATAAAAGAAATAGTATAGCCGCACGGCTATACGCTGTATTTTAAAATTTTCAAACGAAATAGTCTAGCCGTGCTGCTATTCTCGGGTTTTTCCTAATTTTTTAAAAAGCAACCGTATAGTACTCGTATCGAACATGTGCATACGTATATTTCATATTTAATACACTTAATTTTTTTACAAAGTTTTTAATAATACACACAAATTCATGTATTATACACATAATTCTCACACATCATTGAATGCAAATCCGCGTCATTGAATGCAAATGTAAATTGTTTCCACAACACGCCATTCGTGTCATTGAAACCCCATTCCATGACGCGAAATTGACGTCGTGTTTTGAAAAAGTTTCTACGACACTATCCACGTCATTGAAACCCCATTCCATGACGCGGAACAGACGTCGTGTTTTGAAAAAGTTTCCATGACCCCCGACGACGCGGGTTGTAGCGCCTGATCCACGTCATTAAATGCCTTACATGACGCAAATCATACGTCATAGAAGGGTTTTTGTGTTGTAGTGACTATACGTTACTCCTTATAGAGAAG
Source organism: Prunus salicina (assembly GCA_020226455.1). Classification (NCBI taxonomy): domain Eukaryota; kingdom Viridiplantae; phylum Streptophyta; class Magnoliopsida; order Rosales; family Rosaceae; genus Prunus; species Prunus salicina. Next base: position 53,492,355 of record CM035341.1, read on the forward strand.
AAGACAATTATCCAAATATTCAAACCATACAATTCTTAGCATGGTATCAGAGCAAGGGCGGCCAATCCTAGGTCGACTCTAAACCCTCAAATCATATGTTGACGTGAGTCTCCTAATTAATCAAGGAGATTTACTTTGATTAATTAAGGGATTTACTTTCCTATTTTTTATATAAGTGATAAATCATTGTACAATTAGGAGATACTTTCCTAATTCTTTACTGTATCTAATTCCTTGTAAGACCCTCATGTAAACTCCTATATATACCTCCTTATGGAGAAGAATAAAACTCAACCTAGCTAATACATTCAAACCATATTCATATTTTAGCATATCCACAAATTCAAACACAAACCTAAATCCTCAAATCAAATCCCCTTACTAAATTCCTAAACACAAATCCCCTTACTACTTCTATATTGTGAAGTACAAGTACCTATCAATTGAATTCACCAACAGATTCAAACGAGTTAAGTTTTGTTCAAGAACTATACGACTAAAAAGTGCAGTCAATACATGTAAACTGAAATTCAGAAACAGATCCAAAGAAATATACAGCACTTGAAAGTCGCTCTAATTAAAGAAAGTGCATATAAAAGCTCCCAACTTCAGTACATATAAATCTTCAGCATGGACTCTACTTGTACAAGTATATTGGAATTGTCAAAGCTACATACAATGCACCTCACTTAGGATTCCTAAGAACAATGATAACTGAATCCCCACGGAGAAACATCTTGCTGATGATAATCTATCCTTCCTTGTTAACGGGTTGAGCCTTTTTTTTTTTGGCCTTTTCTAGTCTTTGGCACCCACTGCATACACCCAAAAAAAAAAAAAAAAAAAGATCACACAAATATCACGAGAAAAAAGAACTTCGATGATTGATGAAGATCTACCAACACAAAAGAAAACAGAACTGAATAATGAAACAAAACACAAGAGAGAAAAATAAAAAGGGTTTCAGAATGAGAAGGAAGAGATAATCACATAACGAAAAGGGAGCTCATATACTAGCACACCTGATTAATTGTTAACGTATAAATGTACATCTAAATATTATTGTTTCTGCAGATATTAACTGATTGGTGCTGTTGTTGACAACCTCTCACCATTAGCATTAGCATTAGCTAGCACCCAGCAGCGTGGTGGGATGCCGGTTCTTATTGGTCAAACCACGTCGTCGTTGTCGGTATGCTGCTGCTATGGTATAAGCTGCCACCTACTTCACCTCTTGAATGTTAAAGTTCCAATGTAGCAGGCATCTGGAGACTAGAGTTGCCAAGTCTTTAACTTCTGTTGAATACCAAGGTTCAGCAACTAACTTCTTGTTGATTGGAAGGTAACAGATGTTTTTATCGTATTCCTGCATTTGTTTCTTTATAGACAAGGAATTTCTTTTAACATTAGTAGCCCACCTGCACAATTTGTGTATCGAATGGGAGGTTGGAAACGTTGGAAGGAAAGTTTTCGCTGTTGACGATGCCTGATCAGGTTGTATTCTATTTGGAAGGGCCTTCTCCTGGAGTTGACATTCTTATAAAGTCAGTTGTGGACTTCCAATCCCTTTTTACATCCTTGTAACGAAGCGCACACAGACTTGGATGGGTCCTGCCCAGATTATTGGGGACAAATTGAAACTCTTTTTGACATATCATATGAAGTATCTGCTTGGGTTCGGATCAGTGCGTGCTGGAGTATCTGCTCGAAATAATATATTTAAAGGGCAATAAGCTTTAAATACTACATTTAAAGCGTATAGCCGAACGGCTATACTTTTTAAATAATATATTTAATATGTATAGCCGCGCGGCTATACCGGTAAATAATATATTTAATTAGTATAGCCTCGCGGCTATACCCTTCAAACAATATATTTAAATGAACAAATGCTAGATTCTTTATATGGGTAATAAGCAAAAAATAAAAGGGGGACAATGGTCTAAACTACTCTTATGGATAAAGAAAAATCAGGGAAAATTTTATTTTTTCAAATAAAAGGAGTATAGCCGAGCGGCTATACTATTTATTAAAAAAAAAAAAAAAGAAAGCCCGCCTAGCCCGCCTAGCCCGCCTAGGCGGCCGATTTTTCGAAACTTGAATTGCGTGTGTTTTTTTTTAGATTTCTTTTTTTCCTGGCGTGTCTGGCATCTCTGCAAGTACTCAAAAATGGAGATCATCCCTCCTTTTGGTGATATGAGATATGAATCATTCTTGGACAAATCAAAGCAGGACATAGCCTCTTCTTCATGGTTGGTGCTGAGAAGGTCATTGTTCATCATCTGTAAGCCACTCCTTGGTTTCCATAAATTAGGGTGAACCTTGGGAGTTGCCTGCATTCAATCAATATCATCAAAATCAAATGGCCAAATATCGCTCCGATTTCAATTTCGAAAGGAAAGAGAAGAGAAACCTAAGTTTCAAGCAGTAAGATTTACTTCTTTTTTTCTCCTGTTTTTTAGCTGGCATGTATGTTTGGTGACTTAATGCATTATGTTGTTCGTTTTTTTATGGCTTTGGCAGTGTTAGTTATTCATATAGAATGCAGGCTCAGAGTTAGACTTCATAAGAAATTAGGATTCTTTGCCGTGTTAATAAAATATTAAGCATCTTAATTCATAATTTTGTCTTTTGGCAATATAGGTTTCTCTTAATTGAAAATAGGTCTCTCTGTAGTTGAGGTGTGGGTGGTCAGTTTATGTGACTTCTGATCTCATGAGTTTGATAAGAGTAGAAATTGCCCTGCTTTACTAATGCCGGTTACAAGAAGTTAATCCTATAGACCAAAGAAATACTGTTTGAGGTTTGGCAAGATTTAATTTTGAATCTGGTTATTTCTGCTAAATCCCTTGATTGGCTTTTCAATGCAATTAGTCGTATGGCATACAGTTCATATTCAAATTACATAGGTATTTTATACAAGTATATACATTTGGAATTATATGAAATTGTCTACAAAACAAATATTTGAAGCAGATTTTGGGATCCTTTTGGATAAACAAATATACAAACTGAAATTTGGTGCAACCTTAATGGAGACTTGAGAATAAACTTTGAGTTAAAACTGGTGGGACTAATGTGATATGATGATGAACCGAAATCACTAATGGAATTTTAATACTGACCTGATCTGTAAAAAGCCAAATTAATAACTTAGGACTGCTGCAGCCATTTGACAACCAAAACAAATAAGCTAACGTTTTGTTAGATGCATCCATGGACCTTGTCTTTAGCTGATTTCATTTACTTTTTGCCTTGCTTTGCATGCCATATTATTTGATATTTACATCTGATATGCAAGTTAATCACATGATGTATGCATTTTGCAGCTTCAGCAGTAGGACCTTTCTACAAGGAGATCCGTTTCTTGGAATTTTCAGGACTCTTGATCTTTTATCTCCTCTATTGGTTATGGTGATGGTTCATTTTCTCTATGCAAAGGAGAATTTGCAAGGCATACAAAAACACCACAGCACAATGATGTGCCATGCTCAGTTTTGTTTTGGCGAGGATGGTAGAGTGCCCATGTGAAAAGTTTGACACAACTTCCTTATGCAACAACACATATAAAAGTGAATCAGGAGATGATTGCAGGTCAAAGCCAAAAAGGTGGGAGGCCTCTCGTCTCTGTTTTTACATTCGTGATGTTGCAACTACCGGACAGTCATTCCTAAGGGAAAACTTAGCTTGCAGAATTTTCAAAAAGAACCTTATCTTTCTTGAAATCAATTGTAAAATATGCAGGCTCTTTTTGAGCATTTGCAATGCAAGGCAAAGTAAAAAATGATACACAATTTGTATAGGTTAGTATCATATACTTGTGAAGGGCGGTGACTACATCTTTATATGAAAAATAAAAAATAAAAAATCATGGTGAATCATTGAGTGGCCTGATCACCCAAAGTGAAGAATTAAAAAGCCAAATAGTTCCTCAAAGAGGGCTTGGTATGCCCTGACCTTGGGATGGGGTTAGCCTCCCCTCCCCCTAAACACATGCTAGTTCTTTCACTTCATACACACTGCAAGGTGAGTCTTGTTTATGGCAAGGAGGTGCAGCTCATTCTGGTGAATTTGGATGTAAGTATCTGACAATATGATCTCAACTCCTTCCCATCTGGAGTCTGCAACAATTTGCTTCTCAGTTTTTCGCACCCAGCAGCACCCCACACAAAAATCTGCAGGGCCAAAACGACGTTGATCGTTAAATAACAGAAGTCACATAGAGTGGAAGCCATGTCTGAAAGTAATATTGTAGTTTCCAATATGCATCAGCACCAGAAGAACCTAGTACATTCAGAGTGTTCGAGAAGGCAAGGCACTCTTTTGGCGTGACCCTCAAGCTTCCTTGTAACCTGCAAAATATATAAATCGAGGCAATGACAAACTTTTCAGGTTTGCTTCATCACAACATCGAGCATGATTTTTTTTTTTTTTTCACAAGAACAAACAAACTACCTCGTCTGAGTGGAGATTGTATATTACAATGGTGGAATTGTCCATGCCAATAGCAACTATATTGCCATCTCGAGGGTGAAAAGTAAGACATGTTGCCGCAGGTGGCGGAGGCATGACTTTCTTCATCGTCTGTGTTTTTACGCAATAGATTTTTATGAGTACAATTAGTTAGATCATGAGAAATTTGCAAACAGAACCTAAGCATATTGGCAAACAAGATTTGGGAAGTTTTGGCTGGGAAAAGAAAATTTCAAGAATACTATTTGTGTTGGGTTTACCTTAAATGTTGTCGTGTCAAAAATGGAGATGATCCCTCCTGTTGCTGACATGGGATATGAATCATTCTTGGACAAATCAAAGCAGGACATCGAGTCTTCAGGGTTGGTGCTGGGAAGGTCATTGTTCATCAGCTCTAAGCCACTCCTTGGTTTCCATAAATTAGGGTGAACCTTGGGAGTTGCCTGCATTCAATCAATGTCATCATAATCAAATGACCAACTATTGCTCCGATTTCAATTACAAAAGGAAAGAGAGGAGAAATCTAATAGGAAAGAATTATAACGCATGTCATTCTTTACCACTCAACTATATTTAAGGTCCTGTGGCCATTTCCAGAGAAAATGAATGCCATTTGATGCTAATACCAAAATGGCATCATGTCCAGAGAAAATAAATAGTACAGCCGCGCGGCTATACTATTTATTTTTATAAAAAAAAATTTAAAAACCGCCTGGCCCGCCTAGGCGGCCGATTTTTCGAAAACTTGAATGGCGTTTTTTTTCTTCAGAATTCTTTTTTCCTGGCGGGTCTGGCATCTCTGCAAATACATTTTTGTTAATTCTCAGTAGTGTAATCTGGGTGAAATGCAGCTTTTGGATCCATAAGATGTGCAAAATGAGTAAATCAAAAACTCCCAGAGAGATGCAAGATAATACAGCTGCTGTACAAGAGGAAAAACCCTCGTCTTCGGCCAAGAAATTGCTGAATCATTGGTTGATGAGATTCAGTTTAGGTTTACCATGCATATATTTTGGTTTTAATTTATGTTCCAATTACTAGAAATATGAAGCCTCATCTGATCCTACTTTCCAACAGGAACACTTGGAGAGCAATGAGGGTGATCCTGAGCTACTTGTTTACATTCCGTATCCACTTTCGTTGTTTTATGTGTTATCTTCAGGACATGAGTTAAAGAATGCATGAACATGGAATGGATGGGGACAGGGAGATCCATTGGTTGAGTTGTTGTACCCATTTTTCCATATTTTCATTCAATTTCAATTCCAACACGTCTTGTTAGATCTGCATAGTCCGATCTGTATCAGTTTAAGTATGGGATTCAACCTTAGTAGCATCTCCAGGTTCACCTAAAACAAACATAACACTTAATTTGTGTCTTTTATAATTATCTTTTGTTCTTGTGCTCATCTGCTAGTCTATATCTTATGTTAAACATAGCTGTATTTATTTATGAAACATTTGTGTTGCATCTTGAGAAATTTTATTAAAACCTACCATTTTAAGACCAAGTTATCTCTGATATCGTTACTTCACGTTCTGATTAAGTTATATCTTGTTCATTTATTTTTGATAGATTTACATCAGATGTCAAGATCAATAGCATTTCAATTATTGGAGGTCCCGATGGAACAAGTCCTTCCAAGATGAGAGCATAAGTTCGAACTTTAATATTTTCTTTTAGCTCCTTCATTTTAGGACCTACCTGATTGGAACAATGAGATTGTCTGTGTTCATGAGTTTATTTCACTGGCATAGTTCTTGAAGGAGGTATGCATTCGTCCGTTAAAGACAGCATTTTGCAAGGAGTATCGCCATGCGGCTATACTGCTGTAATACTTGAATATATGCCAGGCGTATAGCAGTGCGGCTATACTGTTTTAATACTTCAATGTATGCAAGGAGTATAGCCCCCCGGCTATACTGTTTGAATAATTGAATATATGCAAGTTTTTTTAAAAATAAAAAATTTTAAACATTGCAAAATAGGCTAGTGATATTAAGCAATTAGTGGTAATAAACACGGTGGGGGTTTTTTAAACATTGCAAAATAGGCTAGTGATATTAAGCAATTAGTGGTAATAAACACGGTGGGATTTTTCAATCTCTTGGGCACTTCAAATTTAAATCAAGTTAGTTGATTGCCTAATTGATTCATTGCCCAGTTAATTTACTCATCATTAAGAAAATTTTATCCCAAAGAAAATTCAAATAATTAATTACTATTTATGAAGTAATATTATTTACGTAGTTAATTAAAAATAATAATATTAATTACTCACTAAAGAAATAATAATTAAAACATAATTATTAATGAAAGTAATTAAATAAGGCTAAGATATTATTTAATTATAAAAAAGAAAATAAAAAAACTACTTATTGACTTAAAGAAACTAATTTTATATTTTTAAAAAAATGATACACTTTTGAATGTTTAAATACTTGAATATATGCAAAGAGTATAGCCGGCCGGCTATAGTGTTTCAATGCTTCAATAATGCAAGCACTATAGCCGTGCGGCTATACTGCTTCAATAATGCAAGGAGTATCGCCATACTTTTCCAATACTTGAATATATGTGAGGAGTATAGCCGTGCGGCTATACTGTTTCAAAAGTTGATGATATGGAAGGAGAGTACAGCCTGCGGCCATACTGCTCCAATTCTTAAACGCATACCAGGCTTATAGCCGCGCGGCGGTACGGTTTCAATACTTAAGGAGTATAGCCGTGCGGCTATACTGGATATATGCAAGTATTATAGCCGTGCGGCTATACGGTTCAATACTTAAGGAAGAGTATAGCCTATACTGTTTAAAAACTCAGCACCATCCAAACAATAACAAATAGCAAAATTTTCTGAAAAATCAAATGAAAATGAGTTCATCAAATAATGTCTGAGACTGCCCACCTCAACCCAATAGCCCAATTGAGACACTTCATAGATATTTGTGAACAAGAGATTTGAACCTGTTTGCGTCTGAAATGGCGATCGAAGATCTTGATCCTTGAGCTTTGAACCCCATCACTGTTGTCAGTACAGAGAGTATTTGAGAATAAGATTGAGTGTGGAGCTTCTCTTCTTGTCCTCGATAACCAGCTACTCCGGCAGAGAGAAGACAAGCCTCTCATTTTTGCACTCCAGCTATTATGTCTTGGAACAACGTTTTGCACTCTTGCCTCGAGGGCGTGCGGCCCAAAGAGAATTACATTACAAACCAAAACCTCGAGGGCGTGCGGCCCAAAGAGGTCGAAAAAACAAGCAAGAGCAACAGAGAGTCCATGATTTTTTTCAATTTTTTGATTTGTTGTTTTATTCATTTATAAAGTTGTGGATGAATTTCCTAATTTACTTTTGAGTTCAATAGAAAAATTAACAAAGTTAACGGAAATGACCAATAGTAAAATACATAACCTAATTTTGGGATGACAACAACCTATTATTAAAACTCAAAATCGAAAATATAAATTCTTGTATAATTTAGAAATCATTACTACTATTTAACCAAATAAAGTTCAACGTAGTCTAATTATATGTAACTAAGGTAATATTATTATTATTTTTTTACCAATAACATAATAAAATGTGAAAAAATTATTCTGCATATTATCACATTATTGACCGAAAACATCAGAAAATGCCGTTTTCCACTTGGATTGGATTTGTTCTTCTATTTCTCCACCTTTAAACTCTACGATTGCTACTTTTATAAAAAAGAAGAGAAAAAAATCCCGACATCAACCTGGAGACAATATTTTAAAGATTGCGAAACAAAGAAAAACATTGCTAACCATCCAAGAATTAAGAACCAAGGTCCAAGAATGTCAGTAATATCTCTGACGTGCTCTCAGACAACACTGTGCTATTCTTCAAAGCCACCGCACAGCTTTTTGACAGATTTTGAGAACTCTCTGTTCCCAAGAACTTCAATTCCAGCTTTTGCTCTGAAATTATCAGCATATTCTCAAAGATTATTGAGAAATGGGAACTTGGTTTCTCGCAGAAACAGATTTCATGCGAGTTCTGCTGACTCAGATGCAGATACAACCGAGTTGGAAACCCAGTTGTCTCGGGAAAATGGTGCAGTTTCCAGTAATGGTGGCAACCCATCAACCAGCTTTTTATCCGTGCTCTGTCCCTTGCTCAAGCTCTTCTCCGTCAGTCTCTCCTATCCTTTTCTTTCTCTTTTCTTTTTCCAGTTTTTATTTATATTTTTTAGCAAAATCTAGCAACTTTTTTTTGGGTCAAAACTCTACTAGAATCGCTATGCACGTTTTTTAGTGTGCATTGGCATGGAAAAAAATTGTGAAAATCACATTATGTAATATGCGGACCATAAAAAGGAACAGTCTTATCAGCTTATGACTCATCTCTTTACAAGAAAATCTTCTGATAGGGAAGTAGTCTTTAACTGTGTTCTTGATTTCCGATGTCTATAGAAAATTGTTTTTCTGGACCACTGCTAGCATCAGGGAAAGATGCCAGCTAATATGCAGTTGAAATATGATACAACCATATCCAATATTTGATTTTTTTCAAGAAGCCTCCTAAGTAATCACAGACAAATTACAATCTTAGTGGAAAAAATAGGGAAAAATTGTTCATATATGTTGTTCTGCAAACTTTGTTTTTTGCAATGGTAGCTACATTAAACATATCAATCACCGTTTACAATCCCCCTACCTTAAGATGATTGGTCTTTGGCACTGCATTAGTACTCACATCTGAGTGCATGGCTTTGTTTCTTCACACTTAGACCTTTTCACAATTTTCTGTCATTTACTATGCCACTCCTTTTTGTGCCATAGAGCTTTTGCACGCAAATACCTGTCAAATTTATCAATATCCATTACCTGAATGTGCATATATTTCATTCTATATAGCATAGGAAGAAGAACCACTTCTTCTTGAACATATGATGTCATGCTAGGTGTTTGATTTTAAACCTTGATGCCTCTTCTGTGGAGGGTGTTTTCTATAGGGTACGTGTGTTTCCTATGCACAAACCTACCTTTAGGCCATGTGGCCAAGTATATTAACTGATGCTCCTTAAAGACATGCATTCAAGGCTCATATTCCTGACTGCTGAGCATAGTACCATGTAATGAGGTTCATGTATCATTGTTGCTTCTTCATAGTGCAAACTACTGAATTTTATACTCTTGTTTGTGATTCAAAATTGAAATGCAGTGTTGACCATTTGGCATTTGTCTCCATCATTTCACCATTGTTTTGTCTTGTTTCCTGCAGGGAGGAGATCCCTCTCAAGAACGGAACTTTCCTTTGGAGGTAATCACTTTCAAAATTTTCCTGGTTTTACTTTTGATCGTTTGTTGCTACTGTGGAATTGTGGTGGCTAAAGAATACTTTTTTTTTAATTACTTAGCACAAATGTAATTGACCTTTTGCTGTTTTATCTGGATGAGACTGTAGAGTACTATAGAACCTATTAGGATTTCCAACATCCTTACAAATCGGATTGGGCTGTAACTTCATCATATCTTGTCATTGCGTGTGTCTGTTTGTTTCTGCCTTATAGGTGTTATCAATTCATGCATGCATTTGGGTCTAGAGTTAGTTTTGCACCAGGAAGATGCCTATCTCTGAATAACTCAACTCTTAGCTGACCCTAATAGACTTCCACCTTTTTGGCTCTCAAAATAGGTAGCTACATCTTCATTGTCTACCCTCGCCAGATTCCCTTGGGGATCAAGATCTATATTGCAGAATTTGGACAGACAGGACATCACTACCTTGGATCCTCCTATGCATTTGCAGCTTTTTGAATTTGGTAAGCTTCTTTTTTATTATAACTTTTTTTCTTTCAGAGTTTTAGTATTTTAGAAAACGATTTTCACCATTGAGGATACCAATATGTCAACCATGGGTATAAATTTGTATAGACCAATAACAGGGTATAAATTTGTATAGACCAATAAAAGGGTAAAAACTTGTGTATCAGCATGATTAGCACTAGGAAGCAAATTATTTTGTTGGCCATGCGAATATGCCTAAATTAGTTCTTACTGTTTGGTACAGTCTATTGTCAATGTTGATTTAACCTTAATAGGGTTTAGAAACCTTCCCTTGTTGAATTTGCAAACTGATTTTGTCAACAGAGGCATGCCCTTTTTGCAGGAGGGTTAGAGAAGCTTTGACTGAGCTAGATCTTTCTGCAGAGGTGAGTAACACGTATCACTGCAACCAGTTATGTTTTCATTCCATCTTTCCATATCAGTAACTCTCCTATTTAAGAATAAGTAGTAAATTTTCCTGCACTACTTCCTATCATATATTTCTTGGCAAATGCTACCACTATTAATGCTCTCAAATAATGGGACAATATTGAAAGTATTGACAGCATATCAAGATGATATCGATATAATGGACTATTGCTACATTAATAGTGCTAGTTGAGAACTTTGCTATAGTAATAGTGGTGTTTGAGAGCATTTTTCTTTCACACCTTGACCATTCAGTCTTGGTTTCCTTTACTTTTTTTCATTACCATCAGAAGAAGAATCCTGCAAAACAATGAAATTCTCATGAAACTTTTAATAGATGGGTTTGAGCCTATCCTTGCAGCTATGAGGTGTGAACTTTATCTAATGTAAGATTTCTGCCTTCACAAAAATGAAGGCAAACTTTAAGGAAGGGATTCTAAATTAGCTTAGAAAATGGTTGGAACACACTCTATGATAAAGTGCACAGAAGAAAGGAAAAACCTCCCTTTGAAGATTCCACAGGCTCATATTTTGTTGACGAACTGTACCAAATTCTATAAAGATTAACCCATGGCTATTGATTTTTAAAGTACCTGCTTTCAACAAACTTCAATGCCCACTAAAACTTTCAATTCAAGCTTTACAAAGTTCAACAAAAAGATAAGGTTGACAACCAGTTCAGTCCTGCCTCTTTATATGATCCTTCTGTTTTGTCAATAAACTTAGAGAGCTAAATTAGGTTGACATCCATTAATTGTAAATTGTTTGTAACTCATAGAACTATTACAGAATATAATGCATGAAACTGACTGCATTTTCTTGGGAAACTCTTTATGTGGTGTGTGTATATAATGTAACTAGTTTTATAAATTTTGATTCCTGTTAGAGATGCCATTTCTGATCATGTCAAGCATGTTAAAATAAATCAATTAAACTAGTTTTAAAATTTTGTGCCCTCTAGACATTTCCGATCACTTCGAGCATCTTATTATAAATAAATTAAGAAGGATTTTGGCCTGAAAAATTGATTAAATTAATAAAGTCAATGGGTTAGATCTCAGATAACATGCCAATTCAAATTGAAGTATGGTTTCCTTGAAATTTTATACTCAGCTTTTGATTTTGTTCCTCATTTCTCTGAGTTTGGTCACTTTGGGGCCACAGGGTAGTTGAGGTGAAGAAAGAATAATGTAAAATGATATGATGGATGGATGGGCCTCCTACTTCTTTCTGGAATACAACCTTTATAGCTTGATAGAGCTTTACATATTTCAGAATGGTTATTCTTGTTGACGCTTAATTGATTAGTTTTTCGAATGTCAACTTATTGGCACACATCTGCAGGTTTATCCTTGTCCAAAAGGTTCAGTCAGACATAGAGAAATGGTTAAAAGATTTGGTGGCAAAGAGCAGTATGTAATTCCCTTTTCTTTGTATCAATTTATAAAGAAGTTGTTTTCTTTCTGATAAGTGGTCTGATAATTGAATGAAGTCTAATTGGAAATAAGTTTGTGCTGAGGTGAGGTCATCATTTATGTGAAATTTGTTACTAATAAATGATACTTGAGATTGATAAATTATCACATGTCATTTCATAATATTGTTACATTTGATGGATTTAGCTGTGTTACTCATTCATCATACATTTTCTGAGCTAAAAGGTCATTACTATGTCTAAGACTTGCTTTTGTTGTTGTGCCTCTTCATCTCCTTATTAAAATTTGGATTATGAATATTCTCATTGCAGGTTTCCTTTTCTCATTGATCCAAATACTGGTATTTCAATGTATGAAAGTGGTAAGTTATCAAACTTCATTTCACATGGATGCCTCTACATCTCTATCTGTCTTTCTGTCTGTCTCTCTCTGTCTGTCTGTATCTCTCTTTCTTTCCGTACTGGAAGATTTGAATCTAAGATTAACCCACGTCCACTTGTCTACTAATTTTGCTGAAAATGATATATTTCTCATTTATTAGAATTTGATATTAAGGCCTTAATGATATAGTGCAAACGATTGAAAACATAATGAGTATCAGTGTAATTCATCAATTGTTCAATCACATCCGCCAAAATATTTAGGTCTCTTTGGCTGCTGTTCTGGGATGAACTACGACTTTTTATGTGTGCCAAGAAAAGGAAAGAAGAAAAATGTAGAGTGGCGAATCAAACATTCAAAGCTGTTGTGTCTTCTATATGAGTATGGACAAGTTTACTTGGACCCATATTAATTAAAAACTAAAGGCAAGATGTTACAGTGAAATGGGGTTGTCACTCATAGGTTTATGCTTTATAGCCCACTTATTACCTGATTACTTCAAGCATTAGCCACCATAAATACCTTCAAACTTGTCTAAACTTGCCAATTACAACTGCATCTGCCTGTGTCTGTGTCCAAAGGGTGCACACAGTGTTTTCAAAACTGTAAATTTTGTTGTTGAAATGTGTAGTTGTATTCTCCTTATCCTACTTTCATCCAAGTTTATCCTTCACAAAATAAAGAAAACATTGTTCAATTTATTGTGACAGTATATAGACCACCTTGTTTATTTTGCCAGATAATTGGATCATTTAGTGTTTTCCAAAACTTAGTGATACTTTGTCCTTCATAATGAGTTTCTACATTGTGGTTGTTAAGTCTAATCATCTGAATGGTCTATGTGATGGCCAAATAGAACATCTTCAAACTGCTTTCCCTCTTGAATGCCAAAGTTCATTCAATCATTGGGTTATATCAGGAAAGTCATCATGCTTTGTAATTCTTGGTTTCTAGACAAGCTTTTTACTTCCATATTATAACTTTTTTCACTGAGCTAATTTTCTTTTCTCTTTTGTGACATGGCATAGAATCAATAATTAATCTCATGACTGTGAAATATCAGCAAGTGCTCTTACATCTAAATAAAATGTAACTAAATGTTGTAATTGAGAGCTTTTTCTGCACCTCATTTTAAGTTTTAACTAAGTCTGTATAGAGTATATGTTAAACTCGTAAAATATTGCTGATACATGTTTTACCTCGGTTGTTGGAAATGATTTTATCAAAGTTGTCTTATTTGCATTCTTTCTGCCTTTGATGATAGGTGAAATTGTGAAATACCTATTTGAACAATACGGTAAAGGTAGAAAACCTACAGTGGGGCTTTTGGAAAGGTATTGATCCTCAAGTTCTTCTTCATAGGACAAGAATGTTAAGTTTTCTCTAAGAGTATAAATCACAAGTAAAACTATATTTTCTGTCCAATATCACATAAATTATTAGCCTTAATGAAGAATCAGTTTGCTGATATGTTGCTTTGACTCTATAATGATCCCGTTTGATAATTATTGTAAATAAATCAACCTAAGTAAAATAACAACTTAAGAAGTTAACATGGGTCTTAACTCTAATATGCATCAAGCCCGTAGGAAACAGATGACAGAAATTATGTTTTAAATGAATGACTTGAATTATCAAGTGTGTATTGATTACAAGTGGTTTAACCTGGCTCTTCTCTTCTCTTCTCTGTCTCTCTTGCTCATATTAAATGTTGCTCCCTGTAGCACATTATTCACAGGATGGATGCCAACAATTTTTCGAGCAGGCAGAGGAATGACATTGTGGGAAAAGGCAAAGCGAGACCCACCACCCAAAAAACTGGAACTTTACTCATATGAAAATAATCCAGTGAGATAACGGTCTTTCATTGAGTATTTTTCATTGTATCATGATTTATGCCTCACCAAAAGTTTTCATATTTGTTGGATATATAACAGATTGAGAATCGTAGTTTGTTTCCAATCAGTCTATGTTTGCCTACAAGGGGAACACAGATATAGGCTCCCATAATTTGGGCTTGGATCCTCCTTTTTCCTCCATATGCTTTACTGGTTTCTTTGAAATTATTTTTAGTTTGCAGACAATAAGTGTAGGACATCGATGGATGTATTTAGAATTGGGAATTCAATTAGATTTGTGTAGTGGACGCTTGGGCACACATTCAAAAAGTAGAGTAGGGTGCCAAATGAATGGATCTGTAAAGAAATCCGGAATTCAATTAGGTTTGTCTATTGATGTGGACTCATGGACATGTACTCAGAAAGTAGTAGTCTGGAAGATGTGTGGTGAAATTTTAAGTTCATAGAAGAATCAATGAGGTTTCCATGACTGTTGTCCTTGTGGGATTTGCAACAAATTGGTTTGAGAGAAAGAAGCTATGGAAATTTTTCGAAGATATACTGTGCTCAAACAGCCGGAATTTGAGGGAGAGGGGAGAAAATGACAGATGGGAAATGACAGGATCCGGGTCCTTCACAGTCTGCTTTAATTGGAGACCTGTCCTTCATTTGGACAAATTAGGGCATGTGATTGATCAAAGATCTATATAACTGTAGTTGTCAGTACAAAAATTTCTCAGTGTGACATTGTACATTTACAGATGAGGTCAAATCTCAGGATCATCAAACAATCATTTTCTGTATTCTATGCTGCCAGTACTTTGTACATAATTTTTACGGTGACTTATGGCATTTTGCGTAATTTCTAATAACTTTCTCTTCCTCTCCATCCCTTTTCTTTTTCTTTCTTTCAAGTATGCACGAATTGTGCGTGAGGCACTTTGTGAGTTGGAGCTTCCTTACATCCTTCAAAACGTGGGAGAAGGTTCCCTGCGATCAAAGTCACTAGATGCATCTGGATCCAAAGAGGTTAGTTTTGGAGAACAACTATCCTTTAGATGATGTTCCGCTGCAATAGAATTTGACTGGAACTTATATCACATGATCATGATATGACGTGTCACTGACTTATTGTCTGCGCAATCTGGTTTTACTATGTTTCCAATGGTCTTGAGCTTTTACTGCGGTAGTTATGTCATGAATGAGATTTTCATAGCTCTGTTGCACTTTTCGCTCAATTATGCAGTAATTCTCTTAACAGCTTGTAAATGCTTTTGGTTTTAATTTTGGTATATGTGGTAGGCCCTACTTAAGAGAACAAACAATTCAGGTAAAAAATTAATTATTAAACGTTTTCAATATCCGTCCAAGTCTCTTGTAAGTTCAGACTATTTTTCTTTCTGTACATGGTGATCTCCTGTTGAAAACCCTAAGGATGAAACTAAGAAAATTGTCTTCTTATAGGTTCCTTACCTGATTGATCCCAACACTGGTACTCAAGTTGGTGACTACAAGAAGATCCTGTCTTACTTGTTCCAGACATATTCAGCAGCCATTGTATAGTTTCAAAATCAGTTGTAAGTGGTTTAACATGTGAAAATCAAAATGGACTTGATTTTTACTCTTATGTACATTCTGTAACCAAATTTTAGTGGCAATAGGAAGTGGTTAATTGCCCTTAGGCTTTGTGTTCCACACATATTTGTATACTTGCACCAATTTTGAAGATATGGCAATATCTGCTTTGAATTGTCTATGTTTCCTTTTGCTGATCATGAATTGTTGACCACCAAGCAAACAAGCATGCTTTTAGCAGCTTTTCTTCTGCCTTTGGTCATATAATCTGAATAATTCTGGTACCTTGGGAAAACAATAGTTGACTATGACAACATCACTTGTGGTGGAAAAACTTCTAAGAATACATTTCAATCTTTGATTTCCAGGACTACTTTGATAACAAATAAACTGGCCGCAAATTGTCTCTAGTGTTTCTGTTTAATTGAATCTGTTAGTTAGCAACAAATTATGTATCTGGCAAGGGTGCTACTTCTTGAAGATTAGGGATGATTTTGATTTTCACTTGGACCGACCCGATGCATTTAAATAGGCACATTCATGCTTTCTATGGTGTGTCATGCTAGGTTTTAGACCCAGCATAGCCACTACAACCAAATTCGTGCTCGTGCCATGCTCGTATAATGTAGGTTGCCTTATACAGACCATTTCTTTGCCATAACCTTTGCACAAAAATGTACAGAAAGAGGAAAAAAGAATACATAAAATTGTTATAAAATAATTAAAAGTATAAAAGAAGTACACCTTTTAACCAGGCATACCATTAGAAAGTAGCAAGTGGCAACTTCTCAAGTTTCTGGGTTTTTTTTTCCCCCATTTTACGTCTCACCAACTATGCGTATCTGCACAATGTTTTGGTTGTTAACGGATTTAGCACAACATTGTAGTATTATTTTTAGGATGTTGTTAATGATCTCTGTCAAATCCCAATGTAATCCCATATCTCATTGAACTTCGTCCTGAATCTCCTGTCCTTTTGTCCTGTAAGTTTTAGTTCCATCCATCGCATTTGTGCCGGGTAAATTGGTGAACTGAACGAAAACAAGTAAAAAAAATACAGGAAAAATCCGTTCAAGCCAAAACCAAATTTTTTGATTTTTTTTCAGCTCGGTTTGGTTTGGTTCATCGATTCAATTGCCCGCCCATATGCAGAACAAATAGAACTCTTACTCCTTTTTCTTGCCCAACTTATCAAAATACCATGTAAACTTGCTTTGACCTTTTCATCAGCAAAACATGCCAGTTTAATGGAACATGGTGTGTGAAGAGCAATGGAAAAGGCGTGGAGTTGGTGTCACTGAAAACAAGAGCATTTGAATGAAAATGTTGGTTTCAAATTAACCTTTATTTCTATGTTTACTATACTCTTCAATTTTATATGTTCAAATTTACTACTCGCTGTAGTGCAGCCTGCAAAACAGAGAGCTACACTGCAGAGAGAACTACAACTCTTTGAATCGCTTGGGAATTACCAAACTGGGATAACATAAAAAGTTCTTACACTGATTTGAAAGCGACCCTTGTCGTTTCACTATTCCACTTGTTCATCAATCTAATCTAATTGTGAAACACACACACACACACACACACTCACTCTCTCTCTCTCTCTCTCTCTCTCTCTCTCTCTCTCTCTCTCTCTCTCTCTCTTCAAAGTTACAATGTAGAAATTAACAAATTCACATGCAGGCTGCAGCAGCTTCGGCAGCAACATGGTAACATCTACCGTCAACAAATTTCTGTCTGAATTGCTCAAAATTACCGGACTTAATTGCCTCCCTTACTGAGCGGAAGAATCCTATATAATGGTGAGTATTATGTCTGCAAAATTAAAGGACGATCTGGTGATGATGATGACAATTAGGATGAATGATGATAACAAAGGTGATATGAGCATAATAATATTTATTGGAAACAATGTAGCACATACATTTCTAGTAAAGTCTGAGCCAGCATTTCGTGAACATTGAGCAGGTGATTGATGTAAGCTTTTGTATGATTCTTGCACGTATAGCAGTTACAATTTTCAACAATTGGTGACGTATCTTTCCTGAAAAACAATACAAAGGAAAATATATCAGGTTAAGAATAACTGCATCAATTATTTTTGGATCCATTTGACAATAAATGATTAAAGAAAATATGGTAAGACTTCAAGAAGTTTATTCACAAAACACAGCACCCTTCATGACAATGCAATGCAGAAAATGCTAAGCCCAAATAAGCCTACAAGTTGCTGTTTCCTAGTTCTTTACTTTTATATTATCAACGACTTCTGTTTTGTTTTCTTTAATGTTACTTTACTACTTTTTTTATTATAGACTAATAGTTTCTTCAAAATCACTTACAAATGTCATGTGCCTAATTGCCTTATGTCATATTTCTCGTGTCAAGTGGTATCACATCCGTGGTTGGATGTGGAAGAGGTTAATTGAATTTTGAGAAAATTGGCACGAACCCTTCAGTCGAAGTGAGAGATAGTGTTTGAGAAAGAAGATTTAGAGGAAGAAGAAAACCCCTTATGTGATTCCTGACCAGTTAATCAGGGGGTGTACAAGGTGGCTTGGAGAAGCAGCTAGTGTATACACCTGAATGATGGAGGATTTAAAGTAGAAGTTACTAGTATTATATAGGACGATGTTTTACAAATCAGGACCGCATATTTAAGCAAGAATTAACCAGATCAATTATCCAACTTCACAATCTGCCAAGACAGCATTTCACTATATACACACACATATCTAGAACGGATAACTAATATTAGGTGTTGGGTAAACAAGTTCGTAAAGTCAAACTTGGTATCTACTAGCTAAAATTGAACCTAATAGATGAAATCTGAAACCAATAACTCGTAAACACTGTTAGTGCTGCAAGTAGACAGAGAAGTCATCAGTTACCTGTAAACTGTTGCTCTCAAATTAATCTTTATCTGGTCACTTCCTATATTATCAGATGCATTCATCTCAACTCCATCTAGTGGGAACGTAAGTGCAAAGCCACCAAGGGTAAGATGGCATAGATACCTGCAAATACATATCATCACCTTTTGAATCATGGTAACAGCAAGGATAAAGATATTCAAAATTGTTAGAACACTGAGCTACTCACGTAGAATCAAAGACATCAATCCCTGCAGCAACCCCCTGCAAGATCTCCTCTGTAAGATAAAAGCATAAGTTCATTTGCTGATAAATTTGAATGAATAACCAGGTATTTGAGCGAAGGTACATTTAAATGTTGCAAACATTTTCCTTGAATGCATTGCCCTAAATTCCTAACAACTGCAAAACTGAAGTTACTAGCCAATTTTTTCCTTTTCAATGATAGAGATGACAATTAAATTTTAACTTCCCAATCAAAGTGGACCAGCCATCCCCAAAAAGTACCACCCTCAAACTACAAGAAACAGAATATCAAGAACACAACAAGGAACAAAACAGCACCAATCCTAACAGAAAATAGAAAACAGAAAAGTAATCAAACAAACTACAAGCAAAAACCTAGAACCAGTTCCATAATTTAACAAAAAGAAGGGGAATTTGCAAAGTGGGGAAGAAATTGATGGCCAAAGTAATGACCAGAATCTGGCCTTATTCCATCCTAAAAGCAATCTTCAGACTCCTAAAATTTTCCACGATAAATTAATTAGGCCGTTTATTTCCGTCCAAATCAGCAACACACCGCATCCCCACAAGATCTTTGCCTTCTCCCCACCACCAAGTCCACTTATTAGCCAACTTGATACCATTACACCTCAGTTGATAATTAAGATGACAGATTAAATGTCATACAGTATGTTAATACAGTACCCTCATTTCATATGTGCAGCAAGTGATACAGATAACATAGTATATTCTTAATTGAAACCATGAGAATTCCCTCAGAAGTCTAGATGTCTCAAACAGGGATTGGTAAGACCAACAACTCATTGTAACAATGGTACACCTCTTACCTGGAAGTCCAAGTCCAGTGATCAAGCGTGGTTTCTCCTCTTGTAAGATATCCTGAACATTTTATACGACTATTAGATATCAAAATAAAAAAGGAAAACATAAACTGCTTTATGTTTTCTTTTTTGACATATGAAAAATAAGAATGCTGTATGTAAAACAAGAAATGCAAGTCATTGATCAAGTTCAGGGGAAAATTGAAGGTTCCACCAGCTTGTGACTTACAGTAACAACATTAAGGAGAGCAGGGCGCTCATCCATGCTCTCTCCAAGCCCAAAACCTCCGATCCAGTAACCTGGGAAAAAGATGTTTTCATATCAATTGTATACCAGTATAGTTAAATATACATCAAGCTACTAGAACTATAAATACACAAGAAATCCAAATGAATTCTAGTTTCTTATGTATCTCAGTGTATTTATAAAGGATTTAAATGCTCAGGAAATTATGGGAAACCCACTACTAAAGCCCAATTCCTTTAGGCCTCGTTTTGTTTGCGGAAAAGATTTGATGGGAAATAATTCCCATGTCTTTCCCAAGGGATGGGAAATGGAAGATTCCTTTCCCATGTTTGGTAATGCAAGGACAGTAACCAGGAAATACCACTTTATTTCCTTTCCCATGTTTGGTTTGCGTAGGAATGTAAAACAAAGTTTGTGTAATTTCCAATTATACCCATGTGAAATCAAATAAAAAAATAATGCATTTAATGGTATATTGTAATTCAAAATAGTTAATGGGGACAAAATGGTCATAAAAAAAGTGCATTTAATGTTGGCCCATTTTCCCAAAGTTTCCCATGGGAAGGGAAAATGAAACCCAAGGGGGGAGGAGGGTTACATTTTCCCCCCTATCTTCCCATGTGCCAGGCAACTATTTCTCATGCCTGGACTTACCATTTTCTTTTGGTGGTCCAGATGTTGTTAGGTTTTCAGTCGTTTTTAATTGATCTTAAAGTTATTCTTAGTCTATGTAATTTTGGACAAGGATTCCTTATCCACAATTTGTACAGAGTTCCCTTGATTTAATAATATTTTGCTTCTCTTGAAAAAAGAAATTCAAAAGAGTTCTTAGAAATGTTACAACATACAAGTCCAAAAAACAAAAGGAAGAAATGAAGAATTGCAGAAACCTGATAAATTTCTGCGGGCCGCTTCTTGCGCACATCGTTCACGTTCTTTTACAGAACACCCTCCAACAATGGATCCAAAGACAGGTCCACCTGCCTACATTTTGGAGGATCAATATATTTCCATAATTTATAATTGAGTAAACCATTTATGGCATCAAGTCAATCATATTGAAACTCGAAGAAATTCTGATTACCACTTTTCACAATTATCAATAATCAAAGTGAAAATCAATCTCTAATGAAAACTTGGTAGAAGCTTAAGGTACACAAATTTGCTATCACACTGGAATATTAAGGACGTTTGTATAAATCAAGTAACTTTTTCCACCCAAGGTGAGCTTGGTATCTGTTTTCAGAGGCTTAACTTAAGTGGCAAAAATACTCTAGAGGCCTTTTTCTTTATTTCCATCAATATCTGTGGTTTGCTTGACTTCCTGGACTTATGAGTAAGCGCAACTCTCCAAAGAGTTTTTGAGGTTGTTAATTTCTATCTATTTTCAGTTAGAACATTCCCTTCACTGAACGCCAACTGCTAGGTTTGCTAGCAGCACACCTTGTATGTATCCCATACGCAAGTGAAGTGAGTGCATATGCATGTAGATATGATACTGGTTACATCTCTAAAAGTATGGTCTTTTACCGGATTTAGTGCAATGCATTCATCAAGCCATCTAATAGTTCGATCAACTGAGGTCTTGTTCCTCTTCTCAGATACCCATGTAGGAACTTCATCTGCCAAAGTAGTCCATATATTGGGTCTCAAGGAAGAAATCAACTCAACATACTCTACAGGTTTAATCTACAAGCATATAAAAAGACTGCACAATCAGTCACCAGGGTCACCATAATTAACTCAAAAACAAACTAGAAGTCGTCCACTAGAAATCACTACATTCCAAGAAACAACATGAGGCAATTACCAAACGGCGACCACAAGGAGTCTCAAAAGATGCTCCAAATTTGTTACTGCTATTACATTCTGGAAGGCATTGAATAGAGTCCCTTGGTATGCAGACGAACCCGTGTTCCGGCAAACCAAGCAACTGATGCAAGCCTCCTATCTTTGATATTGTTTGTGGTGAGAGGCCTTCCAAGCTGCAGAAGCAAAAAAATTGAAAAAAGTTTGGATCTTTTTTCTCACAAACCAATTCACAAACAGCTAGAATGCAATTTTAGATTGGAAAAAGTAGAATGAAGAAAAAGGCTGAGGCTATGAATGCTTACAAGTGGAGGGAGCTAACATGGAAGAGATGGGAATCAGGGGAAGGAAGAGAGTAAAGAAGGTCAGGGGGGATGAAATGGGGCAGGCCCTTTCGAGTAGAGAGGAGAAGAGAAGGGGTCTCAATTGGGCCCGGGCAGCTGCCCAGCTGGAGCACCCCTGCCCGCGCTTTTCCGCTACCCCATGCCTTCACTGCGAACTTCATTGCTACTGCTCTGTTTCGTTGTTGTTGAATGGATACAAAAAGCTTAGCTTTGTGGAGAGTTTACAGTCGGAGACCACGAGAAGGAGCAGTAGGGTTTTGCGGGTTTTTCCCTTCTTTTGGCGGCAAAGAAGGTTCTAAAGTGAAGGCCAAAAGTCTTTTGGACCCAATTGTTTTCTCGTCAGACCCTTCTTTTTTTTCTTTTTTCAATTTCAGTTTTCATGTGGAGAGGAGAAGTGAAGCAGTTCCTAGCAAAGAAAATCTAAGCAGAAAATTTGGATAAATGGGGAAAAAGAGAAGTATTAAAAATATGTGGTGTCAAGTTCGTCGCCTTTGCATGGTTTTTAAATAAGGATCCGCGTCTTACTAAATTTAAAATTATTTTGAAGGCCAAAAATCTAGGTGATATATGTGTAAATTTTACAATATGTATGCATGATATATGTTTCTCTAGCTGAATTTAACCCGATATGTAGATGACACTTTTTTTTTTATTGATTTCATATAGCTTGTGAAATTCATGTCCTATAGTTACTATATTATTATACGTTGTATTAAATAATATGGTGTTATAAAATTTTAGAGTGCTGCTATTTACACCCACCTATCCTATTTTCTCATTCACCTTATCTTCCCACCCACCATATAAATTTTAAAAAAACACAATCCTATTTTTACACCCACCAATATTCCTAAAATACCCTAATAATTATTACCTCATTTCCTCTCTCTTTTATTCTCTCTGCTCATGTCTTCTCTCTCTTTGACGGCCCACACATGTCTTCATAAACAATTTGATTGAATGAATAGAAAAGAGAAGAAAATTATTTGAGAATTGAGTTCTGAGCATTGAAAAGCCTTCTTCACCTTCTCAAGAGCAAGGAGTTGTATTCTTGTGTTTTTATCTCTCTGTCAAACGATAGGGTTACTTGAGAACTGAGAAGTCTGCGTTTTTTTTTTCCTCTTTCTTTTTCCTTAAGTCCTTTTAAGTCATTTTATAATAGGATTAAATTTGTCTTTAAAAGTTTAAATATAAAGTGGGTGGAAAAATAGGACAGGTGGGTGGAAATAGCAGCACTCAAATTTTATTATAAAAAGAAAAGTTTCGACACAAAACTAACTTTTAAAATTAAAAAAAGAAAAGTTTCCACACACATGTCAAACCATATGATTTGTTTGAAAAAATAATGGATTCTTTTTTAGTACAAGTGATTAAAGGAGAAGAGTTAACACAAATATTCATTGGACGTCTAGGGTATCAAATCTTTAGCCCACATATATGAAGATGAAAAAACTCAACTAATTGAGCTATACCAATTCGCATATAAGCATATAAGGAGCTTAATATGTTCCTTCTTTTTATTCACTTTTAAGGAGCCCACATGATTAAATAACTCTTTTTATTTGCTCTAATGTATAAAGATAAACGTGATTATGTACACAATAAAAACAGCCACACACACAGTGAAAAACAATAAAACACAGCCTCACACACTAGTGAAAAACAAAAGGTGTTTAAGAGAAAATAGAACGTCAACACGTCTGCCTCTTTTGATGAGGCAGATGTCAGATTGGACCCTAACGTGCAATCTAATTCAACAAGTATGGAGTTTTGTCAGTAACAAAAAGAAAAAGGGAAGGAAAAAAAAAACGTATGGAGTCTTCTCAAAGTCTCTTGTAACAATGTAGAGAACTTTATGGAGTCTTCTCAAAGTCTCTTGTAACAATGTAGAGACCAAGTTCCAATTTTGTGCTAAACAGATGTCTAAAACTCAATCCAAAACATCAATAAAATGAAATCAAAGGCTGTTTATAACTACTCTATGTTCAAAAAGCTTCAAAAGACGTTATATAATCAAGGGCAATATCACGTTGATATGACTCTTATCAACAACTCCTCCGAATACATCACATCTTCCATCAACTAGAAGAAAGAAGTCAAGAGATACATCCAACAAACAATACCAACTATGTTATTATTTCTACCAACCGAAAAGAATAGGCTAAGTCTAAATCAAGCCTCCAACAACCTATCTTGCTTCACTTCTAAGATGAAGATTTTAGAAACCACAACATAAAATAATCATTGCTTCTAGACAATAATATACAACCCTGGCTGGGTCCCATGAAATTATATCCATGATTAGGAGCTATTTATGTGTTTTATAGTAGATGTGAGGGTAAAAAAGCTTCTCCCTTTGGAATTATTTTGAGCATTATTTTCTGCTAATGCATTTTTTATGGTGCATGATACCTTACCATGGATCTACTACTATTCCAGCTTTACTCATATAAAAAATATCTAATTCTCAGGTACCAGCTTTCCACTATTTCCCTCTGTCTCCTTATGAAAAGCAGAAAACAAACAATGCCCTCTCTCCTCCCTCTCTTCATCCATTCTCCCCTTCAATAAAACCTCCAAGACCTCAATTCTCTCTGTCTCTCTCTCTCTCATCATCAATCAAGAACCATGAGGTCCAAAACTCAATGTGGCATCAATCTCAACCTAATCCTCCTCTGCTGCTTCTTCATCTTCCTCTTCACCATCTTCATAATCAGATCAAACTTCTCATCTCCCCTCCAAACCCCATCCACATCCACATCCATCAACATCTCCCAAGCCCATCTCTCAACCTCAACCCCTCAGTCCAAATCCCCACAATCCTCAACACCATGCCCTTCCCTTGAACAACCCTTCATCCCAACATGCACTAAAACCCCACCTTCCCTAGCCAATGCCATCATTCACTATGCAACAACAAACATCACCCCACAACAAACCATCAAAGAAATATCAGTCTCATCCAGAATCCTACAAAAGAAATCACCCTGCAATTTCCTAGTCTTTGGCCTTGGACTTGACAGCTTGATGTGGACAGCTCTCAACCATGGAGGAAGAACAGTTTTCTTGGAAGAAGATAAGTCATGGATTGAGCAAATCCAACAAAAGCTACCCAACTTAGAGGCCTACCATGTTTCCTATGACACCAAGGTTCACCAAGCAGACAAGCTCATGGAGATTGGGATGAAGGAAGAGTGCAAAGTTGTTGGGGATCCAAGATTTTCAAAGTGTGAATTGGCCCTCAAGAACTGGCCAAGTGAGGTGTATGATATAGAGTGGGATTTGATCATGGTGGATGCACCCACAGGGTACTTTGATGGAGCTCCTGGCAGAATGAGTGCCATATACACAGCTGGGTTGTTGGGGAGGAACAGAGAGGAAGGGGAGACTGATGTGTTTGTGCATGATGTGGATAGAAATGTAGAGGATAAATTCTCAAAGGCTTTCCTTTGTGAAGGATACTTGAGAGAACAAGAGGGTAGAATTAGGCACTTCACCATTCCAAGTCATAGGGCTCGCTTAGGCAGACCCTTTTGCCCATAGATTATGAAGATGATCTTCATTCTTGATCTTCTTCTCTCTCTGATCTCTAGCAGATAAGTGTTTATGGGGTTGTAAACTTTTTTTTCTTTTTTACATTTGATTGAATATATATTAAATAATTTCTTTTCTTCCTTGTTCAAAAGTTGGTCATCTTCTTGGTGCCACGTACTAGACATGCGTTCATTGCGGTAAGACTAGACAGATGTAATGAAGACAAAAATCATTTAGTAAGCCGAAAGCAAATTAAGGGTGCTACTTTTTTATAAGAAGCAATATCATAAAGAGGATCATCGACAATCCTATTACCATATCACATTTTAATTCAAATTTTAACTTAAAAGGGACCGAAGATGGAAATTACAAAATAAGATACTTTTTTTTAGGATAAACTACAGTAAACCCCCCAACTTATAGGGTCATTTACAAGTTCATACCCGATTTTGGGGACATTTATGGGTACATACACAACGTCGCAAAAATTTACAGATCGCCCCCCTCCGTTAGCGAATCCGTCAAAAGATCCGTTATGTGCCTACGTGTCAAAAATGGGACCCTTTTTTGATGACGTGGACTTCCACGTGGACAAAAAACTAATAAAAAATTATGTACATGTTAAAAATAATTTTTAAATCATATTAAAATCATTATAAAAAAAAAAAACAAATCTCATCTCTCTTCTCCAACCCAGTCAACCCTCTCTCCCTCCCAACTCAACCCCACCTCTCAACCACCACTCTCTCGTCGCCGCCCAAAGAACCACCCAACCATCTCCCAAAAACCACTAACCTAGCCACCGCCCAAAAAATCCAGTGCCAATTCAGATGATAAAGACGAATTGGAGGTGAAAAATTGCGAACCCATGTTTGCCATCTTCTCCTCCCTCCCTTCACCATGAATACCCAAAAACCAAAAACAGAAAACCCAGGAAAAAAAAAAAAGTTGTCCTCAAAGTCTGAGTCGGCATCTTGGCTCCCACGGAGCTGGTTCTCAAACACAACAAAAATTGAAACTGCAGAATATGCTCGATCACTACAGCCCCACTCAACCGATCCAAATCAACAGACCAAAAAGATAATTAAAATTAATGAAAATTAGGACTAATTAATCAGGTGTCGCGTTGCTAATGAATCATTTACTTGTTTTCTACTACAAGAGTGAGCCTTAAGATCCCATCTTGATAAATAGAAAGAGCGAGAACCAAGGGCTTGATTCGGTCTTGATCTTGTTCGTCTGGGTTTTCTTGGATTTTTTCAGGGAAGAGCTTGGCTGTGAGCTCACCATCAAAGATGGCTACGTCTTGGGCTATGAGTGAGGATGAGCTGGGTTTGCGGGCTCGGGCTTGTTTGCAAAATGGGGTTTGGTTACAGTTTCTGAACTCGTCTTTTTTCTAAGAGAGAACTGAGCAGAGCTGAGAACTAAGAAGGAGAAGAAGGAGAAGCGTAGGATTTCTCATTTGGGTCTTCATGGCCTATGCTGGAGAAGTTGGGGTGGGTTAGGAGGGAGAAGGAGAGAGAAAGATAGTTGGGTTTTGGGGTGGGCGACGAGAGAGAGGTGGCCAAGAAGTGGGGTTGAGTCGGGAGGGAGAGAGGATTTGCTGGGTAGGAGAAGAGAGACAAGATCTGTTTTTATTTTTTCTGGAGATTAAGGATTATCATATCAATTTTTTCTTTAAAAAATTCAATCTTTAAATTTTATGGGTTTTTGGTTATGTGAATTGTGTTATATTTAGCAGATGATATGGTGATGGGTTGTTGTAATTGATGTTTTAAGTTGGGTTCCAAATATGGGTTTGCAAATACGAGGATAGCAGAGAATCTGGGTTTTAAGTTTGTAATTGATGGTTGTTGTTGTCGCCGTTGTTGTGAGATTGCTTGAGCTGAATGTTGGCTGGTTGGAGAAGAGAGATGAGATTTTGTTTTTTATTTTTTTAATTCATTTTTAATTCATTTAATATGATTTAAAAATTATTTTTGAAAGTACATAATTTTTTATTAATTTTTGGTCCACGTGGAAGTCCACGTCATCAAAAAAAGGGGTCTCATTTTTGACACGTAGGCACATAACGGATTCTCTGACGGATTTGCTAACGGAGGGGGCAATCTGTAATTTTTTGCGACGTTGTGTATGTACCCATAAATGTCCCCAAAATTAGGTATGAACTCGTAAATGACCCTATAGGTTGGGAGGTTTACTGTAGTTTGTCCTTCTTTTTATATATTATTCTACTTTAATCGAATCTTACACACATGGAATCAATTTGAGTTCTACGTAGGGAGTACATTTGCTCTAACTGACTAGATTAAGCTGTTGACTTCGATCCAGAATGGAGAGCACATTTGCTCTAGCTGACTTAGCTAAGTTGTCGACTTGAGTCCAGAGTAAGGAGGATATTCGCTCCACCAGACTTGGCTAAGCTGACAAAATCAAATACCTAATCAGCTAAAGAGTTGGTAGTAGATCATATCAATCATTTTACTTCAATATCCAAAACCATAGTTTTTACAAGCTTCTTTCTCATAAGCTCAATTTGTTTTGCGAAGCTTCTTCCTAGTTGACTATTAGAGATCTCTGTCTCTGGCATGCTATTAGACCCTAGCGGTGTACCTTAACTTCTGAAGGCCGTGATCTTGTTCTCTTGCATATAAAAAATAATTAATAATTGGTGAATATTAATTAGACAAAATATTCTATGAGTAGACTTTGTTTTTTTTATGTATAGAAAGTTTGGGTGATGCATATACATTAGGTGTCAACTTAATTAACTAAAAAAAGAGTTAGGATGTAAAATAAACTTTGATTATCACCAACTTTAACACGCCAATTAAAGGTCCGGTCGAACACAGATTCTACAAATAAGCTTTCAGTAAACCTGACGGCAAACGTGAAGTCGAAGGTTATGAAACATGCATTCCTTTGGTTTGGTAAGTGTCAACTCATGAACCATGTATGTTAGTTGACCAACCACAATGATTGATAAGCGCTTGATTATTTGACTTATTGTTTATAAATTATTTCCTTTAGGTTTGGTAAATGTTTTCAAGCTTATTAATTATTTCATATATTTCACATTTTATGGCATTTTGTAGGAAAATGGTGACAAACGTATCGAGTTTATATATATACTCCACATCAGAGAGATTTGTTGGAGATTATAGGATAGTACGGTAGTATGGTTACATGGTATAACTTGTTCACGTGTTATAGTATAAGTGGATATTTATTGATACTATTTTCCTAAAAGGAAAATATACTCATAAAATATTTTGTCAATCTTGTCGTACACTCATATTATAATGTGTATGCAATCTACTTGTAGTTAAGATGCTTCCAAAGTTGATATCAATAGAAAATTTACCAGAAGGAGAAGGACCCCAAACAAGTTGATATTCTGTGGGATAAATTGGAATACGTATATCACCAATAGTTTGTAAGATATCATGGGGGAACAACACTAATTGATCAATATTTGAAGTACTCGAAATAATACAATAGAAATTATTTCATCAATATTAGAAATAATATAATTACAAATTGTTTCATCATAGTAACCTTGCACCATCCCCATCCCGCCTCTAAATTAACCAAACAAGAAACTTCACAAATTTATCGTGGGATCTCCCATATTTAGGTCTCTCATTTTGCAAATGATGTCTACTGCGTACAAAGGACAACCTCATCAAGATGCAAACCTGTCTTTTGTACAACCTCAATATGCACCACATACGTTGTCTTTTGTACAACCTCAATATGCACCCCATGTGCGTTGTTACATCATTTGCGGAGAAACAGCTTCAGCTGAACCTGTTGGCAAATGTGAAAACATTTTTGCCCACCAATCTCTTCAAATTTTGGTCATCGTTGGATGAGTGTGATTTAATCTCGCTGCTACATGAACCCCAAAAAATCAACTCATCCACAATCATTAATATGGTGATAATACTCACCACCAAGTACGAGTGGTGAGCAAAAATGCTCTCGTAAAATACAGCCAACACCACCTTTTTTTGCTCTCTTTTCCTTTTTTTATTCCGAAAAGAAACAGAATTTTATGAAAGAGAATGGCAAATAGAACAACGATGGACGAGTCCAGTTTCAAATGACATCAACATAATAAAACTTTCAAATCTGCCTAAATTACTGAAAACAAAAAATAAACAAATCAGACCTCCAAAGTCAAGCCAGAATGCATCAAAATCCAGCAACAATGCTGACAAGGAAGACTTCCTTAACTCTACAGTGACTGAAGCTGAAGTGCAAGCCAATAACTAACTTGATCCATAAGTTCATCCATACTCACCCCTGAATAATCCCAAAAGTCATATTTTTCTCCATGTGATTAAAAAATACCACACCCTGCGACCCCAAAAGAATTTTGCCTGCCTTGCTTTTTTCCCTAGACCTTCAACTGCATACTTTGTGACTTGTAAAACCCTTTTGTAATCACCCAACCTGCACGACATTCCTCAAACAAATTTCACCACATCTGCAAGCTGAAGGATAAGGGAGATGACTCCAAGATTTGCCACAACGGATCAAGTCCCAACTAATTTCTTTATCCGAATCTCAGCACACCGTGCAGCTTCACTATGACCAACGAATCCATGTACATGGAGAACAAAATGCAACTGCATAAGAGAGGGAAGGGAATTATAACAAATAATATATTAAAAAAGAAACAGTATGGACAAAAAACTAGCATACTGATAAATTAAGTCATTATACCATGTAGGCATAATACTTCTTCATATGGTATGATTTCAAACCACACCAAAGCTTCAATTCTAGCTGAATTTGTTAAGAGGAGTAACAACTGGTGGAAAAATAAAAAACAATGATGAATTATTGCTGAGCATTTGTGGCTTTTATTCTTACTCTAATGGGCATATGCAACATGCAAGCAACAAGCTCCACTTCAGAAAGGCACTTAGTGAATTTGACAAAATCTGTGTTTAGTCACCTGATAATGATGACTAAAGAATCATCTCAGAAAAGGACTTTATGCCATTCCACACTAAACCTGGGTTTACAAAATTCTTATAACACAATAAGATATATATATATATATTTTTTTTTTTCTCTTTGGCTGATAATATATCAAATGGGGCAAATCCTTTATACCATATTTTTTTCATAAAGGGGTTTGGCCAAATAGAAGAAAGACTAGCTAATTTCCATTTGGACTGTCCTTCAAATTGATCCACAAGCAGCAAATTAACATAGAAACAAATTTATGAGAGGCAAAAATGAAGAAACCCTGGAAAAGTGATGAAACAAAATGTTCTTCAACAGCGTATACATAGAAACAAATTTAAGAAAATGCTTTAGTTTGTTCTGAGAGCTTTTATGCTCAACATCATGCAAACAATAAGGAACAGGCACTGGTGACTTGGGCATCACCCAACCACCGACTAAAAGGACAAAAGATCATAGATCCCTAGCAACAGGATATCGCAGTAATAGATGATCCACCACCTCACCACTTCCTCTACACATACAACACTACCCCAAAATAATGATATTTGTCTTGGAAAAATTCTCAATTTGAAAATACCATTTATAACTTATATTCAGCACTAAATTAAACAATAATTTTTCAGAATAGAATGCCTTGGAATTATTAGTTATGACTTATGAGTGCACAAAATGGCATCTCCACTGTCCAAGGGAATTTTAAATAAACATGATCAATGGCACTACATTAACAGCTACATAACCCTCTGCAATTACATCAATAAAGACCCTTTCAGAATTGAAAATACAGCATCAATAACAAGTTGCTCCTTACATCTTACCTCGGGATGCATAGGCTAGTAGGAATTTCCGTTGCCCTTCCTTTGTACTTGAATAAGTTTTTCTAGTGTCGAAAAGCAAAGGAATGCTTGACTGTTGGAAACGTATGCATTGTCAAGGGGCTTTTCCTATTTCAAAAGAGAAGTTTAATGGTAGGATAAATTTCCATTAAAGATCCTTGATGGAAAGCATGCCAGTCACGTGGTGGACATGTAAGCAAAGGCCAGAAATGACGTCATTTTTCATGAATATGAGGCCACATTTTCTTACTTCCGAAAAAAATACCTCCATCCATGTTCTACCTCTTGGATTGCCTGGCATTTGACATGCATCCCGTCAACTATCTTTAATGGACAAAAAAGATTTACACAGAGCATTTTTCAAATTATAAATGCAAGAACCATTTAGCAAACAGCATATGTGAAATGCTTCTTTACCCAGGATTACGTAATGCAAATGCAGCACCTCCTGATCAAGTGATGAGGACATCTTTGTCAACCCCATTAGGTTTACAAACGAAGAGATGGAAGAGGGAATTATTAATTAGTTTCCTAGGTTCTTTAAGTTTTCCAGATTTCATTAGGATTTCTAGTTTTTTCCAGATTTCAGTAGGATTTCTTTCCTAGAATAAGTTTAATTTTCCTTTTCACTCTAGGATCAGATTATTATAAATACCCCTTCTACGTAATTCATTATGGAAGTGCCAAGATAACAAAATCACAATCGATTAGAGGATGAAAACAAAGGTGCCAAAAACATGATATTAAACGCATGAGTTTTGGTCTCTTATCATGCCAATGTAAGTGTAACTACAGAAGATGGAACATATATAAAACCAAAAAAGTACAACCAAGTGCCAGAAACAGCCAAAACAAATAAAAGATACATAAATTTAAATAATCAGTATCATATGTCCAAAGGCCTGAATTGCCTTCAAATGCAGATGCACTCTTACTGTTATTCATGTTGTTTAATATGATGAAGGCAAGAATAAAATTCAAGATATATTATATATATTCAAGCTCCGATAATCAAATCAGATCCTTTTGAATACATACTTTTAAAAGTGGTAGTTCCGCTCAGAACTTCCTCATTCTAGTTTCTCAGCTACTAACCTTGCATATCCAAAATAATAACAAAAATACATACATAACCAATGTTAGATAAAAGGATGCTTTGATACTGCAATTACTCTATCCTTCCAAAATACAAAAGTAAATAATAAAGGAATAATGCAAATGGACATATAGATTCCTTTATATAGTAACGAAGGAGGCAAAGCTGGAAAACACTACAAACATAATATTCAGGAAACAAAATCCTAAGTGACAAAAGAATGTACCATTCTACATAACCAACCAAACCACAACAAATTCCAATCTTAACTTTATATTTCAAAACCAATTCATCCTGAATCCGGAAATAGGCCATTCCATGAGAAGAGAATAAATCGGGTACATTCCAAAATTGTACAAAATGAAAGACAATACAATACTTACATAATATAGCACTGGCTGCAGATTTCTCACTACATTGGAAGCTCTTGGGATGAAGAACATCAAGCAGCTTATAATTTAAGTTCTGGGTAAGATTTATTGAGTTTCATCAATAGCTCATTGCAGGAGATGCTTGCTCCTTTCGATGTTTCTTGAGAAAAAGTTGGGAGAATTTTCATCACATCATAATCGTCTGAGATTTGACAGAGGCATGACAAGATGGTAGAAGTTATTTCTGAGTCAAGAATAACACCCTTGTCTGCCATCTGATGAAACAAACTAATGATTTCTTCTGATTCACCCTTTGAACTATAGCCTTTTAGTAAAGAATCAAATACAAAGGCATCAGGTTCAAGACCACAAGCAATCATTTTCTCAAGAACTATTTTAGCCTCATCCAAAAGCCCAAGTTTTGAAAATCGGTTTACTAATGTGGAAAAGGTAATTGCATCAGGA
This sequence comes from Prunus salicina, assembly GCA_020226455.1. Classification (NCBI taxonomy): domain Eukaryota; kingdom Viridiplantae; phylum Streptophyta; class Magnoliopsida; order Rosales; family Rosaceae; genus Prunus; species Prunus salicina. The sequence continues at coordinate 53,525,909 of CM035341.1, forward strand.
GTTAAACCCATTTTAAACATGTCCTCTAGCAAGTCTTTAGCAGATTTAATATCTCCCGCTTTGAGAGTTCCATCAATAATTGTATTAAATGAGACCAGATTCGGAACACAATTTGTACTCCTCATCTCTTCGAATAACATCCTAGCTTGCCCCAAACTACCCTCCTTACACAAGTACAGCATCAAAACATTGTGGTCAATCAAAGTAGGATTAACCCCAGAAGCTCTCATTTTGCTAAAAAGTCCTTTTGCAAACTTAAGCATATGAGTTTTGCAAAATCCATTGATCATGAGACTATAAGTAATTGAGTTTGGAACAAATCCCAAGTCAAGTGCATGTCTCCAGAACTTCATGGCCTTGCCCACTAATCCTTCCTGTAGAAATCCACCTATCATAGCATTATAAGTAAATATGTTACCAGCAATGCCCCTTTCAACCATTGTATTACAAATCTCCATAACCGTATCAAGATCGCCTTCCTTGCAGAGTCCAAAAATTAGCATGTTATAAGTTATAACATCCGGCTCAACAAAGTTCCCGTCTTTTGACATCGTACTGTAAAGTTTCATGGCCTCATCAACCTTCCCATCAGTAGAAAGTCCCATCAGTAACGTGTTGTATGTAATTACATCAGGCTTTTTCCCCTTACCCTTCATCATTTCCAAAATCTTAAAAGCATCATCGACCAACCCTTCCTTGCATAGTCCATCAATCATAACATTGTATGTTACAGTGTTAGGCTCTTCACCCTTCAATAACATTAAATTGAATAGCTCCATGGCTTTTGTAGCCCTTCCATTTTTGAAAAGCCCATCAAGTAAGCCTGTATAAGTAACAGTATCAGGGTGAACTCCGCACCTGGTCATATCATTTAACATCGCAATGGCTTCTTTCCATTTCCCCATCCTGGAGAGTTTATGTATGAAACAACTATATGTAACCACATTAGGAGGAATACCCTTCTTTAGCATCTCATTGAAAATTTCTTTGCCTCTATCAAAACTCCCTTTATCACAAAAACCACTTATAAGGGTACTGTACACAACAACATCCGGTTCCAAACCTTTTTGCTTCATTTCCTCCAACAAACCCATTGCCTCATCCACTCTGCCATCCTTGCAAAATCCATCGATCAAAGTTCCGTATGTCTTCACATTTGGGTCAGAATCTGCCATCTCCATATCAACCAACAATTCTGTGGCTTCTTTCAATTTTTTTGCCTGGCAGAGCCCGTGTATAAGAATGTTGTAACTAACAATATCCGGGGTTACACAATTTCTTCCCATTACACTAAACAGCTCCATTGCCTTCTCAACCTCATCATTAGAACACAAACCCTTTAACATAAGATTCACAACATACACATTTAACTGAAATCCACGCTTCAATACCAATCCCAAGACCCCAGGTGCGAATTTGGCATGATTGGTATTAACAAAACATGCAACTAAACAACTCAATGATATAAAACTCGGAAAAATACCAACATGGGTCATCTTACTATAAACCGAAAACGCCAATTCATAATTTTTCGACCTTGTGAGAGTGTGCACAAGCAAATTGCAGGCTCCCCCAGAAGGCAAGCGGTCAGAATCGATGGAACCCCGAAAAAGCGAAACGGCCTCTGAAATCTGAGGATTCGACTTATCACAGAGAAACCTCAGTTGGGTTTCGATATCAGAGCAAGAATAAGTAGATGGGATTGAAGAGAAGAGCTTCAAGTAAACAAATAAAGCATAGGAGGGAGAGTTACAATGAGGGTGACGTTTGAGAAGTTGCTTTATGATCATTTTGGCTATGTAATTGGGATTTTAGTTCTCTACTAGAAAGTCAGAGAAGTGAGAAACAGAGAGTGGTACCTTAACCGATGCTGCAGCTGCTGTTACTAGTGTTTGACACCAAAAACTGTGTCGATTGAGTCAAAGCAAGCATGTCGAGGGAGAGAGTGAAACAAATGACGGCAAGCACTGCGTCTTCAGTTTGCTTCTCTGTGCTTTGCCACAAACACTATCAGTACGTTCGTTCGTCTAATGGGCCATGGGCTATGGGTTCGTAGAGCATTTCCAGCAAGGGGCCTGGGGGGAGGGCTGGGGGGGGGCTGGGGGAAAAATGGGTTTCCAGCAACAAAAAACAGCCAGGGCAAGGTGTGGGCCCCAGCCAAAATTTTTTGCCCGGGCCAGCCCAAGGTGAGGTCCAGCCCCTGCGCCAAAACTCGTTTTGGCTGACGTCAGCACGCTGACGTCACGGCGACGTCAGCGACGCGGTTCAAATTTTTTTTAACGTTGGCGCGTGCAATGCACGCGCCAACGTTAAAAAAAATTTGACGCGCCCGCTACAGTCACCCGCCAACGGGTCTATTCCACGTGGCCCCGCACGAGCTGTCCGATCAGCTTTTTTCCAAATCCAACGGCAGCCATTTTTCGCGAATAAAAAAATGAAAAAAAAAATCGAAAGCTGCACCCAACGGCTCTCTTCCACGTGGCGAAGTCTGGGCGCTCGGATTCTTTTTTTTTTTGCAATCCAACGGCAGCTATTAATTCTGCCAAAAAAAATCGAAAAAAAATCGAAAAAAATTTGAAAAAATACCAAAAAAATACTGATTTTTTTTCCTATAAATACCAACCAATACTCTTCACTTTTAACACCAACTCTTCATACATTTTCTTCTCATTCTACCATTATTCACTTTGTAGTCAATATTTTTTTCACTTTGAAGTTGAATTTTTCTACAAAAATTTATGGGTTCTTCTAGTGAAACCGGAGGGGCATGGAGTGTCATGGAAGATATTAGCTTGTGTGAGTCTTGGCTCCACACTAGTCATGATCCTGTAACGGGCAATGAGATGAAATTCTGTCATATGTGGAAAAAAATTCATCAGGATTTTTGTGAAAGGATGATTGGTTCGACCCGTACAGATCAGGCACTATCTAGTAGGTGGAAAATTCTTACCAAAGAGTTGTCGAAATGGAGGGATGCCTTGGCAAAGGCGATGGACAACCATAGAAGCGGGGAAAACCTTACCAATGAGGTAAATTATTTGTCATTTTTGTTTTATTAATTTCTATGTCATATTAAAGTTTATTTAAATATTTCTTGCAATTTAAATATTTTGTTAATATTTATTGTATTTCCAATATTAATATGAATGTTTGTTGCAATATTTAAATTTTGTTTTTCATTTCTAATAAATTGTTAAAGTTTCTTGTATTTCCATTATTATTTTTTTATACTTGTTGCATTGCCAATAATTTTTAAAATTTCTTGCATTTTCATTTTTTTTTTTAGACTATACAAGCACAAATGTTTTTTGGTGCTACTGGGCAAGGAAAAAAAAGTTTCAACCATATGCATTGTTGGGAGGTGGTGAAGAATTGTAAGAAATTCCAAATTATTCCAACGGGTCCAACGGTAGTCTTGAACGAGACGCCACTCCATGAGACACCGGCTTCGGATTCACCTATAGATTCCCCGATGAGTCAAGACTCACCTATCGAAAAGGCGTCGAGGCCTATGGGGAGGAAGGCGAGGCAAAGAGAGGGAGTAATGCTACCAAGAATTCATCTAAATATTTGGAGGAACTTTCAAAGTTGCAAGCCATGAGAATTGAAATGGACATGAAACAACAAGAGCATGATATGGCAATTGATGTAGAAAATGCAAAAGAAAGGGAGTATGTACGCCAACAAAGGGAGTATGCACGCCAAGAAAGGGAGTATGCACGCCAAGAAAAGATTGAAAATAAGGATCGGGAAACAATGGCCATGGATACAACCCATATGTCCCCTGAAACAAAACAATATTGGAAGCTAGAACGAAGGGATGTTATGAGACGAAGACTTTTTCGTGACGATGGACCTAGCAACACGGATTGGTTAAATGATCAAAACAATTAAGTTAGTTTGCTTGCCTTTCATTTCATTGTTTTTTTTTTTGGTTTAAAAAATTAGTGGTACTTCATGTATTTTATTTTATGAGTTGTATTGTTTTTTTTTTTGGTTTAAAAAATTAGTGGTACTTCATGTATTTTATTTTATGAGTTGTATTGTTTTTTTTTTTGGTTTAAAAAATTAGTGGTACTTCATGTATTTTATTTTATGAGTTGTATTGTTTTTTTTTTGGTTTAAAAAATTAGTGGTACTTCATGTATTTTATTTTATGAGTTGTATTGTTTTTTTTTTTTGGTTTAAAAAATTAGTGGTACTTCATGTATTTTATTTTATGAGTTGTATTGATTTTCTTGTAGTGAATGAAGAAAATATTCAACAAAATTCCTTTTTATTCAAAACATTCCATACATAAAAAGCAAACCACAACCAAAGCATAAAAAATAAACAAACCACAATAAAAGCATAAAAAAACAACAAAGCATAACTAAGAATACAACATAAACATAAAGCACTAAAAAAACATCTTCCATGACTTCATTGACCTTCATTGCCTTTCACCGCCCACAAATGCTCCATCAAGTCAACTTGACGGTGTTCATGAACATAGGACGATTGCATCTCCGTGTAGCGCTCAATCATACGATCCATGAAAGTACCGTCTCTAACCAATGGATCATGCTGCATTGGTTCTCCATTTGGCCCCAAAGGTTTTTCATAAATTCGTGTTAAGGTCGTGTTCATGGGATCTGGTTCATACATTTCCTCAACATCGTAATCATACTCATCTTCCACAATCATGTTGTGGAGGATGATACAAGTCATCATTATACTTCTGAGCACCTCCTCGTCAAATAGACGCGCCGCGCCCCTGATAATAGCCCACCGAGCTTGAAGGATACCAAAGCACCTCTCCACATCTTTTCTGTACCCCTCTTGATGGGCAGCAAAAAATTTTTCCTTCTGGGATCGGGGATGTGGAATTGATTTGACAAATGTTGTCCATCTCGGGTAGATACCATCAGCTAGATAATACCCGTTCTGATAGACGGTATTATTGACTTCATATGTGATACTTGGGCATTCACCTCTCAAAATATCATTGAACACCGGGGATTGACCCAGTACGTTCAAATCATTTTGAGAGCCGGAAACTCCAAAGAAGGCGTGCCAAACCCAGGTATCAAAACCAGCAACTGCTTCGAGGATGATGCTTTTCTGCCCTTTCCGATTACCATAATCCCCTTGCCAAGCAGATGGACAATTTTTCCATTGCCAGTGCATGCAGTCAATGCTACCAATCATTCCAGGAAATCCACGAGACTCAGCTTTTTGTAGAAGCCGTTGCAGGTCCCTGGGCGTCGGTCTGCGCAGGTAGTCCCGGGTGTACAGATTTTCCACTGCATCACAAAATCGCACCAAGCTCTCCAAAATAGTGGACTTTCCCATCCGGGCAATCTCATCCACCTGATCAGCGGATGACCCATACGCCAACATTCGAATCACAGCTGTGAACTTTTGCTCGGGAAGCAGCCCCAAATCTCCAGCACAATTTTTCTTTTGCACAAAGTAGTCATCATAATTGCAAATATCATGCATGACTTTATTGAACAAATGGGGTTGCATTCTATATCTTGCTCGAAAATGAACATCAGAGTACAGAGATTGTGGGATAAAATAATCTTCCAGAAGATTCTTACCCCGAGAATGTCTATGTCTGTCCACATTTGATGCCCGGCCTTCTCGTGAACCACGACGGCTCTGGTTTTCTTCCTCCATCATAGCAACAGCGACACCAAGTTGCTCATCTAGTTCTCTCTGTGCCCTTTTGCTTGCAGCTCTTCTGCGCCTTCTTGCTCGCCTTTCTTGCTCTTGCCTATCCAAAACATCTTCCATGTCTGACATTGAGAATGGAGAATGAAATCTAAAATCTGAGAAATGAAGATGTAGAGAAGATATGGTGTGGGAGGTATGAGCTGAGCCTCTGGTTTTATAGAAAAATTTAGACAGATAGAGATGACACATGGCGCAATTTAAGAGGATGAAAATCTTATCTGAAATTTGAAATTCAAATGAAATTTGGAATTGGAAATTTATCTGGAATTTGAATTTCGAAATGTATCTGAAATTCAAGTTTTGAATTTATCTGAAATTTGAATTTTGAAATGTATCTGAAATTTGAAATTTATCTGAAATTTGAAACCGAAAATCTTATCCGATATGCATAAAATTGACACGTAGGAACTCAAAAATCTTATCCGAAAATATTATCCAAATTAATTGTTTAAATAAACAAAGTTGTGAAAAAAACAAAAAAATGAATAGTATTTGCCATGGCAAGGGGCTAACTGCTGGAAACACACATTTTCTGGGGGGAGCTAGGGCAGCCACTATTCACGTGAATAGTAACTGCCCTAGGGCTCCCCTTGCCATGGCAAGGGGCTAACTGGTGGAAATGCTCTTATTGACCCTGATAGCATTTGGGTTATGAGTTTATGTTTATCATATGGGTGGTGCTAGAGGCACCAATTTTGGGCACCAACTTGGGCACTAACTCTCTAATAGAGGTGGAACCCGCCAGTATAACGGGTCCCGCGCTCTATTAGAGAGTTGGTGCCTAAAGTTGGTGCCTCTAATATTTTCCTTATCATATATATATATATATATATAGCAAAAGACAGAGAATGGTGAAACATTCAAAATACCAGAAAATACTTTTGGTTAATTCAAACATTAAAAATTGAAATTATTAATTAAATGAGGATAATATTGTAAATTCATATTTTTTTCATATTAACAAAAAATAAAAACAAAATCATATTATGGATCTTACTTTATGAAACATAACTACCCATGTTAACTTTTCTTAATTCTAAAAAATAAATAAATAAAATAAAATAAAACTAATTGGCACAAGTATGAGCATGTGCCAAGGAGCTAGTAAAAAATAAATAAAAGATTTTTCTCCCACAAACTTCCTTAATTTCCCCAATGATTTCTCATATATGGTACTTATATGGACAGTTGGGTTTAAGAGAGAGGAAAGAGAGATTAGAGAGAGAAAACAAGATGGCTTTGAGGAAAGTTATGAATATCGTATGAGAAAACTTGACCTTGATTTAGTTTAAACTACTACGAAAGAGCAACGCTAGGTATACCACATTTGTATATTATATTGTGTACCACATTTCTAATAGAGATTGAGCTCACCAATACAATGGGGCACACTTTTATTAGATGAGTCCAATTTTCTTGTAGTAAATTTCCAAATGTCCACCCTATTACCTATCTAAACTCTTGTCACATGTCCTTACACTAACTTTTAACTTAACACTGTTAACTTTAAATAAAATTTAAACAAAAACAAAAATAAAATGTTAAAAAAAAATCAAAAGACCCAACAACAGCCACCAAAGCTCCCAACCCACTCAACCTTCGTCGGCGACAACCCTTTTCCTACTCAGCGGAAACACCTGTCCTGCTCGCTAGAAACACCTCCCCATCCCAATTTTTCTCTTTCTTTCGCCACTTTTACCATTTTGCTCCCCAACAACATAGTTAAAGTTCACCCAAAAAAAAAAAAAAGATCTGTTCAAGTTGAAAAGATGTGAACCATGCAAGGGTTTCGAATAGTTTTGAACTATCTACAAGGCTTGTTCATCATCTAGGTGTTCAGTATTTGGCTTTTTCTTTAATAAATGGTTTTTTATTTTGTTTTATTTAAAGTTAACAGAGTTAGTTAGAGGTTAAGTGTAGAAACATGTTTAAAGAGTTTAGATAGGTAACATAATGGGAACAGAGGAAATGAAAACAGGAAAATTAGACTCGTATTAGAAAAATGGTACACAACGTAATATACAAATATGATATTAATAGCATTTTTTATAATATAAAAAACAAAACAAAAGGACCCCAACACAGAAGGCCTAGAAAAGATTGGTCGTCGTCATCTCCGAAATGAATAAAGTAGATGATCTCACTGCCATCCTTGTGAACATTTGCAACCATTTTACTAACATTTGTGTCAATTGGTTTTCTTTTTTATTTTTTATTTTACTTTTAGAATGAAGAAAAGATAATATGGATAGTTATGTTTCATAAAAGTAGGATATATTATCTGATTTTATTTTTAATTTTTAATTTTTTTAATATGAAAAAATGTAAATTCACCATATTATCCTTATTTAATTAATAATTTCAATTCTTAATGTTTGAATTAACTCTGAGATTGTTAATGTTTCACAATTCTCTGCCTTTTGCTTTTGTTGAGGCCTAAAAATCCAGGGTTGGGCCCAAATAAATTTCTAGCCCAGTGCGACACCTTATTAAGAAAAGACCCAGTTTGGAGCATGCAAAATCCGTCATTCACGCTTGCACAAGCCACAACCACGTACCATGCCAAATAAATATGCAATCTCGCATGCTAAGAGTTGAAATAAGCATTGGCTTTATGAGCCCAAGCTAATTATCCCGTCAAGCGTCATATCCCTCTTCAAAACGACAAAACTCAAGCACGCCAAGCGACAGCAATGCCAAGCAAAAAATCATTATTATTACACCTAGCCACACTACAAGCTTAAGTGGGCCCAAGCCACGCAAAATGCCGGGGTTTGCTTAAGTGGGTTGTGGTATGGATGATAACGAGCTTTCATGAGGCCTATTGATGAGCCAAGAAATGGAAGTTTTGGGCTACTTAGGAGCTCCAAAACTCAAGCCCATTTCTTGAGCCCAAACACATGGGTTAGCATAGAGAGAAGGGAGAAAATGATCCAATGCCTTAGAGGATATCTAGTAGTCTGCCATAGCACTTAGACAAAGCCAACATCAATAAAGTGCTTAGAATTAAATAAGCTGTTTCTAGCAGCTTGACGAAAACCCATTAAGTATAGGAAATAACATGTTAATAACCCAATTCTGCGCTCACCAGCCCAGCCCAGCGACTTGTGAAAAATCTAGCATCATGCTTCATCCTTGTTAGAGTTCCAAGGTGGTCAACAAGAAGCCATGGCAAAACCAAAGTAAATCCATGAACATAAGGGGAATACCTAGCGGACAAAAGACTCCACCCATCTCCCTTTCCTATTGTAAGCATCATTTTGAAAAACCCAGAAGGAAAGCAAGTGGCGCCTTACCCTCATGGGGAGGTCCAGCCACACAAAATCCTTGGAACCCCAAAAGGCTCCTTACCCAGGCACCTTGGATAGGAGAATTTTACCAAATTAGATTAAGTAGGAAGAAACAATGAAAAAGGGAGAGAAAAGTTAGATGAAATTAGGATTCTTTTAGCCTATAAAATGGACATTCTTCTACCCAACAAATCATCATGAAGGCCTGACCAAGCTTTGTCAAGCAATTGAGAATTTACTCAAGCCATCCAATTTTCTTCCTTGTTTGTTTTCTCCTTTCTCTAAGAAAGAAATCTCCCTAATCTTCCTCTGTTCCATTTTAACCCTTTGTTCTCTGTAAGAAACTCTCTCTCTCTCTCTCTCTCTCTCTCTCTCTCTCTCTAATTGCTAAACTTGTGAAAGCTTAGCTCTCATGCCACAAGCTACTCAAACTAAGCCATTCATCAACTTATTATGTCTACTTCGCTATTGGTGAAAAGAACCTGAGAGTGTTTTTCTAGAGTCGCATCAAGCTCTTCAAAAACTCTTTTGGGAGCCTGGTTTCTGAACTCAGACACTTGGGGAATCTTGGTTCGTTTTTCTCTTACGACAGTCCAAGCCTATTCATCAGATTGCTGGAACAAAAAGACCCATACAGCTTTATATATATATAGATTAACAAAATTAAAATGACGAAAAACTAAAGCAAAAACATAGTCAAATTACAAGAACCAAAAATATAATTTCGCTTTTCTTCAAAATGGTGCTAAAAAATGCTTAAGAATATTCGAGAAAGGTGTGAGGGGGCTTATTGTAAATGTTGAAAACCGTTATTCGGTGTCGAGACAAGGTATTCCTCGTGGTAGAACAGAGCACAACTCCACCCCCCATCCAAACACGGACCCTATCTAAAATAAACGCTCCCTCTTTTATTAACCAAGTCATCATCTTAGGCTCTCCGCCAAGGCAAATACCGAGTGTGGATTGAGAGAACATGTCGAAGACAAAGAAGCAGTTGATGTCTTCAGCTCCATGGAGGGTTGAAGAAGAGGCTGAAGATGAATTCCAAGACGCGAAGCTTAAAGTGACAAGCCAGCCAGGGTCCACTCCAACCATGCACGTTCCTAAAAAGAAAACGAAGCGCTCCAAAGACCAAGATTATGAAGACTCTCTCACTGAGATAGACCCTGAGCTCCGCTATAGCTTCCAGCGTAACTTTCAGGTCTTTTTAAGCTTACCCAGTTGGGCAGTTTCCTTAATACTTGCTGTTATGCTCTCAGACTATTTGTTAATTTGGTTGTTTTTATTAACTTGTGGTTCGAGTTAGAGACACACAATGTGTTTGTTTGAATGCCCAACTGGCAATTTCTTGGTTACATGCCCAGAACTTCTTAATTTTAATGTTTTGTGTAATTATGCATTTTTCAATATTGCAGAGGTTTGCTAATGTAATGGTTTTTTGCATTAGGATATGATTATGAAAATTTTGGGTCTTGTACTTTTCTGGGTTGTGCGTCATTCTTGTGTGCTGCTTCACGTGTTCCATAAATTTGGTTCTCACTAGTGAGAAAGCTGGTCTTGGGTTCATTTTAGACATCTGTCTGTACTTAATTCAGGAGATTTTGTGGGAATTAGTCATTTGTTGCAATGTTATTGACAGATTCTGTGGTTGTAAGCCATAATTGCTTCACGAAGCGTATCAGTCTTGCCTAGATTAAAGACTTAGCTCATAAGTCATACTGTAAATTTTGAGTATTGGGATTGGAACTACATTACTTGCAAATTTTCAAATGAAACTTGTCCTATTAAGTTTGAACTAGTTTGCCCTTATGTTTCAAAACTCTGTGGGTGGTAAGGATGTAGAACTGAGGCTTGACTGCCAAAACCATATTTCAGTAAAGCCCTTCTGCTAGTGTTTTCAGAAGTGTTTCTGTTCTTGAATTGCACATAGTGAAGGAGCACAAGCCTTAACTAACCTGGAAGCGAGTCATGGCAGTACTATGCAATTAGGATGGTAAAAATTAGATTTTTTTCTCAACCAACTAGTCTTTGGTATTTCTCTCTACTAGTAGAAGAGGTCCCCAGTTCGGCTCCCCTTTCTCTCAATTCAGAAGAAAAAAAAAATATTGGACTTTGTGTGTCTGACCTGTTTCAGTAAGTATGGACTCCATATTGAATTGACTATCTTCCAGTCGTTCAGTTATGTGCTATAAATTATTTGCCTTTATTTACTTTTGATTTTCTATGTGCATAATTTCCATGGTTCCATCTCATTTCGCTGTGTAACATTTGCATCTGAATTTGTTATTTGATAAGTTTACGTGTGACAACTTGGTTTGCAGTTCCTTCAACGGGTTTTTAGCATCGACACTGTTGTGAAACCTCTTCCACCTGTCATGGCGTACAATGTCTCCCGCAACTTGAACTTCTTCACTCGTATTTTCACACAATTTTTTGGTACGTATATGTGCTTACACTTTGTAGATGCCAAGATGTTATAACATTAAAATTAATCAGAAAAGAATAGATAAAAAAAGACTGGGACCCCGTACCCTCAACCTGCGGTTGCTGTGTATGAAGTGGCAATACAATAGCTATCTTTATATGCTAGTAGAAGCATAATGTATAGCTTTAAACTGTTTATATCTTTTTAAATTAAAGTGAGAGAGATAAATTATTTCTCTCAATGTGGTTCATTATTATGTGGGAAGGGAAGCTTTCATGCTCATGATCGGCCAACAAAACTTCTGAACGTAATTCTGAGTAAAACTTTTCCTGGACGTGCATGCACTTGATCCCTAGTTGAGGCCAGATAATTGAAAACTTGGGCATATGATAAAACCTTTGACATTGAAATCTGATTGACGTAGTTCTTGTATTGCAGATCCTGAAGGTATTGCAAGTGCGCAGAAATCACTTGGGTTAGGGCAGGAAGAAAAAGTTCGTAAAGTTCGTTGATCCATAGCAAGGAATTTAGAGTGCAGTAATAAACATTTTGTAATTCTAGTTTTGACTGTGTTTGGTGTTGAATGTTGTCCTTGATAGTATATTGTCTCTTAATGACAAGAAATTTAATTTCACAATTTAAATGAAAACACAGCTTGGTAGTGAAAGCTATTTGTTTTTCACACAAAAAATAAAAGAAATCCATTTGCTATATTAGGATAATAGTTTGAATTTCCACTGATGAATTGCATTTCGAACAACGAAGCTGACTTGTATATGCTTTGGCGCGAGTTCTCTGCGAAATTGGTTTAATTTTGCAGCTCCTTCCCTCTTGCGTCAAACTAGAAAGTAAGCCGCACTGGAAATTAATGCCGTGGAATGAATATCTGTCCTTGAAATGATGATTTTGAAAGGTGCCGTCTTCAAATAATTTGTGGAATAGTTATAAACCCTAAGTTATTATGCTTTCTAGTGGACCTAAATTGACGCTTTTACCCCTCAAATTGACGGAAAATTTGACAGAAGTAATGACAGAGTCCAAGAACTACAAAGTTTAGTGACTGAATTCAAGGACGAAAATACAAATCGATTTATAATTCATAGACGATTGATACAATTAACCCTATAGCCATCATATTATTCCACTTTGTACCTGTTTTTCTATATGTGGATAATATCAATAAAGTTATGGCCTTTCTGGTCACGAGAGAGTGGTCTTGAACAGATCATCACCGCTGGTTGAGTGTTAAAGGCACACATGACCCGCAACCAAAAGTTCTTCCTCCCTTACTTGTACCAGAAACTTCCTCACTCTCACAACCATATATTGCATGAATCGCATAATAGCCAAAGCAAAAGGTCCCCAACAAAATGTCTATAAAACTACACCAATTATAATCAGTCTCAGAAAAACTTAAAGGTTCCAATCAAACATGAGGAAATTTTGTGACTTGGGTTTGTTGTTAATTGTTGTTCTTTGGCTAGGGTTCAATGGCAGGGCTTGGTCACAGCCACAACAGGCACAAGTTCCTGGTTTCTTCATATTTGGTGACTCATTGGTAGACAATGGAAACAATAATGGCATTGTCACTCTTGCTAGGGCCAACTATAGGCCTTATGGCGTTGACTTCCCTCAGGGTGTCACTGGCCGCTTCACTAATGGAAGAACCTATGTTGATGTTCTAGGTAACTCAATGATATGATACGATGATCTCTTTCTTCTTCTTATCTTTTTTTTCTTTTGGGAAAAAAAACCCCTATTTTTGTGATGTATATCATTAATGATTAGAATGATAATATGTGCTTTATTCATATGAGCTTAAGTAATGTTCCAAGCTGGTGTGTGCTTATTTTTTGTGGGATTTGCAGCTCAGCTTCTGGGGTTTCGAACTTATATTCCGCCTTATTCAAGAACTCGCGGAGCTGCACTTCTGAGGGGAGTGAATTATGCATCAGGCGCAGCTGGAATTCGCGATGAAACGGGAGATAATCTGGTAAGAAATCGTGGGATCATGATGCTAATGGTTGCGTTAAGCCATTGAGAACATTGTGACATTTTAAACTACATAAGATGCTAACATTTTATACTAGCCTTCCGAGTCCATTATTTCTTTTTACATAAACAAGCACTCAAACTCAAATTTTTGAATGAGGGACAGAGGAAAATATGAAGAAGTATCATGAATTTTCTTCTGCAGGGTGCTCACGCATCCATGAACCAACAAGTTTCAAACTTTGGCAATACAGTCGCAGAAATGAGGAGGTTCTTCAGAGGAGATGCCAATGCACTCAGCACTTATCTTGGAAGATGCATCTTCTATTCTGGGATGGGAAGTAATGACTATCTTAACAACTATTTTATGCCAAACTTCTATACATCTAGTTCTGATTACACTACGAAAGCTTACGCTGCCGCACTCCTTCAGGACTATTCGCGCCAGCTGAGCGTAAGTCCAGGAATGGCAATTCAACCTACACTCCTAGCTTTTCCCACATAATTTTCCTTCATTTAGATCTTGGAAACACATGAAAACAGCATTTAGTTACTGTTCTAAGTTTTGAAAACCTTCATTTTTTTTCTTCCAGCAATTATATGCATTGGGAGCTCGGAAGGTGATTGTGACTGGGGTTGGCCAAATCGGTTGCATACCTTATCAACTAGCAAGGTATCATAGCAATAGCAGCCGCTGCAATGAAAACATCAACAATGCCATCCTTATTTTCAACTCAGGACTTAAAAAGATGGTTGACAATTTCAATCGTGGTCAATTGCCTGGAGCCAAGTTTGTCTACATAGATTCTTATCAAAGCACCTTTGATCTGTTTCAAAATGCATCTGCTGCTGGTAACATGCTCTATGTCCAAATGCAAGTTTTATGTTGATCTGTGATTTCATATCTAAACCCTGCTTTAATTTTGAAAATGCTGCAGGTTTTGAAGTGATAGATAAAGGATGTTGTGGTGTAGGAAGGAACAATGGGCAGATAACTTGTCTGCCTCTTCAACAAGCTTGTAGAGATCGCACAAAGTACTTGTTTTGGGATGCCTTTCATCCAACAGAAGCAGCAAACATTCTGCTAGGCAAGGCAACATACAGTTCCAATACACAGTCATATACTTATCCAATTAATATACAACAATTGGCTATGCTGTAAGGGGCTTGGAACTTCATGCAAGGGCCTATATGATTTCTAATTTTATCTAAATTGTTAATTACTGTGATGCTTTGCAGCTGATTGCTAATTAATCTGAATAAAAGGTTTGTTCTGTTTTAGTACTTTACTGCTTGCACTTTTAATGTTTGAATTCATCATTGGTGGAAATACATATATGGAATACTTCTAAAGTAGAATTTCATGGCAGACATGAGCTTAGCCAAGTTGGCTAGAGCGGATGTGCTCCCCACTCTGCACTTGACTTCGAATCCCCCTCCCCATAGTTTATATTAGATTAAAGTAGAATATTGCTTGTAATATTTTTTTTAAAAAAAAGAGAGTAGAATTTCATGGAATTTACTTTTGCAACTTTTCCCATTGCCAATTTGAGTCGTAAAATTTTCTAGCATGAAAAGTGAAGTATAAATACTTCAATAAGTCTATCAGGAAATGTAGTCTACCAACTCTCCAAGCAAGGGGAAACAATAAGAAAAAAACAAAACATATAATAAATACAGAAGGGTAATTTACTAGTCCTACAGTTCCAAAGCAACAACCAAGTTCATGTCAAGTGTACTAGGTTAAAGGATGTAAATCCACTTAATGTGAGCACCTCGAGAGGTCGAGATTGTGCTCTCACGGGCAAAAATAAATTGTGGTGCAGGAGCTTGTTGGAGAGATTCCGCTCGAGTTGCTCATGTTTTTCATTTCCATATATTTCCATCGCTGTCTGTCCTGTCACCGCATGTGAATCCAGGAGGAGGAGAACAAACAAAAGTTTAGGGTCTCAGCTACTTTTCTCTTCTTTTCTCCTTTCTCTCCTCTCATACGTTTCTCCTTTTGAAGCCACAATAATATGGATGGACTGCAGTCTGCAGCAGAGTTCTTTATGCTTGAACCACAGCTTCCTTCAAAATTGTATGGCACTGTCCACGACTCATCCCCATCATGGATTAACTATTGTGTGGAATGAGCTATGCTTGAGTACAATACTTAACTCAATTCATCCTAATGGTGGATAACAGGAAAATTTCCAATGCATATAAGAAAACATGCAACAGGTAACAGAAGATAAAATGTAAAAGGAAATAAGTGAACTTTGATATTAATGAGCTTACTAATGAGAAGTTCAAAAATACTTTAACTTATGACATATCTCTTGATACAATTTGAACTTCTCACGGACTTCATGAAACTTAAGCTTGACTTAAATTTTAAAAAGCTTACTGAGTTTGGCTTGTTTCGTTAGAATAAAGCTCGAAAACAAGCTAAATATGTTACAAACTTGAGCTGCATTAAGTGGATTTACATCCTTTAACCTAGTATGCTTGACATGAACTTGAAAATGACAAAACTCAAGGGCAAGAGTCTTTGATGTGCACGAATTACATTTTCCACACTCAAACAAAGTAGTAAAATGAAAATGGATAGAGCCAAATGGTAAAGTAGAACCATCAAAATGACTAGAAATATCTTAAGTTTTCTACGGGTTGCTTTTAATGTCGAGAGTGGCAAGCTGCTGTATGCTCATGGGATAAACCTTGCTAAGGTCCTCATTGAAAGCTTTCCTCTCCCAATTATGATGTTGTCTGCTGCTGTTGGGTGGAAAGCATCCCAGAATATGACATATATATGGTGAAAATTTGTTAAGCACAATAAGGTGAACAAGAAGATGCACCCTTGGTATTTTCCTTTATTTTTTTTTAGGGCTTGTCCAATATAGGTCCCTACAATTTCTATTTCCTAGATATATATACCCATCATTCTATAAATCTATGTGTAAAACCCAATTTCTAACTTAAATGATAAGAGGTCGTAGTATTCCTATGTTCTTACATCCTTGCCATCAGACTTCATATTTTATTTATAATTTATTCCAAGCATTTCATTAACTGCCATAATTGTAATTAAAACTCCCTATTAATAGCATATCAATCACCCCATTTCTTTTGGTTGCCATTCCCTCTAACATATGGCCCCTTAAAATTAAAAATAAAAAAAATTTGTAAATTACATATCCAATAATGTACATATGAAAAATATAAATATAAATATATACGTATAAAAATATAGGTATATTATTTTCCAAAAAAAAAAACAAAAATAGGTCAATTACTTTGTAATTGAAATTTCCGTACATTTTCACAAATTAAAAATAGGTACACAATATTAGAGAAAAAAAATAGGTTCATTATACTAGGTAAATTGCTTTACTGGGTACATTATTAGAGAGAAAAAATAGGTACATTATTTTGAGAGAAAAAATAGGTACATTATTTTAAGAGAAAAAATAGGTACATTATTTTGAAGTGAAGTAGGAAGCAATCTGTTATTAAAAAAAAGTACATTATTTTGAGAGAAAAAATAGGTACATTATTTTGAGAGAAAAAAATAGGTTCATTATTTTGAGAGAAAAAATAGGTTCATTATTTTGAGAGAAAAAATAGGTTCATTATTTTGAGAGAAAAAATAGGTTCATTATACTAGGTAAATTGTTTTACTAGGTACATTATTAGAGAAAAAAAAATAGGAACATTATTAGAATGTACACTATTATTCATAAAACTATAATAAAAAAGAATACTTGTCGTACAATTCATAAAAAAAAAAACAACATTAATTCATAAATTTAATATTAAATTTAGATTATTAATACTTTAAATAGATTACTAGTAGTAATTCATAGAAGTAAAACATCATTAATTCAAAAATAGATTACTAACACTTTAATGTGGAATTTAATATTTAATTTCAAATAAGTTTCTTAAATTAGTTCCTACATCCATTACAACTATTTGGAGATATTTCCAAATTTAACGGATGTCATTAGTTATATTAGGTAATGACATCCGTTAAATTTGGAGATAATATCAATAATGAAATTTCCGGATGTCATTAGTTTCTTAAATTAGTTCCTACATCCATTACATCCATTACACCCCCATAACACATTAACTCATGAATAGGGGTAGGTTTGGAATCCGAAAAGTACAAGAAATCAGATTTTAAGTTATATTAGGTAACTTGCTTAGTTGGATCCTAGTCAACGGGTATTATTTGAAAAAATTGGGTATTTTAAATAGAAAACTAAAAAAAAGGGTTGTAGGTGATTTAAAATGAATTTTATGAGTCTAAGCTCAATTTACTATTTTTTTAATTCACCGAGTGCAAAGTGCAAATCCATAACTCATGTAATGCTATTAACAAAGTTAACCAAGTTTCTAGTGGGTGAACCAGACTCACTCCAAGCAGCCAAAGCCATCTCTCCCATTTTCCTGCTCCTTTCTCTGAGCTCTCTCGCTTTTTCCGACTCCATCAACTCCCTAACGCTTACTCTCCAATTCATCCCTAAACACAAACCCATCTTCCTCTCTCTGCTCCACAGCAATCGCCATTTCCATGTCCTTCACCAAAATACTCCTATTCAAATGCTGCTCTGCATAGAGCGGCCATGCCACCATCGGCACGCCGGCGATCACCGCTTCAAGCTCCAAGTTCCAGCCACAATGCGTCACGAACCCGCCCACTGATTCCTTCTTCAACACCGCCACCTGCGGCACCCATGATTTCACCACCAAGCCCCTATCTTTGGTCCTCTCCAAGAACCCTTCTGGCAACAAACCCTCCAAATCAAGGTCATGTACTCCTTGGACCTGCTTGGTTTTCTCATCAAGGGGAGGCTTCTTCACCACCCACAAAAACCTCTGTCCACTCTTTTCCAACCCATCTGCTATCTCCTTCAATTGAGCCCCTGAGAATGATCCTATGCTTCCAAAACAGAGAAACACCACACTTCTACTTGGCTGCTGATCAAGCTATGACAAACAATCTTCTGCCTCTGCAGAATCCCCAGATTCTTTTTCTTCAGCAATCAACGGCCCGATGTAGTAGACAGGAGGAGTGGGAGCATCAGGAACACAAAGACCTCCAGCAATGGCTTTGAGGACTGCAGGAGGCTCGAGCTCTTCCAACGTGTTCGCTATGATCCCATTAGATTTGGGAAGGTGGGTGCAGAAGTAGACCATGTCCCAATACGCAGGGTCGTCTCGGTCAAGCATTGGCTCAGGCATGTGGGGGGCATTCAGAGTAGACTTCAACCCGGGAAACTCCAAAACAGTCTCGGTCAGATCCTTGAAGCTCTTGGTGGTTTGTTCCCCGATTTTCGGAAAGTACAGAAAAACCGCAAGAGCTGCAGCGCCAGAGGTGTAAAAGTAATAGGTGGGAATGCCGAGTTCCTTCGCCATTGGCAGCGCAGAGGAGCAGAAGATGTCGATGATAAATGGCTGAAGATTTAGAGATCTCTTGGAGGGCAAGGCGGACATGATGATCATTCCGGCGAATGAAATCAGACGCTATGGCCACGACGCTGATGGGAATTAATGTAATTTTATTTTCAACGCGAGGAAATTGGTGGAAGGAGATGGAAGGATAGGCTCGGGAGATGCGCTGGATGTAGGCGGGGATGCTTGGAGTGTCAAGCAAACTGCCACAAGTGTAGAGAATGGTAATGGAGAATTTTCCGGGGTAGCGATTGAGAATGAGCTTGCCTAGCTCAACCATGGAGATTATGTGTCCCATTCCTCGAGCTGCGTAGAGGACTATTGTGTCTTCTTCCATGGCTTTGGTTGGTTTGTGTTTCTGGTTTTCGCTTCTCATTGTTCAAAGCTTTTGAGGGAGAAGACGTTTTAAAATACTCTTCGCTCAAAGTAGATGGAAATTCAAGTCTGAAAGTTAGGTGAAGCACGAGGCAAGGCACAGGTTGTACACCATCATTTATCATGATCAAAAGAAAAAGGGAAATGGTCTTTGATGTGCATGTATTACATTTTCCACACTCAAACAAAGTTGTCAAATAGAAATGGATAGATTCCACATGGTAGAATAAAACCATGAAAATGACTAGAAATATCATAAGTTTTCTACGGGCTGAGAAATATCATAAGTTTTCTATGGGCTGCTTTTAATGTTAAGAGTGGCAAGCTTCTGTATGTTCATGGGATAAACCTGGCTAAGGTCCCCATTGAAAGCTTTCTTCCCAATTATGATGTTGGCTGCAGCTGTTGGGTGGAAAGCATCCCAGAATATGTACTGGTCTCGATTCGGGCATGGTGTTTGGAGTGGAAGACATGTAATTTGGCCTCTGTTGCGCCCAATGCCACAGCATCCACGATTTGCAACAGTGAATCCTAGAAATAAAATTGCAAACAGGTTGAGACATCGTCAACAAAGATAAAATCTGAAGTTCTATTTCAGTGAAGAATGACTTCAAGTTAAATAGTAGCCAGGCATTTACCATAAGATCTGGCATTGTTGACGATGTCTTCGAATATTCGAGCAATGTCAATGTAAATGAACTTTGCGCCTGGTAAGTTGGTGTTAAGTTTGTTGATCATTGTCTTCACATTTGCATTAAACGGCAGAACAAGGCGATTCACTTCCTCATTGCACCTTCCACTTGGACTCTGGGCCAAGATACTTGGAATGCAGCCCATTCTCCCTAATCCAGCAACAACAAACTTTCGAGCACCAAGATTATAGAGTCTCTGTAACATGTCACATACAGTAGGATGTTAACTTAGGTAACTTCAGAGTCTATCACATGCGATCAAGTCATGGAAAATGCGCGCGTACATTGTTAAAATTGAGAGCCACTGGATCTTATATAACATATATTCTGATGCAGCTGTGCTTCAAATATATGATGTAACATTGTTTATGTTATATGACGTAAACATAGAGAGCCTACAGGCCATGAATAGAAGTTCTTACAGTGAGTTGCTGGGTGTATTGTTGAGTCAAAAGATCAGCAAATTGTGGGGCATTGTACTGAGTTCTTGTGGGATAGTTGGGCATAAGATAATTGTTTAGGTAGTCATTGCTGCCCATTCCAACAAAGAAGATACAGTCTGCAATTGCCCGGGCGACGTCATCTGCCCCGAGATTGTCTGTAATCTGATCAAGGGTACTCTGGAAGTTCCTTATTTGTTCTCCAAAAGGTATTCTTCCCACCTGACACCAAAACAATTGTTACCAAACAGTGGAACATTGAAACACATGCTTGTGGTTGTAGGCTGTATAGTTTAGATATCTTGGAACATGGCAAAAGATTGAACTTGAGTTATGTAAAGCACTGAGGCTTCTGCTAATCCATTTAAAATCAAATTCCTCAGTTAAAAATTTCAGGAAAAATAAAATAAAATAAATTTTGTGGATGAAGTGGTTAATTAATTACAAAGTTTCTGCCAGTGATATCAAGGATTCCAGCTGCAGCAGATGCATAATTGACTCCATGAAGCACTTGGTCTCCAGAAGCTTCAGAAAAAGGAGGAATCAAGGGAAGTCCTAGCAGTTCAGCTGCATATTGAATATTATATTTATGTTAAAATAATATACATCAAAATCACTTGGAACACCCAAGAGAAACAAATTTCTTTTAAAAAAAATTATATTTTTTATAAATAAAAAAGCACCAATGTTGAAATATTGCCTTGATTTATATCCAAATTGGGAATGAAAAGGCCCCCTTTATATGTAAAAATGGTAGGACAGGTGGGTCCATGCCATAGCAGAGAGACAAATTCTATCTTTCTCATACAGAGCATACCAAAATTACCAAAGGGTAACCCATAATATATCTAGAAATTAAGGATGGCTTTCAGATCACTTAATTTATGTTTAATTAAAGAGCCGATTTTAAAAAATAAAGAACCAATATTGTTTTACCAACCCAAGATGTTTCTTGCTCCCACACATAAAAAGATAAAATATATACATAAACTTTGTGACTTAAATTCAATCATAATACACTGAAATATTGATCTCACAGCAAAACATATTACACTGAAAGCATCAACAAATATTAACATGTATGCTAATTACACTACAAAATCAAAGAAGAGGACCTAGTAGAGAGAGAGAGAGAGAGACCTATTTCATCAACCATGGTGTAACCATTGGAAAAACGACCGGTAGGACCACCATTGAAATCAATGCCATAGGGGAAATAGTTAGCCTTGGCAAATGATGGGATGTTGTTGTTGTTGCCATTGTCAATCAAAGAGTCTCCAAACACAAACATGGCAGGCACCATTTCTGCTCTCCTCCCACCACCACCCACTTGACCTGGTGGTGCTGCTGCAGCCGCTGATGAAAAGTTCACATTTTGGCCCCAAACCACCCCACCCAGCACCATCAACCACAAAACCACCAAAGAAAAAACCCTAATTGGGGCCTTGGCCATGAATGAATTAATTTGTTTTGCTTGTTTTGAGATGATGAAAATGTGGGAGGAAGTGAGAGAGGCACTTGTGTTGATAATGAATGAGGTTTTTGAGTATTGGCAAGAGCATGCAAGGGATGATTTAATAGGCGAGGCAAGGCGGTGGTTGTGAATGGAATAAATGTTTTCACCTGTTATCTTACGTGCAGGAATTGAAGTAAAGAGTCCATTTTTGTTCAAGGATAAATAAGAGTTTACTTTCCCAGCATTGTTCTGCATGCAGCTTCAAATTCCCTTGCTTTTTTTTTTTTTTTTTTGGTCTTTGGTTACAAACGGGGCCCGAGGCCCAAGCAAAACCAATAGGCAGAAGAGACCAAAGTTCAAGGTAGTTTGCTTTTATCACATGTTAATGGTTATTAACCTATTACGATGCTTCTTTCAAAATATATAGTTAGTAATTATGATGCTGCGAATGGGGTGCCCAATGAAAAAGGTCATCAACTTGGAAATTATAGCATTCACAATCATGCTCTTTATTTTTTAGTTAAATTTTAGCTAAAAACATATAAAAGTTATTTTAGGAGTTCTGTATAAATTTTAAACTCCAATCATGCTCTCTAGTTTAGGGAGTCATAAATACTATAACTCTTTTTTAATTGGTCCATTTCTATTAAAAAATAATATAAAAAATAATAAACATTAATTAAAGGTTTGAAATACTCATTAAATTATAGGGAGGCACTAGGAGTTCTTTCTCTCTCCTTAGATTTAGGAGCTCATAGAAGCCTCCCTATTTTAAGAGGTGGATAGGGAGCATGGTTGGAGTTGTATTTTTCCAAATCCTCCTTAAAATTTGTCTAAAGAGGTGGTTTAGTGAACCCATTGTGAATGCTCTTAAAGACCTCAAGTTCAAATTTTTATGGCATCTTAGTTGTGTGTGTGTGAGAAACCTCCTCCCTTAGTTTAGACTATCACTTATAATAATAAAAAAATATATTCAAAAATAATTATTACAATAGTATCTCTAGTCTTTTGGTAAGAGCATTCGCAATTAATACATTCCCTAACCCACCTCAGACAAAAAATTCAAATTAGTTTGCTTTTTTTTTTTTTTTTTTTTTTGGGGCAAAGGGGAGGGGAACACATAGTTGCAATAAGTTTTTGAACTCATAATCACTTGGGAATACACCAAAGATCTGGATCGATCCAACTAACGACCCATTAGTCAAAGTAATTTGCTTTTACCACATGTTAATTATTACGATGCTCTCTCTAGTTTTTTATAGTTTGGTAAATGACGTAAGTTCAAGGCAGGCAGAATTAGGTTCAAACCACCACTCTTGGAACCCAATATGTAAAGACACCTAGACCTAGCTGCCATTTTAGAGTTTTAGGAACTTGAATGAAGTTATGGCAAAAAAGACTGGTTAGCAAATACACTTCATTTGCTATGACCTAGCTCACGGCAAAGTATTAAAAAGAGTTTCCAAATATAGTAGCATGTTTAATGTTGGTGGAGCCAACATGCCCTTTTCTTAATGTTCTTGTTTTGGACGTAAACCTTTCAATACAATCTAATACATTTCTATCGTTTGGCAACAAAAACAAAACAAACAAACAAAAACCACCAAAATATGAGAGAAGAAAAAGGTAAAATCTACGAGCTAGTTTCAACAACTATGATAAATGAAGGCAATACGTTTAAATTGTAAAAGTTTAATTATTGAAGGAATTATAAAGTTTTGATTGATATTTGAACCTGGTTCTACTACTATAATATTCCTTTGCATAATTTGTTAAAGATAAAATAAATTCAAAGACTTCTTTTTCTCAACTTTGAGCTATTTCAATTTCAACATATTTTTTCTTATAATCTTTTTCTTTAATAAAATAGAATGGCAACCAGTTATATGACACTCAGCTTTACCAAATAAAAGCATAGTGTTTACAGACTGAGAATACATAAATTTGATGTGTTACATTTTCCACACTCAAACAAATTAAGAATATATAAAGTAAAATCAAAACGAATGGAGCCAAATGGTAAAGTAGATAGGAAGCACCGAAATTTAATTGCTAGAAATATATGGAAGGTTCAATAATTTCTAATGGTTGCTATTTTTTTTTTCCAAGAAAATAAGCGATAGTATATTATTAATGAACAAGCAAAAGTACAAAGCAACTATGTGCCGAATATGGGTAAATTTTCTCCAGTGACCAAATAGTTGGGCAAAGGACAAAGACATTTACTTAAATGCTGAAAATAGAAATATAAGGTAATCTGCACACTTGGAGTGCACCACCACCAGTTGAGCAAAGGGGCAATTTGAAGCACCTATAATGGTTTTTTCAGCGAGGGGGGGTGCAACTGCACCTCCTTGCGCCTTTATAGGTCCGCTATTGATCCTAGAATATGACATATATATGAAAATTTGTTACAAACAATAAGGTGGACAAGAAGATGCACCCTTGGTATTTTCCTTTATTTTTTTATTCAACAAGTGCAAAGTGCAAATCCATAACTTATGTTCACAAACTGAGAATACATAAATTTGATGTGTTACATTTTCCACACTCAAACAAATTACATATACGTAAAATCAAAATGGATGGAGCCAAATGGTAAAGTAGAGAGGAAGCACCCAAAATTAATTGCTAGAAATATATGGAAGGTTCAATAATTTCTAATGGTTGCTTTTTTTTTTTTTTTTTTTTTAGTGCTGCTATTTCCACCCACCTGTCCTATTTTCCCACCTACCTTATCTTCAAACTTTTACAGACAAATTTACCCATTTGTAAAATGACTTCTAAGGACAAATTTACACCTTTCTCCTTGCTCAAGATGAAAAGAAATCCTCTCATCTTATGTTTCTATGTTTCTTTGCATTTACTCTTTGTCTTGTGAACCATTCGAAAAAATTGTCAGTGGGTTTTCTTATTTAACCGAAAGAAAAGAAAAGAAAACTAAAGTTTGTAGGTGGGCTTTGGAGTTTCTGAAACTAATGCTTGTGGCTCAAATTTAGTAAGATTTTTGGTCTGTTTGCTTGAAATTTATTTTATTTTTAATTTTTGGGGGTTAAAGCTATAGGGAGATTTAATATTTGTGGTTAATTTTAGTATTATTTTGGAGTTTTTGGATATCCCTTGAAGCTTTGAAATGGTTTGACCTTGTGGGTATTTAGCAGAAGTACATATATTTCGTTTGGTGAAGTTGTATTTGAGATTCAAGGAGTTGGAAAGTTGTATTTGAGCTTTGTTTTGAAATTCTGCGAAATTGTTTTGAAGCTTATGTGAATGGCTTGACTTTGTGGGCCATTGGCAAAAGTTAATTGGTAGATTGTGTGTGTTTGTTTGTGTTTTCCTCAAAATGGATTAAAGGCTATTTCAGGAATAATGTGATGGGTTTCCCTCGTTAGTGGAGGAGAGAAAAAGAAGAAAAATAAATATTAAAATAAATAAAAGAAAGGATGGGAAAATTTGAAGAAAACGAATGGAAGAGAAAATTAGAAAAGCTCTCTCTCATGCAAGGCCACCAATTTGTTAGGAACGTTGGCTATAAAAGCAGCTGCCTTTTTTCAGTTTAAATGCATCCCTTAGAAAACCAAAACATAGAGAGTTTTGAGAGATAAGAAAACTTCACTTGTGTAAGAGAGAAAATCCTCTTGAGAGAAAAATCAAGAGAGAGTTTAGCCACCAGTGTTTGGTGAGATTATTATTGTATTCCCATTATTTTTTCTTAGTGGAAGATAGAGTGTTATTTTTGCCTATTTTATTTACACAAGGCTGAGAGAAGTCAGATCCTGGGAGTGCCATATTTATTTATTGGCTCTTTGATTTTTCCCATCTTTCCCAACATAATGGTGGGTGGAAAGATAAAATTGTATTTTTTTCAAATTTACATGGTGGGTGGGAAGAGAAGGTGAGTGAGAAAATAGAACAAGGGGTGGAAATAGCAACACTCTTTTTTTTCTTTTTTCTTTTTGAAAATAAGCGATAGTATATTATTGATGAACAAAAAAAAGTACAAAGCAATTATGTGCCGAATATAGGTAAATCTTCTCCAATGACCAAACACAACAACATGTTGTATTGATATGGAGAGAATTGTGCACAACCCGAACAATGACTAAATCTCCAATTTAGCAACCAGAAGCATATGCACTCAGACCTACAATACAAATCCGTTGCGGAACGGTAGAGGCAGAAACTACAAATCCGTATCGAAAGCCAAAAGCAAAAAACAAATAAAAATCCTAAATAGAAAACAAATCACAGCAAACTCCTAAAAAGTTTCTGAAAATTATTAGTATAAAACAAAACTAAGAAATAGGACCACTACTCCATATCTTCCGAGCAATTCGAAGAAAATCATAGCGCTATACCAGCTAAACTCATAGTCCCGCACTGGCTAAACCCAAACCCAACGCAACCAGACATCTTCCCTTCTTTAGAGCTCCAAAGTATGTCAAAGGGAACCAACTCCTTGTGTACGTGGGCCAAAATACAGTGACAATATCATGGCGACTACATCGTTTCATAGTGATTGCTTCCACATCACAAAATAAATTAACAATTTTGAGGGAAAAGGGAGGGAAGGAGAAAAGAATGGATGAAAGGAGAGGGGAGGAGGTAAGGAAGGAAGCCGTCAACCCCAAAAGGGGGCGGCAACTAAGACTTTTTTCCTTAGGGTTTTCTTAGAGAGTGTTTCTATACAGTAGAAAAAGGTTCTAATGGTTGCTTTAGATGTGAAGAGCAAAAGAGAGAAAACCCCCTAGCTGCCACTCCTTTCGGGGTGGTGACTACGATGCTTTTTCTCCTCTCTTCCTTTCTTTTTCCTTTCCTCTCCACTTGCTCCTCTTCCCATCCTCTTTGCTTGCCTCTCCCGCATCGTCTCCTTCTTGGTTTTGTTGGCTCGTTTACAAATAGTCATAAATCTATCATGCGTGATCGTTAGTGTAAGCGCACACCAAATTGTCTTAATGCTAATGTTAAATTTCTTTGTAATTGTAATGACTCTTTGTAGCTAGTAAAAGTTGGCGCCTAAAATCAATGGCATAGGGAAGATAGCTAGCCTTGGCAAATGATGGGATGTTGTTGTTGTCATTGTCAGCCATAAAGTCTCCAAACACAAACATGGCAGGCACCATTTATGCTCCCCTCCTCCCACCACCACCTACTTGACCTTGTGCTGCTGCTGCTGCTGGAGCTGGAGAACTGAAATTTTTGGCTGAGCTGATCAGCCACCTCATTAACTTGCATTTGATGCATTTCAACCTCCCTTTGCCAAATCGAGGCTCCCAAAATTATGAGGTTGCCTACTTTTGTTTTGTGGATACTGAATATGTATTGGACTCTATCTAATGGAATTGTGCAAATGTGTATAGGACAGTTGCGTAGGTTGACTTCTGTTTCTATAACTTTTTTTTTTCTGAACTTCAAGTAGAAATAAAAGCACAGACTCTCTTGAAGAAATAAGCTTTGTCATCGTTGCGACTGCCAGCTACAGTGGCCCAAAAGTAATCCTAACAACAGTTACTGCTTTAGCGAATGACTACCTGGCTTGTGGGCTACTGTTTTCAGGAAGCTAAAGGCCTGTTATTATTATTTTCATTTCCGTTTGTACCCCTAAGCAAATTGGATAACACCATACCACAGAGAAACCAAAAGACACCATACCCTAGAGAAACCAAAAGACATTTTTTTTCCCTCTCTCATAAAAAACACAAGACAGAGAAAGTCATCCCCACCGTAAGAAATGGCGGAACACCATTTTACCAGTACCAGAAAAGGCCGGTAGGAGGAATTGGCCCAAAAAACAGTAGGAGGAAAACTCCAGAAACCCATTCTACCAATTTCAAGCATTCCCTCTCAAAGACTAGCTCCATGTATTAAATTAGGCCCATCTCCATCTACAAAAACTACGAAGGCCCAAAAGCGACTGCAAGTCCTTTTTTTTATGTGTCGATACAGATACAGGGGGTAAGCCTATTTCTTCCCCCTTATCGGCGATATGTCCCCGATATTCTCGATATTTACTGATATTTCCCGATATTTCCAGATACTAGAAAAATAACCCAGAAATTTGTCAGTTTTGAAAGTAATCATAGATCCCAGCAACTGAATCAATGTCAAAAACCAAGCTCTAATACATAGTAGCTAAACCTTCTCTTCTCAGTCATTTTGACTATCTTCGGCTCTTCCTCTCTCCTCTCTCTAGTTACTCGGTTTCTTGTGTGTTTGATTTCATTTTTCACCTAATCTTCCATCTCTCATTTCCTTTATCATTAAGTCTCACTCTTGTAATATAATGTTGGGTTATGTATTAATGGGTTGGGTTGGGTTATGTTTGAATAATGTTGTCTTTGTTGTGTTAAGTCTAATTATAGTTATTCTCATTATTTTCATCGTGCATTATATATATATATGTACATTTCATCATATGTATATCTTATACTTAGTATATTTTAAATTTTATTTGTTCAATACATTCATTGATAATTTGCCTAATATTTATGAAAGTTTCACTTCAAAATTCTGTGTTTTTAAGCCAATATCTTTTTCGTCAATTTTCTCAAATACCTAAAACGACATCAATATATCCCTCAAAATAACCATAAATTAAAGGCCCGATAATATCTGTATCGCCGATATTTTCTTCCTTGAGCGACTGTAGCTGGCAGTTGCTCCTTTAGCGAATGAATGTGGTTAGCAATCCTCAAAAAACAAAAGGCAAATTAGTTTATGTAGCAAAATCAATGACATTCTTCGTTGGCAACCCAAAAAAAGAACAAAAGAAACAGCTTTTCAATTTTATGTAATTAAATAAAGATGCGATGCAATTGACCCAAAAAAAAAAAAGCTATGTGATGCGAAATCTTGACCTAGAAGTGTTTTTTGGTTATATTGCCTCAGAGAGAGAGAGAGAGAGAGAGAGAGAGAGAGAGAGAGAGAAGAGATCCTTTCCAAATCCACCCACATTCTGTGTTTCATAAACCACCCACAAAAAAACAAAAAAAAAATGCATGTCAAGATTCCAAATTCACCCAGAAATAAATTTACACACGAGCACACAAGGCAACGCAGATTCAAGGCTTCCATAACTTCATTGTGCAGTCTTCACTATATGTGGCTAGAAGATTCCTGTGAGGATGATGAGTTAAGCCAATTACTGTCTTTTCATGGACCTGCAAATGACAAGAAAAAGAACTTTATAACTCTAGCAATCATGCATGGATTCTTAAGTTTTAATCAAACACCATCAAAAGTGCCTTTTCTAAGCTCATCTAAAGAACGTGTTCTGGTTGCAGTCAGATTTAAGCAAACAAACAGTGCAATCCCAAACACACACACTCATGGATGTGAACGGTGCAAGATTCCGTGACCAGAAATAGCTTGAATTGAACATGTCAAGCACTCCTCTAAAACCTAAGAAATTTATTACATTTAGAACGGATACCTTACCACCGGTGAACAAACCTGACAAACTAAGTTCAAGCTTCAGAAAGATGTCATCTATATATGCTTATGAAAATGTCATCATATATCTCTGTTGGCCTTTTGGCTGAGACTAGGCAGAGAAAGATATCATCAGCCAGCCCAAAAGGACCATTGTATTTTCTTTCTTATTCCTCAAATGTATCAGCCTCATCTATCAAACTAGACAATAACCAATCATGACTAGTGACGATATTTATGAGCAAACAAACTTTCGAATTCTCATTCACACATTATGTGTAAAACATGTGAAACTTGGTCAACGTACACCTTGGAACATAAGGTTCATGCCAAATAGAAAGCATCTAACAAGACATTTGCAACAGTTTGGGTGATCACACTGGGATCGGTTGAGCAACCAAAACTGGGTGGAAATGCTAGAAGATCCTGGTCTCAATGAAGTGTCAAAAATGTCAACTTAACACAACCCAAAAAAAGAATCACTACAAAGTGTCAGTTGTCCTCTCATCTTATATGGTCAATTTAGCAAAATTGTAAATTCTTGGTTATTGTGATTCCAAAATGTGCAACAAGTAGAACAATTGGAAGCCCGAGTTCAGTACCATCTCAATCTCCATTAACAAAATCATACCTTCATTAGATGCTCTAATTTGCCAGACTGATTACTGAAACAGTATAGATTCCTGCATATAGATGAATACTTTATCACAGAGCTGATGATCACAATTTCTTAGACACAATTTTAGGAAAGGAAAATTTTTATAGCACTAATGCACCCATGCATACTAAGAAAAAGCGAATAGCGCTCTTGAAGACAAGGGTAAGCACCACAAATAGGTGTATATTACATAAGACTGTGCATTAACATAAACCACTGTAAATTAACAAATGGAATAAGAGCAAGATAAAAATTTGATATTTTACGTTTATCTGGAATACTCTGACCAAAAAACAAAAGTTCATCTGGATTACCTGTCTTCGCCAACACAGTAAATCCATTCCCCTTTTGGTGACACACAAGCTGCCAAAAAATCTCCACCTTCTTTTTTACCAGATGAAAAGCTCTTCACAACCTAAACCATAATAATCAGAAGTCCCAATTATAATAAACTGACTTGCACTCATCAATGAAACAACAGATATTGGCTTTTGAACGTGCACACTTCAAATGAAACTATAAGAAATGTTCAACATATGAATGGACCTAAATAAATTTCATAATTTACTGTGTCAACAATATGATTTGGCTTGATCAGAGTTTCTAATCAATAATTAGAATTGGACATCATCTGGGTTGCTGCTTCATTTTAACTTCGGCAAAATATCCCCAAAATGTCGCTGAATTCACCGAAATATCAGGGATATCAGGGAAGAACTACCTCCATCCCTTCTATCTATATCAGTGGTCCAAAATCCCAATAAACTGGATTATTGACAGATATTCTCATCCTTATAAATAAACTTCCGGCCGCCTCTTTTCATTTTTTTTAAGACCGTTGGCATATGGAATGCTCGCAACTTAGGTGCGGAGGGCGGGGTTGGCAATAAGAGGATTAACTAAATCGGACGATCGAAGAAATGAGTGATCAAGGCAGGTTTAATTCTTTCCAAGCCTAAATAAATATTATAGATAAAGAAATACTAGCAACTAATCAAGAAAAACTCTATTGTTTATTAATTAGGAAGATCCTTTATGAAGAGAAAATCAAAGTTGCTAAATTTAGAAACTGGGACGTGCCACACATGATCCAAGTTTGCATATGCTGGTCTCTGGTACCACTCCAGCATCGCCATGCCACAATGTGAAAGTAATTACGTCCTCCAACATGTTCTTCAGGAGGTTCTATGTTAGACAAAATTGGGTCTTTTAGCAGTAATCCCCAAAAGCAACACTTTAAAGCAATAAATCCCTTCTTTTGTTCTACTTAGTTTTAAGCCCTCAAGTTCTGTTGTTTAGTTTTACGGCCTCAATTTGTTGGGGCTTTTAGCAATAAGCCCTCAATTTATGTTGATGGTCAATTTAAGCCCCGATGCTAACATACATCTGTCTTCCAGTAATGATGAATAGCAGAAAGGGAACCATCCTTAAATTTTATAGTTACGACCAAAATCTGGCTTTATCCCAAAATTCATTTGTCCCTAACCTGCTAAGTCTTTAAGAATTCTTCTGCTTTTTCCAGCAATTAGATTTCCTTTTAAAAAGGAATTATTCAAAATCTCAACAATACGGTCTAAAACAGTTCAAACATCAAGTCATAGGGCAAGCTTTTAATATGTGGTCCAACTTCCAGTACCAAATTGATTGAAATAAGTTAAACAACAATATGTAAAAAGAAATTTCTCTTGTATTTTAACGTAAATATCTACCTGTCCTTGAAGTGTCATGACATATATTGATGATGTCCTATTGCATACAATGATGTGATCCGTATTTTTTGGGTAAAGATGAACTGAATTCACAGCAGCATCAGTTCCCTAACCGTTCCACCAAAAACAAAAAAACACAAATAAGATATCTAAACAGTAAAAGCAAAATCTTAAATGAAATATAGTTAGGTTGCTCTAGCTTATAAAACAAGATGCACAATATATCTTTTCTTTCTTGAATAAAAAATATAAATAAAAAAAAGTATACCTTTAAAGGAGGAGGTGGTTTAAATGTCTGTAGACAGTCAGTAGTCTTCAAATCCCAGACCTATAAACAATAATGTTCTGTTATGCCCCAAAAAAGGGAAAAGTTTTGCGTAACAACAGCATCTATGAGTTACAAATACATACTGTGAGAAACTTACCTTGACTGTGCCATCACTAGATGCAGTAATTACACGAGTTCCATCACTCGTAAATATTGCATCATTTACATAATAAGAATGGCCACGAAATTCTTTCAACAACTTCCCAGATTTTAGGCCATGGATTCTACATCAGTCATAAGCACTCACAAATTTAAAATTATAGCAACCAAACGAGTATATATAATAAAATTAAAGGAGTTGTGTGTGGTGGCCAATAATCCAAATTAAACGGAAAAATCATAGCAACCAAAGAATTAAAAAAAACAAAGGAGATGCAAGTAATTATTATATAACCAGTACACAATGCACACTTCAATTGATGTGCCACTCTAGGACAGATACACAAGAAGAAATGTGAAAAGATTTAATAATACCTTGCAGTGTTGTCAAAAGATGTACTAAGTATCTGGCTTCCATCCCGAGAGAAAGAAACGCTGGTGACACCCCGTGAATGTGCACGTTCAAGACGGCGCAAGCACTGACCAGTCCTGATACGCCAAACCTGAAAGATGAATTAAGACAAATTAAGCTCAGCAACAAATTTCACTATAACATCTCCACATTGAACAAACAAAAGGAAACATATTTAATAGGAATTGTATAGATTGTCTCTGTAAGCATGCTCAGAAATCTCAACTACAATATGTATGAGCTATTTCCGTTAAAATAAAATTTGACCAAAGGCAACTACACCAAAACATAATCAGGAAAAAAAAAACAGAACATTTACATGAAATGAGCCACACCCTCCATAAACACTCCGCACCAAAACAAAACTGAAACAGAACTATACAATGCAATATTGTGTATAGAACACCCATATGCAACAGTTACTGACATGTGATCATAACAAGAGGTGAATGAAGTAAACCAAAATTTGGGTGTCAATCAATCTTTTGTAGCAACCATATCATAAATCGCTTTAACCCACAACTTGGAGAAAAACTAATAAAACCATTAATAGAAACCAGAATCTGACATTAAAAACTTCATTTCACACCACTATAAATTTGTGGAACTCCTAAAAGCACCGTATGAACACCAACTTTGACCAATGACATGTAAGACAATAAGGGTACATGCTAATGAATTCTTACAAAGAAGTGGGAAATTATGTACCTAGAAAAGTGACTACCTTAAACTACATTAGTTTTAAAATCAATAGAGCAGCTGTCCCATATTCAAATGGCATCATTTGCTCAAACATCAAAGGAGCACTGGTCTGGGGATGTGAAAAGAATTCGCAGACAGGTGTTTAGGAAATTTCGGGTCACAATTGAAGGACTCTGTCAGTATTGGAAGATTGATATGGTTGTATCATGGTTTCTTTCGAGATATCAACTTAAGCAATAAACACAAGAAAAATGTATCATGGATATTAACTTCTAGGAGTAAAACCAAGTAAAAGATTGTTGTATCCAACAACACACAAACAGAACTTACTTTGATCTTTCCATCTTGTGATCCAGAAGCAATCATCTCTGAATCTCGGGTAAAATCAACACAGAGGACAGCCTCTTCATGCATCATGAAAGTTTCCTGCAAAAATGATAGCACGTCAGAAAATGCACAAGACGACAGTCTGCTCGGATGGATGATACATTAAAATTCCCTTGTACAAGCTGTAAAACAACCAAATCAAAGTTGCAGAAAGATCAGTTCGGCAAACGTCCACGTAGTTTAAACCAACACTATATTACCAATACCCTTTGTGAAAAAAACTGGGCTAGTTTATATGTAATCATAAACTTGCCAAATAACTCGGAACATAAAATTATATCAAACTAAAGGAATGATGCTTCCTTGTGCAGTGGACAACACAATTTGTCCCTCACTTTAGATCCCTTACTTGAAGCTCCCTTTACAAGTGTGTGTGTGTGTGTGTGTGTGTGTGTATCTATATATAAAGCTATTGTTTGCAAATATCCACATATATGTATACAGACACACACAGATACAGAGAGAGAGAGAGAGAGCTTCAGGTGCAACTAATCTGCATGAAGACAAGCGGCTGTTCATATGGAAGATCCATTTTCGCTCTATTCTGCCAACAAGTTGATGACTCCAGGGTGTAAATGTTGTTAAGGGCTTACGGTTTAGCCTTTAGGATATAAATATCAAGTTTTGGGCTGATGAGTTAAAACCCTTTTAAGCCCTAAACAAACACGTTTTGGTGATAAAATAAAATAACGCTGCTCTTCAAGTGGCAGCATAGACTTTACAGAGAGAATATCCGTTTAAGAAGCGACATATATATACGAATGTGTATATTTATATATATAACCCCCTTCCGAGGGATCCCTTTATACTATTCACCAAAACAGATTGCAGGCAGCCCCAACCATCAATGTGATCCAATGATCCACCCTTCATTTTTAATGACCTCATTAAAGGATCATCCTCACAAAAAATCAACGAAACAGAAATCATTTAGCCAACTATAACATAACAAATAGACGAATTCCAATAAAACAACCAAATGTTCAAGATGATAATCAAATGGTTAAAAAATTTCCTACTTTCATGATTTTTTGGGAAGGATGATTCATAAATAAGGATCTAAAAACTAGACAGTTCGGATCACTGAACGACCACATTGCAAAGTAGACCCAACAATGTAATCCCTCTTTACTATTAATCAAAATGGATCCCTCTTAAGAGGGGGTTGAGAATATGTACTCCTGCTCCGCCTTGTCTGCGTATGGGCACACATGTACAAGAATACAAGAAGAAGCCCAGTGCCCAAGTTCCCTCCATCCAGAAGTTAAGGGATGGTCAAATACACACAACCTTAGCTCCAGTTCCTATACATGTTTCTTGATTGGAACCCATGATATCAAGATCATAATGGAACAACCTTACAGTTAACAAACCTTACCATTGCAATGAATATATAAATAAATATGTATATGCATGTACAGATAATCCAGAATGCACTATGAATATTGTGATCAATAGACTTCAGAAAGAAAATAAATACTCACATCAGCCTGGTACTGAAGATCCTTTTTGAGTTTCCCACTTATGTAATCCCATACCTGGAAGTGACACAAATATTTGAGAAAAAATGCATTCAAATTTCATCCAATGTTTCCATCCTGAACAAAAGCATCTCAATCACATATACCTCGATAAACCCGTCCATAGAGCAAGAGATAAGAAACTGGCCATCTGGTGAGAACCGAGCATATTCTGCATGACTTTTTGTCCCAAACTGCAGCAAAACACCACAAATACAGATTATAAGATCAAAAAGAAATGGTCACAAATAATCAGGCACTGGAGTTAGTTTACATTAGGAAGGTCTTTGCAATTTATTTAAATTTCTTCATATGCCAATCCAGCTTTAGGAGAACCAAGAGAGCTAACATCTAAGACTGATGTTACATACTTTGTTTAGTGTAGTCTCTGTTCTTAAGATCTAATTTGAAACAAAGTTCAGTACCTATCACTAAGAATGCGACATGATTCGCAATATACACTTTATACATTCCTGAACCAATAAAAGATAAATGAAACTGTGTCCAAACGAATATTAAATTAGCTACATATGTGTTCCTTGCCTTTATTGTGTGTGAAAGAGTTGTTGGATACAAGTCGTCTACATCCTGTTTCATAGCAGCTGTTCCCCGAAACAAGTCAAACTGTGTTCCCGGAGGAAGCAATCCTGACATAAAAAATAATTAACCACCTAAGTCAGTGACCCTTCCTAATTTTTAAACAGGAAACTGATTAGAATATATTGATAGAGAAAGCATCGATGCAAAGTGAACCAGAAGCCCTCTTCTTTTTATAGCAAACTGATAACTTATATAGATAAGAGCTAACACATGTACATTGAACAAGCAGTCCGCTTAACAAAAAGCACTTCGACAAGAGGAAGAGTGTAACTACGAAAGTACAGCCAAAGCAACAAGAAAATCAAAATACACCCAAGCATAATACAACATCCTAAGAGACATCAGCTTTTGAATCCAAGTTCAAAAGGAAGAAACAACAGTCTCTGAATTCAGAAGACATCAACTCTCAATGAAAGGCCTAAAATGTAGCCTTGTCCCACTCTCACAGGCAATCCACTGCCTCCCCATCTTTATGTTAAAAATTTCAACTGTTACTTTCTTCTGTTTTTTTTTTCTTTTTTTTTTTAAAGAAAAATTAAGCTGCTTTTTAGGACCAAACCATCCAGAAAAAACCTAGCACAGAGTGACTCCACAGCAACTACCTCTAAAGGCACAAAATCTCTGCAAATAAAGAATCACAACATAGCATCACGTACTCACTTTAGCATCTTATCCTTCAACCAGAACCTCCACCTTTCTCCAAACTATGTTTCATCGAAAACTGAATCTAAGAAATCCCAGTATTCAAGATCAAAAGACTTCTCAAAATCAACCTTTACGATCAACATCTTGTTTCTCAAAATTCTGTACTCCTCAACAACCTCATTAGTCAATAACACTGCATCTAAAACCTTCCTACCTTTCACAAAAATGCCTTGAAAAGGCAATACCGTGTTCCCCAAACCTCTCTTACTCTAAAAGACAGAAATTTAGCTAGAACTTTGTATATGTGCTGAAATTTACCCATCTTCAGAGCATTTGATTTGGGGGGATTAAAGAAATAAAGGCCTTTACCACATTCACTGCAATGTTTCAATTTGTAACTTCTCAACCTCCATGGCCTAACTTCTAAACTTGTTCCTCGTAGGAGTTCCAATCGTGCAAACTCATGAATCCTCGTCAACTCAACTATGAACAATATCTCTTCTATTCTAAGGTCTCTAGCTAAGCGTATGTATCTAAGTTTCTCTCCTCCCATATGATCTCTAACGAAATTACAAGTCTTGAATAGGTTTTTTTTATTGAAGGAGAGACATGGCATGGCAAGATACGCAAAGCTAGATCGATAAAAATCTCCATTTTCTCGTCTAACATATCAGGGGAAAACTTGTTGTGGATAGATAAAACTTGGTGTCAATGGCACTTAAACCCTAACTGCAGGATGCAGAAAGGTCCATACATTTTTTTGCCGCAATCGCCATGAAGAACATCTATAAGAATTAAAAAGTACTGCATATTTTAAAGAAAGGAGAGAAAAGGGAGGGAGCGAAGAAGAGAGTAATGCAAAAATGAATGTTAACCAACATATCCACAAGAGGATAATTGCTTGAAACCTCTTCCTCACGTATTCATGGAGAACCTATACCAAATAACAAACAAAACAAAATAATAGATGAAAAAGTTCACCTTGATGCTGCTGCCACTTTAGAGCCTGACCAATTAGAGCCATTAATCTAGACGGTGGCACCACAGTAACTTCTGCAGCAAGTGCTGTTAAATGCAAAGGAAAAGAAAACTCATCAACCAAAACAGAAATTGCAAAGAATAAACTTCAAAAACAACTACTGTGATTTTTCCTTTTGCTTTTATAACTTGCTGAAAATATTTAAAACCAAATTTAATGATAGAAGAGAGATTGACTGAAACCTTGAGCAATTTGTGCACGCCGCTTCTCTTTCGTTGACTCTTGATAAGCCTGTTATAGACAACATAACCTTTAACTCTCTAATACAGCATCATACTGATTGATAGAAAGCAGAACATACTCCAAGACAATGGAGCTCGCCAGCAGCTCTAAAATTTACTCACTTTATTTCAATATATTGTTCAGTTTCTTATAACTGTTATATAGATGCTTGTTTGTATATACTCAGTCTTACCTCAAAACCTTTTTTGGATATACATATCTCAAAACGTTTTAATTGTCAACCATCTCCCCACAACTCTAACATTTAGCATTTACCACTGCTCTAATTTCATCATTCAAAACAACATCTTCAAATTACCTACATCATGCAACCTCATCCTGACTTGTCAGTTCCTTCATAATCAAGGTAAAAAGATATTTCATTGTTGACACATGACCTAACCCTGCACTAATTGGACTCTATTTCTTTGTCTCCTAGAGTTGTCTTGACCATGGTCACAGCTCCATTGTACAACACAGCAAAGAGGGAAACTTTATTTTTAATTATGATTACGCAAATTACAATCTAAGAGACAGGACACCTAATTTCATTCATCAAATTTTTGGGCATCTACTATTACAGGATTACAATGGTTTTTTCTCATGACTTTGTTTTCATGTGTTCCATTATCTTATTCCTCTTGTTTGGCCCATTGATCTGCATTTAATAATTTGAATTTATTGTATTGCTTCTTTTGCATGCTTCTGAGTTCCAATGCTTTTTCTATTTCTAGAAAAGGGAAGGGTAAAAAGCTGACTAACATGTTTTTGGCAGGACTCCACGCCACAGAATCTCATGATAAATAGCAATAAAGAAAAGAGGTTGAAATTCTTTCTTGCTATGACAAATATACAATAAATAGTGAGTCAAATAATTACACCAAAACTTTTTTCATACCTCATTTGGATCAAAATAAGTTCTGACGAGGAGATGCTCAAGTCGCAAGTATCTTTCAGGTTGTTCTTGCTTCATTACACCCATTACCTGAGTTTGTCTTAAGATAGCACGAGCAGTATCTAATTCTCGAAGTTCAATCATCTCCAGTACAATCTGAAAAATTTATAAGGAAAAATTATAACATGCCTAGAAGAAACATTACAAGAAAACTACTTCAGTGTCAATCCATTTAAATTAATATCCATGGAAGTAGAGCAAACTGTACCTGGCAGAGGGATCATTGCGCTCATACTAACATTAAAGCTCAAACAAAGACACAACTCTGCAGCCCAAGTTGACACCAAACGAATAATCCATACCCAGACAATACAAATATGGCATTGATAAAAAAAGGAAGAAAGATATCTGACCGGACTATGAAGAAGTACAAAAACACCAACTTCAGCTCATAGACAAAAAGTTAAATTCCCTTAGTCCCATTCATTCTCATGGAATAGGTATCTGATTAAATCCTATCGATTCAGATGTTAACATTCCTCACACTATATTTCCACAATCTGAACAGAGAGAAATCTTCCACACTACAACTGGTAAGAGTCCATTTTTTCTCCCACGACAAGTACAATTAAGTCTCTCACTGACCATAATCTTTTAATATGTTTGACTCTTCTTACATAATTTCCAATTTCCATCTGATGCATCAGACATGCAAAGGGTTCTATGAATTAAGACTAGAAAATGTTATTTAAGTGTTTAGGCATGTGTGTGGGTGTGCGTCCAAGGAGAGAAAGGGTATGACATTCACCCTTACATGGGAAGTTAATGCAATTTTGTACCCATTCCCAAGCTTCAAAGCCTTGAACCAAACGAGCCCTAAAGCTAAAGCCTTTTGAGTCTAGAGGGACATGCCCGGGGTGATACAAGAATCAGAAAACTAAATAAATGAGATAATTAATAGTTACTTCAAGAATTGTGGAGTTAATGTCAAGAGTCCTTATTTGTCTTAGGAAACCACAACCTCTTTAAGTTCTCTTCTTTTGTTATTTCTAGAAGTTATTAAGTGCTCCATTTGAAGCCTATAAATTAGGTTATATGCTGTGAAGCAGCTCAGATTTGATTGAATGAAAGTTTGAGCGTTTGTTTAAGGCTAGGTGCCTTGTTGTCTCTACTACCTTCCTTTCTCTCGTCTACTAAACACTTATCTATTTCTCTGCTGTCTCTATAATTACTCCAATCCTAACCTTCTTTGTTCTCTAAAATTTCTACCTCTTCAAATTTCTATCATCCTAAGCCCACCATAACCATACCCAAACACCCAACTCTGTGCTCTCCTGCATTGCCAGAGACTTCAGAATACTTCAAACTAATTTCTCACCTCAAATAAACCTTAACTACTTTCCTCACCTCAAATATACCTACACTATACCTGGGGAACTTAAAACACTTTCCTATATCAGAATCCACTTGTATTTTCTACAATTAAATCAAAAGCGCATGTTTGCTTTTTTCCTTGACTTTGAACCCTGATCACTGCAATCCGGTAACTATTATTGTCCTATCATGCATCTTATTAAGAGTTAGTGGTGGAAGTTCCTCATCTAGTAGTGCACATCAAACTTCAACCCACCAACCCTGCAAGAATCATACTAAATACAAGTAACACATGTCTTGAGAATAGCTTATCAGTTGAATAGTATACAAAACAAGTAACATTGCATCAGAGGAAGGAGCTATAAGCTGAATGGTATTGTAAATATATCAGAAAGTGAAAGGAATGATATTCGACTAGCAACAGACATATAAAATGGTAAGTATTAATATTATCACACACCTGCTCGTACAAATCCTCCAACTTATTCCTGGGAAGCTTAAGTTGGGCCACTTGAGGCAAAATTGCATCCCACCTTCCACTATTTATATCAGCAATAAATGTCTCAACGCTGTCGACAGTGTTCAAAGAAACCTGGCACTCACTCTGTAATGTTTGAAAGGTTTGGTGCAAGGAATTCTCTTTGCAAAATTGAAGCACGATCTTGATGACACTGAAAGGAAATTGAAAAAAAAAACAAAAAAACTTTCTCAGCACAATAGAAGAACACAGAGTAAACTCGAAAAGCTCGAAAAAAACATACTCTCGAGCTTCAATTTCTAAGGTCGACATCTTCTCTGTAACTAGAACGTCGAAGTGTTAGCTCAGAGAGAATCAGAGAGGACGATTAGGGTTTACTGTAACGTCTAGGACGCGAAAGGATAATATTGAAAGAGATGAGAAGAGGATTCTTTGGTTTTGGGGGCGTGAAGGTTGGGCAGCTGCGCCTGCGTGAGATTTCAGTGGGGAGTGTGAAGGAGAAAGAAAGTTTGAAAGTGATAACTATTGGGCCTAGTCGACAGTGGGGTGGTGGGGAATTTAATTCGAAGGCCCAAAACTGCTTTTGTCTTCCAACAAGAAACCCACACGCCATGGTGATTATGCGTTGGGCTTGGGTGCTACTTTCCTAAATCTGACCCAAGGTTTTTTAAGAGATTCGGGTTGGGGAGTAAACGGAAGGGGAGAGAGATTTTAAAATTGGCAAAAAGTCACTTTTGATCCTTGTGGTTTACCACTTTTATCATTAAAGTTCTCGTGGTTTTAATTTGGCCACTTTTACCTGTGATTTACAATTCCAAGCAATTCAAAAACATTGTTGCCGTTTGAATTGTATCACATGAGGGGCATGTGGGGGGCATTATAATCAAATACCTTGCAAATGGTTAGAACACATGCCCCTAAACTCAAAGTTCCAACATATTCGTTTAAACACTCTCATCATCAGTCTACTGTCTACTCCAGAGATGCACAAATTGGGGATATTTTTAGCCTTAAGGTTTTCTTAAAAATTCTCCTTTGTGCCTGCAAAAATGGGTAAATCGATTGGTATATCCACAACCAAAATGACGAAGAGGAGAGAGGCAAGCAGTGCAAGCTTGAACAAACCACATAATAAGAAAGTGTTTGGGTTTGGGGCCTTCATTGGTTTAAGTATTTGGGTTTTCAATGCTTTGTTTAAGTGTCTGGTTTGGGTAAATCAGTTTCAATTTGGTTCAAGGGCTTTCAATGGTTTACGTGTTTGGGTTTTCAATGCTTTGTTTATTCGGTTGTGTAGATGTGTCTGTGCTGGTGTTTTGTGGTTTTGTTAGATTGTGGCTTTTGGTCACTTCTGGTTGGGAAGGGGAAGACTTTAGCAAGTAAAGGTTTATGAACCCTAAAGCCCCAAATTCCCCCCAAAGTTGCCTACTAATTTGAACAAAGAAGACGAGCCCAGCTTCACTTATATCTAAGGTGGCAATATTTGACTATAATGCCCATGTATGCGCCCCCTCACATGCTACAGTACCAACAGCAGTGAAGTGAATTTGACTGAAATTGAGCAATGTCCTCGAATTGATTGGAATTGTTAACCACATGGGCAAAGTGACCAAATTGAAACCACATGGACCTTAGTAATAAAAGTGATAAATCACATGGACCAAGAGTAACTTTTACCTTTAGAATTTTGCTGTGAAAAACGATGAGAGTGCATCGAAAATGTCAACATGTTGAAATCAGAGCATCATCCTAAGGGCACTTCCAGCAGTGGGAATCTTGACATGGCAAAGGGGGCTAGGGCTGACACTATTCACGGAAATAGTGTCTGCATTTGCAAAAAGTAAGTTGCACTTCCAGCAGTTGCCATTGCAAGGGGGGGTACTATTCAATTTTGGGGCTTTTATAAAAAAACCCAAAATGAGTGTTGAAATAATAAAAAAACCCAAGTACTATTTAAACTTAGAAACACACCCAAAAAGTACTATTACACACATTCAAAACCCCCAAAAAGTACACCCAAAAAATACTATTTTAATACACTTTTTGAGTGTGTTTCTAAGTTTAAATAGTACTTGGTTTTTTAATAATTTCAACACCCATTTTGGGTTTTTTTATAAATTTGTATTCAATTTTTTGTTTTTTTCACAAATTTGTTTACCTAAACAATTAATTTGGACAATATTTTCGGATGAGATTTTCTGATAAAATATTCGGATAAGATTTTCGCTTTCAAATTTCAGATAAATTTTATGTTTAGTTATGTTTGGTTTTTTTATGCTTTGGTTGGGGTTTGTTTGTTTTTATATTTTTAATGCTTTGGTTGTGGTTTATTTGTTTTTATATTTTTAATGCTTTGGTTGTGGTTAGTTTTTTTATGTATGGAATGTTTTGAATAAAAATGAATTTTATTTAATAGTTTCTTGAGAAAAAGCCATAATGATAGAGAAAAATTAAACTTGAAAGTGAAAACAATTTAGAGTAGAAAGTGAAGAAAATATTGAGTAGAAAGTGAATAATAGTTGGAGAAGGAGAAGATGTATGAGAATTTGTTGTTAAAACTGAAGAGTAGGTATTGGTATTTATAAATAAAAAAAATTCAGTATTTTTTGGGGTTTTTTAAAAAAAATTTACGATTTTTTTTCATAATTTTTTGCCTTGAAAAATTCCAGGTCGTTGGATTGGATGACAAGACGAAATCGGAAGGACCAGAGTGTGCCACGTCGCAGAGAGCCGTTGGGGGAAAAGCTAACGCATGCGTTTGAATTTTTTTTAACGTTGGCGCGTGCGAGGTAAAAAAATTTTAAAAGCGCCTGCTGACGTCACGCTGGCATCAGCAATGATATCAGCCGCGCCTTCGGGCTCCCCTCGCCTTCGGGCCAGCCCAGGCTCCTAGACCCCACCCTGCTCAGGCCAGCCTTTGTTGCTGGAAAGTCGTATTGGGCTCTTGCCCCCCACCCCCCCCAGCCCGAGCCCTAGGGGGCTGCTGGAAGTGGCCTAAGAGATTCGGCTTCGATTTTAGATGAGGAAGGGTCGCAAGATGAAGAGGGGTCCGACGGAGTTGGGATGAAAGCAATGGAGGACGATCTTTGTTTGCCCAGTGAAGATAATAGGGGACAAATGTTAGAATATCATCATAATTATATGGAAGAGGAAGGGAATTAAAGTTTTCATATTTGTAGGAGCCCACCCATATTTAGGCATTGGGGTAACTTGGAAAAATCTTCGGCTAATGAGGAGTTGGTCGAAGAGGATTATTCGATTTTGGAGGAGGGAGAAACAGGGGCAATTAATATTTTCAACAATCAATCTCTTGAAAAATCATATTCTATATAGGGATCTAACTATGCACAAAGGCAAACAAATATATCAATCCAACAATTATGGCAAAAAAATAATTGGGTAGATTACATAAAACCCCTTCAAATACAAGGTTGAACTAAATTTAGAGAAGATGATAAGATAGGATTATGGGAGAAAAATGAGGATGTAGTCCAAAACAGGCGATGGGGAACTTCAATATGAAACTTGTTTGCTAATTGTGAGTTATTTGTTTATTTAAAAAAAACATATTAAAAGAATTTTGAGTCTCTGGTTAGCTTCGGTAATCATAGAGTTGGATTGTAAGTTACTTGTTAGGTTTGAGTGTCACTGTGTCAGACTCAGGGGTCTCTAGGTCAAGGATCGGTCAGGTGGTCACTAGGTCAGATCATGGGGTTAGCATGTCGAGCCAAGAAGTGACTCGTTTAGGTCCCTAGTTAAGGAGGTGAGCAGTGGCAGAGCCACTCCTAGACCTGGAGTGCCCTTGTGCCGCCCAACTTTATAATTCTAGCTCCGTCCCTAAGGGTGGGTTTGATTGTTAGAAGAGTAGGTTCGTGGGTAAAAGGTCAAGTTCGTAGTCCATTGGTGCAAGGTCGGGACCACAGCAACATCCATCCGAGTCTTAGTGTCATGTGCATGAGTCTAATAGTCATTGAAGGGTGATAGAGGGGTAAGTCCACTTGCTCAAGATATAGCATAATTTCAATTTTGACTTATTTTCAATTACGATGGAACTTTAAAGTAACACCTATTTATGTGGAATTTGAAAGTGCATGTTACAAAATTTTAATCACTCATATTTGTTTGAGAACAAAAAAAACAAAAATTGTTTATAGATATTGTTTTCAGTTTCAAAAAAAGTGAAAACGAAATGTTTATCAGACGGTGCTTTGATTAAATTTGAACGAATATTCAAAGCATTCCAATTACTAAAATTCAATATATAAAGGGAACAAGATAATTCAATAACATACCACACCATAATATCCTCCTTATCATTTAAGTCACAATACAAGTTTACTGCAATAACAACACTATAGTAATAGAATACTACAATATTGACATACATTTGATATCATAAGCAACCTAGCTGGCTAGATGATTATTAATCAGTACAATCTTGTTTATAAAAGTTTAGTACTACATCATTGCTAATACAAATTC
Source organism: Prunus salicina (assembly GCA_020226455.1). Classification (NCBI taxonomy): domain Eukaryota; kingdom Viridiplantae; phylum Streptophyta; class Magnoliopsida; order Rosales; family Rosaceae; genus Prunus; species Prunus salicina. The sequence goes on from CM035341.1 coordinate 53,570,720, forward strand.
TTAAATTTGAAATATGTCATCATCTGGTATGGTTAGTGGATATGGATTGTCAGAGGGCATTGGTGTAATGTTAGTAACTCCGATGTTCTCTTCAATAATCTACATGAAAATATATCCAATATATTTAAGATTAGTAAGCTGAAAATTATGATTTAATATATCTTTACCGAAAATAATCTTCACAAAAAGGAAATTTTTTTTTTGATTACCTTGTCTTGTAGATACTTATTTGCAGCTGTCAGTATTCCTTCCTTCAAAACATGGATTTAATTTTTTTCAGAAAACTATATAAAATAATAACTCTACTATATTATTTAACTATGTAGTCTATACATTCTAAAATAAATTTTTTTTTTAAAAAAAAACTATGTAATCTATACTATATGTTTAATTTAAATTTAATATGTATTGCAAAAAAAAAAAAAAAATACAATACTGTTTTGGCTAAAGAAAATTACCTTATAGTAGATATGGTCTTAGTCAAGTTGGCTAGACCGAATCACTACTAGAAAAGCTCACTTACACCCAAGTTTCGAAAAAACAATAACAAAAAAAAAAAAAAAAAACTACCCTATCTATGTGTGACTATTTGCACTAATATCTCCAATATGACAATAATACATACTATTTGATTCCATACTAAAATAAATTAATTAGATATGCTGGAGTGCAAACTTACCGAATTCCTTAACAGTTGGATCTCTTGGAACAAAACGTCCATCTGTAATTGTTTAACCACTTAGCTTTAGAAATCAATTTAACTTAGGATGGTTTTGGGAATGATTCTAAATAGGCCAAAAAGTACTTTTATGGAAAATTACTTCTTTAAATAATCACTTCAAGTGGTGTTAAGTGATTTTATGGAGAAACATATAGGTGGTGCTTATGCCCATAATCACTTAAAGTGATTATATGAAGAAGTACATGGGAAGTGATTCACCCCATAAGTGATTCTAGCATATCCAGAATCATTCCCAAACGAGCTCTTATATAACATGAACTATTTATTCTTCGAATGTAATTGATGGAATTATAAAAATTATACCTTTGCCGAGCGTACGTGATAAATCCATACTTCAAGATGTTTTTCAAGCACTTGTAGTTCATCCAAGGTCATTGTACCAGCACCCCCTCCAAACATGTACCTGTAATGTTGTCATATGTAATTGATAACTATTGCATTTAATATTCCATTTCTAAAAGTTTTCTTTACCAATTTAAAATAATTTTTTTGGGTTAGATTGGGAGGGTTTCTTTCTTGAAGAGAAAAAAAAGTCTAAATTAGGTTTACATATATATATATATATATATATATTTTTACAAGAGGTTTTTTCATGGCTTCATGTACAACAAATCAAAGTGGTACTTGATAAAATCAGTGTCTCATCATCTATCTTATTATTATTATTATTATTATTTGTTTTGAATACAAGTGATAGTCTCAATTGTAAAAGGGAGGGGGTTTCTCACACACACAACTATCAAGGTGCCATAGAGATTCGAACATGACCACCGGTCTGCAAGTCAATATTCTTTTCCGTTGGATTAGACCCCGTGGCTATTAATTTTTAGAATATGGGTATTTGATTTGAATGATTTTTCTATACAATTTTTAGAATATGGAAATTCTCACATGTAAAGACAAGTCATGCATCCTATAAGAACAAATAAGACATTATGAGGTTGTTTTGTAATACCTGAGACCTTTTTGCAGTATTTCAATCTCCTGTTTCAGCAGGTTAATCTCTTTTTTTGCATCCTATATACCAATGAAAACAAAACGTGGAAATTTAAGTTAGATTCAAAAACAAATTATTTACATATTTGTGCAGCCACACAAATAATCTGCTGTTTCACTTCTCTTAATATACGTATGGATAAGAAATTTTCGTACATACAAATCAACAACAGTCGTATATGAACATAATGTAAGATGCACATGCATGTAAGTTGATGAATACCATGTGCTTTTACCATCGAATGAATTTTTTTTTTAATACATTTTGTCTCCTAAACTTTACTTTTAGTGTTAATGTACCATCTACGTTTAAGACTGTAATCGCATGATATACTTGTCAGATATTTTAAAGGGTGATTTCTTCATTTAACTATACTTAAAAAGTTAGAAATTTTAAAACTACGACAATATAGAAACATAAGTAGGATATTGGGTCCTAATTCGAGTGAAGTTGTAACCTAGGTTGAACAAGGGTGAGAAAGAGATTGAGAGCTAAGGGTTTACAAAGACAAGGGGATTCATCGTAAGCAAAGTTGTTTTTTTTTCTTCTAATGAAATTTCTCGAGAAATCACCAAAAGAGGACGCAGACACTTTGAGAAACCTCTATAAAATTTATGTTCTTTGTTGGTTTTTGTTTTATATGTGTGGTGTGATTCATTATATTTGTTGGGTTGTGTATATGTATTCATCATAAATAAACAACATGATATTTACAAGATATTTTACAACGGGCCAATACACCACATCACATGGATTAACCACAACTAAGTATCTAATTTATCACAAATATAATATCGTCATCGTCATTTATATGAGTTAACCAACTAAACAGAGACAAAATACCACTAAACCAAAGATTAGTATAATTTAGATTAATGGTTCCCTCCAAAAAATTATGAAGAAATAAGTCAAAAGTAGCATAATACTTCAATCGTAAGCAACAACCATCTAAGAGAAGCATGCACCATCTTAAAAGTCTTATTGACGGGTCAGTCCGAGATATGATCCGACAGACATCAATAGCTCTACAATAGATTCCTGTAATAAGGTGTCACAATATTCTTGGCCTTCCCGAAAGTTGTGATATGAGAAACATTATTCTGTGTATCTGTGTGTTATTTTCTTCCTTTATTCAATTTATATTGTTATTCTTGTAAGAATTATTTTATATCCAGCATCTGATGCTGCACTATCTTCACCAATAATAATATGGATGTGGGAATAATATTCGTTTTATACCACTATGCAACACGTATATATGTGTGTGCTTTGTTTGTGTGCTTGCACCTATGTATATAGCACGAGAAATTATTTAGTGTGACGGTACACATATATATAACAGTAGAGAAATAAATGACGGAAAAAGAGAGCGTGAAGTGATAAGATATGATCGTACCAGAGTTTGCGTTTCTATGGCTTGATCAGCCTGAGACACTCGGGGTGGCTTCATCTTCATGTACCTCTCAATAAGCCCTTGCATGTTTCTAGCACAATAAATAACAAAGCAAGTCAACAAGAATAATTAACATTTCTATACAAATATTTCCTTTTTTTATATCTAATTATGTATTTATACACTGAACATGCAGTTTCAAAGTCACGACTAGTGTACCTATTTGATGTATAATTAATTGTAAATTCTTTCTTTTAATTCTTAACAATACATGGCATGTTATACATACATATATATACACACATTATACACAAACAGAGAGAGCTAGAGACCCTTTGGTGGCGAGTTCAAAGAGCTTTCCATGGGAGGAGAAAATGAGAATTCCAATATCAGCATCACACAGCACAGAGAGCTCCTTAGCCTTCTTCAGCAGCCCCGCCCGGCGCTTGCAGAAGGTAACCTGCCTGTGCACCGGATTCTCGATCTTCTTCATCTGAACCTTTCCACGAGCCATGTTGAATTCAATACTCGACCTCAGTACGTACTCTTTTCGATCTAATTTATGAGTATGGAGAAGGGTTTAATTTTGTAAGCTGCTTTAATGCAGACAACCTCCCACTAGTTTGAACTAGCTTCGAGGTTGTTGCAGACCCTCCTCTAATTGGGAACTTAGAGCTGACGGTTTGCCTCTAAGTATGGAGGGCTTAGTGCCTTATATACCTCACGTGGATTCTCTTCTATCCTCTCCACCCCATAATTAAGAATATGGCGGCACCTACCTTTACAAATCACTAAGCTTTGTTTAACAATTAATTAGTTTAACCTCTCACATAAAATTAGGTCTCTTTATTCTATCCTGTTCTCTATCTTCAACAGAATTTCAATTCCACTAATCACATTACCCGCACATTCTCTACCAAGGTTAATTTGGTCATTTTTTCTTGTAACAACAAACTATAAATCAGGCTCAAACCAAGCCTCTTTCTCTCTATTTATCTACCAAGCGTAAAATTACTGATTTGATTACTCAGCTTGACTAGATTGGAGTTAAGTCCAAACTAATCCTTATCAATCTCACTCGTCTTTATGAATTTTATAAAGAGAGAATATATTGGATTGTTGTATCGTCTTTATAAATTTTGTAAAAAGAGAATATATTGGATTGTTGTATTAGTTACACATTAGTGAGTGTGACCTCTATTCGAAATGCTTTACAAATAGTACTTTTATTGCCTTAGTATATTAAAGTCACCTGATTTCATGAGTAGGTCAACAAAAGAGTATGGCCCTCCCACTGGATTAAGAATCCTCAGTGACCATTCAACACTCTCAGGTGAAGGAAAAGTATACTTGTGTGTGGGACAGTTGAAATCTAGTCAGCAATGCAATTTGGATGCTTTTTTGTTTTTTTTTCATGTGCAGCCCATCAATTTCTTAATGAACCAATGAGCTGCCCATGTTGGGTTGCTTTAGCTTTAGCTTTTGAACTTTTTACTTGTCCCCCCTTCCCCTTGGCCTTCCCTTCACGCATTGCCCTTTGTTTCTGTGACCAAACCCTAGCATGCTTTAAGCTTTCCAAGCTTATTAAAAAGTTTGCTTTTTCTCTTCAAAACCTTTCATTTAAAAATAAAAATAAAAATAAAAACTACCAAAAGTCAGGTTAGCCTTCTCCACTGTCTCCCTAAAACCCTTTTTAAATCTTGTGAGAATTTGGTTAGTATTATTAATTTTCATCTTAACTTTGAAGCTAAGAATCTTGTCAAATCCTACACGTTCAATATAATTCATTAAAGAGATCTCTTTGATATCGACGGTCGCAGTGTACATGAAGTGGCTTAAACAGACGCCACGTGGATGCCTATAGTTCTTTTGCAGTGTAAAAGCTTGATTCCAAAAATCTTTTGCTAACACTCACTTAGCCACTTAGCTTTCAAAAGTTAAAGCCTAAACTCTAAGGCAAAAAGAAATATATAAAAAAACATGCCACAGTTCCAAATATCTATATAATATCAACTTTTGTACCATACATATGAACCAACGAGATTCCATTATCATTTTTGGCCCATTCAAACAAATAACAAGTGAAACCTGAAAGACCTCATATGTACGGACGGGTTTTGTTTTCTGTTTGTATTATTTGGCTTTTTTTAAATTGAAGACAAAAATAGCTAGAGACCAAAATGAGAAGAGGCTAAGGAAGATGAAGTTGAGGAAAAGCTCCATAACACTTCCGTTTGTTGGTGTAGGTGGCTTGATAAAAGTTATGACATGTAAGTCTCGTATCGGATAATACAACAATAAACTAAAATTCAAATACAGGTGGTCCACTACTAATTACCTTGATGCCTTTTAAATTAAAACCTCACACCTAGAGGTTCATCGGGCCTATCCCACTCAAGTAGGGATAGAGCTACATCAAGGTCTGTCATGGCCTTGGCTCCCCATTTATTTGAATCCTAGCTGCGCCCCTGCACCTAAGGTATTGGACCTAGGTGGTTAAGGTACAATATCGATGCATGATTTGGATTGGTATTATAGGCTCCTATTGGACCTAGGTGGTTATGTCAAAACTAGTTTGGTAACACTTTCGTTTTTTAATTTTTTTTTAAAATTTTTCTTGTTACTTATATATAGGGGAAATGTGCGGGAGCAAGGGAGAAATGAAGGAGAACGTGTAAAATAAAAACTTGAAATTGAAATTTATTTGTACCTACCTTTACTTATATTTGGATGATGAAATTTAAAACTGAGGAATTCAAAAATGATAAAAAATACGTACATAGGTTTGTAATATGAGATTTAAACAGGAAAATGCTAAATTCTTTTGTACAGGTAATAACTCTGAAACAATCAAAAATCAAAAGGGGATAATAGAGACTCGGGTAATGGCCAAATAGTAATGGATAATACTTTAAATTATTCTTATCTATAAACGAAAAATTTGGAATATTTATTTATTTAAAGAAGGATATATTTAAAGAGTATATCTAATAGCTTTATAAGTCAAGCACGTACATTTGTTCCTTTTTTCATGTTACAGCCCGCAAATAACCGTACAGTGTTACATTTCTATTGCATTTATTATTCAAACGCACTTTTTTCAGGAGGAGTGACATCTTCAAAACAATGTTCGCCAATGTAAAGGATGGAACTTCATAAAAGATATGAAAAATAAAAAAAATTTAATAAATACTATAGCCGGTCTGCTATATTAATTATTAATTTTTTTCCCCAGTATAGCCGCGCGGCTATACTATGCAGATATATTATATTTAAACAGTATAGCCGCTCGGCTATACCATTTATTAGTTTTTTGAAAAGTACCAGTATAGCCGCGCGGCTATACTCTTTAGATATACTATATTTTAAAAGTATAGTCGTTCGGCTATACTATTTTATTGTATTTTATTTTTATATAAAATAGTATAGCCGAGTATAGCCATTCGGCTATACTATAAATTATAAAAAAAAATTAAAAAAAGCAGTATAGCCGCACAGCTATACGTTTTAAATAAATGAATAAATATGTATAATATACTATATAGACGTATATTATTATACTATACATATGTACATATTATAAAAAATATATGTATATATGTCTAATATATTATATACATATATATACATATATTATACATGTATATATATACACATATATTATACATGCATAGTTTAAATGTATATTTTCTCTATAAGAGATTAAAGTCAAATATCGTTTGTAGAAGAAAAAAAAATTGTATTCATTTTATCATGCATAAATTTTCTCTATAAGAGAAAAAAATTTCAATGTTTAAAGCTGATGGTTAGAGACATATCCAGAGTTCATAACATAGAAACCAAATATTCATTATCATCCACTTAACTTTGCTTTGCATCAACAAACTCATTTAATATTTATGATAATCCATATCTGTCAAATCAAATATCATAGTCAGTTCTATTTTGTTCCATGGGCGGATCCAGCTGCAAGAGATTATAAAATAGAGATTCTTATAGAAAACGTTGTAACACACCCATAAGAGATTCTTTTTATACATAATTATTACCTCTTTTTTAATCAGATGGCCTCACAAAACAAAGCTCCTATTTACAAACAAAAATTATCCTTCCACCCGCAAAGTTTAAAAGATCACAAAAACGGCCCGTTAAAAGAGGAGAGAGAGAGAGAGATCCGTTAAAAAAAGAAGAAAAGAGATAGATCACAAAACAAAGCTTTTATTTTCACTATATTTTTTTTATGCGGATTAATTTCACTATATAGAGATGCAACATTCATAGAGTCAATTTGAACTCTCGTCCAATTTTTTATTATTTATTTTTTGCCTTAAAAAAAAAAAAAAAAAAACCTTGGTCCAGTACGTTTATATGGTGTTAAGTTAACTAGTCATCTCATAATTCAAACCGGTCATTTTTTGTTTCATCATTTTAAGGATCGGTTAATCATTTAACTACGATCAAATAAATATACAAATACAATTTTACCTATATACAATGAAATAATCACGATGCCAATTTTATGAGGAAACATAGTCCGGTTTAGACTTAACTACACAAAAGATCTTTCTCAATACATTCTTTTCTATAATTACTTTCTCAGCTCAAGAATTCCAACCATCACCACTAACATGTGATTCCCATTTCTCAAATAATCCATCTTTTCACCATTCACCTTTAAGATGCATGTAAACCAAATTATAATCACCAATGATCAATAATCATATTTGAAAGCAAACACTATTATAAAAGAAGTGGTACACAATATGATAACCCTAGCATTGCCCCTAAAAATAATTATTCTTATATCCAATTCGAGGTTTAGACTCAACTACACAAAAGATATTTTTCAATACATTCTTTTTCATAATTACTTTCTCAGCCCAAGAATTCCAACCATTACCACTAACATGTGATTTCCATTTCTCAAATAATCCCTCTTTTCACCATTCACCTTTCAGATGCACATAAATCAAATTATAATCACCAATTATCAATAATCATATACGAAAGGAAACACTATTATAAAGCAGTGGTACACAATATGATAACCCTAACATTATCCCTAAAAATAATTATTTTTCCAATTCGAGGTTTTGCATTTGAATCCCTCCGCGAAATTTGTTCGAACACCTCGTTTGCGTGATCCTCTTGCATTAGAAGCCCATTGCATTAGAAGCCCATTCTTGTTTGTTAGCTTTCAAGTGGGCCTAAATTTATGTGTTGGGTTTCTCGGAAGACCATCCACATGTCCCTGTGAAAACTACCAACAACACTGCAAGCGTCAGCAACATTGCTTCAAAGCAAAAGCTCTCTCTTTCTCTCTCTCTGTTTTCTTCGCCAATGCAACAAAGTGAGATTTTTACATACTAGATGATCCAGTTCTTCCTTACAGTTACAAAAAATGGGTCGTCTCAACTCAGCTTCGGTTGTTGTTTGTGTTCTTGTTTGTCAACTATTTGCCTTGAATTTGGGTGATCTTGTAAGCACTGTCTCAGAGAAGTACATCTCAGCAATAGGAGACCCAGGAATGAAGAACCCAAATGTGAGAGTTGCATTGGAAGCTTGGAACTTCTGCAATGAAGTTGGAATGGAAGCTCCCAACATGGGCAGCCCCAGGCTGGCCGATTGTGCTGATATTGATTGCTCTCTTACTGGTATGCTCAAGTTCAGCGCAAAAAATATAACTGAAGTACCCAAATGTGTTTGAGTAAATACTGACATGTTTAGAGTTTCACGAATTTCTTTTTTATGTATGCATGTATTGATGGAAAACCTATTTGGCTTATGAAGTTAATGATCATTAATTACCCTTGCTTTAGCTTCTTGATAAGAGGTGAATGGTTGTCTTTGCTTTTGAGTTAGTGGGTTAATCTGCTTTTGTTCTTTCTTCAATTGGGATTTCCCATTAGATAATGCATGAGACCCATTATTATATGTAACCCAATTTCAGGCAACTTATGAGGAACTTTCATGGTCAATAATAGGACTCTAGTGTACCTTTTAGTCAGCTCAGTTTTCCTGAATTGTTTCTGGATGATGCAAATTTACACAAATCACCACACATTCTGAAATTAGTACGAATTTCGGTCTGTATTTTTCAAGCATGTTTATGCTTCTGCTGGTTATTTCCAATAGTTTCTGGTATAATTCACGAACTTGGAACTGTCTTGATGCTAATTAAAACTTGATTCCTTAATTTGTGACTGTGGCTTGCTTCTTTCAGCACCAACTACACATATGCAGCCTGCCTGAACTTAGCTGTAGAATGATTGTACTATGAAATGATTACTTCTTTCTGTAAATTCATGTCACTACCAATGTACCATATTTAGGATTAGTTATAATCCAAACTAATACTGAAGTACATTGTTTGTAATTTTTGTGTCACTTAGACTTTGCTTTCTTATTGATCCTTTTTGGTTTTATATTTTCTGTTATCAGATCATTTGGATAGGACCTGCCTAGGTATGGAAAGTAAGTGTGTGATTCATCACAGAGTAAATGAATCAGACAACAACTTACGGGCTGGTGATAATTTTCCTGTAAGGGATTTTAAGCCATACACAGACCCTGACTTATATGCAAAGGAAAAGGAACTGTATCTTGCTTCTCTATGTGAGGTTCAGAATTCATCAGATCCATGGCAATTTTGGATGGTCATGCTTAAGAACGGAAATTTTGACAAAAACACTACTCTTTGTCCTGAAAATGGCAAGCCGGTAAGCAGAATTGTTACGGATAGGAATTTTCCATGTTTTGGTCAAGGTTGTATGAATCAGCCACTTGTCTACCATAACTACTCAAGATTGGTTTCTTATGGTGACCGAGCAGTGTCTTTAATTGGAGGATTTTATGGAACTTATGATCTTGATGCTGATTTGAGCAAAGGTATAGGGAAGAACTCCTACCTTTCAGTCTCATGGCAGAAAAACTTGGGCACAGGAAGTTGGATTTTCTCGCATAGATTGACAACATCTTCAAAGTACCCCTGGCTTATGTTGTATCTTCGTGCAGATGCAACAAAAGGACTTAATGGTGGTTATCACTATGATGGTCGTGGCATCATGAGAAAGGTCAGTTCCGCAGCTTTAATTCTTACTCACGGGCACTAGAATTTCATGTCCCAAAACATCTTCAAAGTACCCCTATTTCTTTTCTTTATTTTGTTCACTATTTTGACTGGCCACAAACATACAAAATGAAATCTGGATGCTCTCTTATGTAAATCTAAATCTTGTACATTTGATGAAATCTATTTAATACTATTTCTTTGATATTTCTATTCCTCATGCGTCAATATTTCAAAGTTTGAAGTCACACCTCAAAGCATTTAATAGATAATTTTACCAATTTTTTTTTTCAGCTGCCAGTCTCTCCACATTTTAAAGTAAGATTGACACTAGATGTTAAACGTGGAGGAGGCTCCAACAGTCAATTTTATCTCCTTGACATAGGAAGCTGTTGGAAGAACAATGGAAAACCATGTGATGGTAATGTTCTGACAGATGTGACTAGATACAGTGAAATGATAATAAATCCAGAAACTACAAGCTGGTGTCGGCCGGATAACCTTGTTTCCTGCCCTCCTTACCATGTTACTCGTACTGGTGATATAATATATCGAAACGAAACATCTCGGTTTCCATATTCTGCTTATCATCTCTACTGCACACCTGGAAATGCTGAATTTCTGGAGAAACCATATGACATATGTGACCCATATAGCAATCCACAAGCACAAGAACTGGTACAAATTCTTCCACATCCTGAATGGGCTGTACATGGCTATCCTGCTAAACAAGGAGATGGATGGGTTGGAGACCCCAGGACATGGGAGCTTGATGTGGGGGCCCTCTCTGGCCGGTTGTATTTCTACCAGGTATAATTCAATATTTGCTCCAAAATTTTCATCGAGAGTTCATTCCATTAATCTTTTTGGTATTTCAGTTGGTTTTTGTTTTTCGAAATATGAAATTTGCTTTTTGGAGCTTGTTACCTTGTTCATGTTGAATATTCCCACATGCGAAGTTGTGTCCAGTCATAGAAAAAAGTTGAGTCATCATGCATCCCACACAAGCACCCTCTGCATTAAACAGCTAAACGCATGAAAGCTGCAAACACGAAAATGCACCGCACAGATGGTTAAAGAGCCTTGCTGGGTATTATTTACAAGTCTTTGTGATTGGGATGACAAGGATGCCACAGGCAGGGCTGGCCCTCGCCGTTGCATCGATTTAGGTCAACCCCTTAAATGGGGCCCCTCCGTCCATATTCACATATAAATTGAAAAAAAAATTACAAAAAAAGTTGGAAGTACTACTAACAACACAAAATTTCCCCACAACGCATATAATTATTTCAATTTTGTTTTATTTATTGGGGGGTTTTAGTGAAAAATAATTTTTCTTTGCCTCAAGTAGAAGCCTATATTCGCAGAAACTATTTGTAGTCAGTCATTTTCTCCTCTTACCTAGGTGTTCATGATCTTGTTGCACAGGACCCAGGAACAAAACCAGCACGGAGGGTATGGTCTTCGATTAATGTTGGTACAGAAATATATGTCAGTAGCCCAGGAGAGACTGCGGAATGGACTGTAAGTGATTTTGATGTACTCGTTCCTGAAGGTGTTGAAGATGGTTCTAGCTCTTATTGAAATCTCTCCATTATGATCACACTTTTCCTCTCTTTTTCATTTATAGTTGAAATAAGCCTTCCATTACTTAATCATGTAAATAGATGTCGAAGTATTTGTACATTATACATATACAAATTCCAAGTACCTATACGAAATGCCATTGTTACATAACTTACATTTGTTATGTGGGAGGTTGAGCATACATGTCACAGTGATCTTGCACTTGGCTTTTGCCCTTTTTGAGTTTTGGTTTTTTTTGATGTGGAAATCAATGGAAGATCGAACTGGGGCTTTATACATTTCCCAAATGCGTGGTTAAAATTCCATTACTAACTATTCAACCTTTATAGCTCATCTCATTGAGAGAGAGAGAGAGAGAGAGAGAAATCCACCTCAGCCTAAATAGTTATAATTACAAATAAATCAGTACCCACTAAATACGAACGTCATCAAACATCTGAGTGTCGTTGCTCATTCTGAGGCTACGTTTTCAGCGACTTATAATGATTCTGAGGCTACGTTTTATCTATCTATTTGTTTTTTTTTTGTTCCATTCCAGAGTCGATTAGCTGCATATGAGATGAGTAAGAAGTAATCCCTCATTTTTAAAAATACATAAATGGGGAAATCCAAGAACAGGAAAAGTCTCTGGTTATCAAAAAAACTGTACGTGAGAGTTTCCCTTCTGAAAAAAAGATGGTTTGACATCAAACGTCCACTAAATACAGATTCTGCTTGTGAAAGTTACGCCGATTAACTGAAGGTCGAAAAGTATCTCTCTCTACATGAGGAAATTCAGAGGTAAAACTTTTCGTCAATAACCGGCAAAATCAATCCATTGCTGCACATGCGCCCGTCAAAACCAACAATACAACGGCAAAAATCATAAGCACTTCAAGGGAATGTGGATTGCAAATCATATCCGCATTCTAATGAATATATCAGTAAAGATTCCAAATGCATGTTCTAAAGCTTTAAAATTCAAGCAAATTAAGCCTACAATCCTAAAAATGAGGCCCAATTATAAATCCAAAGTCACCTTACTATGAGTAACAGTAGATTTTTAACATCTCATTAACTCAAACAGCATGTTATGTCAAAATTGAATAAATGGAAGCTTTAAAGGATTCATTTAATTAACGGGGGAGTTTTACAAGTGCAAGACAGCCCCCTCACATCACTTACATATTCAATCAAGGAAGACCACAAAGAGGATTATAACCGAGTCACTGCAGCAAATGCAAGCATAGAATTAGATTTACAGATAACAACATTTCTAGATATAAATTAAGGAACTTAAAACCGAGCCTCACCATAGCGTGCAATGGCATTACTCTAAAAAATAGGGCCATCAAGTGTTTCTAATTCCATATCAATCAGAAACATTTTCTGCATCAGTAATTCCATAACACCATCAGTAACCCACGCACTCTGAGTGTGATGTCTCTGTTGAGCTCTTTGTACTCTCCATAAGATGGATTGATGAGCCAAAAACTGCCATTTTCTCCGTCAAGTTCTTCAGGGCCTCATGTTTGTTTGCCAGTTCCATAAGAACCTTGATCATTCTGAACGAACATTACTTGGCTTATGCCCCTTTTCTACCATCTGCAAGAGGCACCTTTCTGCTTCCATTAGTTTTCCCAAATCACATAGCAAATCAAACAGCACGTCAGATACCAATATATAAGAACCGAAACCCTTCTAAACCATATCATTCCACAGCCGCAATGCCATATCCGCCTTTTCTTGCCTCCTAAACAACCTGATCAGGAACATACAAGACTGTGTATTTGGAAGGCACCCTGTATGCATCATTCTGCCATACACACTCCATGAGCTTTGCAAGTCATTTGACTAGAAGAAAACCCTAAAGAACAAATTGTACGTAGTTGCATTCAGACTCAAACCCTTACTCATCATTGCATCCATCAACCCATAAGCATCACCAAGCCTCTTTGCAATGCAAAAATTCCTAATGGCAGCATTGTACGCTGCAACATCTGGGTAGCATCCACACTCGTTCATTTCCTTCAATAATCTCTGGGTTTATCGGGCTGACCAACCAACCCCAATCCCCCAATGATACTGGTATAGGTGAACACATCAGGTGATATATTCTCATCACGCATTTGCTCTACCACCTTATACGCCTTGTCTATTTCTCTACTCTTACAATAAACATCAACCAAACAATTGTATGAAACGATATCAGGTTCCACGCCCATCTCCCTCATCTCCGTATAGAATCCCTCAGCTTCCTCAGATGACTTCCACCTGGATTAAAAATATATTGAAAGTTTGCAAATTAGGCCTAAAGCTATGCTTCAAACTATGATACGCATTCCTTGCATCTGTGATACTCTTCTCCTGACAAAGAGTCCTCAACAGAGAATTGAAACAAGTTGTATCGAATTCGGGCACAAGCTTCTAGAACTTTCTAAAAGACTCCACAGTTTGCCTAACCGAACAAACTTTAGTGATCCTAGCTAAAACAACCATTACAGTCCGTGGGGTTATCAAATTTCTATCCTTATACTTAATGTCAACTAAGACCTCCCAAGTTTTTTCAAACATTCGACTTCTTCCTATATATAAAGCATAGTATCCAGTGAAAGGGCACTGTGATAAAACCCTCTTCTGTTCCCAGTGTAATTGAAAAACTCCAAAGCTTGTAATGGGTTTGCATGGCTGAACCTTATCAAACAAATCATTTGAGAGGAAACTCTACTTGATTTCAATGCTTGCTTCGAGTTTTTAGAATGGTTCTGGCAACTGACTATACGAAAAACAGTCTCAATGTCATCGTTAGTTGAGCTTCCAGAGCAGAGTAACCGAGAGAGAAACAAAACTGGGTTTTGCGAGATGTACTTGAATAATGGTGATTGGGATGAGAGGGGCTTCACTGTTATTGTCATCATCTTCGTTGAAATGGCGCTGATTGACCCAGGAGGAAATTGAAGCTCTGTTTTACAATTAGCAGGAAAGATGGCTCTCAACTCTTTAGCTGAGCAATGCTATGTATGTTGGAAAGAGAACCTCATTGAGATGAAGTTTGAAAACGGAGGGGGAAGAATTATAGGAAAAATAATTCAGCAAGGAAACACATTGAACACCTATGGAAAACAAAAAAAATAAAAAAAAATAAAAAATAAAAATCATTACTCTCAATTGTTTTACCAACTGGAATCTAGAATAGCAGCCATGATCTCCTAAATTCTACCCATGGCATATAGACTACATAACATGCATGATGCATTACACTTCATCTGCAGCCATGATCTCCTAAATTCCCCCCTACTTTCCCATATGCCAGGAAACCATTTCCCATGCCTGGACTTACCAAATATGGGAAAGCAATTAAATTCCCATTCCCAAACCTTCTTTCCCATGAACCAAACGGGGCCTAAAGGAAACAACAACGGCAAGCAAATGTAATTAAATGTCCCATGCAACAAAAAACTCAAATAGAGACAGACGCTCTAAAATACAAAGAGTGAAATCATTAGAAATTTCCGAGAAAATATATGTCCCTAAGTAATTCAGTAATTCTAAACTAATAAAATTACGAAACAGTAATCATAGACAGTCAGTTATGAAGATGGAAACCAATTCACTAGTAAAAACAGCATGCATATAGTTTATGCCTAGTTTGAATTTCAATTCACAAGCCCCAATTTCAATGTCAAAAACCATAAACCGAAGTCCAATTTGATTTCACACAAAAGGCCTAATTTAATTTCAATTTGACCAAAAACACACTAATTGAAGGAGAGAATCTGAGAAAGCTTACCTGAGAGAGAGTTCATTAACCCAAGCTGCTTTGAGATTCAATCGAAGGTGACACAGAGGCTGAGAGGATGGAGATGAGAGAGAGAGTTAGAGAGGCTGAGATGCCAACCTAAAACACGAGATGAGAGAGATGAGAGCGGAAGCTTACCTGAATCTTGAGAGAGATGCTGCCAGATACTGAGAGTGAGAGAGTGAGCGCCGAGCAGAAATGAAGGAGAGGTCGTTCGATGAGGCCTAACAAAAGAAAAGAAACCGCCAAAACCCCACAGCCCAAAACAAAAGAAAAGAAAAGTGAAAAAAAAAAAAACGAAAAAAGAAAAAACACCCAACAGCCCGTAAGTCCCCTCCCTCCTCTCTCACTATCTGCAAAACCCTACCAAAACCCTAACTCCTCCTTACCCAAAAAATTAAAAAAAAATCCACTTTACTCTTTCATTGATGTTTTCAAAGCATACAAGCAGTGTTGTGTGAAGCTGTGCTGCTGGGGTTTCTTAATTAGGTTACCATCCATGGCCATAGATAGCGGAACTAAGGAGCAGTCGCACAAGGAACATAGGTCCAGGCAGTCGGGTTCCAAGGCCGACAAGAAGAAGCGTGACGCTTCTTCCCAAAGCGGCAAGAAGCAAAACCCAAAGGCATTTGCTTTTAGCTCAACTGTGAAAGCCAAACGTCTTCAATCTCGCTCCGTCGAGAAAGAGCAGCGCAGGCTTCATGTCCCAACCATTGATCGTTCCTATGGCGAACAACCTCCATATGTTGTTCTGGTGCATGGACCTCCCAAGGTAATATCTTACTGCTTCTCACTCAAACTGCTGTTAATTTGTTCGGACCAATTTTTTTGTTTTAATTCCTCATTGTTGATTTCTAGGTTGGCAAGTCTTTGTTGATTAAGTCTCTTGTAAAGCATTATACCAAGCATAATTTACCGGAGGTTCGAGGCCCGATTACCATTGTTTCAGGTACCTTGCTTCATTCATTGCAATGATTTGATTTAGTTTGATCTTAGATTGAGCACTGTTCGTTAAATTCTTGATTGATTGCTTCTTTTAGGGAAGCAAAGGCGGGTGCAGTTTGTGGAGTGCCCAAATGATATCAATGGTATGATTGATGCTGCAAAGTTTGCTGATTTAGCACTACTTCTAATCGATGGAAGCTATGGTTTTGAAATGGTGAGACTTGAGACGATTGATCTTGTTACCTTTTTTTCTACTGTCTCCACTTGGATGGTTTAAACTTCAGTGGAAATCCGGATGCCAACAAAAATTGTACCCCATTCATCTTAGAATGTTTATGAATTGAACTCCTGTCATGCATATCAAACAAACAGGCAAGTGTGCGCACATCATAGAAGTCATTATTATGTATCCCGAGATGACTCTGCGTAAATATTTATTCAGTGGATGTTCTGGGTTTTTTGATACATCATTTGTTACATATTTCAATTCCTTTATCGAACTGATCACGTTATCCATCAATATGATATCTGAGACATTAATATTATAATATTGTATTGGCTTTATTTACTTTTACAGGAGACATTCGAATTCCTGAACATATTGCAAGTTCATGGCTTCCCAAAGGTTATGGGAGTTCTTACTCACCTTGACAAGTTTAAAGATGTAAAGAAATTGAAGAAAACAAAGCAGCACCTCAAACATCGTTTCTGGACTGAAATATATGATGGAGCTAAATTGTTTTATTTATCTGGTCTCATTCATGGAAAGTAAGTTGTCACTCTCTGTACTGGATGATCCAGTCACTTGCGAAAGTTGACAACTATTATGAGTTGCATTTTTTTTTTGGTTAGTTAACTTACCCCTGCTTTAATGAACAGGTATGTCAAACGTGAAATTCACAATCTGGCACGTTTCATATCTGTTATGAAGTTCCATCCTTCATCTTGGCGAACTGCTCATCCTTATGTTTTAGTAGATCGTTTTGAAGATGTCACTCCTCCTGAAAAAGTGCGTTTGAATAATAAATGCGATAGAAATGTCACACTGTACGGTTATTTGCGGGGCTGTAACATGAAAAAAGGAACAAAGGTACGTGCTTGACTTATAGAGCTCTTGGCTTATTTCCCTTAGAAATTTATGTAAACAGACGAGTTTAATTGGAAGGAAAGCCGATAACCCAGGTCTATGTTAAGGAAGGTCCATTAATGCTCTCCATGAATTCCGAATGCAGGGATGGAGCCAGAAATTTCTTTTAGTGGGGCGACTCCAAACAATAAAACTAGATAGGAAAATATTCGACAAAAGAATTAAAAACTATAAGAATTAAAAACTAAGGGTATTGATTCATAATACTTTTCATGCAATACACATACAGTTGTCCTCAATATAAATGTTTTCATGTTATCAGAGCAAATTTTCAGTTGAATATATTTTGGAGAATAGATAACTAAATTATAATAGAGTGAATAAACAAGCTTTAATAAAAAATGGGAAACGGGTTAATTATATAAAATTGTACAGCAACTTAAAGCTGTAAAGAACAATCCATGAAGGATGAAAAAGGAAAGGGCCTTTTTGTTGAGGGAGTGTGCAATGAGGGGTTGATTCCTCCATCCATGCATGAAGGGCACACTAGTGTTAATGGAACCGGAGACTTGTAGGTTTTTTTTTATGGTGTTCCTTTTTTTTTTTTTTTTTTTCTTTTCTTTCATTCATCATTATATTTATATTTCTCAGAATGAATAGAAATTGGAGTCATAGTCTCGTAGGGAAGGCAGCAAACTCTGAAAATATGATTCGTAGATGGATTATCTTGCTGTTTAATTTTTAACGATATATTGTTGTCTGATTTGCATTGTGCATCAGATTCATATTGCAGGTGTTGGGGATTACAGTTTAGCTGGTATGACAGGCTTAGCTGATCCTTGTCCCTTACCCTCAGCTGCCAAAAAGAAGGGACTGCGTGATAAGGAAAAATTGTTTTATGCACCCATGTCTGGACTTGGGGATCTCCTGTATGATAAAGATGCTGTCTATATAAACATAAATGACCACTTTGTCCAGTTTTCCAACATTGATGAAAAGGGTGAAGCAACAAATGAAGGTTAAATTTTTTTTTTCCGTATGCATATTTGTATGTGTTGGTAACATTTGGAACGATACATATATTTATTTTGATTCCATGGTGTATATCAGTTGCATTCTCTCCCTAGTTTATTTTTTAAAGCGGAAAAATCTCTTTCTTGAATGACACATTTTTCTATTTCTCTTTTTGCAACTGCCATCAATTTCATCACTTGATACTCGTGTTCCTGTGTAACAGGCAAGTGCCAAGATGTGGGTGTGGCTTTGGTAAAATCTCTTCAGAACACAAAATATTCAGTTGATGAAAAGTTAGAGGAGAGCTTCATTAATCTATTTAGTCGGAAGCCTAATTTATTGTCAAAGGCTCAAAGTGATGGAAAAGATACTGATGAATCTAGAGAACATATTGGTAGAATAGAGTCTTTTGAGGAATATCAGTCTGGGGAAGCAACCAAAGGTGAAGGTTCTGCTGAAGAAAGTGATGCGGAGGATTTTGACGGTTCAGAATCAGAATCTTCAGATAAGAATGAAGCAGTTCATAAAGATGCATCAGATCATGATGCTACTCATAAAGATCACCTGAAGGAACATGTTGAGTTTCATGATGGAAGGTCAAGGAGAAAAGTTATCTTTGGAAATGACCTTGATCGTAACGATATGGAGGTGAACAAAGCTAAACTCACCATCTCTGTTGAATAGAACCATCATTTGGAGAAAAATATGTTGTTTGTGTTTGTCTGTCTGACGTTACAGGCAAATATTGAAGTTCACTTGCTGAGGCTTATACACATTAAACAGCTCTGATTTTTTCGCCACCTTGGTTATTAGAGTTATAAGATAACTTCAATAACTATTGAATTTAATAATTTAATCTTCTATTTAATTTCTTATTTTTTACTTTATTTCATGTCTGATCCTTATGGATTACTTGGTCATGATTTTCTGATACTAAACATGTACATTCTGAATTGAACTTTTGATAAATGCATAATAGATGTTATACTTATTAATACTTCTCCTAGTTGTCATATCTCGTTCACCTTTCAGCTTATGGATATGAATATAATTAGTGAAAACCAGAAATGTGTATACATTTAGCATCCATGATCTAGTTAATAATACTCATGTTCTACGCATATTCTTCAATTATAGGATTCAGATTTAGAGGCTGAAGATGACGGCAATGACAACAATGAGGATGATATTCATGCATCTTCTGGTTCAGAGTCTTCAGAGGAAGATGAAGATATTCAAGAAACAGACGGTAAATTTAAATTTGCAATTTTTTTTATGTTGTAATATTCTTATGTTCCGAGCAAGAAGAACTACGCTTATCTTTTGTATTAGATACAATGTTTTTGGGTGAACGGTCCTATATTATATATGTTGATAAAAACTAAGATTTATAAGAAAATGGTATATAACTGAAAATGTCATCCCTCAATTGCTTACATATTTTAATGTCTCAATTCTTAGATGAGATGGGAAACATTGCAAAGTGGAAAGAATCTTTGGTAGAAAGGACTTCCTCAAGACAAATTATTAACCTTATGCAACTTGTATATGGGAAATCTACATCGACACAAGCAACTTCTATCAATGAAGAACATGATGGTAGTGCAGATGATGAAAGTGATGGAGATGACTTTTTTAAGCCAAAAGGAGAAGGAAACAAGGTTTGTTTGAGACACTGCTTGTTTATATCTCACAGTAAGAGGTGCATGCTTTAACATCAAAGGGATTTATATATCTTTCCAATCTCAAATAAATTATTGAGATAACCTCCATAACTAAAGTGAGCGCTGTCATATTATCATTTTTGTTCGTTTATTCCAGAAACATGGAGGAATAGAAGGCGGAAATTGGAATGTCGAGGACTGTTCCAAATTCACAAATTATTCGAATCTCAAAGACTGGAAAGAGGAAAAGCTTAGGGAGGGTATTCGTGATCGTTTTGTTACTGGTGATTGGTCGAAAGCTTCTCAAAGAAATCAAGCTGCTGAGGCTAAAGTTGAAGATGATGATGCTGTGTATGGTGACTTTGAAGATTTAGAAACTGGGGAGAAGCATGATGGGAATCATTCCGATGATGCAAGCAATGATGCAAACCACAAGGAAGATGATTTGGCCAAAGAGGAGAGGAGGCTGAAAAAGCTTGCTCTTCGTGCAAAGTTTGACGCTCAATATCCTTTTCACTAAAAATATTTTCTTTATATACTTTTCAAAGAATTACATATTGCTTTTCCACCATAAAATCCAAGGAAGAATTTTGTTGATTGTTTTTTCTTCTGCGTTTGGAATTGGATTAAGCTGGGATAGTTTCTTGGTTATATATTGCATTTGTCCATATATGACGCTCTAATAGTAATTCTGTGTGTATGTGAGCATTTTTGTTTTCGGTTTGGTCGTATGTACTGTGTTGCATTGGTAGATAAATTCTGAAATTACTTTTGTGCCCTTAATTTGATATACATTTGATGGAGCTGAGTCATCTGAAGAGGAGCTTGAGAATAAACATGAAGGCAAATTTGGTAGAGATCAATCCAAAGAAAGTGGCTATTTTGACAAGGTAAACTTTCTCGCATATTTAAGATTGTTTTGTGCAGTCCAAGGTAGTGGGATCTCATGCCTGGTTCTTCCAGCTGAAGGATGAGATTGAACTTCGGAAGCAAATGAATATAGCTGAACTCAATGACCTGGATGAGGCCACCCGATTAGAGATAGAGGGTTTCCGGACAGGGACTTACCTAAGGTTGGAGGTTCATGATGTCCCTTATGAGATGGTTGAATATTTTGACCCCTGCCATCCTATTTTGGTTGGAGGAATTGGTCTTGGTGAAGAAAATGCTGGACACATGCAGGTTAGTGTACATTAGAAATATTCACATTTTACTGTTTTTTTGTTTGTTTGTTTTGTTTTATACTAGTCCTCCCTGCTGCACGTGTAAGATAGCTCCCCTATTTTATGATACTGAATAGTCAATGGGTGGTCGTATTTTAATCAAACTATTATATTATTCATAGAGCCTTTTTGGACAATTAGACAACTTAGACACAAAAAAAGTATTGGGTGAAATCAATGATTTAAAAGGTGCAGGCGTCCACGATTTCGCGTCGAGGCGCCTCTGGTGGCACGATTTACAGTTGAGGCGCTGTTGAGGCGCACTGAAGCGTATGTGAGGTGTGTGGCGATGCTTGTGAGGAGGGAGAGAGGAAGGAGAAGATAACTCGGTGCTGTGCAACCGCAAAGAAGA
Organism: Prunus salicina; assembly: GCA_020226455.1. NCBI lineage: Eukaryota > Viridiplantae > Streptophyta > Magnoliopsida > Rosales > Rosaceae > Prunus > Prunus salicina. The sequence goes on from CM035341.1 coordinate 53,592,571, forward strand.
TGATGATCTGGCTTAATTTTTTTTTATATAACTAACGATGTCGTTGGCATAAAACAGGTTTTGTAAATGAGGCTTAAGCATAGTATTAAAATGGGCTTTGGGTCTTAAGCAAATAGTATTAAAATGGGCTATTTGGGAAAAAAAGGGGCATTTCTTTTAAACTAGCATGTGAGGCCTAAGCCCAATAACTGAAACAAGCTATACAGGGCCTAGAAAAATATAAAGAACCAGAAAAGAAAGCCCAAGGATGCTATACTTTATTTATAATTTTGCATTTAACATATGTTTATATATTTATCATTTAATAATTTTGAAAAAAAAAACCCAAAAGGCTTATGCCTCAACGCTGCGAGGCGCCTCGCAAGGCTCTTGGTAAAACGCATTGCTTTATGCCTTCGTGTTTTAAAACATTGGGTGAAATACAGTGACACCCTAACAGGAGCTCACTTTATATTATAGATAGATGGATAGCAATGATAGGCTATTATATTATTAACCACTGGTGTTGCTACCAGTTCTTTTGTGAATTTGAAATTGCATTATTGTTTAATAGACTTCTTTGCCATTTGAAATTTACTGAAAACTAGCACTTACTGCTCTTATTAACTTGTTACATTAATTTTCACTTTCAAAGCAAATGACTTGTCATTTACTCTACGGGTCCCAATTATATTTACAATATGATAAAGCTTGAAGTGAGTGCAGGCTGCTTCTCTGATAGATGCAAACCAATGTATAGATCAAACTAATGGATTCTAATGATTTCTACACACAGAAAGAGCCAGATTAGAATTTTGTTGCCTCATTTACTTTAACATGACATGTAGGAGCTAGAAGTTAAAACATGTTAAGGTCATAATTGGCAGTCGCTCTTGGTGATAGCTTACTTACTCTTTCATTGCACATGATCCCCTATGGGCTCAATGTTCTTGCATATTTGAAGAATTTTTATCTCATCAGATTTCTTGTTCCCTTGATCCCAGGCCAGGTTAAAGCGGCATAGGTGGCACAAGAAAGTACTTAAGACTAGCGATCCTATTATTGTTTCTATCGGGTGGAGGCGGTACCAAACAATACCTGTTTATGCTATTGAAGATCGTAATGGAAGGCATCGCATGCTTAAGTACACTCCTGAACACATGCATTGCCTTGCAATGTTTTGGGGCCCTCTTGCCCCTCCTAATACTGGTGTGGTTGCTTTCCAGAATTTATCAAGCAATCAGGTTTGACATGTTTCTTTCGTTTCTTCTTCTTCTTCTTCTTTTTTTTTTTTTTTTTTTTTTTTTTTTTTTTTTTTTTCCGTTTCTCTTTATGTTTCTTAAAATCCCTTCGAAATTTTTAGGATTGGCATAGGGAAAGCTTTGAATATTTTCCATTTGAGATTTATCTAATGAGGACTAAGTTGAGGATCACATGTGAGGCCCACTTTTCAATGAGATCGAAAGGGAATGGTTTAAACCATGGAATTACTAAATGGTGTTCCAATCTGATCTGCAGACCACTTTGTAAATCAATAATTGTGTTTCCTTTTATTTCTTAAATTCTATATTAAGTGTTTTTTTAATAAATATTTTTCTTAGGGTGTGTACTGAGCCTTTTGGTCAAAGAGTCTACTTTCAGTGCCACCTCTCTCGTTCCCATGCATGCGTTATTTATTTATGTCTTTTCATTTAAATTTTTTGAATTTTATGTTTATACCTTTTTCTTCATTCCTAAGCTACATTAGTTGGTCTGGCAGGTGCAGTTTAGGATCACAGCAACTGCTGTTGTGCTTGAGTTCAACCACACATCACGAATAGTGAAGAAGCTCAAACTAGTTGGTCACCCCTGCAAGATCTTCAAGAACACTGCACTTGTAAAAGATATGTTTACGTCAGATCTTGAAATAGCTCGATTTGAAGGAGCTGCTGTTCGAACTGTCAGTGGCATTCGGGGGCAGGTGAAAAAGGTATGCTTGTTTGATGTTTACGTCATATATTGTTTGTGTGTGTGTGTGCAGTTTTTATTTGTCCATGTGGATTTTGCCAGTTTAATATTCATTCTGGCAATTAAACTCTTCCGTACCATATATGAAAGCATGAATAGAGCCATCGTCTAATTGGAATGATTTTCATTTCATCTTTACTCTTGAGCTGGTGTTGTTACTGCATAGTGCATATATATAGGTAACAGAAACATATGCGTATTAGCATCCTTCATTGTAATTAAAGTTCTGAGCGTGGATAGGCATATTTCCTCATATGACCCATGATGCTAATTTAATTTACTTTGAATAATTTTAATCTCGACAGGCTGCAAAAGAAGAAATTGGTAACCAACCGAAAAAGATGGGTGGACAACCAAAAGAAGGGATAGCTAGGTGTACCTTTGAGGATAAAATTAAGATGAGTGACATTGTTTTTTTGCGTGCTTGGACCCAAGTTGAAGTTCCTCAGTTTTACAACCCATTGACGACATCACTGCAACCTCGTGATAAGACCTGGCAAGGGATGAAAACTACTGCTGAATTGAGGAGAGAACATAATATTCCTATTCCTGTTAACAAAGATTCACTTTACAAGGTAATCTATGATATGAGGGACTCACAGTGAGGCTGCTTATTGCAGTGGTACATGGTTTCTCTCAATTCTGCCCCGGCAGTACTGCTTGTTTTCTTTATTAAGTTTTTTTGTGTTATCCAACAGTACTTAATTTCATGTTCTTGTGTCAACAGCCCATTGAAAGGAAGCTGAAGAAGTTCAACCCATTGGTGATTCCTAAGTCATTGCAGGCTGCTTTACCATTTGCATCAAAGCCTAAGGATATACCCAGTAGAGGAAGGCCACTTCTTGAAAATAGAAGAGCTGTTGTCATGGAACCTCATGAACGGAAAGTTCATGCTCTTGTTCAACATCTTCGATTAATTAGAAATGAGAAGGTATGCACCTTAAGACAATTATTGTGTTTGAACCATCGTGGCAAGTGCATAAATTTTGTTGGAGAGCCAAATTTGGTAAGTAACACTAATGCACAGCCACACTTAGAGACCCCACACTGGTAGAGGCACTCCAAAAAGATTAATTTACCTTCCAAGATCTTGATGGAGGACTTTTTCTATGGTTACAAATTAACTTTGTTTGGCAATTGGTTGCTGGTTGGAAATGTTTGTTTGAATAGCCGCAGTAAATTTAAATTGGGGGAGGATTGCTTTTGAGTTTTGACACATGGAACTTGCATAAACACCTTTGAGGCAAACCTCAGACTCTTTCTGGAGAGTGACACCAATTTTAATTTATATTTATTCTGGAGAAAACTTGTAGGGCTAGTCTAGAGTGCAATCATTATATGAGGACCTTATTTGTCTTTTTTGTTATGTTGCCCTTACACCAGAGCGCATACACAGCTGGTATTTTATGGTGTGACAATATTATGCCAGAGAGTGTACCTTATCATCACCCTATTATTTTTTAAAGTATTTTAACTTCACTTTGGCTCTTGCAGATAAAGAAGCGCAAGCTAAAGGGTGATAAAAAAAGGAAAGAAATTGAAGTGCAGAAAGCCAAAGAAGAGCAATTGTCGAAAAAGCGCCAGAGAGAAGAACGACGAGAGAGATATCGGGAGCAAGACAAACTGAAGAAAAAAATCAGGAGAAATGCAGAGGACTGATGGATGCACAAACTTTTGCCAACTGTTTCTGTGTCTTGAGGAAACTAGGTCAGTGTGCTGCCGGAAAAGAAAATGCAGTAGATACTCTAGGATTTGATACTCTCTCAGGAACATGGCCTCAGGGATTGCTGAGATCAAAACGACTTGTGGGAATTGTCAATATGCAATTTTGTATTCATAACCTTCAACATGTATCATATGTTCATTCTTTGGCATCCGAGTACGTGGTTTTTTAGGTACATTGGATTGGATGAGACCATGAAATTAAAATGTCATTTTATATCGTAGGGTTCAAATAGCTACATTTATAGAAAGCTTTGATGCAGTTAAATACTATACATGTTAGAGCTCATCTACTTTTATTCTCATCAGCTGGTCTAGTGGCATTTACTGACTGGAGGACACTTTTGGGTAAGGCTGCCGCACACAGAAACACTCGATACAAATATTAGCCGACACAGAAACATAATATACCAAACCAAATGACAAGTTTCATTCCACCAAAAAAAAAAATTGACAACTTTTTTTAACCTTTTATTTTCTATCTGCGTATACATATAGGGGAAGAATGGTAACAATACGAATAATCTGATTAATATCAAAGTATGTTCAAGCTTCCTTGGGCTGCAGGAAACTCAAGCAGTAGTTTCAAGAAATGGATAATCAGTGTAACCAATAACCGGATCAGATGTATAGAATGTCTCTCGGTTGTACTTATTTAGAGGAGCATCAAGCTCAAATCTCTTGGGCAAATCTGGATTAGCCAAGAACCAACGTCCATAAGCAATAAGATCTGCATGGCCTTTTGCCACAGCATTGTTCCCATCTTCCCTGTCAAAACCACCAGCAGCAATGAAGGTGCCTTTGAAAGCTTCTCTCATGGGCAGAAGACTGTAAGGGGTTTCACTTTTGTCTCCAACTGTTTTCATTCTTGGCTCAACCACATGGCAGTACAGGATCCCGTATTTGTTCAAGGATTTGGCCATATAAAGGCCTAATGCTTTCGGATTCGAATCCCCTGATTCCATATAGTCTGCGAAGGGAGATAATCTAATTCCAACTTTATCTGCTCCTATCTCATTAACAACAGCTTCAACGATTTCCAGAGCAAACCGGCAACGATTCTCCAGGGATCCACCATAGTCATCTGTTCGATCGTTCACTTGGTCTTTCATAAACTGATCAATCAAGTAGCCATGCGCCCCATGAATTTCAACCCCATCAAAGCCTACATATCAGACAAGCATTTTCCATGCAGCGAAGATATGTTACAAAGTCAAAATTAGACAAAACTGAATCATATGATTACAAAGTTCAAACATTAAACAATATGAGACTTTAAACCAACACAATTCAATGCAAGAATCAATCTGGCGTGATTTTCGTTAATAGCTACATTTGGCTTATGAATTATGTTCCATTTATATTTACCAGCTTCGATAGCATTCCTTGCAGCAAGTCTAAAATGATTGACAATTTGTGGAATCTCATCTGTCCTTAATCGTCTTGGAGGTGTGTATTCAGCAACAGCAACAGCAAAGCCATTAGTTAGTATTTGTGAGGTTTGTGGCTTGTCAGTAGAAGAGATTGGAGTTTGTCCCCTTGGCTGGAAACCTGCAAGCAAAGAGACAGAGACAGAGACAGAAACAGAATCACAATCTGAGCTCAATACATTATGGTCATGAAAAATCAGCTTCCTGATGCTTCTATGGTCTAATTGCTCAGAAGTCTTTCTATTATAGAAGTGAAGTCATAAAGGTGAAAAACGAAACGCACCGCTATTTGAAACCCTCCCTGGATGCATAATCTGACAGAAGAAGACACCGCCTTTAGCATGAACAGCATCAACAATCGGTTTCCAAGCTTCAACTTGCTCCGTTGTCCATAAACCAGGATTATTCACCCACCTTGAGATATTAAATTTATGTAATTAATTTCATTGAAAAACCAAACGTAAAAGAAAATGGAAAGCTACTCTTCTTAAAATTACCCTTGATCTGTGTCAGAAACAAAAGTGGCTTCAGCTATGAGAAGTCCCCCTTGAGAAGTTCTCTGAGAGTAGTATAAGATGGCATGTGGCTGTGGAATATTATTGTATGATCTCATTCTAGCCAGTGGTGGTAAAACTATTCTGGAAAAGGCAGAGAAAATAAATTAGAGATACAATAGAGTAAAAGAAGATGACGTGGATGAGAAACAAATTACAAATATAAGCATCGATCTTTCCTGGTAGTAAACTATCACAACTATATAACTACATCACCTGTGATAGCTTTAAAAGAGAACAACATAACTAGCCCCGGCAAATAATTACATAAATATTTAAGAAAAATAAGCAAGAGATAAACCATTATGAAATGATCAAGGCGGAAAGGACAATAAAATGCATGGTGAAGGAAACTGCTGATATAGGTAAACAACTTCATTTGGCAAGACATAAGAAGTAAATTTCTTTTTCTTGTTAGCCAACTCGGATTTTCCACAAACGCCTACTTCTAACTTCTAAGTGGACTAAACTGTTTGTGCAGGTGGGGCAAGAGCTCCTAGTGAGGCTCAAGAAATCCTTGTCGGAAGAGGTGGAGTTGCGGACCGTGCCATCTTTGAAAAGTGAGAGTGTTGTAATGGGTGGGTTACCTTGACTTAGATCTCGCCAAGATGGAGATCGTTGGTGTAGGTGGCTAAATACAAGTCATGATGTGTATGTCCACATTGGAGAATACTCTCCTAATTGTACCTAGGTGGTTAAGGTCGGGACAATACATGGTTTGGACAAGTAGTGGACTCCTAATGGGCATGGTGGTACCGACAACTCCATTTTAAGCAGAACAAGGTCATGCCATGGCTAATTTGTGCGACAACAAAATGACCCAAGATACAGATTTAGAAAAACAGATCGCCAGCTTGCAGCAATATCTAATCAATAATGCAATGTACAAGAGATTTAAGTACCTATGAGAAAGGTTGAACTTTCCCATTTTGTAAGGAGTATGGAGAGGAATTGTGGGAGGTTGAGCAGGCATGTTATCTTGCACTTGGCCTTTGCTCTGTAAGGGTTTTGGTTTTTTACTTTTTTGCTCTGGAAATGAATGGAAGACCCCAATTGGGGTTTTATACATTTAGTAGGAAACCAAAGACAAGACATTGAGACGTTTGATGATGTTTGCAATTACGTGCTTGTTATTGAAATTACATGTGAATCACACTTTTCAAGCTCTTTAGGTCCGGGTTGTTATTTAAGTTACATTACTAATAGTTGTTAGAAGTACAAATAAATCAGCACCCATGTACATACGAACGTCATCAAACAGCTCATTGTGGGGCTACGTATGTAGTGACTTGTGATGATTCTTTCTGATGCTTGAATTCCCTTATGTCTTCTCGAATGAATTGTGTTGCAATTGAAAAGACGCATCATTCTTTTACTTGGAGCGGTGGCTGCTTGGACAAAGTTTGATGCAGACCCAAAGTCACAAGGCTAGCTTCAATAGGTGGCTTGAACAAATCAAGGTCAAGCCATTGGGACCCTTTTGAATATCCGTCTCCAAGTCAAAACTAACTACTTGGATTCCAAATTTAAATATCAAGATGAAAAGTGGTTTTAAACAAAAGAGGAAGATTTGGGTTCAGCCGGTTAAGAGAATAAACACATGGAGGAAATCATTCAAATTAAACTCTTCCATACCATATGTGAAAGTGAAAGCATGAATAGCGCCGTCGTCTAATTTGAATGATTTTCATTTCATCTTTACTCTTGAGCTGGTGTTGTTACTGCATAGTGCATATATATAGGTAGCAGAAACATATGCGTATTAGCATCCTTCATTGTAATTAATGTTCTGAGAGAGGATAGGCATATTTCCTCATATGACCCATGATGCTGATTTTATTTACTTTGAATAATTTTAATCTCGACAGGCTGCAAAAGAAGAAATTGGTAACCAACCGGAAAAGATGGGTGGACAACCAAAAGAAGGGATAGCTATACGTGCACCTTTGAGTATAAAATTAAGATGAGTGACATTGTTTTTTGGGAGATTTACTATTATATCCAATATAGGGGCTCAAATTATAAAAATGCCCTATATGAAATGGATTTTATAAACACACTCAAAGCCCATTTACAACATAACAAAGAGACTTTTAACTTTTTATAAATTACAAAACTGCCATCAATTTCTTAAAACAAGCCCAACCCCAAAATCTCATAAAAATACCCAAAATACTCAATGTGCATCAAAGTAATTTAATAATTAATATTAAATTCAATAAGGCTAGCTGTCATTTTTTGGGTTTGTTTATAGAAATTCAATTGTGTAGGGTTTATTTATAATATTAGTGCTAAGAATGGGTATATCACTAAATATCTCAAAATAATAAGCACCATAAGAGTTTACAAAATATAGCACTGAAAATAGTCAATACTATTCAAAACCTAAATATGAGAGACATGAACAAATACATAAAAAATTAATACTAGCTTACTAATATTACTATTATTACTATAGCCGCTTCACTCACGCCAGAGGATGAGGAGATGGAAATCCTGAATCATCAGGAACTCAAAGAAGCCAATAATTCATTGGGCAAAAGCACAAAAAATGAGACCAATGCTGCCGGAAATAAAAAAAATGATATTGGACCAAAGGCTAGCTTGTTGCACTGAGTTCCATATCCAAGAGACTAATGGGCCTCATGAAGTATATTTCGAAATCAAACTTAACTCAATTTCAAGTATAGTGTTACAAGTTGCAATAAGTTGTATACAATTTGCTCTGCATCCTTAAGCGCGCGCAGCTTTGAATAGCTTTGAGATTGCCAACTTATTGTTCAACTTCTTTCTTCACGTTGAAAACAAGTTACCTCTTCTTTTATGAATTGCTTGTTTAAGGCAAGGTTAACGATATTAACGACACACACCAAATCAAAGTTACCGAAGGCAAACAAAACACACCTTCTAGAGGAACAGCAAAAACTGGGAACGGATACACAATAAAATAAGAGAGAGCCAAAGTAAATTCACCAGTCCTCCGAGTGCATTTTACGAATTAATGACACAAAGGAAGTTTTGCAAATGATCAATACACCAGTAGAATAGTTAAATATAAGGTGTTCACAAAGTTTCTGCTTACAAAACAAAAAAATCAGGCAATCATCAAGCTCAGTTGACCTTCCAAATTCACCATGTCTCTGTCAAGTAGTTCTCAAGGCAGTGGTGAAAATAATCAAAATTTCAGTTATTGGAACTTCCGTAGGCTGACTTTTGATGGTTTACATCACTCTGTTTGCTTCAGCAGTCTCTGAAATGATGACACATACATAGTTGATCAATTAATTTGCTTCTTGCAATCATTTTTCTTAGAGGGGATTACATTTTTTGAGAAACAACTAAAGCATGCAGATTAAACAAAACAAGAAACCTCGTGTGGCATAACAAGTAAATGAATGTATTAATACTAGCTAATTGAAAATTAACTCCAGAGATTTAACAAAACAAACATCAAAGCACCTTTCTTACTCATTTGAAAAATCCTCTTCATAGAAAAATCATGATATATGCGAACAATCACTTATAGTTTTAGTAGGAAGAAAAATACCTAGTGAGTCACCATCTCAAGATTATAAATGTGCCTAGCGATTCACCAACTCCTGTAACTGAAGATTTTGAAGGAAACAAATATGATGATAGTTGGAATTGATACATAAGTATGTAAATAAGAGATTGCTAGAGCTCAATTACCTGCCGGAAATGTGGATGTTTGGGATCATAGCAGAAATCTTGGCCTACTCTCCATTGCCTTCTTGGTAACGCTCTAAAAGTCCCTCAGAACGGGGTTCTATAATTTTTTTTATAAACAAAATAAAAAACAAAATATGATTATTATTTTGAGTTAGTTTCAGTTTCGTACGGTGAATTACAAACCTAGACACCCTTATTTTCAATTTTAGCATTTAAGTACCAGCACCTAAACACTCGTACACCATACATAAATAATTAGAGTCTTTATCTCAAGTGATGAACCTTTTTTTTTCGGGGATAAATGGGGGCCCAAGCCCAGTAACGAAAGGAATTCAACAGAAATGAATCAATCTAGACCTACTAAAGTACGTAGTTCCTCAAAGTATATTTTACGAATTAATGACACAAAGAAAGTTTTGCAAATCATCAATACAACAGTAGATTAGTTGATAATCTCAATTGCATGTACCTTAAAAATAAGGTGTTCACAAAATTTATGATGATAGTTGGAATTCATACATAAGTATGTAAATAATTAAGAGATTGCTAGAGCTCAATTACTTGCTAATGCGGATGTTTGGGTTCGTAGCAGAAATCTTGGCCCACTCTCCATTGTCTTCTTGGTAACGCTCTGCAAGTCTGCTAGAGTGTGGTGTGGGATTTGAAGAGTCTGTAGTGGTGTTTTGAAGAGGAAGTCTGGCAGTGCTTTTAGCAGTCGGCAGAAGTAAATTGTTAACTCAGAAAGGCATGGCATGATTGTAATTTCAGAATCCTCTTTCGTCCACTTTTCCACGCCTTCCCACTCTTCCCAATTCCACATGTCGAGAAACTTGAGTTGTTTCAATTTTGGGAATAATATCTGGGGTGATCTGATTCTGAATGAGGTTTGATCTTCTAATCCCAAAAATTCAACAACCTTTTTCACTCCAACCAGATTCCATAGGGTCAGTGTTTCAAGGTACTCCAATTTCCCAAGAGGCCAAAGTTCACACTGTGTCCCCCTAACAACATCAAGGAATCTCAAATTGTGTAAAGACTGCATCCAATTGGGCCACGTGGTGCCATTATGATACCAAATCCCTAAAGATTCCAAATCTGGGTGCGGTCGTAAGGCATTCAGTATTTCTACACTACTACTCCTGTTCCCTTGGCTTCCAAAATTAATGGCGAGATGAAATAGCTTTTGGTCCCACAATTGTGCTTTCTCAACCTCGCTCTTATCCGTCGCATCACCCACAAGTCGTATTGTCAGACTTCCCTCAAGGTTCAACTTTCTCAGATCCCCAATTTGGAATGCTTCATCGTTGTCGCCACCACACAGACACACATCTAGTGTTTGCAAACTTGTTAATCTCCCTATCCCTTTGGGCAGCGACTTCAGAACGTCACACCCCAAAACATAAAGATGCTTTAAGTTAATCAAGTTTCCCATGTTTTCAGGCAGTTTTTTTAGTCTAGAGCACGTCACAAGGCGCAAGGTAGACAAATTGTACAAACCACAAATAGTGTCAGGTAATTTCTCCCTTTCAATGTTATACTTTTCTTATTTGGATTATGTTTATTGTTTTCTAGAGTGGGGAATCTTGAGTTAGGTTAAGGCTCCCTTTCAATGTTACACAAAGGATAAATAATTATCTCCAGATTAATTCACTGTGATATTGCGTTTGGTCATTAGAAAACATTTACACATATTCGGTATCTAAGTTACGTGAATTTGCACTTTTTTCATAAAAAATATAATATCTCTTTTTCTCAAAATTGTCATTTATTAAATTTGAACCAAGACTTTCTTCAATAATATTGAAACTGAATGGAACTAATTTTTTATTTATTTATACAAACAATAATGGGGATAAGACTAATTTGAAAGGCTCAATATTCCAAGTGGCAGTTATATGTATAGATATAGATAATGAACAACAAATTTCAAGTGGCATTTTCCAATGGCGTCGGCGGTGGTGGTGGGGGATGGAGGAGGATTGTTGGTGTCGATGTCTAAGTTTTGTTTTCGGTAACTGGATTTTGTGAAAACAACTTGAAATCTCCAAGGTGTTTTATGGCTCCCTCCAAAAAAGAGTTAGAATGAGATAATGGAAGTCAGAATCACAATTAAACTCTTCCATACCATATGTGAAAGTGAAAGCATGAATAGCGCCGTCGTCTAATTTGAATGATTTTCATTTCATCTTTACTCTTGAGCTGGTGTTGTTACTGCATAGTGCATATATATAGGTAGCAGAAACATATGCGTATGAGCATCCTTCATTGTAATTAATGTTCTGAGAGAGGATAGGCATATTTCCTCATATGACCCATGATGCTAATTTAATTTACTTTGAATAATTTTAATCTCGACAGGCTGCAAAAGAAGAAATTGGTAACCAACCGGAAAAGATGGGTGGACAACTGGTCTGTCCTTGCAAGTGCACAAGATTGATGTAGTATAGCGTTTGACAAGTCCAAGTATCGTTCCCACGAGGATTCCAAATTAATCTAATACTCGAATACCTAAATTAAATCTAACTGACACGCAAGTAAATTTGTAGAGATTGTTGTTGTGAAGGTTTATGAAACAAACAAGAAATTAATCAAGGCAATTAAGAATTAAAACGTTGACTTTTAAAGATTGAAAAGGATGATGAAGGTCTAGGGTTTTGGAATCAACCACAAGCAATCCAAGTTAGATTTCAATGCATTCAACATAGTCCTTCGATTCTTTAGATGATAATTCCCGTATCTAAGTCCTTTTCAAGCACTCAGACCACAGTTTTCCTTAAGTGTAAGATTCTTTTCTAGTTCAGACAAAGATCATATACCCAATCCTGCAATCTATCCTGGTTAAGGCATAAATTTAACAAGTTGAATTCATTATGTTCTAGAAAACAAGGGAACCAAGCAAACCACTATTCTTCGTCAAGCAATAATGTAATTCACCACACTTAATCACAAGAAGCTAATTGAATTATATTGCAAGTTTTGCCTCAAATTCATCTTCCAATTTACTAGATGCAAAGCCCTAAGGTGATCAATCAAAGAACTTTAAACAAATAGCAACAATTAAAATAGTGATTAAACATTCATCTTCAAAGAAACTTAGAATCCATTAAATAGCATTAAAAATCATACTATCCATGCTTGGGCATCATCCTCGCCCTAGAGAATAATTTAGTTACTCATGTTCAAAGAAAACATAATTGAAAAACTAGGAAACATAAAATAAAACTTATGGATTGTGACGACGCTTGAGAACTTGACGATGGCAGCGACTCTTTGACTCTTCTTCAAATTCCAGCCTTCTTGAACCCTATTTTCTGGTCTTCTTTAAATAAGGAACAAATCCTCTTTTGACTTGGTAACTATGCTTTCCTAGTTTGGCTTTAATTGTCTTTGATGAGTTGGCATCCAAAATCCTACTAAATATAGGATCAGACTTCAGAACATAACTCCACATCCTTGTAGACACTTCCCTAATGTAAATGACACACATTAAACTCCAAGGATTGGACTTCAAAGGGATTATTTTGCAAAACCCGTAGAACACATTCTGCCCGAACTGTCTGTACTAAAACGGCCACAACTCTCTCCACACAAGTCCAAATCACGAACCGTAAAATTTTACAGAAAGCTAATATCCGTATCTTTCCAACGATATAAGGCTCAACATCTGGTTCGCTCTGAGGAAGTACAGTATATTCTGTCAAGTTGACTGTTCTGCACAGCACATTATATTTCAATCCCAAAATTGCTCCTTTTGCTTGCTTTTCCATCTCTACTCTTCAAACCTAGTAAAACACAAAACTAAGTAAAAATGGACTGAACTCACTCAAGAACATAGCAAGAATCTAAGATAAAGATAATAAAAATGTACAAAATAATGGTTATATCAACAACCAAAAGAAGGGATAGCTATAGGTGCACCTTTGAGTATAAAATTAAGATGAGTGACATTGTTTTTTTGATTGTCCACAGATAAGCACCATAAGAGTTTACAAAATATAGCACTGAAAATCGCCAATACTATTCAAAACCCAAATATAGAGACATGAACAAATACATAAAAAATTATGGAAAGACTATAATGAGGAGTTAAAGTGAGGAGGTTATTTGAGGAGGTCAAATCTCACCATCAACAAATGTAAAGAAATCATGGGACTTAAATATTTTAAATGTTTTGACGGTCGGATCGGTCTCCTCAAATAACCTCCTCACTTTAACTCCTCATTGTAGAAGCTCCCAAAAAATTAATACTAGCTTACTAATATTACTATTATTACTATAGCCCCTTCACTCACGCCAGAGGATGAGGAGATGGAAATCCTGAATCATTAGGAACTCAAAGAAGCCAATAATTCATTGGGCAAAAGCACAAAAAATGAGACCAATGCTGCAGGAAATAAAAAAATGATATTGGACAAAAGGCTTGTTGCATTAAGTTCCATATCCAAGAGACTAATGGGCCTCGTGAAGTATATTTCGAAATCAAACTTATCTCAATTTCAAGTATAGTGTTACAAGTTGCAATAAGTTGTATACAATTTGCTCTGCATCCTTAAGCGCGCGCAGCTTGAATAGCTTTGAGATTGCCACATTATTGTTCAACTTCTTTCTTCACGTTGAAAACAAGTTACCTCTTCTTTTATGAATTGCTTGTTTAAGGCAAGGTTAACGATATTAACGACACACACCAAATCAAAGTTATCGAAGGCAAACAAAACACACCTTCTAGAGGAACAGCAAAAACTGGGAACTGATACACAATAAAATAAGAGAGAGTCAAAGTAAATTCACCAGTCCTCAGAGTGCATTTTACGAATTAACGACACAAAGGAAGTTTTGCAAATGATCAATACACCATTAGATTAGTTATATATACAGTCGATGTTGCCTGTCCCTTAAAAATAAGGTGTTCACGAAGTTTCTGCTTACAAAACAAAAAATAAGGGTACTCATCAATGTTTGTAAATCAAAAGCTCAGTAGACCTTCGAAATTCATCATGTCTCTGTCAACTTCTCAAGGCTGACTTTTGATGAAAATTATCAACATTTCAGTTATTGGAACTTCCGTAGGCTGACTTTGATGGTTTACACCACTCCGTTCGCTTCCATAGAGTCCCTGAAACGATGAACGGTATTATAATGAAGGAAGGAGTAGAAACTGCTTGTCCAGTTATAGAGAGAGCCTCACACTTTTAGGCTACCAAAAATGTACTTGGTATTCTTTGAAGTATCTAAAACGACGACTGTTACTTGGGTATTCTTATAATAATTCCTTACACATACATAGTTGATCAATTTGCTTATTGCAATCATTTCTCTTAGACATTTTTCAGGAATTAATTTTTTTGAAACAACTAAAGCATGCAGATTAAACAAAACAACAAACCTCATATAGCCTTTGAGCAACTTGATGACACTTGAAGGTGAATTAAAATGAAACTTGGGGTCATATTCACTCTTCCCTCCCTCCCATGGCACGAATAGAGCTCCAGTAAAATCCTGTGCCATGAAAATTTGATAGGAGACTTAGTGACATTAGAAATTGACAACTAGCAATCACAAATACATAGGATTACTTCACATATTGATGAAAAAACTTACTCATTTTAGGTAAAATCTTCATCAAAATCAGTCAAACAAAGCAGGACAAGTTCGAATTGATACATAAGTATGTACATAAGAGATTGCTAGAGCTCAATTACCAGAGGAAATGCGGATGTTTGGGATCGTAGCAGAAATCTTGGCCCACTCTCCATTGCCTTCTTGGTAACGCTCTAAAAGTCTCTCAGATCCGCGGATGCGAAGAGTCTGCAGTGGTGTTTTGAAGACGAAGTCTGGCAGTGCTTTTAGTAAAGGGCAATTTGTAATTGTTAACTCAGAAAGGCATGGCATGATTGCAATTTCAGAATCCTCTTTTGTCCACTCTTCCACCCCTTCCCACTCTTCCCAATTCGACAAGGAGAAAAAGGTTAGTCGTTTCAATTTTGGGAATAATATCAGGGGTGGTGATCTGATTCTGAATGAGGTTTGATCTTCTAATCCCAAAAATTCAACACCGACCTTTCTCACTCCAACCATTTTGCATAGCGTCAGTGTTTCAAGGTACTCCAATTTCCCAAGAGGCCAAAGTTCACACTGTGTCCCCTTATAAAAATCAAGGAATCTCAAATTGTGTAAAGACTGCATCCAATTGGGCCACGTGGTGCCATTATGATACCAAATGCCTAAAGATTCCAAATCTGGGTGCGGTCGTAAGGCATTCAGTATTTCTACACTACTACTACTGTTCGTTTGCCCTTCAAATTCAACGGCGAGATCAAATAGCTTTTTGTCCCACAATTGTGCTTTCTCAACCTCGCTCTTATCTGTCGCATCAGCCACAAGTCGTATTGTCAGACTTCCCTCAAGGTTCAACTTTCTCAGATCCCCAATTTGGAATGCTTCATCTTTGTCGCCACCAGACGGACACACATCTAGTGTTTGCAAACTTGTTAATCTCCCTATCCCTTTGGGCAGCGACTTCAGATCATCAGACCCAAAAACATAAAGATGCTTTAAGTTAATCAAGTTTCCCATGTTTTCAGGCAGTTCTTTAAGTATAGGGCAGTGCATAAGGTACAAGGTTGACAAATTGTACAAATCACAAATAGTGTTTGGTAATTTCTCCAAATGCCAACTGAGAGATAAATCAATATGCCTCAAATGTATCAATTCACCAATCTCCTCTGGGAGTTCTTTGATGGAATTACCACTCAATTTTAATGTCCTAAGACATTTCAATTGTAAAATTAAATTTGGGTCTATGGTAGTAATTCCTGAATCAAAAGTTACGAGGGTGCGGAGATTTTTGCAATTGTAAGATGAGATAAAAAGCGGAAGTGGACCTGCGGGAACATATCTCAAGGTCAAATGACGAACCTTATCACCCAATACCTTTGATTCGCTGGTAGTTTCCTCACCATGATCGATAATCAAACACTCATTCTTGGTGAGAAATTGTACAAAGTCATGCACAATATCATGCATTTTGCAACCTGTAATGGTACCAGTGTCAGGATCTTTCTCAAAATCTTGGAAAAATGACCGTGCCACTAAGTTGTCAAAAACTACATCACCCGTTGTTCCCTTTTGTTTATTCCGTTTCGAAATAACATA
The DNA here is from genome assembly GCA_020226455.1 of Prunus salicina. NCBI lineage: Eukaryota > Viridiplantae > Streptophyta > Magnoliopsida > Rosales > Rosaceae > Prunus > Prunus salicina. The sequence goes on from CM035341.1 coordinate 53,609,105, forward strand.
GTCATGTGCCATCCAAAGTTCAATCAAACAATCTCGATTAAACCTGTAATCTTTTGGAAAAGTAGCACAATATAAAAGGCAACATTTAATTGTGGGTTCCAAATCATAATAACTTAGGAACAGGGGTTGGAAAACTTCTTGCTCGACTTTCTCTAGATCCCATATCTTACTATTCAAAATATCATTCCATTCTCTCATTCTTCTCTTATTCTGCATGAGACTACCTAAAGTCTTTGCAGCAAGAGGCAAACCCTTACACTTCCTTACAATTTTCTTACTTATATCTCCAAATGCCTTAGACTCATCTACATCCCCATCAAAAAAGGCCATATGATTGAAGATTGCCAAACAATATTCATCACTCAACCCTTCCAGATTGATCATGTTTGGTGTTGCTCTCATCATATTAGCAACCTCTAGTTTTCTTGTGGTCACCAATATTCTGCTGCCTTTAGCACCGTTTTGCATTAGTGGTACTTTTAAAAGCTCCCACTTTTTAGGATCATCGGTCCATACGTCATCCAAGACAAGAAGAAACCTTTTTGTCCTGGATGGATCTAGACATACATTGCAAGACCTCATCCAACTCATTTGAACTGGGGGCGTAACTGCCACTAATGGCTTTGGCAATCTTAATCTCATCAAAAGGGTCTGACACACAAACCCATTTTTTGATCTCAAAATGGGCTTGAACATGGACATCATTATAGGCTAGTTGGGTCAAAGTGGTCTTACCCATGCCTCCCATCCCGACAATAGGGATGATAAGGAGCCCCTTCCCTTCCGCACCACTCAACAAGTTTGTTATCAAAACCTTTTTTTCATTTTCTCGACCAAATATCTCAGATATATCGACAAAAGATGCAGTTTGAGGTCGTTGAGGTTGTTGAGGTTGTTGAATGCCTAATTCTTTGCTTAGAAACTGGTAATCTTCTCTTTCCTTATTAATCTTAGTTAACTTGTCATTCAGATCTTTTATTTTCCGAGCAATTTCACGGCCAAGAATCACCGGACTGACTTTGCCAAAAGAAAATAAATCAGAGAAGCGTACCTTCTTATTGGGGGGAACAAGAGCATTTTGTTCTCTTTCTTGCTTCTCAACTTGTTGTTTGAGAATGTCTGTGTTCCACTCATCCAGCACATCCACCATCTGGTAGGATATATCTTTGAGCTCATCCAACCAGATTTTGACAGCTTGATCCATCACTTGGCGTTGCTCTGCATCCTCAAGCACAGCTTGAATAACCCGGAGAGTCCGAGTGAATGTGTCAACATCTTCCTTAACGTTCAAAACATCTTTCACCCCTCCTCCTATGTATTCATAGGTTGTCGAGGCCAACCGTTCCAGCAGCATGGAAATGAGCGCAGCAGCCATTATTTTGAGCTTTAGAAAATGGTTGACAGCAGTGTTTATGAACAAGAACTGATTGGAGGATGATTGTTTGTGTTGTGATGTTCCCTTTCTTCTGCCCAGGTTATATGCTGAGTAAGTCTTCAAGGCAAACTCCAAGTCAATTATATGATAAGATATGTAATATGAGGCTCGTGGGTTTTCCACTAATATGAGGCTCGTGGGTTTTCCACGTTACAAGATGTAGTGCATAAATCTCCAACAAGGCAACCAAGCCCAAACAGTGGCTCTACATATTTTTCTTATTTGGATTTGGATTATGTTTATTGTTTTCTAGAGGGGGGAATCTTGAGTTAGGTTAAGGCTCCCTTTCAATGTTACAAAAAGGATAAATAATTATCTCCAAATTAATTCACTGTGATATTGCACTTGTTCATAAAAAATATTCGGTATCTAAGTTACGTGAATTTGCAATTTTTTCATAAAAAATATAATATCTCTTTTTCTCAAAATTGTTATTTATTATATTTGAACTCAAGACTTTCTTCAATAATATTGGGCTTTTTATCACAAATGGTCCTCAACGTTTACAATTTTATCACGAATGGTCCTTGAGGTATTTTTGTGACACTAATAGTCCTTAACGTTTGTGCTTTTTATCACAAATGGTCCCTCCGTTAAAAATTCTGTTAAGTTTAACAAGTGGAGCCCACATGTCCAATCACATCATGACATGTGGATTAAATAAATAAAAAAATGATTTTTTAATTATTTTATATCCTTGAGATGTTCTCTGACAGTAGTATAAGATGGCATGTGGCTGTGGAATATTATTGTATGATCTCGTTCTACCCAGTGGTGGTAAAACAATTCTGGAAAAGGCAGAGAAAATAAATTAGAGATACAATGGAGTAAAAGAAGATGGCATGTGGATGAGAAACAAATTACAAATTACCAAATATAAGCATCAATCTTTCCTGGTAGTATACTATCACAACTATATGACTACATCACCTGTGATAGCTTTAAAAGAGAACAACATAACTAGCCCCGGCAAATAATTATCCTAAATATTTAAGAAAAATAAGCAAGACATAAGAAGTAAAATTCTATTTCTTGTTAGCCAACTTGGATTTTCCACAAACGCCTGCTTCTAACTTCTAAGTGGACTAAACTGTTCGTGTAGGTGGGGCAAGAGCTCCTAGAGAGGTTCAAGAAATCCTTGTCGGAAGAGGTGGAGTTGCGTGGACCGTGCCATCTTTGAAAAGTGAGAGTGTTGTAATGGGTGGGTTACCTTGACTTAGATCTCGCCAAGATGGTGATCGTTGGTGTAGGTGGCTAAATACAAGTCATGATGTGTAAGTCCCACATTGGAGAATACTCTCCTAATTGTACCTAGGTGATTAAGATCGGGGACAATACATGGTTTGGACAAGTAGTGGACTCCTAATTGGCATGGTGGTACCAACAAACCCATTTTAAGCATAACAAGGTCATGCCATGGCCAATTTGTGCGACAACAAAATGACCCAAGATACAGATTTAGAAAACAGATCGCCAGCTTGCAGCAATATCTAATCAATAATGCAATGTACAAGAGATTTAAGTACCTATGAGAAAGGTTGAACTTTCCCATTTTGTAAGGAGTATGGAGAGGAATTGTGGGAGGTTGAGCAGGCATGTTATCTTGCACTTGGCCTTTGCTCTGTAAGGGTTTTGGTTTTTTACTTTTTTGCTCTGGAAATGAATGGAAGACCCCAATTGGGGTTTTATACATTTAGTAGGAAACCAAAGACAAGACATTGAGACGTTTGATGATGTTTGCAATTACGTGCTTGTTATTGAAATTACATGTGAATCACACTTTTCAAGCTCTTTAGGTCCGGGTTGTTATTTAAATTACATTACTAATAGTTGTTAGAAGTACAAATAAATCAGCACCCATGTACATACGAACGTCATCAAACAGCTCATTGTGGGGCTACGTATGTAGTGACTTTGCTGCTACGTATTAGTAAATTACATTACTAATAGTTGTTAAATTTGCTGCTGCACTCCTGGGATGATTCAAATGCACAACAAGATGAAAAGTGGTTTTAAAAAAAAGAAGATTTGGGTTCTGCCGGTTAAGAGAATAAACACATGCGTATTAGCATCCTTCATTGTAATTAAAGTTCTGAGCGTGGATAGGCATATTTCCTCATATGACCCATGATGCTAATTTAATTTACTTTGAATAATTTTAATCTCGACAGGCTGCAAAAGAAGAAATTGGTAACCAACCGGAAAAGATGGGTGGACAACCAAAAGAAGGGATAGCTATAGGTGCACCTTTGAGTATAAAATTAAGATGAGTGACATTGTTTTTTGGGAGATTCACTATTATACCCAATATAGGAGCTCAAATTATAAAAATGCCTCATATGAATGGACTTTATACACACACCCAAAGCCCATTTACAACATAACAAAGTGGCTTTTAACTTCTTATAAATTACAAAACTGCCATCAATTTCTTAAAACAAGCCCAACCCAAAATTTCATAAAAATACCCAAAACACTCAATAGGCATTAAAGTAATTTAATAATTAATATTAAATTCAATAAGGCCAACTGTCATTTTTTGGGGTTTTTTTTTTGTTTGTTTATAGAAATTGGCCTTCGTTGCTTGCATTTGCTCTGCATCCTGAAACGCCAGCAGCTTGAATAGCTTTGAATTAGTTATTGAAGGCAAGGTTAACGATATTAACGACTTTTCTAGCTTAAGAACACACACCAAATCAAAGTTACTGAAGGCAAACAAAACACACCTTACGACTTTTCTAGAGGAACAGAAAAACTGGGAATAAAATAAGAGAAAGCCAAGGTAAATTGCAAACCCAAATTCACCAGTTCCTCAAGAGTACATTTTACGAATTAATGACACAAGGGAAGTTTTGCAAATGATCAATACACCAGTAGATTAGTTAACTTATATATACAGTCGATGTTGCCTGTACCTTAAAAATAAGGGTACTCATCAAAAGCTCAGTAGACCTTTGAAATTCATCATGTCTCTGTCAACTTCTCAAGGCTGACTTTTAATGAAAGTATCTAAAACGACGACTGTTACTTGGGTATTCTTATAATAATTCCTTACACATACATAGTTGATCAATTTACAAATACAAGCATTTATTTAAATTACATAGGATTACTTCACGTACTGATGAAAAAACTCACTCATTTTAGGTAAAAGCTTCATCGAAATCAGTCAAACAAAGCAGGACAAGTTCCCTTGATGCTCTAAAATCCAGAGATTTAACAAAACAAACATCAAAGCACTGCAGCTGGCCAAGAGGAATGCGAACAATTAGTTTTACTTTTTGTACAAAACATAAAAAGGAAACTACCTTTCATACTCTTCATAGAAAAATGATGATATATGCGAACAATTTAGTAGGAAGAAAAATACCTAGCGAGTCACCATCTCAAGATTACATGCTGCGGAGCTCAATTACCTGAAGATTTTGAAGGAAACAAATATGATGATAGTTGGAATTGATACATATGTATGTAAATAAGAGATTGCTAGAGCTCAATTACCTGATAATGCGGATGTTTGGGTTCGTAGCAGAAATCTTGGCCCACTCTCCATTGCCTTCTTCGTAACGCTCTAAAAGTCTATTAGATCCAAAGATGCGAAGAGTCTGCAGTGGTGTTTTGAAGAGGAAGTCTGGCAGTGCTTTTAGTGAAGGGCAATATAGAATTGTCAACACAGAAAGGCATGGCATGATTGTAATTTCAGAATCCTCTTTCGTCCACTCTTCCACGCCTTCCCACTCTTCCCAATTCCACATATAGTGAAATTCTAGTCGTTTCAATTTTGGGAATAATATTTGGGGTGATCTGATTCTGAATGAGGTTTGATCTTCTAATCCCAAAAATTCAACACCAAGCTTTCTCACTCCATTCATCACACCTATGTTCAGTGTTTCAAGGTACTCCAATTTCCCAAGAGGCCAAAGTTCAGACTGTGTCCCCCAACCGACACTAAGGAATCTCAAGTTGTGTAGAGACGGAATCCAATTGGGCCACGTGTTGCCATTATGAGAAAAAATCTCTAAAGATTCCAAATCTGGGTGTGGTCGTAAGGCATTCAGTATTTCTACACTACTACTACTATTGTTCGTCTGCCTTTCAAAATAAACAGCGAAATGAAATAGCTTTTTGTCCCACAATTGTGCTTTCTCAACCTCGCTCTTATCTGTCACATACCCCGCAAGTTTTATTATGAGACTTCCCTCAAGGTTCAACTTTCTCAGATCCCCAATTTGGAATGCTTCATCGTTGTCGCCATCACACCGACACACATCTAATGTTTGTAAACTTGTTAATCTCCCTATCCCTTTGGGCAGCGACTTCAGATTGGAACAGTTGTCAACATAAAGATGCTTTAAGTTAATCAAGTTTCCCATGTTTTCAGGCAGTTTTTTAAGTCCAAAGCACCGCACAAGGCGCAAAGTTGACAAATTGTACAAACCACAAATAGTGTTTGGTAATTTCTCCAAATTACTATTGCCAGACAAATCAATATGCCTCAAATGTATCAATTCACCAATCTCCTCTGGGAGTTCTTTGATGGAATTACCACTCAAATTTAATGTCCTAAGACATTTCAATTGTAAAATTAAATTTGGGTCTATGGTAGTAATTTTTGAATCAAAAGTTGCGAGTGTGCGAAGATTTTTGCAATTGTAAGATGAGATAAAAAGTGGAAGTGGACCTGTAGGAACATATCTCAAGGTCAAATGACGAAGTTTATCACCCAATACCTTTGATTCGCTGGTAGTTTCCTCACCATGATCGATAATCAAACACTCATTCTTGGTGAGAAATTGTACAAAGTCGTGCACAATATCATGCATTTTGCAACCTGTAATGGTACCAGTTTGAAAATCTTTCTCAAAATCTTGGAAAAATGACCGTGCCACTAAGTTGTCAAAAACTGCATCACCCGTTGTTCCCTTATCTTTATTCCCTTTTGAAATAACATAGTCTTGTGCCATCCAAAGTTCAATCAAATCATCTCGTTTAAACTTGTAATCTTTAGGAAAAGTAGCAAAATATAGAAGGCAACATTTAATTGTGGGTTCCAAATCATAATAACTTAGGAACAGGGGTTGGAAAACTTCTTGCTCGACTTTCTCTAGATCCCATATCTTACTATTCAAAATATCATTCCATTCCCTCATTCTTCTCTTATTCTGCATGAGACTACCTAAAGTCTTTGCAGCAAGAGGCAAACCCTTACACTTCCTTACAAATTTCTTACTTATATCTCCAAATGCCTTAGACTCATCTACATCCCCATCAGAAAAGGCCATATGATTGAAGATTGCCAAACAATATGCATCACTCAACCCTTCCAGGTTGATCATGTGTCTTGTTGCTCTCATCATTTTAGCAACCTCATGTTTTCTTGTGGTCACCAATATTCTGCTGCCTTTAGCACCACTTTGGATTAATGGTACCTTTAATTGTTCCCACTTTTTAGGATCATCGGTCCATACATCATCCAGGACAAGGAGAAACCTTTTGCCCTGGATGGATTTAGACATACATTGCAAGACCTCATCCAACTCATTTGAATTTGGGGCGTCTTTACCAATAATGGCTTTGGCAATCTTAATCTCATCAAAAGGGTCTGAAACACAAACCCATTTTCTGATCTCAAAATGGGCTTGAACATGGACATCATTATAGGCTAGTTGGGTCAAAGTGGTCTTACCCATGCCTCCCATCCCGACAATAGGGATGATAAGGAGCCCCTTCCCTTCCGCACCACTCAACAAGTTTGTTATCAAAACCTTTTTTTCATTTTCTCGACCAAATATCTCAGATATATCGACAAAAGATGCAGTTTGAGGTCGTTGAGGTTGTTGAGGTTGTTGAGTGCCTAATTCTTTGCTTAGAAACTGGTAATCTTCTCTTTCCTTATTAATCTTAGTTAACTTGTCATTCAGATCTTTTATTTTCCGAGCAATTTCACGGCCAAGAATCACCGGACTGACTTTGCCAAAAGAAAATAAATCAGAGAAGCGTACCTTCTTATTGGGGGGAACAAGAGCATTTTGTTCTCTTTCTTGCTTCTCAACTTGTTGTTTGAGAATGTCTGTGTTCCACTCATCCAGCACATCCACCATCTGGTAGGATATATCTTTGAGCTCATCCAACCAGATTTTGACAGCTTGATCCATCACTTGGCGTTGCTCTGCATCCTCAAGCACAGCTTGAATAACCCGGAGAGTCCGAGTGAATGTGTCAACATCTTCCTTAACGTTCAAAACATCTTTCACCCCTCCTCCTATGTATTCATAGGTTGTCGAGGCCAACCGTTCCAGCAGCATGGAAATGAGCGCAGCAGCCATTATTTTGAGCTTTAGAAAATGGTTGACAGCAGTGTTTATGAACAAGAACTGATTGGAGGATGATTGTTTGTGTTGTGGTGTTCCCTTTCTTCTGCCCAGTTTATATGCTGAGTAAGTCTTCAAGGCAAACTCCAAGTCAATTATATGATAAGATATGTAATATGAGGCTCGTGGGTTTTCCACTACTGTGCCAGCCTGTCATTCTTGAATTTGCAATTTTTTCATAAAAAATATTCGGTATCTAAGTTACGTGAATTTGCAATTTTTTCATAAAAAATATAATATCTCTTTTTCTCAAAATTGTTATTGATTATATTTGAACTCAAGACTTTCTTCAATAATATTGGGCTTTTTATCACAAATGGTCCTCAACGTTTACAATTTTATCACGAATGGTCCTTGAGGTTTTTTTGTGACACTAATAGTCCTTAACGTTTGTGCTTTTTATCACAAATGGTCCCTCTGTTAAAAATTCTGTTAAGTTTAACAAGTGGAGCCCACATGTCCAATCACATCATGACATGTGCATTAAATAAATAAAAAAATAATTTTTTAATTATTTTATATCCTTGAGATGTTCTCTGACAGTAGTATAAGATGGCATGTGGCTGTGGAATATTATTGTATGATCTCATTCTAGCCAGTGGTGGTAAAACAATTCTGGAAAAGGCAGAGAAAATAAATTAGAGATACAATGGAGTAAAAGAAGATGGCATGTGGATGAGAAACAAATTACAAATTACAAATATAAGCATCAATCTTTCCTGGTAGTATACTATCACAACTATATGACTACATCACCTGTGATAGCTTTAAAAGAGAACAACATAACTAGCCCCGGCAAATAATTATCCTAAATATTTAAGAAAAATAAGCAAGACATAAGAAGTAAAATTCTATTTCTTGTTAGCCAACTTGGATTTTCCACAAACGCCTGCTTCTAACTTCTAAGTGGACTAAACTGTTCGTGTAGGTGGGGCAAGAGCTCCTAGAGAGGTTCAAGAAATCCTTGTCGGAAGAGGTGGAGTTGCGTGGACCGTGCCATCTTTGAAAAGTGAGAGTGTTGTAATGGGTGGGTTACCTTGACTTAGATCTCGCCAAGATGGAGATCGTTGGTGTAGGTGGCTAAATACAAATCATGATGTGTATGTCCACATTGGAGAATACTCTCCTAATTGTACCTAGGTGGTTAAGGTCGGGACAATACATGGTTTGGACAAGTAGTGGACTCCTAATGGGCATGGTGGTACCGACAACTCCATTTTAAGCAGAACAAGGTCATGCCATGGCTAATTTGTGCGACAACAAAATGACCCAAGATACAGATTTAGAAAAACAGATCGCCAGCTTGCAGCAATATCTAATCAATAATGCAATGTATTGTTGCCTGCGCAAATCTCTTCGGCCTGGTTCTCCGGGCCGAGGGGATGTGCGTATAACACGGAGTCCTACTTTTGGAATGCGGTGCGGTTTGTGCGCGGGCGTGCCAGCACGGTCTACCGTGCGTCGAGTTCGGTGGAGTGTTTGGTTTAGAAGGTGTTTAGAATATTGCGCCTGTTTGGTCTGGACTTCTTATCAAACGATTGTGGCCGAGAAAGGAACTGGTCTCGGTCGTCAGGTTCACGGCCTGAACTACAAGGCCGTTAGTGGTGGTGTAGGTGGTGGGTTTTGGGCGGTGCTCCGGCACGTTGCTCGGAGAGCGACGGTCGTATGATATATGAGGTGAGTGAGGCGACAACAAGGATGGTGCTCCAGCGCCTTGAGAAATCAAGGGTCGTATGATATATTGATGAATGGAAGTTTCTTACAATCTATCACTACTCCTAAGAAAGCATGTAAAGATATTGAAAGTACATGACAGAAAAAATAAGTTGCTCCGTGGGAGGCTTTTGGTTTTTGGTGTTGGCCCTTTTGCATGTGGTCTTGAGCTTGGTTTATATAGTAGGAGTTCGGGAGAGACAATCGAGGCTTGACAAGACCTGCATGGTGGAGTCTAATCAGGGCAAGCATGGCTGGGTCTGATCAGCATTTGGGATTGTGAAGCATGGTGGTGTGACCCCCATGAATCTCGGTAAATCTCGGCCACTGCTCTGATCGAGGTCTCTGCGTCTCTGGCCGTGGGAACGCATTAAATGCCCTGGTTTAGTGGTTGGTGAAGGGACTGCCAATTGCAAGAACATCTGATGGAATGTTTGTTCCTAACCACTCTGATTACACAATCCTGCCTTCAATCAACTCCCTTCTGCCCTCATGCATTAAATGCTTCGTGCCCTAGTGGATTTTCTGTGATGGACAGACGCGTTACTTCATTAAATGGGGTGTGGGACCCTGAAGCCACGTGATGATTTGGTCAATATCTTCCTTGGCCGTGCCCTGTGTGTTCCTCGGCCTCGGCCCGCGAGGTTTACTCGAGAGGCCGAGAAAACCTTGCCTTAGCGTTTTCTCCTTTGTTGTCAACAAACAGAGGGCGTCGAAACGTTGCCGTTTCCATGAGCTCATGGGAAAAGCGGCGGCCGAGAAGAGGACTCTTCGGCCACAGCGGCCGAGATTTATTAGGCACAAACATGTACAAGAGATTTAAGTACCTATGAGAAAGGTTGAACTTTCCCATTTTGTAAGGAGTATGGAGAGGAATTGTGGGAGGTTGAGCAGGCATGTTATCTTGCACTTGGCCTTTGCTCTGTAAGGGTTTTGGTTTTTTACTTTTTTGCTCTGGAAATGAATGGAAGACCCCAATTGGGGTTTTATACGTTTAGTAGGAAACCAAAGACAAGACATTGAGACGTTTGATGATGTTTGCAATTACGTGCTTGTTATTGAAATTACATGTGAATCACACTTTTCAAGCTCTTTAGGTCCGGGTTGTTATTTAAATTACATTACTAATAGTTGTTAGAAGTACAAATAAATCAGCACCCATGTACATACGAACGTCATCAAACAGCTCATTGTGGGGCTACGTATGTAGTGACTTTGCTGCTACGTATTAGTAAATTACATTACTAATAGTCGTTAAATTTGCTGCTGCACTCCTGGGATGATTCAAATGCACAACAAGATGAAAAGTGGTTTTAAAAAAAAGAAGATTTGGGTTCTGCCGGTTAAGAGAATAAACACATGCGTATTAGCATCCTTCATTGTAATTAAAGTTCTGAGCGTGGATAGGCATATTTCCTCATATGACCCATGATGCTAATTTAATTTACTTTGAATAATTTTAATCTCGACAGGCTGCAAAAGAAGAAATTGGTAACCAACCGGAAAAGATGGGTGGACAACCAAAAGAAGGGATAGATATAGGTGCACCTTTGAGTATAAAATTAAGATGAGTGACATTGTTTTTTGGGAGATTCACTATTATACCCAATATAGGAGCTCAAATTATAAAAATGCCTCATATGAATGGACTTTATACACACACCCAAAGCCCATTTACAACATAACAAAGTGGCTTTTAACTTCTTATAAATTACAAAACTGCCATCAATTTCTTAAAACAAGCCCAACCCAAAATTTCATAAAAATACCCAAAACACTCAATAGGCATTAAAGTAATTTAATAATTAATATTAAATTCAATAAGGCCAACTGTCATTTTTTGGGGTTTTTTTTTTGTTTGTTTATAGAAATTGGCCTTCGTTGCTTGCATTTGCTCTGCATCCTGAAACGCCAGCAGCTTGAATAGCTTTGAATTAGTTATTGAAGGCAAGGTTAACGATATTAACGACTTTTCTAGCTTAAGAACACACACCAAATCAAAGTTACTGAAGGCAAACAAAACACACCTTACGACTTTTCTAGAGGAACAGAAAAACTGGGAATAAAATAAGAGAAAGCCAAGGTAAATTGCAAACCCAAATTCACCAGTTCCTCAAGAGTACATTTTACGAATTAATGACACAAGGGAAGTTTTGCAAATGATCAATACACCAGTAGATTAGTTAACTTATATATACAGTCGATGTTGCCTGTACCTTAAAAATAAGGGTACTCATCAAAAGCTCAGTAGACCTTTGAAATTCATCATGTCTCTGTCAACTTCTCAAGGCTGACTTTTAATGAAAGTATCTAAAACGACGACTGTTACTTGGGTATTCTTATAATAATTCCTTACACATACATAGTTGATCAATTTACAAATACAAGCATTTATTTAAATTACATAGGATTACTTCACGTACTGATGAAAAAACTTACTCATTTTAGGTAAAAGCTTCATCGAAATCAGTCGAACAAAGCAGGACAAGTTCCCTTGATGCTCTAAAATCCAGAGATTTAACAAAACAAACATCAAAGCACTGCAGCTGGCCAAGAGGAATGCGAACAATTAGTTTTACTTTTTGTACAAAACATAAAAAGGAAACTACCTTTCATACTCTTCATAGAAAAATGATGATATATGCGAACAATTTAGTAGGAAGAAAAATACCTAGCGAGTCACCATCTCAAGATTACATGCTGCGGAGCTCAATTACCTGAAGATTTTGAAGGAAACAAATATGATGATAGTTGGAATTGATACATATGTATGTAAATAAGAGATTGCTAGAGCTCAATTACCTGATAATGCGGATGTTTGGGTTCGTAGCAGAAATCTTGGCCCACTCTCCATTGCCTTTTTGGTAACGCTCTAAAAGTCTCTTAGATCTAGGGATGCGAAGAGTCTGCAGTGGTGTTTTGAAGACGAAGTCTGGCAGTGCTTTTAGCAATCCGCAGAAGTGAATTTCTAACTCAGAAAGGCATGGCATGATTGTAATTTCAGAATCCTCTTTTGTCCACTCTTCCACGCCTTCCCACTCTTCCCAATTCCACATATAGTGAAATTCTAGTCGTTTCAATTCTGGGAATAATATTTGGGGTGATCTGATTCTGAATGAGGTTTGATCTTCTAATCCCAAAAATTCAACACCAACCTTTTTCATTCCATCCATATTCCATAGCGTCAGTCTTTCAAGGTACTTCAATTTCCCAAGAGGCCAAAGTTCGCACTGTGTCCCCCCAACAAGTGTAAGGAATCTCAAATTTTTTAAAGACTGAATCCAATTGGGCCACGTGGTACCATTATGACACAAAATATTTAAAGATTCCAAATCTGGGTGCGGTCGCAAGGCATTCAGTATTTCTACACTACTACTTTCCAAATAAACAGCGAAATGAAATAGCTTTTTGTCCCACAATTGTGCTTTCTCAACCTCGCTCTTATCTGTCGCATCCCCCACAAGTTGTATTTCCAGACTTCCCTCAAGGTGTAACTTTCTCAGATCCCCAATTTGGAATGCTTCATCGTTGTCGCCACCACACCGACACACATCTAGTGTTTGTAAACTTGTTAATCTCCCTATTCCTTTCGGCAACGACTTCAGATCTTCACAAAAGTGAACATAAAGATGCTTTAAGTTAATCAAGTTTCCCATGTTTTCAGGCAGTTTTTTAAGTTTATAGCACTGCACAAGGCGCAAGGTTGACAAATTGTACAAACCACAAATAGTGTCTGGTAATTTCTCCAAATTACTATTGCCAGACAAATCAATATGCCTCAAATGTATCAATTCACCAATCTCCTCTGGGAGTTCTTTGATGGAATTACCACTCAAATTTAATGTCCTAAGACATTTCAATTGTAAAATTAAATTTGGGTCTATGGTAGTAATATTTGAATCAAAAATTGAGAGTGTGCGAAGATTTTTGCAATTGTAAGATGAGATAAAAAGTGGAAGTGGACCTTCAGGAACATATCTCAAGGTCAAATGACGAAACTTATCACCCAATACCTTTGATTCGCTGGTAGTTTCCTCACCATGATCGATAATCAAACACTCATTCTTGGTGAGAAATTGTACAAAGTCGTGCACAATATCATGCATTTTGCAACCTGTAATGGTACCAGTTTCAAAATCTTTCTCAAAATCTTGGAAAAATGACCATGCCACTAAGTTGTCAAAAACTGCATCACCCGTTGTTCCCTTTTCTTTATTCCCTTTCGAAATAACATAGTCTTGTGCCATCCAAAGTTCAATCAAATCATCTCGTTTAAACTTGTAATCTTTAGGAAAAGTAGCACAATATAAAAGGCAACATTTAATTGTGGGTTCCAAATCATAATAACTTAGGAACAGGGGTTGGAAAACTTCTTGCTCGACTTTCTCTAGATCCCATATCTTACTATTCAAAATATCATTCCATTCTCTCATTCTTCTCTTGTTCTGCATGAGACTACCTAAAGTCTTTGCAGCAAGAGGCAAACCCTTACACTTCCTTACAAATTTCTTACTTATATCTCCAAATGCCTTAGACTCATCTACATCCCCATCAGAAAAGGCCATATGATTGAAGATTGCCAAACAATATGCATCACTCAACCCTTCCAGATTGATCATGTGTCTTGTTGTTCTCATCATTTTAGCAACCTCATGTTTTCTTGTGGTCACCAATATTCTGCTGCCTTTAGCACCACTTTGGATTAATGGTACCTTTAATTGTTCCCACTTTTTAGGATCATCGGTCCATACATCATCCAGGACAAGGAGAAACCTTTTGCCCTGGATGGATTCACACATACGTTGCAAGACATAATCCAGCTGATTTGAACTCGTGGCGCAATCGCCACTAATATCTTTGGCAATCTTAATCTCATCAAAAGGGTCTGACACACAAACCCATTTTTTGATCTCAAAATGGGCTTGAACATGGACATCATTATAGGCTAGTTGGGTCAAAGTGGTCTTACCCATGCCTCCCATCCCTACAATAGGGATGATAAGGAGCCCCTTTTCTTCTTCACTACTATCACCCAACAACTTTGTTATCAAAATATTCTGTTCCTTTTCACGACCAAATATCTCAGACATATTGACATAAGATGCAGTTTGAGGTCGTTGAGGTTGTTGAGGTTGTTGAATGCCTAATTCTTTGCGTAGAAACTGGTACTTTTTTGTTTCATCACAAATCTCAGTTAACTTATCATTCAGATCTTTTATTTTCAGAGCAATGTCACGGTGAAAAATCACCCGACTGACGTTGCCAAAACAAAAGCAACGGGAGAAACTAGAGAAACGTACCTTCTTATTGATGGGAACAAGAGCATTTTGTTCTCTTTCTTGCTTCTCAACTTGTTGTTTGAGAATGTTTGTGTTCCACTCATCCAGCACATCCACCATCTGGTAGGATATATCCTTGAGCTCATCCAACCAGATTTTGACAGCTTCATCCGTCACTTGGCGTTGCTCTGCATCCTCAAGCACAGCTCGAATAACTCGGAGAGTCCGAGTGAATTTGTCAACATCTTCCTTAACGTTCAAAACATGTTTCAGCTCTCCTTCCATGTATTCATAGGTTATCGAGACCAACCGTTCTAGCAGCACGGAAATGAGAGCATCAGCCATTGTTTTTAGCTTTAGAAATTGGTTGAGAGCAGTGTTTATGAACAAGAACTGATTGCAGGATGATTGCAGTAAGTCTTCAAGGCAAAGTCCAAGTCAATTATATGATAAGATATGTAATATGAGGCTCGTGGGTGTTCCACTACTGTGCCAGCCTGTCATTCTTGACCTTATCATACAAGACAAGATCCCTTTCAATGTTACAAAAAGGATAAATAATTATCTCCAGATTAATTCGCTGTGATATTGCGTTTGGTCATTAGAAAACATTTACACATATTCGGTATCTAAGTTATGTGAATTTGCACTTTTTTCATAAAAAATATAATATCTCTTTTTCTCAAAATTGTCATTTATTAAATTTGAACCCAAGGCTTTCTTCAATAATATTGAAACTGAATGGAACTAATTTTTTATTTTTTTTTATACAAACAATAATGGGGATAAGACTAATTTGAAAGGCTCAATATTCCAAGTGGCAGTTATATGTATAGATATAGATAATGAATAACAAATTTCAAGTGGCATTTATCTTAAAGGCTTAATTCCAATGGTGTGGGGTTGGGGGCTCTGGTGGGGTATGGAGGAGGATTGTTGGGGTTGATGTCTAAATTTTGATTTCGGTAACTAGATTTTGTGAAAACAACTTAAAACCTCCAAGGTGTTTTATGGCTCCCTCCAAAAAAGAGTTAGAATGAGATAATGGAAGTCAGAATCACAATGAGAGATAATAGTAATGGCAGAATCTGAAAAAGACAATGAAGTAGTGCTGGTGCGCTGGAAAGCGCAGCCAACTTTGAGGAAAGTAATTGGAGTTGAACAACTTTGAAGAAGCTAGAACCACAGAGACATGTGAGTGGACAAAAACAAGGTTTGCATTTAAAACAACATAATAACCCCACAGTGTAAAAATAATGCCCAAAGCATGCAGATTCACAATTCATAATCAAATGCTCATAAACATTTTTCTAGGAAACCCATTGAACCCAAAAATCACTCGAACCACAAACTTCATTCCCAAAATTATACTGTTCTTACCAACCCACTACATGTACTCTACTTGCTTTACACTCACACCTATATATATATATATAATTATAGATATGTCATATACTTCTCACACTACCTAGGTACCGGGGAAACAATCCAACCGGGGGATTGTTTGGCTAGCCCGCAGCAGGATTTCCAGGTGCTATCCTGATGAGCGGTCCAACCGGGGGACGAAACTCCATAGCTCACACACCGGAACATCCAACGCCATGTGTAGCTCCAATACTAAGTCCTACGCGCGTAGACTATATCATCACACATCGGAAATTCCAACGCCATGTGTGATGATCCCAAGCAATATACATAATCTTCCCATACGCCGGAAATTCCAACGCTACGTATGGGAAGTGTCTCACATGCCGGAAATTCCAACGCCACGTGTGAGACTAATAACAACATGTTCTTCCCACACGCCAGAAATTCCAACGCCCCGTGTGGGAAGCCTAGTAACTGGGGATGGTACTTACATAGTGTAATCATACATCTTCTCTCAACAACCCCTCATACTCAAATCCTTCCACAATTTCACCTCAACAACCCAAGTACCCCACATATAAACAATATATATAGAATTTCCCCAAAATCCATACAAACATACTCTCGATACTCAAATATGTCAAACCCACAATATATTGCCAAAGCGCTATACGAACATCAAATCCAACATTTAAATATTAATATATCCAATATACCATTTAAAACATTATGCATAAATCTTTCATCAATAAAACCATGCGTATGATTGAAAACAAAGTCCACTCACAAATAGTCCCAAGCTGCCCGACCCTGAGAGGGTCCTGTCTGCTGTGTACTATCGATCGGAGCACCTATTTCGAGATACGAATCCTTAATTAATATAGAATCACTTCAAAACCGAAATCACAAATTAAATACTTAAATTCCCAAGTTCCCGATGCATATACGTAGAACAAGATATCCTAAGGTCCAACTACGGGTCTAGGAATTACGTCTTGCAGGTGTGATCCGAAAGGGACGTTCGGATCGCTCACAATTGGATGGTTATCCTAAGGTCCAACACTATAATACCTTAATTTACAATGAGGTGACATATTGAAATCAGAAGAAGAAAAAAAAAAGTCAAACATGTCTCATAAAAAAAGAGTCTAAAACGGTAACTTTAGATTTGTAAAAGCAAACAAATACCATTGCGAAATTCATAAGCATGTCATCGTGAGTCAAAAAGAATAAACTCAATTGAAAAATAACATGTCCAATCATATGCCAATTGCCAAACAGGAAGGGTATAATTGCATGCCCCTTATGCAATTGCATTTTCAAAAAGTGGAAACTTGATAATTTGTATAACCGGTAACCAATTTTTAAAAAAAACTGAGAGCATCATAAAGGACAAATGGTGCATGGGTGCACCTGGTGCACTATAGAAGGTGCCTTCACAATAAAGCCAAAGGCAAACATGACAAACTTGACCCAAAATCCTTGCTTTTTAACCTTTACAAAACGTGTTTGTGTCCCTTAATCTATTCTTTTCATGACTGTATTTGTATCTTTCTGGCAAAAAAATTGGCACTGTGTGAGTGCTTATTGCCTTTTAATTTTCTGAAGACACGTAACTATCTAAGGGCCCGTTTTATAATCATTTCAATTTTAGTTTTTAGTTTTCACTTTTTGTGTCAGAGTGTATACCAAAAAAAAAAAGGAGAATGAAAGTGAGAATGAGAGGAAAGATGAGAGGGGAGGATGTGAGGGAAAAGTAACAAAAGTGAAAACAAAAACTAAAAACTTAAATCTATTTGAAAATGTTTTCACTTTCAAGTTTTTGTTTTCGCTTTTGTTACTTCTCCTTCTCATCATCTTCTCAATCTCATCTTCACTTTTATTTTCATTCTAATTTTCCTCTATATTCTAAAACTAAAAATGAAAAATGAAATAGCTATCAAACGAGCCCTCAAACGAAATTTGATGAAAATTCTAATATACATCAAAGTATCGGTACATGTACATCAACTTGTTGGACAGTTAGTCACGTGGGTTGCTTTTCACACGTGACTACCTCAGTGATTTTCTAATTACTCCATCTCGATCCTCCATCTCCCTCCCCATCGCCCAACGCCCCTCCCAATCACCCATGTCCGGCGAACGCGATCCTCCCCCTCCCTTCCTATCGGACATAGCCACAACAGCCAACCCTTATCTCCTCTAGCCCGTGAAATCTCTCAGCCCAGCCTCTCTCTCTTCTCCACGCAGCCCAGCCCCAGCCCCTTTCCCTCCTCCACTGAAATATCTCCGCCCCTCTCTGTTCCTCTCTGTTTCATCTGGGTTCGGTGTGCTCCCTGCCTTAAACATCTCTATTTCATATAAACAAAACATAAGCAAAGGCCACGTTACAGATTTTTTACTTTTTAAACCTAAATTCAACAATCATAAAATGCTAATTAATAATTCCAAGTTGGAATTTTTGTGGTTGTTTGAGTTATCTGGAAAAAGAAGAAGAGAGTGAAAGATGAAGAAAGAGAACTAGCAAAAAAAAAAGTGACCAAATTGACAAACATCGAACTCAGTAGCAGTTATCTATGCAACAACCCGTTGGAAATTTCAGAGGGGCTTGGCAATAGGCTATCAAATTCGTTTGATGAGAGAGAGAGAGAAAGACACCAGAAACTTTTGTAAAAGAAAACGACACGATTTTAATGAGCGTGTTTATGTTTTTTTTTTATTTAAAGAAACTATTTTCTAACCTTAAAAAGATCCAAATATACCACTAAAAGTAGGTTTTTGTTTTTGTTTTGAAATAGATGCTTTTTTGAAGATTCACTTTACAAGGTAATCAATGACATGAGGGGCTCACAATGAGGCTGCTTATTGCAGTGGTACATGGTTTCTCTCAATTCTGCCCGGCCGTACTGCTTGTTTTCTTTCTTCAGTTTTTTTGTGTTATCCAATGGTACTTAATTTCATGTTCCTGTGTCAACAGCCACTTGAAAGGAAGCCGAAGAAGTTCAACCCATTGGCGATTCCTGAAAATAGAAGAGCTGTTGTCATGGAACCTCATGAACGGAAAGTTCATGCTTTTGTTCAACATCTTCGATTAATTAGAAATGAGAAGGTATGCACCTTAAGACAATTATTGTGTTTGAACCGTCGTGCCAAGTGCATAATTGATCGTTAAATTTGCTGGAGAGCCAAATTGGTTAAGTAACTAATGCACAGCCACACTTAGAGAGACCACACACTGGCAGAGGCACTCCAAAAAGATTAATTTACCTTCCAAGATCTTGATGGAGGACTTTTTCTATGGTTACAAATTAACTTTGTTTGGCAATCGGTTGCTGGTTGGAAATGTTGGTTTGAATATAGCCGCAGTAAATTTACATTGGGGGAGGATTGCTTTTGAGTTTTGACACATGGAACTTGCATAAACACCTTTGAGGCAAACCTCAGACTCTTTTGGAGTGTGACACCAATTTTAATTTATATTTATTTATACTTTTTCTGGGGAAAACTTGTAGGGCTAATCTAGAGTGCATTCATGCTATGAGAACCTTATTTGTCTTTTTTGTTATGTTGCCCTTACACCAGAGCGCATACACAGCTGATATTTTATGGTGTGACAATATTATGCCAAAGAGTGTCCCTTATCATCACGCTATTATTTTTTAAAGTATCTTAACTTCACTTTGGGTCTTACAGAAAAAGAAGCGCAAGCTTAAGGATGATAAAAGAAGGAAAGAAATTGAAGTGCAGAAAGCCAAAGAAGAGCAATTGTCGAAAAAGCGCCAGAGAGAAGAATGACGAGAGAGATATCGGGAGCAAGACAAACTGAAGAAAAAAATTAGGAGAAATGCAGAGGACTGATGGATGCACAAACTTTTGCCAACTGTTTCTGTGTCTTGAGGAAACTAGGTCAGTGTGCTGCCGGAAAAGAAAACGCGGTAGATACTCTAGGATTTGATACTTGTTTGTACCGTAACTGACCGAGCAATTAGCTTGGCTAGATCATCCACATACCATGCTTTGAGAGGTCATCACCTTAGCCAAAGAAGCATTATCACAAGTCACAACTTTAAGCAAAGCAAGAGGAGTCCCACATCGGAAAATTACAAGAAGTGAAGGCTCCCCCTCACCTATAAAAGGAGACCACTCTCCCCTTAGAAAAGGATCCCTTGATTGGGCTTGACCTTTAGTCATGACCTTCCCTTTTCTTACATTTAAGTTTGGATCCAACCCTATGTACAAATGTAAATACACAATCTTATTATAATGAGAATATACTTCTCCGTGGACATAGCCCATTCATTAAGGGTGAACCACGTATATCTTGTCTTCTTTACATTTATCGCTTGCTCAAATCCTCACACACTTGGTGAAGGTCCGCACCTTCACCCATCCACCATTCAACCTCTATTTAAGTTGACCTCCCAAAAAGAGCATCAACAGTTTGGCGCCGTCTGTGGGAACCGACACAAGAAGCTTATGTCGTTCTTCCCTTCCTTTAGTGCCCTTCGGCACCCTTTCCAGCATCTTATTTTGGCTTACCGTTTAGCACCATTTGTGTCGAAAACACCCTGGGGTTTGAAGGCACCAGCATACAGAAGACATATTTGCAAAAGCAACCTACCGTTAGGTCACTTTGAAGAATTTCAATACAAATGGAAGTCCACATGGTTCACCTCAAAGAGCCAATTGCAAGTGTTGAACGCCACCCACCGTCATAAAATAAAGTGTCATTCGGCACCCTTTGGCATTGCATCCTTTAGCGAATTCAATATAATGTTATTACTGTTCGGCACCTCATCCTTCAAGCCAACCGATTGGCCAAACAAAGACCTCCACCTTGCTTATTTTTCATGAGCTACTGTTCGGCACCCATGCCAATAAATTACTCAACATACCCACCTTCAAATCGGTGGCTATCAGAGACCACACATGTTCTTATCGGACGACAACAATCACAACAATGGCAAAGCAGCCTTAAGGTTCTCACCACCAATCCATTCCAGCTTCTACAATAAAAGGTGGGACTCGTGACACATGGTGCAGAAGATAAAAATATGGGAAAAGCAAACCAAGCATGGAATGAAGAGAAAGCTAGCACAAGTGTTGATGCCCCACGTGCATCATTTGCAAGAGATAAGAAACCCCATCTTTATTTATCTTTCATTATTTAAGGGGGGCAAGGTGCAGATCTCCCTAGAGCATTGTCAATATGTTATTCATAAATAAATCCATTATGCGGCTTTGTATCACTTAAACACCACATTGCAGCTGTCAAACTATAATTGCCGACCAACATACCCCATGGGTCCATGTCGATTGCAAGTATCCAACGACGACACCGTTTGACACCTTGCTATTCAAGTCAAAAGGATGTCATATCCAGAGAGACATTGCCTCAGCAATGACAGCGGACCTACCGAGCCACTAATTGGTCACCCACCATGAAGGGCTACCTTCTTCTCGGCACCCAATCGTTCGGAAGCCCAAAATTCAAGAATTGTCTCATATCTAAAGCAAAATAACAGCTCTCAGCTCTCACTCTGTCAAAATCAACTGAAGGAATCATCGGCAATCACTCTTACAGAAGCCTCATTCTTTCAGAATCTCTCACGCCACCACCACATATTGGTAAGGTGAAGACGGAATGTGAAGGAGAACCCCCAAACCATCTACTCTTGATCTGCAACTCCCCTGCCGATCGGTGCCGCACTTACCAATCGGCAAGCCGACTACGGCACCTAGCCCACTTGAGCTAAAACACCAAAAGGACCCAGCTACAGCTCCCGCCGAATCTTCAGAAGCCCAGCTTCCGAACCCACACTCACAGCCCAGATCACAAGACCCTTGCCGAAATACCAAACACCTACCGTCGTCCTGAAGATGCGAAATTGGATTTGCCCAGCTCCAAATTCACCCTTTGCCGAACGGCAAGGGTTATGCTGAACCCAGTGGCCTCCTCACGATCCTGACAGCACCTCCACAATTCAAAACTCCTCAGCTCCAAATTCACTCCGAAACCATGCCCAACGTCCTTGCCACCTGTCAAAAGAAAAAAGAAATCGTCAGATTATATTCAAGGCTAATGCAAAAGAAATTCGTGGGTCGCAGAATCCTTGCCTCGAAAACTCTTCCAACTAACCCTTGCCGTTCGACAATAGTTGAGCAAAGACAAATTTGGGCACCTAACGATCCAAGAACAAAGGGAGGCCCAGCTCCCACAGCTTCCGAACCCGGGCTCAAACTCTGGGGTTTTGCAAAACAGGGCAATTCACAAGATCACGACACCAAGGACCCAGCCGCCACGAAAATTTGACCACCCTTGCAGACAGCTCGAATACCCAGACCACCCAACTCGGGAAGCTCCAAAAACTCCGTCAAGTCACCCTTGCCGAAAACTTGATAGCCCAGCTACCGAGCCCACGTGAGTTTTGCCCAAGCTCTCCAGCAGCCACGGTTCACACCAACCCCCAACGGCTCAAACACTCCCACGGCTCCTACCGATCGGCAACTCTGCTTGAGATAGCTAGGCCTTCAGGAACCTCCTTCCTAGCACCGAAAAACCAGCCCAACCACCCTTGCCGAACGGCAAGGGCTGCACGGGAGCAAAAGGGCTCACAGATTTGCCAAGATAACCATGCCCATATCTCTTGCCGATCGGCACCCCCTCCGAGCCGAACTACGGACCGAGCTCCCTACCAAAGCTACTCCGTGCTCCATTCCCTCTCACCGAAGCCTAGCCCATGACCTCCCAGCCGCCATGCCGAACGGTAGGTTTCGTATAACAAAATTTTTGGATGTTATGAATAAGGGTGGTGGCAGGTCTTAAGCTAATGGGGACTTGCACCTCTTCTCCAATATTTGGACTCCCTCACCAAAGGAACAAAGACCCTAGATATACAAACACAAGGGCCCAGCTACAAAAAGGTTCCAACTATTTCTTGCCGAACGGTCCCAGCTACACAAGGGCCTAGCTACTCCTCACAATTCTAAAGTCCAGCTCCAGCAAACATACCCATGGCCCTGCCCCAGCTTCCTCGCCAAAGCCCAGCTCCTACAAGGGGCCCAGCTCACAGCCACCATGCCATTTCCGAAGCTCATCTATGGCTAAGCCCAAATCTCCATAAGGTACCCAAAAATATATATATATATATATTATTATTTCTTAAAATAATAAAAAAAAAATTTTAAAAAAAATGCACATATGCATTTCTTATCTTCAGCACCCTCGTGCCTTCGGCATCCCCTTTGTCTTCGGCCCATTCGTGCCTAACCACATTGCCTTGCGACACGCAAGCTCTGTGTCACATTCGGCACTCTCGTGCCTAGCCACATTGACTTGCGACACGCAAGCTTTGTGTTACATTCGGCACCCCCGTGTCTAGCCACACTGCCTTGCGACAAGCAAGCTCCGTGTCACATTTGGCACCCTCGTGTCTAGCCACATTGACTTGCGACACGCAAGCTTTGTGTTACATTCGGCACCCCCGTGTCTAGCCACACTGCCTTGCGACAAGCAAGCTCTGTGTCACATTCGGCACCCTCGTGCCTAGCCACATTGCCTTGCGACACGTAAGCTTTGTGTTACATTCGACACCCCCGTGTCTAGCCACACTGCCTTGCGACACACAAGCTTTGTGTCACATTCGGCACCTTCACATTCGGCCCCTTCGTGCCTGGCCACATTGCCTTGCGACACGCAAGCTTTGTGTCACATTCGGCACCTTCACATTCGGCACCTTCACATTCGGCCCCTTCGTGCCTAGCCACACTGCCTTGCGACAAGCAAGCTTTGTGTCACATTCGACACCCTCGTGCCCAGCCACTTTACCCTGCGACATGCAACTTTGTGCCTTCGGCACCCTCGTGCCAAGTTCTCTCCCTCCAATGTCCTTCTTACTCGGGGACTTGGGGGACTATGGGTAGTGCACTATACAGCTTGGAAGATGAACTGTGGTGTTGCTCGGCCAGTGCACTTAAAATTACAAGTCCCCAACCAAGAAGTACCTTCTTACTCACGAACTTGGGGGACTACTGTTTGTACCGTAACTGACCAAGCAATTAGCTTGGCTAGATCATCCACATGCCATGCTTTGAGAGGTCATCACCTTAGCCAAAGAAGCATTATCACAAGTCACAACTCTAAGCAAAGCAAGAGGAGTCCCACATCGGAAAATTACAAGAAGTGAAGGCTCCTCCTCACCTATAAAAGGAGACCACTCTCCCCTTAGAAAAGGATCCCTTGGATTGGGCTTGACCTTTAGTCATGACCTTCCCTTTTCTTACATTTAAGTTTGGGTCCAACCCCATGTACAAATGTAAATACACAATATTATTATAATGAGAATATACTTCTCCGTGGACGTAGCCCACTCATTAAGGGTGAACCACGTATATCTTGTCTTCTTTACATTTATCGCTTGCTCAAATCCTCACACACTTGGTGAAGGTCCTCACCTTCACCCATCCACCATTCAACCTCTATTTAAGTTGACCTCCCAAAAAGAGCATCAACAATACTCTCTCAGAAACATGACCTCAGGGATTGCTGAGATCAAAACGACTTGTGGGACTTGTCAATATGCAATTTTGTATTGTTGGAATTTATGAGGTGTGATGAGTGTTACTCTAATAGCATTGTTGGTTTATGTGGTAAAGGGGTTTAGGACAAGAGACAATAATTGAAACAAAGTAATTTTATTATATTGGAGGAGAATAGTGTAGATTAATTGACCTCCTTAGCTTATTGGCTTATTTGGCA
This sequence comes from Prunus salicina, assembly GCA_020226455.1. Lineage (NCBI taxonomy): Eukaryota > Viridiplantae > Streptophyta > Magnoliopsida > Rosales > Rosaceae > Prunus > Prunus salicina. Next base: position 53,634,029 of record CM035341.1, read on the forward strand.
TCACACTTGATTTAGAATAGTTTGGGCTATTTGGCCCAAGCTTGAGCTCTAGGCTCCTTAGTTTGGGAGTTCTTTTTGTTAGACTCCACTTTGCTTGGGAAGGCTACAAGTCCTTTTATAGATGAGAGTAGACGACATAGGCATTCTCCACCGACTTGTTGATCTCTTTACTCCAGCCACACCCACAAGTGTGTGGCTTTCTCTAGAATAATCTTCATTTCTTCACATTGGTTTTGCCGACATATGTAAGCTTCTCCTGTAGTTTAGGCTCATCTCAAAGCATTCTAGATTTCTCCACACATTTCTTTAGCACAAACATGTCTATCAATCATGTTCAAGCTTCTTGATTTTTCTATATTTTTTAGCATACAAATGTGTATTAATTTCAACACACAGAAACAAATTTTATTTTTGTTCACCCTATGGTAGAGGTATATTACAGTCTTGTAGATATATTATCATATGGTGTAGGTATATTGTTCTCTTGCCTATTGCATAGTTATATATATGTATTTTTTATATTTTCGACAACATGTAATAGTATTTTATGTACCATTTTTTTAAAGGGAGTTTCACTAAAACACCTAAAATGGGAGCTGAAATTATAAAAAAACTCAAGCACTATTTAAACATATAAACACATCCAAAATCCATCATTACATACACTCAAAACTCATTTATAAACACACCCAAAAAGTCGACTTTGGGGTTGATTTTGGGTGTGTTTCTATGTTTAAATAGTTCTTGGGTTTTTTTATAAATACATGTCTAGGATTGGGTTTATTTATAAATTTGTAAAATAGGTAGCATACAATTTTTATTTGTCTATTTTTGTATCTAAATTATAAGTGGTTTTCTTATTTATGTTCCTAACTTATGGGTAGTCTTTTAATTTATGTTTCTGACTTATAGGTAACACGATTTATTACTATGTTTTTCCATTGCTAATAATAACACTCTTTACCTGTATGTTAGATACATAATTTCATGTAGGTGCTTGCCAGAGTAATTGGTATAATATGTGGATTTTCACTGTCATGAATTAAATTAAATTTTATCCATATTTTAGGTAAATATTACCAAGGAAAGAATTGAAAATTTAAATTATGAAATTCAATTACGAGGAAATAATGCATTAAATTTAGATTTTCAATGTGTTTTCTTTATTTACCCCAATGGGTAAATCGACACAACAAAATGGTAATAAAAGTCAAAGGACTTACATCTAAAACCAAAAACGCGTGGACTAAATTCAATGACAACTAATCATTTTGGACTTAGATTTAAGAAACCCTTATATTTTCTACTCAAAGGTTCTTAAAGGGAGCTTCAAGCATTGATCAACACTTCTACTCAACACCATTTAAGAAAAATATACTTGTAAGTGTCCAAAGTTGTTATTGTCATAATTATTGCTAGAGTGATTGTCTTGCATTTCCTATTTAGAGGCATAGCCGTGGGGCTATACTTTTTAAATATATTTGAACATTTTAAAGGTATAGCCGGTTGGCTATACTATTTAATGTATTCAGGGTTTAGCTCTGATAATCCTTTTCCATGTAAACAAACAAAAAAATTGCAAAATCAGAAACATACGTAAATTGGACGCCATGGTAGCCACGAATAGAGGACTCGAACTCGTCACTGCGAACGTCTAGGGCACCGAGCAAGCCCGTGCCAGGTTTCGAGCAGTGTTCGAAAAATCGGCCTAGGCACTAGGAGGGAGGACACCGATGCCAGGTTGTTAGGCGGCGCCTAGGCGGCCTGGAAGGATCTAGGCAGCGCCTTGGTGGCTTGGAAGGATCTAGGAGGCGCCATTTTGGCCTGGAAAGATCTAGGCGTCGCCTAGGCGGCCTGGAAGGATCTAGGCAGCCTGGAAGGATCTAGGCGGCGCTTAGGCGGCTTGGGAGGATCTAGGCGGCCTGGAAGGATCTAGGTGGCCTGGGCGGGTCGTGTCCATAGTTATAATCAACTTAGGCATGCAATGTTTTCCAAAAATTTACAAGCAGCAAAACAGAGAAAAGACGCGAATCATGGAGTTACCAATCCTTCGATCTGAACAACTCTGAGGGGGGAAGCAACCTCTTCTGTCGCTGCCACCTGAAGAAAGGATCTTGCCACCGCTGTACAATCAACAAAACAAAACCAAATTTTCACAAAGAAGAAAAACAAACGCATTCAAATTTACAGATAAAAATACAGATAGAGAATTGTACGAACGGGTTGCCATGTTGTAATTTCACGGAGAGAGCAAAAGAAGAGAAGAGAGACAGAGCAATAGTATAAGATGGGAAGCTTTGTCTCTCACGGGTGCGGAGGAACCTCTGTGTATGGTGATGGTGAACGTGAAGATGATTGCTCAAACCTTATTGATTTCTTTCTAGCTAGTATTAGAAGCCTAATGTTACTGTCTAATAAAGTCACTTAGAAAATCCTTGCATCTTCTACTCTGCATCTACATGCCTATAAATTTTTTTATTTATTTAAATATTTTGACTGTACAAGTGGAATAGCACTGTAAGGGTGGACGCTACTTCAGACTATGTGAATGAGTTTGATATTGAGGAGGAGTTAATAGTACGGGCCAATGAAATCTTCTTCAACAGATTCAAAGAAAATTTTGGTTGAAATTTTGTACACCTTATTTTGGAGGCTTGTAGTGTAGATATGCATAATCCTTATGGCTTTGGTGATGTCAAAAAAAGCATACATAATTGTTTATTCCAATTCTGGAATGAAGGGGAAGACACCTTCAACTAGTTTTAGCCTCTTAATTAATTAGTTACTGGCAAAAGAGAGATAAAACAATAATTCTGAGCTGGCAAAAGCAGTAATTAATTAGGTACTGGGCAAAATCTTATCTGTGTTTGAGTGGGTTTGCCTAAGTTCTTGTTTTTGTTTGAGTTTCATAGCAAGTGTTACTGGTATGGTGTTTGGTTGGTGGAAAAACCTAGGAATTGAAGGGGTTGGTTTTCTTTTGGGTGGACTGGGGAGCAAGCAAATTTCAACAATTTTGAGCTGGGATTTTAGGTTTTTATTTACATGCATCAAGTTTTAATATTTGTAGTATGTAGTGGTTGGATTTTACATGCATAATCTTGCGTTTAATTATCTGTGGATGTGTGAAGTGGGTGAACAAAGGCCATCCTTTGTAACTTCGGCCATAGTTTTTTTCTTACTAGAATCCAATAAACTATTTTAATCCAATTCGTGCGTATTGTTTAATTGTGTGAAAGTTTTCAAATTTTCTGAGAGGTTCATGTTTGTTGCAGGTTGGTGACATCATTTGTAGGTTTGAGAAGAAGGGCTTCTATTTGAAAGGTAATTTCCAACCAACGATGTTTGATCTTGTATGATTATGTGCACTTTGATAATTTGTGACAACCCTATTTAACAAGCCTTTCCTGTTTTATAATGATTATCAACTTGACTTACAGACAAAAACTTTTGGACATCGAATTTGATGTATGGCTTACAGTTCTGTGTGTTAATTACACTACAATAAGTTTTTTGGGATGCTTAGCTAAATTTGGATGTGTAACTTATCAAGAATTTCTTCTCAATAAGTTTTTTTTTATATTTTTTTTTTATGGTATCTGTTCAGGTTTGAAGTTCATCAATGTGGATCGTCCTTTTGCTGAGAAACACTATGAGGACTTGTCTGCAAAGCCCTTTTTCATGTGGATTGGTTGATTATAATATTTCTGGTCCCGTTGTTGCTATGATTTGGGAGGGTAAGAATGTTATCCTAATTGGCCGAAAGATTATTGGTGCCACCAACCCAACAGAATCTGCGCCCCTGGAACCATCCGTGGTGATTATGCAATTGAGATTGGCAGGTGACGGTTTGAATTAGGCAGAAACACAATAGTCCAATCTGTCCAGGAGTTTTATGGTTTGATTGCATCTCCTGTGTTATTCTCATAAATTTCAATTTCTAGTGAATTTCTTCAAGCCTTGAAACGAAATGAAGACATGAGCTCTGAAGCCATGCTAGTGGTGGTTACTAGCACATCAACTATTAAAGAAAAACTTCAAGAAATGCAGAGGAAAATAGTCGAACAAGATGCTCAAATAGCATCACTCATGGCTCAATTGGCCTCCAAGCCTAGCCATGATAGAGACGAGCTGTGGCCGTCGGTGTGATTGGGCAGGGTGGACTTATGAATGAAGGCGAACTTGTTGGGGTGGGTGGCGGATGGGGCTCGGGTTTTTTCTTTTTTCTTTTTCTGATTTTGAAAAAAAAAAACCTTTTTAATACTACTATTTCTTATTTTAATATGGTATAATTTTAGGGAGGTGTATTCAATTCTAACTTTTAAAGACTTTTTATAAGTAAGTGACTTTTATAGAGTTGACAGATTCTTAATGACTTTTGCTTACTTTATAAAGTTAAGTGATATACTTTCATATACTTTTATCATAGAGTTTTACATACTTTTATCTACTTTTTGTAATATTTATTTATGAATAGTATTTATCTTTTTAATATTTATCATAGAGTGGTATAACAAAAAAAGAAATTGCTTCTAATATTTATGTTTTGTAAGGTGAATTAACTAGTCTGCATATGGAACAAGTAGCCAAAAGAAAAACAATTGGATACAATTTTGTAAAAGCGAAGAAATATTTTTCCATGTCTAAGAACTTTTCACTTGAGAGCAGTGTCAAGTATGGAGAAAATAAGGTTGCTGCTCTTGGATGCAACTCAAATATAAGGTGTGTAATCAATATTATGGATTTAATTAGTTTAGTTTGTAAGAGCTGGGTCTTGGGGAAGAAGGGACAGATTATCCGATTGCTGGAACGAATTTGAGATCCTCAAGATCTTCTACAAGTATACTTTGTTTGGGTGGGAGATACCAGTAAAGTGGCATGGTGATAGCACTAAGCCAAATAACAGCACCAGGATGTGGGGTTAGTTGTAAACCCCAGGATGCGAAGAGCTAAATTGCTATTGGAGAATGTGGGTTTTGTAACAAAATCATCTGTTCCTATAGATAGGCCTTAAAAATTTGCAAATGGAGGCAAAAAAAATTTATGGAACAAACCAATGCAGTCCCACTATAGCTCTTAGTACATAGCAATTGTTTCAAGCATTGAAAAAAAAAAAAAAAAAAAGCAAAAATGGCTCATCATCATAACAATTCCCAGGACATATAATGGAAGCAAAAAAAAAAAAAAAATCAAATTGGAGGTGTAGTAGGCCATCTCTTGATAGTACATCGACCAAAGAGGGAGGGGGTCTAGAGACCCAAACATGGTGGCACAGCCTCGAATGGCCAAAGCTACAGCATGATCGAATTCATTGATAAAGTCTTGGGTAAATTAGCTAGACTTTTGGTGTTAAGAATTAGGCTTAAAAGTATTGAAAAGTCATTCATTTAACAAAGTTTTCAAAAGTCATTAATTTTTGGCAAAACGACATTTGTAGTCCCTGTGGTTTTCAACTTTTACCACTAAGGTCCCTGTGGTTTCAATTTCGTCACTTTTGCCACTGTGGTTTAAGAGTCCAAACAATTCGAGGACATTTCTCAATTTCCGTCAGATTCCTTTTAGTTCTGTTAGGGCATCAGCTGTTGCCGTTAGTTATTGAATAAGTGGAGGGGCATTAAGGTAAAATCTCATGTAATTACCAAAACAGTAAAATATTAATAATAACAAAAATAAAAAAATAAAAAATGAAGAGCCTTGCAGTGCTCTGTAGTAAGCTGCAGAGTGAGTGATTCCGTCTTCTCTGAGAAGCCAGCACCCAAAAATATTCAGAGAAAAAGAAAAGCTTTGAGAGAGCTCAGATTGTAGTAGAATACAATACAAGATTCAATAATTGCCTTCTTCTCCAAGCCAAAGCCATCATTTTTGCTATTTGGATGCTGAACCTCATACTGGTCATCATCACCAACTCCGTACTTTTTCCATTAAAGCTTTCACGCTATTTGGATGCTGAACCTCACGCCAGCTGTGAATTTTTTAATTTCCTTTCCCTCTTCCCTTACCGCTCTCCCTGGCCCGCAATCCTCCTTGATTTTTTCTCCTTTCCCTTACCTTCCGTTCCTTCTGGCCTACAACCCTCCTCCTCCTCCTTTTTTTATTTTTCTGGTTTTTTTTCCTTCTATTTACATCTTACCTTGCGTTCTACCTGGCTTGCAACCCTCATTTTTTTTTTTCTGGTCTAAAACCTCAACACTCCCCTCCATTTTTAATCTCAATTCTTAAGTCTCTCTTCCAACTCACAGGGCTGATAAACTGTAAAATTTCAATGGTAGGTGAACTCTCAGCTAATTGAGAATGGGGAAGAAAGCCACAAAAACAAAACCAATTTCAAGAGTGAATCATTACCCATCAAAATGAACCCAAAAAAATACAGACATAAGAAATATGAGGAGAGAACTATGATTTTGGGGGAAGGGATACTTTTTTTTTTTTTGGTTATATGAAAAGAAGAAATTACAAACAAAAGCCCCAAAAACAGGGATGGCCAACACAATCAAAATGCAGGAGCAACAATTTGACAGATAAAATTTTGTATTTTACTTTTAAGCTTGGGGTTTTGTGTTTTTGGGTTACAAAAAGCTTTGGGTTTTACAACCCAAATTTGTATTCCATAACAAAAGAGGAGAGTGGCAGAGGTATGGCTGAGGAGGGAGAAGAGCTTGGTCTGGACGGAGGAGAGAGAGAATTTAAAGGGGGAGGAGGTTGAAAGTTCAGACGAAAACAAAGGAAAAAAAAACAACCAAGGAGGAGGAAAGTTTTTCTCCTCGATTTGACCGTAATGCCCCTCCATGTGAGGGGCACATGTTGATGCCCTAACAGAACTAAAAGGAATCTAACGGAAATTGAGAAGTGTCCTCGAATTGCTTGGACTCTTAAACCACAGTGGCAAAAATGACGAAATTGAAACCACAGGGACTTTAGTGGTAAAAGTTGGAAACCACAGGGACTACAAGTGTTGTTTTGCCTTAATTTTTTGGATACCACAAAACTTTTAAAGACTTTTTAAAATCACAATTGAATACTACTAAACTTTTAAAGACTATTTAAAAGTCATAATTGAATAACCTCCAAACTTTTAAACTCATTAAAAGTCCTTAAAAGTTAGAATTAAATACACCCCCCTTAATTTTCCTTAAAATTACAAATTTACCCTTAATATGGATGGAAAATTTGATGAAATTTGAAAATTTTGATGTAAGGGGGAAGTTGGCTATTTGTACATAATTTTTATACTTAATTTACCAAAAGATTTTGTTGGGGAGTAAATTGACAATTATGACATAGTTCATGAGCAAAATGACAGTTTATCCTATTTCAAATGTACACATTTGCACTTCCAAGATTAACCTCATCCAGTTTTTCCTTTATCCAACACTACCAGTTGGTAAAATGTTGGGAGGGGTGGAAAAAACTCTAGTCGCTCCTATCCTTTTGTGAGTCCCAAAGAAAAATTCCACATAGGGGGAGGAGAAAGAAGCGTCATTGCCCCTCCTTTCCCTCTCTTTCCTTGCCTTTTTTTCTTTTGGGTTAGTGAACAAGTCCACTGTGGCGTTTTGAATAAAAAGCCTACTGTGGTGATTTCTTCTGAGCCATGCTCAGATTGAAGTTCTCGTTTACCCATTTTAGGCGTTCTCAAACCAATCCTCCTCCCAAAACTCGGTCTCTAACACTACTCATGTTCTCTAAATTTGGGTCTACATCATATTTGACGGAGGTTGCTGCAAATCACCTAATTGCTCTTTGTCAAGGCAGTTGTTTTCGTTTATTTGTTCACTTTTATGCATAGGTAGATCGCTGGAAATCATATTTTCCTCAAATTTGTTATGAATGCGGTAATGGGTGTGGCTACGACGGGCTTCTTCAGGTGGTAGTGTTAGGGTTCGTTTAGGCTCATGGGTTGCTTTAGAGTTTCAGTTATATTAGGTATGTGGTATTTGTTTGGGCTTATGATTAATTGTGGTGATGTGGACAAGTAGTTTTAGTGCGGCTTTTGTCAGCTTTAGTATTGTTTTTAACATGTTAGTGTGTGTGTTGCCCTTTGGGGACTGGTACTTTTGATGTCTTATAGATGTCTTTAATTGTACTGTTGAAGTTTATCTAATGAAGTTTATCTTTGATTAAAAATAAACAAATTACCACCAGTTGGTGTAGTGCCTACTCTCCACTTCACTAGAGATTCTTGGGTGAGGCTCAACACAGAAACATAAAATACCAAACCTTAAGAAAACTTTTAGTCACCTTTTTATTATTTAATTCTACATACAGAGTAACAATATATTTAACCAGATTATACAGAATAAAGTATATTCAAGCTTCCATAGGCTGCAGGAAACTTAAGCTATGGTTTCAAGAAATGGATAATCAGTGTAGCCAATAACCGGATCAGATGTGTAGAACGTCTCTCTGTTGTACTTATTTAGAGGAGCATTAAGCTCAAATCTTTTTGGCAAATCTGGATTAGCCAAGAACAACCGGCCATAAGCAACAAGATCTGCACGACCCTCAGCCACAGCATTGTTCCCATCTTCCCTGTCAAAACCACCAGCCGCAATGAAGGTGCCTTTGAAAGCTTCTCTCATGGGCAGAAGACTGTCAGGGGTTTCACTTTTGTCTCCAGGTGTCTTCATTCTTGGCTCAACCATATGGCAGTACAGGATCCCATATTTGTTCAAGGATTTGGACATATAAAGGCCTAATGCTTTCGGATCTGAATCCGCTGATTCCATATAGTCCGCAAATGGAGATAATCTAATTCCAACTTTATCTGCTCCTATCTCATTAACAACAGCTTCAACAATTTCCAAAGCGAACCGGCAACGGTTCTCCAGCGATCCTCCGTATTCATCTGTTCGATCGTTCACTTGGTCTTTCATAAACTGATCAATCAGGTAGCCATGCGCCCCATGAATTTCAACCCCATCAAAGCCTACATATCAGAAAAGCATTTTCCATGTAGCCAAGATGTTACTAACTTAACATTATAAATCATATGATATTCTAAACAAATACAATTCAAGAATCAATCTGGCGTGATCTTGGTTAGTACATTCGCTTAGTACTTAATTATGATCCATTTTGATTTCTTATAAATTTTGATTCATATTTAACTTAAAAGATAAGTTACCAGCTTCGATAGCATTCCTTGCAGCAAGTCTAAAATCATTGACAATTTGTGGAATTTCATCTATCTTTAATCTCCTTGGAGGTGTGTATTGAGCAATGTCAACGCCATTAGTTAGTAGTTGGGGGGTTAGTGGCTTGTCGGTACAAGAGATTGGAGCTTGCCCATTTGGCTGAAAACCTGTAAGCAAGAGAGAGAGAGAGGATCACAATCTGAACTCAACACTTATGTTCATGAAGAATATGCTTCCTGATGCTTCAATGGTCTAATTGCTCAAAAGTCTTTCTATGATAGAAGTGAAGTCACAGAGGTGAACAACAGGACGGCACCGCTGTTTGAAACCCTCCCGGCATGCCAAATCTGACAGAAGAAGACACCGCCTTTAGCATGAACAGCATCAACAATCGGTTTCCACGCTTCAACTTGCTCCCTTGTCCATAAACCAGGCATATCTGGATACCTTCAGAAATTAAAACAGAGATGTCATCCAACATTTTTGAAATGAAGAAACGTAAAAGGAAATCGAAAGCTACTCTTCTTAAAATTACCCTTGAGCTGTGTCAGAAACTCCACTGGCTTCGGCTATGAGAAGACCCCCTTGAGATGTTCTCTGAGAGTAATATAAGATGGCATGCGGCTGTGGAATATTGTTGTGTGATCTCTGTCTAGTCAATGGTGCTAAAACAATTCTGGAAAAGAAGGAAGATTTAAATTATAGATGCAGAGTAACATAGTATGGGAGTGTGGATGTGAAACATTGTTGTATGGCCCCTATCTAACCAAAGGTGCTAAAATAATTCTGGAGAACACAGTATACTATCAGAACTATAACTCCATGGCGTGTGACTGGTTTGAAAGAGAAAAATATAACTACCCAGCAAATAATTATCCTATCTGGCTATACAAAACAAAACTTAAGAAAAATAAGCAAGAGTTAAACCATTATGAACTGCTGACAAAAAAGAAAATGAATCCTTCCGGTTTTCATTTTCACACCGCACGGTGTATTGGGAAACATCAAACCATACGTCACTCCTCCTAGGCATCACTTACATATTTATTGATTTTCAAGTTCTGCAGCCCCTTGATTTTATTGTATAATTTACTTCTATAAGATTCATATATGTTAGACTATCATCAACTTCAAGGAGAATCTCATTCTCACATGTATAGTAAGAATAAATGGTTATTATGCACAGGCACAGGCAAGCAACTAGGAATTTGACAACAAAGAAAAATTGAAAGCAGGGCAAGTATTTTTTTGCAACACCTTATCAATTCAATACCCAAACTCAGATAGAGAGGCATTACTATCATTAAAAAGCATAGAATTATACTGAAAGAGTATGGGGAGAGAGACAGAAGAAAACTGGGCTATCTAAATTATCTAACTAAACCAATCCCTGGCTGTAGAAATTTAGGCCTGACATAAAAAAATGATGCTGCATAACAAAACAAACCACCCAAATAAAGATTGTCCAGACTCCAAATAAACTTAGGACTGAATTTAAGAACTAAAAGAGGAAGAAAATGAATGGTGGATGAAAGTGCTGATATAGGATAAGAAAAAAGATAAAACAACTTCATTTGGCAAGACACAAGAAGTAACTCAAATTTTTTTTCTTGTTAGCCAACTGGGATTATCCACAAACACCTGCTTTCAACTTCTAAGCGGACTAAATCCCATTTTTAGCAGAACAGGGCATGTGTATGGCTAATTTGTGCACCAACAAAATGACCCAAGACACAGATTTAGAAAAATAGATAAACGAAGCTAACATTCTTCACCTTGTAGCAATATATCATCAATAATGTAATTTAAAAAAGATTACCTATGAGAAAGGTTGAACTTTCCCATTTTGTAAGGGGTAAGGAGAGGAATTGTGGGAGGTTGAGCAGACATATCAGCTATCAGACTTCACTTGGGTTTTGCTCGTGTTTGGGTTTTGGTTTTTTGGCTCTGGAAATGAATGGAAGACCCAGTTGGTGCTTTAAACATTTGGTAGGAACTAGAAAATCAAAAGACAACAGTTCGAAGCCGTGCAGTTTTAATGCGCTTATTGAGATGTTGACATTTGCAATTGCGTGGTTCTTATTAAAACTACCAAATAATACTTTTCACGTTTTATACTTTTCAAACTATTGGTCTTTAATGCAAAACATCAAATTTGAATTTGATGATGAGAAATTTGACATATTGCAAACCTACCTTCCTACTTCATTCAACGTGTCAAGTTGTAGTATTTTATGGTGTGCTTATTAATCAGGAATTGGAATTTTCATCAGGAATTGAATTCCACTTATGGAGGATTTCTACGTTTACTTCATATCAAAAAATTGAAAAGTAAGTGCGGCCCACACAAAATTAGAAATTGAATTCCTGATTTTGGAGAAATTCAATTTTTAGGTAGGAGGTGGTGTTCTAATTCCTGGAGAACTAACCCATTAGGAATTCATCTTTTTTACCCATTATATCCTCACACAATTTTCAAAATTCTAAATTTGCCATCTGCTTTACCCTAACAACAAGGACACTTTCATAATTGGTACCACTCCTATCATAATTCCATATGGTTTAGTAAACAACTTTAATAGGAATCCGGAATCTAATTCTCCTCAATCCAACTCCTACTCAGTTCAATTCCTCCTAATCCAATTACAGATTAGTAAACATGTAATTAATGAAATTTAAAGGCTAAAAAGGTATAGATATTTTATCACCTTCAAGCCAAATAATTCTATTGTGAGAGTTCATTAACTTTTTAATGTGCAATTATTGCTGATGTTTAAATTTGGTTCAACAACATTATGACCTCTTCGAGATCAAGGTCTGCAATCCTTTCAAATCAACTTGACATGACCAAGCAGGTTCTCCCTAGAACGAGTTCTAGTGCTTAGGAATTGCACCTTGTAAATAAAAATTGAGCAAGAGACACAAGAGATTTACATGGTACCGGGCTACGTCCATGAGGTGTTGAATATTTTCACTATTGAATAAAGAAATAACAAAATACAAAGTATTTGATCCTCACAACTCATATGTCAATTACACCCAAAACACTCATACTTATGATGAACAAGATAAAATATCGAATCCAGGGTCGGCCCTAGCCCAAGGGCAAGAGCCCAAGAATTCAGGCAACCCATATATATACCTATAGAAAGAAAATGTTTTTCTTCTTCTTCCAAATTGCCTTTTATGTCTTTTAATATTAATATTTTTTATCTTTTTAGAATTCTTCTCTCTCGTCTCACCCTCACACCTCACTGTGCCATCTTTTTCTACTTTATACATTTTTAAATTAATATATATTATATCGATATATATATGTAAAATACTATAGCTGCTAGTTTATACTATTTATTAAAGACAATTTATAAATAATAATAAAAAACCAGTACAGCCGCCATGCTATACTACTTTTTTTTTAAAAAATTTGAAAAAAAATCGAGTATAGCCGCACGGCTATACTATTTACTTTAGGAAAACAGAGCATCTGCACAGCGCCGAGGGGTCACTTGTAAAATAGTCTCGCCGTGCGGCTGTACTGTTTTAAAAAGAAAGCCTAAGTATAGCCGTGCGGCTATACTACTTTTCAATATAAAAACAAAGATCCCCCTCGATTAGGCTCCACGTGTCAACACAAGTCCATATTTAAAAAATAAAAAGCACGAAGTATAGCCGTGCGGCTGTATTTTTTAAAAAAATAAAAAAAGAGAAGACCCTCTATCTTTTGACGTCACGTGTCAAAAATAAGTGTAGCCGACCGGCTATAATATTTTTTTAAAATCGTGGTATAGCCGCACGGCTATACTAAAATAAAAAAGGACCCTCCTAGTTGCATTACTTTGTACCTTATAAATTTTAATTTGTTAGTTTCAACATATCTAAAGTAGATATTAATCTTCCACTATATGATATTTTAATATAGTTTTTATAACATATGTTATTCTTATTCAATCATATGTGAGAATTATTTGTATAATACGTGAATTTGTGTGTCTTACTGAAAATTTTGTAAAAATTACGTGTATAAAATATTAGAAATACATGCATACATGTACAATACGACTATTGTATGTTTGCTTTTCAAAAAACGTGAGACGTGTATAGAACACGAATGTATTATTGAAAAATATGTACGTACATATATATATAATTTTTCTAAATTATTATCACTATATAAATTCTTTAACCCAATTTAATTAAGAAAATCCCCTTTTACATTTTTAGGTAGTTATATGACGAATGCTCCCGCCATCTCCCTCTGCTTCTTTATCGCATTTCTTCATATTTCTTCTTTCAATGATATTTCTTTCTGGGTTTTTACTGGTTTGTAAAAGTAACTTGATTGCTCCCCTTATTATTTTTTTTTTTTTGGGTTCCTAATAGGTTATCTATCTTTTTTATTTTTATTTTTATTTTTTGTTTCTCACAATGTAATCTGATTCATGTATTCAAAAGGAAGGCTATGAATTCTTAATATGCCAAAACCCGCTGTCTAGTTTTAAAAGTTCTTGATAATTTTGATAATAATAATACAAAAATTCAAGAAGAACTATTGTGTTCAGTAGAATATCCATGTCATGTTTATGCAATCAGAGTTGAATTCATTGATTTTAAATTCGACTATGAACTATCATAATTTTCCAAATACTATTTGTAAAATTGGTAAGAAAATATATTTGGACCAGAATGAATTCTCATTGATCGTATCGTGGTGTATGCTTATATAATACATTCCGTAAGATTTTGCATTTGGCAGATTTACCAGGCCTTACTTCCTTCGCTATCCGATTTGCATTTGGCATTTCCCCATGTGTTAGGTTTTTTTTATTGTTCTGTACTGGAATGATCCAACCAAGAAACAAAAGGAACTTAACAACATTAGGTCCTGGCTGACTCCAAAGAGAGGACTTAGATATTCTCCTTGTTTTCACTGGCTTTGCATCTTAATTCTTAACCCCTTTCACTGGATTAAAACCTACGACAATTACAATGTCATATCAGCAACATATTTCAAATGCACACATTGACACTTCCAAGAGTAACCTCATTTACTTTTATTTTACCTATTGGTCTAGTCGCATGCAGAACACTTGATACAGATATTAGTCTACGCAGAAACATAATATACCAAAACTAATGAGAACTTTTATTCACCGTTTTTTTCTTTTCTTTGTATTTAATTATACACGCAATGCGAACATAGTAACAATACACATTCAAGCAGATTAATACAGAATATATAAGTATGTGTTCAAGCTTCCATAGGCTGCAGGAAACTTAAGCGAAGGTTTCAAGAAATGGATAATCAGTGTAACCAACAACCGGATCAGATATGTAGAACGTATCTCTGTTGTACTTATTTAGAGGAGCGTTAAGCTCAAATCTTTTTGGCAAATCTGGATTAGCTAAAAACCAACGTCCATAGACAATAAGATCTGCATGGCCCTCAGCCACAGCTTTGTTCCCATCTTCCCTGTCAAAACCACCAGCAGCAATGAAGGTGCCTTTGAAAGCTTCTCTCATGGGCAGAAGGCTGTCAGGGCTTTCAATTTTGTCTCCAACTGTCTTCATTCTTGGCTCAACCACATGGCAGTACTGGATCCCATATTTGTTCAAGGATTTGGCCATATAAAGGCCTAATGCTTTCGGATCTGAATCCGCTGATTCCATATAGTCGGCAAATGGAGATAATCTAATTCCAACTTTATCCGCTCCTATCTCATTAACAACAGCTTCAACGATTTCCAGAGCAAACCGGCAACGATTCTCCAGCGATCCACCATATTCATCTGTTCGATCGTTCACTTGGTCTTTCATAAACTGATCAATCAGGTAGCCATGCGCCCCATGAATTTCAACCCCATCAAAGCCTATATATCAGAAAAGCATTTTCCATGTAGCCAAGATGTTACTAACTTAACATTATAAATCATATGATATTCTAAACAAATACAATTCAAGCATCAATCTGGCGTGATCTTCGTTATTAATTACATTTCGCTGAGTAATTATGTATGGTCCATTTTGATTTCTTGCAAATTTTGATTTATATTTAACTTAAAAGATAAGTTACCAGCTTCAATAGCATTCCTTGCAGCAAGTCTGAAATCATTGACAATTTGTGGAATCTCATCTGTCCTTAATCGCCTTGGAGGTGTGTATTGAGCAACGTCAACGCCATTAGCTAGTAGTTGGGGGGTAAGTGGCTTGTCGGTACAAGAGATTGGAGCCTGCCCATTTGGCTGGAAACCTGAAAACAAAGAGAGACACAGAATCACAATCTGAACACAATAGATTATATGTTCCTGAAAAATCAGCTTCCTAATGCTTCAATGGTCTAATTGCTCATAAGTATTTCTATGATAGAAGTGAAGTCATAAAGGTGAATAACAGAAACGCACCGCTGTTTGAAACCCGCCCCGCATGCCAAATCTGACAGAAGAAAACACCGCCTTTTGCATGAACAGCGTCAACAATCGGTTTCCACGCTTCAACTTGCTCCCTTGTCCATAAACCAGGACTATCTGGGAACCTTCAGATATGAAAGGAATAGAGATGTCATCCAACATTGAAATGAAGAAAGTACACACTCAAATGTATGGTATTCAATTAAAACCAATGGTAAAAGAAACCGGAAAGCTTCTCTTCTCAAAATTACCCTTGAGCTGTGTCAGAAACTCCACTGGCTTCATCTATGAGAAGACCCCCTTCAGATGTTCTCTGAGAATAATATAAGATGGCATGCGGCTGTGGAACAGTGTTGTATGATCTCATTCTAGTCAATGGTGCTAAAACAACTCTGGAAAACACAGAGAATATAAATTATAGATACAGAGATGTATGTCCTTTATTTTTATTTATTTTTATCAGATTCATATGTTTTACAGTTACTTATGAAGATATAGTCAGATTATCATCAACTTCAAGGATTCCCACAAGAATAATAAGAATAAATGATTGTTCTGCACAGGCAAGGAGCTAGGAATTTGACAACTACAAAAAACAGAAAGCAGGACTAGTATTTTTAGAAGCTGTAGACATCAACAGAGACTACCCCAGAGGTTGCAAGACATCATCAATTCACAATCCAAACTCGAAAAGAATGCAGCATTTTGATATGTACTCCTCTTTATGCAACTACTTGTTATTTTTTCTTTGGACGTTCTTAGAAAATTTTAACACACTAAGAACTAATTAGAAAATGACAATTGACTAGTTTTGGGTTTTTCTCTCCAAATAGGCTCTATAAAGGTTTTTGTATAATATGTCATGTTAGAATGAACCTATTCGTGAAAAGCCCATAGAAAGACGCAAGAAGCGACTCAAATTCTTATTCTTGTTAGCCAACTGGGATTTTCCACAAATACCTGCTTCGAAAGTGGACTAAATCCGATTTTCAGCAGAACAGGCCATGCCATGGCTAAATTTGTGCACCAACAAAATGACCCAACATACAAATTTAGAAAAAATAGATAAAACAAAGCCAACATTCTTCAGCTTAATGCAATGGAGAAGAGATTTAAGTACCTATGAGAAAGGTTGAACTTTCCCATTTTGTGAGGGGTAAGGAGAGGAATTGTGGGAGGTTGAGCAGACATGTCAGCTATCAGAATTCACGTGGGTTTTGCTCTTGTGTTTGGGTTTTGGTTTTTTTGGCTCTGGAAATGAATGGAAAGCCAATTGGGGATTTATACATTTTGGTAGCAACTAGGAATCTAATGACAACAATTGGAAGCTGGTGCAGTTTTTTAATGCAATGATTGAGACGTTTGATGGCGTTTGCAATTGCGTGGTGCTTAATGGAAAAACAAAAACTGAACTAAAAGATATTCAAATACATCAGTACCCACGTAAAAACAAAGCGCACTAAAACATCTTCTCAAATCGATGTTGTTGCTCATTTTCGGGCTACGTTTGCAGTGACTTTGTTGTTGTGGTTCTCATTTTTGACTTCCCTTCTGTCTTCTGGAATGAATTGTGATGAAAGTATCAATTTCATCAATCTAGTTTTATATCTCTAGAATGAGCTACTCACAATTAAGTATCAATTTCATCACAAATATATATCGTTTTCATCATTCATATGAATTAAACTTGAGAGCTCCTCCAATTAAGTGGAGACAAATAACACTACCAAAAGTTAATTGATACCAAAAGTTAATTGATACCAAAAGAAAAAGTAATTAAAGGCTTATATGATTAAATTTTAATATTTATTAATCTAAAACTGCCCGAATTCATGTGCAAAACAATAGTCTATTAAAATGTAAATAATTAAAAGGGAAATTCACTAATATACCCAATATAGGAGCCTAAATTATAAAAAAATCATATATGAAATGGAATTTATAAACACACCCAAAACCCATTTACAACATAACAAAAAGGTTTTTAACTTCTTTTAAATTACAAAATTACCATTGATTTCTTAAAACAAACCCAACCCAAAATTTCATAAAAAAGCCCAAAACACTCAATAGGGTATCAAAGTAATTTAATAATTAAAATTAAATTCAATATGACCATTTGTCATTTTTTGGATTTTTTTTGGGTATGTTTATAAAAATGAAATGATGTAGGGTTTATTTATAATTTTAGTGCTAAGAATGGGTATATTACTAAATATCTCTAATTAAAAATACCAAAATAAAAAATAAAAAATTCATGTTTAACAAATTTTTTTTTGTACATAATATAAATATAGAAGAAAAATCTATTGACTAGTGATTTGTAACGCACCGCATCTTCCAGGGTAGTTGGGGGTTGTGGGGCCCATAGTCTGCTATTATTGTTGTTGTTTAGTTCCAACTGGATGTATAAAGAACCAATTGGGTTTCAATTCATTCCAGAACAGAAAGCAATCAAAAACCAAAACACACAAAAGGTCATAGGCCAAACTACAAGATCAAGACCATAGCAGGGTATCTGAACTCTGACATGGCTGCTCAGCCTCCCACAATCCCTCTCCTTACCCCTTACAAATTGGGAAAATTCAATCTTTCTCACAGGTACTTGCTTAATATTTTTCTACATTATGCATTGATTGGGAAAATTCACTTTCTCATAGAATTTTGGTTTCGTTTGTTTCATTTTTCTAAATTCGTATGTTGGGTCATTTTGTTAGTGCACTACTTAGCCATAGCTAACAACAAATATGTGTGTTTAATTTAATTTAGATTAGTGGGTAGTTTAGTCAGTTGGGTTGCTCGATATGTAGCTTTAGCGGATAGTTGGGTATCAAACTGCTGTATTTGGGCTTGTTACATATCATACTGCTGCATTTGGGCTTGTTAATTTGTTATACACCAAACTGCTGCATTCTTTCTGGGTTTGGATTGGATAGTGAATAGGTAATATTTTGCAAATTCTGGGGCGGTTTCTGCTGATGTCTACAGTTGATAAAGTACTCTTTCCCTGAGTTCACAGTTGTGTAATGATAAAGTACTCTTTCCCTGGAGAAGGACTTGCATATAACCGGGACAACACCTTTTTTTCCCGGAGAAGGACTTGAATTTTGGTTTCACTTGTTTCCTTTTTCTAAATTTGTATGTTGGGTCATTTTGTTAGTTAGTGCATTAGTTAGCCATACCTAACAAGAAAAATGAAGTTGCTGCTTATGTTTAAGTAGTTAACCTAATTTGGTTTACTGGGTATTTTGGTCATTTGGGTGGCTTGATATTTATATAGCAGACTGCTGCGTTCATTGTGACTTTGGGTAATGAATAGGAATTCTGGGGCGGTTTCTGTTGATGTCTAGAATTGATAAACTAGTTGTCTTGCTTTCACAATTGTGTAATTGTCAAATTCCCAGCTGCTTGCTCATGCCCTTTTGCTCCTAACGACAACGTTCCTCAGCCTTGTGCTTGTATTTATAATTTGAAATGTCTTTCTGTTTTTCAGAGTTGTTTTAGCGCCATTGACTAGACAGAGATCATACCACAGTGTTCCTCAACCACATGCCATCTTATATTACTCCCAGAGAACATCCAATGGGGGTCTTCTCATAGCTGAAGCCACTGGAGTTTCTGACACAGCTCAAGGGTAATTTGAAGTAGAGAAGCTTTCAAGTTCTGATGTTTGATTTTAAGTAACTAAGCTACATTTGAGGGTGCTTTCTTCATTTCAATGTTTGATGACATTTTTGTTTCTTTCGTATGCGAAGGTACCCAGATACTCCTGGTATATGGACAAAGGAGCAAGTGGAAGCGTGGAAACCCATTGTTGATGCCGTTCATGCTAAGGATGGTGTCTTCTTCTGTCAGATTTGGCATGTGGGGAGGGTTTCAAATAGTGGTACGTTTCTGGCATACGCCTTATGACCTCACTATCGTAGAAGAACTTGTGAGCATAAGTGAAAAATTAGACCATTGAAGCATCATAAAGCTGATTTACCTTTCATAATTCATTATGAAAACTCAATGTTTTCAGCATGATTTTTTTTTTAGATGGAAGAAATTTGATATATCTAAATAACTCAGAATTTGATATATGTTTGAATTCATTATGAAATTCAATGTTTTCAGCATCAAATTTTTTATGGAAGAAGTTTAATACACTGAAATAACTAAGAATTCAGAAGTAGTATAGCATGTGCAAAGCTTCACAACAAGTGAGTGATTATGATTGATGATATTGTTGCTCAAATGGCGATCAAATTGTGACATGTTAAGATCTGGGCTTGGTGTTGATTGATGGAACCATTGTATGTTAAACCAACATGTAGAATAACATGAAAAATGGATATGCTTGATTGTCTGCAGACTATTTCCATGCACAATTGGTGTTTTTATTGATTGATCTGATCTACCTGGAAAAAAATAGGACTCTTTTTCTTAAATCATAAGTACCAGTGATGCTTCTCGACTTAAACTTTTAAATAATCCACATTACTCCTACTTTTATTGCAATTTGAGACAACTGATTCCCTCTTTGTGCGAAAGAGTATGCTGCTGTGGCTGTGTTGTTTATTATCTTGAGACGTCAGATTGTGATTCTATCTTTCCTTGTTTACAGGTTATCAACCAAATGGGCAAGCTCCAATCTCTTCTACTGACAAGCCAATACGATTAAATGGTATTGATACCAGTGAATTCACACCTCCAAGGCGATTAAGGACCGATGAAATTCCACAAATTGTCAATGATTTTAGACTCGCTGCAAAGAATGCTATTGAAGCTGGTAATTTGTCTTTACGTTAAAATGAAATAGAATTTGTGAGAACTCAATTTGCTTCAGAGCTTGTGCAAAATGAACCATATTTTATCAGCTAAATGTAGTAAAGGGAATAAACGTACTTGAATACATATATTACAAGTAGTCATGCCATAAATATTCTATCTGCAGTTGTTATAGGGAGCAACTATAAGTAGTTTTATGCAATGGCTTGAACTGAATTTGAACTCCCACATTAATATTATTTGTTATTCTTGACCTTCCGCATCAACCATTTAGCTTTAGTGGTTTTGAGAGCCCACATAAGAAAAAGGGAGTAGCTTTTGCTTAATGAATAAAAGGACTGGTTCATATTTAGCTTTAGAATTTCATGATTGTTTGAATTTTGTGAATCATTAATTGGTGTTGTAATGCGCCCTTCTAACTGTAGGGAGGTCAAAAACAGTATTGTATTAAAGTCAGGAGCCGTACAAGCAAAAGTTATCCGAGTTTTATTTTCAAAAAGTTGTATTAGAAGGATGGACTGAACAAGTCTTCTAGGCATAACCATTAACATTGTTTTCGAAAAGTTATATGATATATCATTTATCATCTTCTCCTTGTTTCTCTTTCTTTTGTCTTGAATGCATGAGGCCAAAGGGGGAGGGGATTTGAACTCTGGCCTTGAGTGTGGGGTAAAAAGCCTGCTACCACAGTAGCTACAAGCCCCTGCTCATCTTCTGATTGTTTCAATTGCATGGTAAATAACCATTATTTCTTTTGTCTTGTGCACTGAAATAATTTGTCTGCTATATACAGGCTTTGATGGAGTTGAAATTCATGGGGCCCATGGCTACCTTCTTGATCAGTTTTTGAAAGATCAAGTGAATGATCGAACAGACCAATATGGTGGATCTCTAGAGAATCGTTGTCGATTTCCTTTGGAAGTCGTTGAAGCTGTTGTTAACGAGATAGGAGCAGATAAAGTTGGAATTAGACTATCTCCATTTGCTGACTACATGGACTCAGGGGATTCAAATCCAAATGCATTAGGCCTTTATATGGCCAATTCCTTGAACAAATATGGCATTCTGTACTGCCACATGGTTGAGCCGAGAATGAAGACAGTTGGAGAGAAAAGTGAAAGCCCCCACAGTCTTCTACCCATGAGAAAGGCTTTCAATGGTACCTTCATTGCTGCTGGTGGTTTTGACAGGGAAGACGGGAACAAAGCTGTGGCAGAGGGCCATGCAGATCTCATCGCATATGGACGTTGGTTTTTGGCTAATCCAGATTTGCCAAAAAGATTTGAGCGCAATGCTCCTCTAAACAAGTACAATAGAGACACATTCTACATATCTGATCCGGTTATTGGTTACACTGATTACCCATTCCTTGAAACCACTGCTTAAGTTTCCTCCAGCCTACGGACGCTTGAAGCCTTGAACACTCTACCTGTAGGCTTTGTTGTTACTTTTCTTTCACCGTAGCGTGTAGTTTATAAGAAACAAAGTGAATAAAAGTTCAAGGGAAAGTGGCCTTGGCCAACCAGAGATAGTTACATTCTTATTTGGTAGTCATTTTTCTGCTTTGACAAAGTGAATCCAGATTCATTGCATGGTAAGAGATGTAGCATATATATTGAGATTATTTGTACAGGACGTTGGAAACTTTTAAGGAAATGGATGCATTTGGCATGTTATTATTTTCTACTGCAGGCGCTGGTGCTTTGGATTGCTTGTTTTCATCGTTTTTCCTCATCTTTTAATTCCATTTTTTTAACAGGGTTAATTACTTAAAAGTTTAAGATCATCACAAAAGCCAACAGATCCATGGGTTGCTAAGAGTTAAAAAAAAACAAGATTATCTTTATTAAACTCACGTGGCCACGAGCTACAACACTACACTTGAAACAGATTGGTCAAAGCAGATGCACACCACACCAAATGACAATTTTACTGTGTGGTGAGCTAACTTCTGCCCCTTGAATTATTGCACACTTTTTCTCTTCTCTAATCATGCAATGCAATAAAAGCAAGAAGAAAACATTTAAGCACATTAATACGGGAACTGAAATATAGGAAGGTTCAAGCTGGCAAATTAAGCAGTGGTTTCGAGGAACGGATAATCAGTGTAGCCAATAACTGGATCAGATACATAGAAGGTCTGTCTGTTGTACTTATTCAGAGGAGCATTACGCTCAAATCTCTTTGGTAAATCTGGATTATTAAAGACAATTTATAAAACATTAGAAATACATACGTACATGTACAATATGACTATTGTATGTTTGCTTTTCAAAAAACGTGAGACGTGTATAGAACACGAATGTATTATTGAAAAATATGTACGTACATATATATATATATAATTTTCCTAAATTATTATCACTATATAAATTCTTTAACCCAATTTACTTAATAAAATCCCCTTTTACATTTTTAGGTAGTTATATGACGAATGCTCCCGCCATCTCCCTCTGCTTCTTTATCGCATTTCTTCATATTTCTTCTTTCAATGATATTTCTTTCTGAGTTTTTACTGGTTTGTAAAAGTAACTTGATTGCTCCCCCTTTTTTTTTTTTTTTTTTTTTGGGTTCCTTATAGGTTATCTATCTTTTTTGTTTTTTATTTTATTTTTTATTTTTGTTTCTCACAATTTAATCTGTTTCATGTATTCAAAAGGAAGGCTATGAATTCTTAATATGCCAAAACCCGCTGTCTAGTTTTAAAAGTTCTTGATAATTTTGATAATAATAATACAAAAATTCAAGAAGAACTATTGTGTTCAGTAGAATATCCATGTCATGTTTATGCAATCAGAGTTGAATTCATTGATTTTAAATTCGACTATGAACTGTCATAATTTTCCAAATACTATTTGTAAAATTGGTAAGAAAATATATTGGACCAGAATGAATTCTCATTGATCGTATCGTGGTGTATGCTTATATAATACATTCCGTAAGATTTTGCACTTGGCAGATTTACCAGGCCTGGCCATACTTCCTTCGCTATCCGATTTGCATTTGGCATTTCCCCATGTGTTAGGTTTTTTTTATTGTTCTGTACTGGAATGACCCAACCAAGAAACAAAAGGAACTTAACAACATTAGGTCCTGGCTGACTCCAAAGAGAGGACTTAGATATTCTCCTTGTTTTCACTGGATATAAACGCAGCCCAAAGCTGAACTGAGCACCATGGATTCTCAGATCTATGGTCGCTCCATCTTCTTCCTCATTGTCTTCGCCATTGCTTCTCTCTCTACTTCCACGCTCGGGGCATTGCCCAGCAACCCACAACCCAAATCTCACTCTCCAACAACATCATCTTCATCTACGAAAGCGGCGACAGCCACAATGACAGAGCAGATCAACTCCAATTCCGTCCTGGTTGCGCTCCTCGACTCGCATTACACTGAGCTCGCTTAGCTCATTGAGAAGGCCCTCCTACTCCAGACCCTCGAGGAGGCCGTGGGCAACCACAACATCACCATCTTCGCCCCGAAAAATGAGGCTCTCGAGCGCCAGCTGGACCCCGAATTCAAGCGCTTCATGCTCGAACCCAGCAACCTCAAGTCCCTCCAAGACGTTGATTGCTGGTTTTTTTTTTTGTTGGTTTTTTTTTGGTTTTTTTGTTGCTTTTTTTTTTTAAAGCGGAAAAATTGGATGAAATTACATGGAAACTAACGGCATGGGGTAAATTGGCTATTTAAAATAATTTGAAGGCTAAATTGGCTGAAAAAATAATTTGGGGTCAACTAGCGTTATAGTTCAGGGGGATTTTAGGCCGTTTACCCTATTTTAAATGCACACATTGACACTTCCAAGAGTAACTGCTCATTTACTTTTATTCTACCTATTGGTCTAGTGGCATTTAGTCTCCACTTTACTCGAGACTCTTGAGTGACGATACCGCATGCAGAACACTTGATACGGATACTAGTCTACGCAGAAACATAATATACCAAAACTAATGAGAACTTTTATTCATCGTTTTTTTCTTTGTATTTAATTATACACGCAATGCAAACATAGTAACAATACACATTCAAGCAGATTAATACAGAATATAAATCTAAGTATGTGTTCAAGCTTCCATAGGCTACAGGAAACTTAAGCGGTGGTTTCAAGAAATGGATAATCAGTGTAACCAACAACCGGATCAGATATGTAGAACGTATCTCTGTTGTACTTATTTAGAGGAGCGTTAAGCTCAAATCTTTTTGGCAAATCTGGATTAGCTAAGAACCAACGTCCATAGACAATAAGATCTGCATGGCCCTCAGCCACAGCTTTGTTCCCATCTTCCCTGTCAAAACCACCAGCAGCAATGAAGGTGCCTTTGAAAGCTTCTCTCATGGGCAGAAGGCTGTCAGGGCTTTCAATTTTGTCTCCAAATGTCTTCATTCTTGGCTCAACCACATGGCAGTACTGGATCCCATATTTGTTCAAGGATTTGGCCATATAAAGGCCTAGTGCTTTCGGATCTGAATCCGCTGATTCCACATAGTCGGCAAATGGAGATAATCTAATTCCAACTTTATCTGCTCCTATCTCATTAACAACAGCTTCAACGATTTCCAGAGCAAACCGGCAACGATTCTCCAGCGAGCCACCATATTCATCTGATCGATCGTTCACTTGGTCTTTCATAAACTGATCAATCAGGTAGCCATGCGCCCCATGAATTTCAACCCCATCAAAGCCTACATATCAGAAAAGCATTTTCCATGTAGCCAAGATGTTACTAACTTACCATTATAAATCATATGATATTCTAAATCTAAACATATACAATTCAAGCATCAATCTGGCGTGATCTTCGTTATTAAGTACATTTGGCTGAGTAGTTATTTATGGTCCATTTTGATTTCTTGCAAATTTTGATTTATATTTAACTTAAAAGATAAGTTACCAGCTTCAATAGCATTCCTTGCAGCAAGTCTGAAATCATTGACAATTTGTGGAATCTCATCTGTCCTTAATCGCCTTGGAGGTGTGTACTGAGCAACGTCAACGCCATTAGCTAGTAGTTGGGGGGTAAGTGGCTTGTCGGTACAAGAGATTGGAGCCTGCCCATTTGGCTGGAAACCTGAAAACAAAGAGAGATACAGAATCACAATCTGAACACAATAGATTATATGTTCCTGAAAAATCAGCTTCCTAATGCTTCAATGGTCTAATTGCTCATAAGTATTTTATGATAGAAGTGAAGTCATAAAGGTGAATAACAGAAACGCACCGCTGTTTGAAACCCGCCCCGCATGCCAAATCTGACAGAAGAAAACACCGCCTTTTGCATGAACAGCGTCAACAATCGGTTTCCACGCTTCAACTTGCTCCCTTGTCCATAAACCAGGCATATCTGGGAACCTTCAGATATGAAAGGAATAGAGATGTCATCCAACATTGAAATGAAGAAAGTACACACTCAAATGTATGGTATTCAATTAAAACCAATGGTAAAAGAAACCGGAAAGCTTCTCTTCTCAAAATTACCCTTGAGCTGTGTCAGAAACTCCACTGGCTTCAGCTATGAGAAGACCCCCTTCAGATGTTCTCTGAGAATAATATAAGATGGCATGCGGCTGTGGAACAGTGTTGTATGATCTCATTCTAGTCAATGGTGCTAAAACAACTCTGGAAAACACAGAGAATATAAATTATAGATACAGAGATGTATGTCCTTTATTTTTATTTATTTTTATCAGATTCATATGTTTTACAGTTACTTATGAAGATATAGTCAGATTATCATCAACTTCAAGGATTCCCACAAGAATAATAAGAATAAATGATTGTTCTGCACAGGCAAGGAGCTAGGAATTTGACAACTACAAAAAACAGAAAGCAGGACTAGTATTTTTAGAAGCTGTAGACATCAACAGAGACTACCCCAGAGGTTGCAAGACATCATCAATTCACAATCCAAACTCGAAAAGAATGCAGCATTTTGATATGTACTCCTCTTTATGCAACTACTTGTTATTTTTTATTTGGACGTTCTTAGAAAATTTTAACACACTAAGAACTAATTAGAAAATGACAATTGACTAGTTTTGGGTTTTTCTCTCCAAATAGGCTCTATAAAGGTTTTTGTATAATATGTCATGTTAGAATGAACCTATTCGTGAAAAGCCCATAGAAAGACGCAAGAAGCGACTCAAATTCTTATTCTTGTTAGCCAACTGGGATTTTCCACAAATACCTGCTTCGAAAGTGGACTAAATCCGATTTTCAGCAGAACAGGCCATGCCATGGCTAAATTTGTGTACCAACAAAATGACCCAACATACAAATTTAGAAAAAATAGATAAAACAAAGCCAACATTCTTCAGCTTAATGCAATGTAGAAGAGATTTAAGTACCTATGAGAAAGGTTGAACTTTCCCATTTTGTGAGGGGTAAGGAGAGGAATTGTGGGAGGCTGAGCAGACATGTCAGCTATCAGAATTCACGTGGGTTTTGCTCTTATGTTTGGGTTTTGGTTTTTTTGGCTCTGGAAATGAATGGAAAGCCAATTGGGGATTTATACATTTTGGTGACTCCGTTGTGACAATTGTGTCGCATATTAACAGGTGCTTCCGTGACTCCGTTGGGACATCTATGTACTTAAGAGGTAGTCCAAGTGTGGAAAGGGCAAGGACTTAAGAGCTAGAATGGTTGGTGTTGGCCGGGTTGTGCGTGTGAGCGGTATTTTGGGTATTTCGGAAGGTTACGGGAGGAACCTGAAGAAACCCAGAACACGAAAGATGTTCGTAATGACAAGATACACGCAACGCAACTGACGGTTCGCCATTCGGAGTTCATATGAAGGAGTTATGCCCAATTATGACTCTTCATGCATAGGTGATGTTCCCTCCTGGCAGAAGGCTAAATGCATAAAATGCTATATAGGGGGTGACATGGTGTCATGCTCTCCACTACCCCTGGTGCTTACACCCTTGTGGCACTAAGCGAACATCCTTATGACATTGGAGGTTGTCATGAGGGCGGGCATAAGATTGTTGAAGGATAATCTGTGTCTCCGAGGGAAAGGATTTCCCGAGGAAAGTACGAACACGCGGGGCCGTTCGTATTGCGCATTGTCGAAAAGAGTGAGGTCAATGTATGGCATTCGCTATGCCGTCGGCTAGCGAGGCATTTGACAATACTCGTTGGACTTGGCTTGGGTTTGGCCTTGTCTAATGTTGGAAGGAAGATATTCGGATGCCGGTACGCATGGGTTGCGACCCCATGCAATGCATAGATGGTTATGTGGGACATTCGGAATACATATGTCGCCAAGGCTTGGGCGACATGCAAGTATGACTGCTTGCGTGTGTAGCTTGAGGATGTGGGCTATCGTGGATGCTAAAGGAATGACCGACAGAAGTGTCACTACAAGGAAAAATGTGATTAGCGACAAATTAATGAGCGACCAAATAATTTTTGGTCTCTGATGAAGTAAATGGCGACCAAAATTTCTTAGATGGTCGTCCAAAATTTGGTTGGTTTTTTGCACTTGCGGAACCTTGTGGAATATATTCAGCGACGAGAAGTGGCACATTATACGACGAACCTTTTAGTCTCTAAAACAGATTTGGGCGACCAAATATTATTTTGGTCTCTAACCAATGCTTTGGAATAAGAGCTAGGTGGCGCGAAATCTAAAAGTATTAGGCGACCAAAATTTTGGTTGTCGTGTTGGTTCATTTTGGTCGCCATTCTTATATTCCCGCTTAAAATTTGGCAATAATGAAGCGACCAAAAAGGTTGGTCGCTAAAATGTTTTGGCGACCAATACTTTTAGTAATACGACGACGTTTTTAGTATAATATTGATCATTGTAGAGGGACGACAAAAAAAAATCTGGTCGTTGGAAGGGATGCGCAATAAATACCATGGCTCTATTATCTTTTCTTCCCGTTTACTTCATAAACAGAGAACACTTTGCTTTCAGACCAAAAAATAAAAAAGGCGGCCAGAGAAAACTTGCTTTGTTCAACCAAACGCTCTCTCACTCACTCTCTCTGTCATCTCTATAACCTAGAGAGATGACGTGAAGCCACACCCAGTGTAACTCATCTTTACATCTCATTCTCTCACTCACACTCTGTCTCTCTGCTCAACCCTAAATCTCACCGATCCACTAACCCAATATCAAAACCCACTCCTTCCTTTGTCTCTGAGGTCAAGCGAAAATCCAATCTGAAGCATTCATAATTTGCTTTCAGTTTGTTTATCATCAGTCAATGAGCAGAATTTGAAAAAGGTAGTTGCTTTAACAAATAATTTTTGTATTTCCTCTAAATTTCATTTATATTTGTTTGATTGTGGTCTGATGATGGTCCAAGGTTATGTTTTTCTTTAATTTTGGAATTGTATTTGAGCTTATTAGATGAAAAAACTTTGCACTATTAGACTGTAATAAGTTTGTGCGTTTCGGGTCCAAGGTCAGCTGATGGTGAGAGGTTCGATTGTGGTCTGATGATGACAAAACTTTGAACTTATTAGACTATAATTTACCTGTTTTCTGGTTTACTAGAATGGTTGTCTCCACACACACATGATAAGCAAAACATGTTCAGATTATGAGTGTGGTTCTAGAAAAATATAAATTCAAATAATGCAAAGAAAATGGAACATCAGATATTAGAAATTTGGGATTTATATACAGAGTGATAAAACTATCTTTTCACATCCATTGCTCTCAATGTTACTGACTACAAGTTACATAGTGATATTAGAAAATTATGATGTCTTGTTTTGTTGAATGATGAGCTTCAGTAGTGAAAATTAATATTGTTTTGGTGCCCAGGTCCTCAAAATCATTTGCACACAAAGGAGGGCCTGATTTGGATACGATTTCTGATTGAGTTGGTCCTGATTTAGAGCTTATTTGGGACTGCTTTACTAAAAGGTTAGAGTATAAAAATTCTTTTAGAACCTTTGTTTGGATATTGGCCAAATTTGTGTGTGTTTGATGCACTAAACTTGTGCAAGTATGCACTCGCAAGGTTGACATTAGAGTTTTGGGTCTCTCCAAACACACTAAGTCTGGTATTTTTATTATTTGACTTTTACTGGTTTGAATTTTATTTTCTAGCATTGCTTTAATTTTCTCATTTGTCTCCATTTTACAGTAGGTTGTTGATTTGCTTGTTTAAGAGGTACTTTTTTTAATTTATGCAGTTTTTCTATTGGTGGATTTGTAGTTAAGGTTTTGTGGGTCATGAAAATTTACAAATTTTGCTGGATTTGTATGATTGCATATGAATTTGGTTGTTGAATTGCATATTATTTTTATGGTGATAAATGATACAAAAATTCTAAATACATATTTAGTAATTGAACAGATTCAGTAGTTCGGGAAAAAAAAAACACAGATTCAGCAATTAGACAATAGGATTTAGATGTTGGGATGTTGGTAATTCATTGGGGGCCAGATTTTTCAAGGGAGGCTATGATAATTTACCCAAAGTAAAACCAAATACAAGCAAAACACTTACAGTTTACAGCTACAAAGAGATGAGGTAATTTCAAAGGCATAAGAATAAGTAATATTGTAATGATATTATAAAATCAAAATTCTAAATTTTAATTGAAGAAAAAGAATGATCCTATTAATATAGTTTTCAAAATTAATCTTCCTCTAACTCAAATAACTAATATTTTATAGTAGGTTACTATCTCAAACATGTTATTTTGACAATATGTAATTAGCAGGAAATGGATACTATGGGGTAAGTAAACGTATTACGTAATATATCTAAATGCTCTTCACTTGTATATATTTAATTGTTTGTTTTGGTAATGCTATGGAATTGTTGTATTATGCATTGGCTTCAAACTTTTGTGATTAACACAGTTCGTAAGAGTTCACATTAGGTTTCACCTTAGAATTCATTTGAAGTAGTTAACTACTAAGTAGTTTAAGCAACATTTTGTGATGTGTTGAAGTTAATTAGTTAATTAACTTTAACGTTAAGATACTTTAGACCTATTGCAGATGCTAACTATCGCATAGAATATGCATTCTTTTATGAGATAGTGCCCTTACCGGAGTCATAAGGAGACAAACCTGTATATTAATTGTATAAGGAGACAAAGCAAGTCATGGATGAGATATGACATCATCTAAATTGTGTTACGGGACGGTATAATGGATAAGCAATGGATTTAGATTGACATGTTCTTTGTATTCTGTGTTGTTTTGATATGCTTTTACAGGGTAAGGTTTATCATATCCCCCCTGGTTACATGTAATGTGGTTTTCTACTTATAAATATCTTTTGTTGTACAAGTTATCTAAAAAAGAAAAACAGTTTGTATTTGAGGCTCTGATACATATTTAGAATGTTACGAAAATTTGTATGCCTAATACTTATTTGCAGGATGGTTAATAAGGTTGTTGATTTGGTTAAGACTAAAAATAAGAAACAAAGATCAGCTCCACATGCACCACGATCACAACAGGCACCACTACAACAAGATCACCAATATGAGCAACCATGTGATCAGCCGCCATTACAGTCACCGCATCAACATCAGGAGTCTACATCTGCCTCGCTAGCAGCTCCTCACGCAGGTAGAAAATGAGATTATTATGATGCTGAAGATACTTTTATTATGGACTTAATATGCGAATTAATCCAGAACAGAAATTGGTGGCAACTGTGGAGATCCAAAATATGTTTGTCAATGAGATTGGGTTAATTACTCGAGCGAACGCTCCACTAAATGTAAACGGGTGGAGGAAAGTAACCTTGGAGCAGAAGATGGATATTGTGAAAGCACTAAAGGTCAGCACTTACTTTCTTTAATTTTTGCTTTAGACGACAATGAAGGATATGGATATGGGCTTCTTTTTTTTTGGGTTATTGTTGCAGATAATTTTATGTTTAGCAGATAATGAGATATTTTTTACTATTTAAATGATAATCTAATTTTTTTTCGTGGTTACTTGTTAGTTTAAGTTTGATGTCGACCTTGAGGATCCGGATATTTGGGAGTTTATTGATGACCATATGAGCAAGAGTTATAAAGAATGGAAAGCAAAGCTCCATAAGCACTCATGACCTCCAGCTTGCACGGGCCACACCTCCCACTAACAAGGTCTTTGTAACTCATAGGAAAACAGAGGAGTGGCACTGGTTAGTTGATAACTTGTACACAGATGAGAAATACCAGGTATCTTAATTAATTACGTACTATATTGTGACTCATTGATTATGATCATTTTCTTATTTATTAGTTAGAAGGAATATAACAAATTCTCTGTGCTTTTATTAAAGAAAAGGTGCAAAGCCAATGTTAATAACAGGAAAAAGAAAGAATATGAACACACAGGAGGTTCACGCCCTTTCCTGAAACATAAGGAAGCAGCCGAGAAGGTAATTAGTAAATGCTTTGCATTTAATGTTCTTCCTACTAAGTTCAAGTAGTCCTCCTTTGTTAGTTATTGGAAAAGGAAAAGTATTAGAGTAAAGGTGAATGTGATATTTGTTGAAAAATCTGAATAGCATGGCAGGAAGCAAGAATATCAATGGGTTTGATTGAAATTAGGTGAAGTGGTACTGCATGGAAGCAGACTATATTAATAAAATGACCCCTTGTGATTTTCTTGTTGTCTTGATCCTATTAGACCCCTTTTGATTTCTTAAACTCTTTTTTTTTTCTTGGGAAAATGTAGGAGGGTCAACATGTTACACTTATCGACAATTGGAATAACATGCATATGCACAGGGATAAAGGCATATGGATCAACGAAGTTGCTAAGAATAAGGGGGTAAATGATAAATTTTCCTATACTTATAGTAAGCTACATGTTCAACTTTTTATTTTATTTTTTATGTTTGACTTTTACTAACACAACTAGACTTCCTTTTTTGTAGAATAAAATGAAAGCAGCAATGGTGATGTACATTCAGCAGGAGTCTGCGAGTTCAAGCAACCCTTCTGAACAGATTTCAGTTTCAGACGTGCACCAGTTGGGGATTATGACTAAAGAACTTGGGATTGGATCGGGTAAGAGGATACGCGGATTGGGCTCGAATCTTCGAGTGGAGACTAGTTCTCGCTCTACAAGTAGTTATGGAAAAACCTCTATGATTGAAGATGAGAGATACAATAAGCTCTCAGAAACTGTGGAGAAACTTTGTGACATCGTTAAGCAGCTGCAAGCTGGGATTAATGACAGATCTAGGAAGAAGCGTAAATGCAATAGTAAGTGCAATGGTAAGGGACCTCGGCTCCGACCTGATTCTTCTTATTCTGATTTTGATTCTGATTCTGATGATTCTACGACTGATCCTCACGGTGATAACTTACAAGGAGGTGGTGATGGTGTGTTATACTGGTCTTGAAGATATTGGTCATGGTCATTAGGTAGGTTTTAAACCTTTTGGTTGTTTTGGGTATGGATGATCTTGGTGATTTTGTGACTTTGATGGACTCAAATCCTACAATCTAACTTTGGTATGTGGTTTTTGTTTCAAATCAAAGATATGTGTGATCAAGAATATGAATTGTAACTTTGGTCAGATTCACCATACTTCTGACTATAATTATGATTGTGATCACACACATTGCTCATCTATATATTAAGTAGTATATAGACTTACTGAAATTTTATGTAGGCTTTGGTATGAATGGATGCATATGCTTCTGTTGCTCATTGCTCCTAAGACTTAAAGAGATGAAGAAGTACTTTTGTGTGTTTGTGAAGGAAAGTGGAGGTACATGTGTAACCTGTAACTTTTATTTATATTTCATGTCTTAGTAGACATGATTTTGATCTCAGGTGCTGTGACTATGGTGATTTTGTTAATTATGCTATGTCACTATATTTTGCTTATGAATCCCTTTTGCTTTTAAAAAGAAAATGTTGCATGGAGTATGATATATTTTTACTGTGATATATGCTGTGAACTTTGTATAATTTTTAGTTGGGGAAGTCTTATATATTGTAATTTTGTTTTGGACATATAATAAAAGTTTTATAAAAACTATATTAATTTAATTATAGAAAAATAAAAAAAACATTATTAATATTCAATAAAATATATTTTTTATTTAAAAAAAAATTAAAAACCTCAAAATCAACATCCTTGGCGACCAAAATAACTTGATATTGGCGACAAAAAAATTGAATATTGGCGACAAAATAATTCAATATTGGAGACAGAAACTTAGAAGTAGACATATTTTCCCGACCAAAGCTTTCATTATAAGGGCCCAAAAATATTGACATTAAATATAAACCAAGACCAAATTTTTATTTGGTCGCCAATAGTCATAACTTCAGCAACCAAACATTTACACTTTTGGAGACCCAAATTGTAGGATGCCAATCGTAAACTGCGACCAAATATTTATTTGGTCGCCAATCCCTTGGACTTTCGCGCCATTTATCAATTTTGCGCGCTAAAGAGGCAAAGGATCAACGACGAAATTATGAGAAATGGGCGACGAGAACTATTGGTTGCTTATGAGAATCGAAGACCAAAATAGTTTTTGGTCGTTGTTTCTAGTATCTACGACGCCCCTTCTACGACAACTAGATTGCGACCAAAGTTTCGTCGGTAATTTGAATCAGCGACTAAAAACATACATTGGGCGACCAAATACGTTTGGGTAAACCGATGATGTTGGATCACTATGTCTTGCTTGGACATGAGCGAGCCATGAGTTAAGCATGCGACGCATCTTCCAGGGTAGACTAGTGATTTGTAACGCACCGCATCTTCCAGGGTAGTTGGGGGTTGTGGGGCCCATAGTCTGCTATTATTGTTGTTGTTTAGTTCCAATTGCATGGTAAATAACCATTATTTCTTTTGTCTTGTGCACTGAAATAATTTGTCTGCTATATACAGGCTTTGATGGAGTTGAAATTCATGGGGCCCATGGCTACCTTCTTGATCAGTTTTTGAAAGATCAAGTGAATGATCGAACAGACCAATATGGTGGATCGCTAGAGAATCGTTGTCGATTTCCTTTGGAAGTCGTTGAAGCTGTTGTTAACGAGATAGGAGCAGATAAAGTTGGAATTAGACTATCTCCATTTGCTGACTATATGGACTCAGGGGATTCAAACCCAAATGCATTAGGCCTTTATATGGCTAATTCCTTGAACAAATATGGGATTCTGTACTGCCACATGGTTGAGCCGAGAATGAAGACAGTAGGAGAGAAAAGTGAAAGCCCCCACAGTCTTGTACCCATGAGAAAGGCTTTCAATGGTACCTTCATTGCTGCTGGTGGTTTTGACAGGGAAGATATGGGAATAAAGCTGTGGCAGAGGGCCGTGCAGATCTCATCGCATATGGACGTTGGTTTTTGGCTAATCCAGATTTGCCAAAAACATTTAAGCTCAATGCTCCTCTAAACAAGTACAATAGAGACACATTCTACATATCTGATCCGGTTATTGGTTACACTGATTACCCATTTCTTGAAACCACTGCTTAAGTTTCATCCAGCCTACGGAAGCTTGAAGCCTTGAACACTCTACCTGTAGGCTTTGTTGTTACTTTTCTTTCACCGTAGCATGTAGTTTATAAGAAACAAAGTGAATAAAAGTTCAAGGGAAAGTGGCCTTGGCCAACCAGAGAGTAACATTCTTATTTGGTAGTCATTTTTCTGCTTTGACAAAGTGAATCCAGATTCATTGCATGGTAAGAGATGCAGCATATATATTCAAAAAAATGGATGCATTTGGCATGTTATTATTTTCTACTGCAGGCGCTGGTGCTTCGGATTGCTTGTTTTCATCGTTTTTCCTCATCTTTTAATTCCATTTTTTTAACAGGGTTAATTACTTAAAAGTTTAAGATCATCACAAAAGCAAACAGATCCATGGGTTGCTAAGAGTTAAAAAAAATCAAGATTATCTTTATTAAACTCACGTGGCCACGAGCTACAACACTACACTTGATACAGATTGGTCAAAGCAGAAGCACACCACACCAAATGACAATTTTACTGTGTGGTGAGCCAACTTCTGCACCTTGAATTATTGCACACTTTTTCTCTTCTCTAATTATGCAATGCAATAAAAGTAAGAAGAAAACATTTAAGCACGTTAATACAGGAACTAAAATATAGGAAGGTTCAAGCTTCTATTTTCGGCTGGCAAATTAAGCAGTGGTTTCTAGGAACGGATAATCAATGTAGCCAATAACTGGATCAGATACATAGAAGGTCTGTCTGTTGTACTTATTCAGAGGAGCATTAAGCTCAAATCTCTTTGGTAAATCTGGATTAGCCAAGAACCAACGACCAAAGGCGATAAGATCCGCACGACCCTCAGCCACAGCATTGTTCCCATCTTCCCTGTCAAAACCACCTGCAGCAATGAAGGTACCATTGAAAGCCTTTCTCATGGGTACAAGACTGTGGGGGCATGCACATTTTTCTGCAACTGTCTTCATTCTCGGCTCAACCATATGGCAGTACAGAATTCCATATTTGTTCAAGGAATTAGCCATATAAAGGCCTAATGCATTTGGATTTGAATCCCCTGAGTCCATATAGTCAGCAAATGGAGATAGTCTAATTCCAACTCTATCTGCTCCTATCTCGTTAACAACAGCTTCAACGACTTCCAGAGCAAATCGGCAACGATTCTCCAGAGATCCACCATATTCATCTGTTCGATCATTCACTTGATCTTTCATAAATTGATCAAGAAGGAAGCCATGGGCCCCATGAATTTCCACTCCATCAAAGCCTATATATCAGAAAAACAATTTCAGCATACCAAATACATTTGTAACTTAGCATTATAAGTTGATACTGATTGATCATACTACATAACTTGACCAGATTAAGGGAAACGTATACTCCTAGCAGACTTGGTACATTTTGTTCAACTACAAAATTGCTTTTCAAGTCCCCCCTCAAATGAATAAAATTTCAGCTACAATGTTGATTTCAGATCCTTACTCTTAAAAGGATGCACTAGGACAGCCATGACTAATTTACACAACTAGACTATTAAACCATCAAATCCTAAAACTTATATGAATGACACCACTCAAGTTGAATTGCAATGTGGATGGTCAGGAATAGCTGACAGATCCTTTTAAAGGGGGAGGTGAATACAATTCAAGCCATTATAAATTAAAAGATAATAGATAGTTTCTCCCTATATCAACAGCATATTGAGATTGAGCAACGATAGAATTCATCTAGCTTGAATTATTCCCACATTACATACTAATCAGAATTCGAAGTAAATATATTCCGTTTACTACATTTGGTGGATTAAATATGGTTCATTTGCTTAACCTGAAAAGCAATTTTGAGTTCTCGCAATTTTATTTCATATTGAACTTGAGGACAAATTACCAGCTTCAATAGCATTTCTTGCAGCGAGTCTAAAATCATTGACAATTTGTGGGATTTCATCTGTCCTTAATCGCCTTGGAGGTGTAAACTCAGCAACATCAATACCATTAGATCGTAGTTGGGGGGTTAGAGGCTTGTCAGAAGAAGAGATTGGAGCTTGCCCATTTGGCTGAAAACCTGTAAGCAAAGAGAGATAGAATCACAAATCTGAAAGAGTTCTGTTAAAGAAATATCAAATCCATTGATCAAAAACTGCCACCGCAGCAGAAGCAGCATTGATAGTAAAAATAATGACCAATAATCATGATCAAAATATGCTCTTCAGACACGCCAACATATCCAACCTTCATGTTATTCTTCAATTGGCTAAGCATACAAGGTTGTCATCCACATAAAACTCAAATCATAACTATCCATAATTTTATTGCCATTGGGCAAATTATCATCAGTAAAATCATTCACTTGTTTTTGATGTACAGCACATAATAGATTAAGAAAGAAAAATCAGCTTCTGATGCTTCAATATGTTAATTTTTCACCTACACTCACAAGGCTAATGATAAAAGTGAAGTCATAAAGGTGTATGCCAGAAACGCACCAGTATTTGAAACCCTTCCCATATGCCAAATCTGACAGAAGAAGACACCGCCTTTAGCATGAACCGCATCAACAATCGGTTTCCATGCTTCCACTTGCTCCTTAGTCCATATACCAGGAGTATCTGGGTACCTTCGCATATGAAAGAAACAAAAAAGTCATCAAACATTGAATAAAGAAAGCACCCTCAAATGTAGCTTAGTTACTTAAACTCAAACATCAAAACTAGAAAGCTGCTCTTCTTCAAATTACCCTTGAGCTGTGTCAGAAACTCCAGTGGCTTCAGCTATGAGAAGACCCCCATTAGATGTTCTCTGAGAGTAATATAAGATGGCGTGTGGCTGAGGAACATTTCCGTATGATCTTTGTCTAGTCAATGGTGCTAAAACAACTCTACAGAAGACAACCAAAACATAAATTATAAATACAAGCATCAAAAGTTTCCTAGCAAAGTAGGCAGTATATATTATCAGAAGAACTACACCTACTACATGACCTGTGAATTCTCCAAAGTCCTTCATTGTTCATTAACAACTAAACAGAGGAGACAAATGCATGGTAGAAGAAAATGCTAATCCGGGATTTCGCATTGGCAAAACTACATTTGACAAACACAAAAACTACCCAGTAAACTAAATTTGACCAAACACAAGCAGTAATTTCATTTTTCTTGCAAGCAAACTGGGACTTTAACCAACCCTGTTTCCAAATTCTAGGAAACCCAATAGCCCAAACCTCAACTCAAGCAGAACAAGGCCAGGCTATAGCTAATCTGTGCACCAACAAAATGACCCAACTTACAAATTTACAAAAATATACAAAAACAAACCAAAATTCACAAACAAATTTACAAAAAATGAATAAATACAAACCAAAATTTACCAGTTCTTAGCAGTAAGTATCAATAAAATGCACAATGCAGAAAAAATTGAGCAAGTACCTATGAGAAAGATTGAACTTTCCCATTTTATAAGGAGTGAGGAGAGGACTTGAGGGACCTTGAGCAGCCATTTCAGAGCTTACTTCCTCTACTATGAGTAGTCTATATGATCTTGCAACTTTGGCCTTTGCCTTTGTGTTTTGGTTTTTGATTTCTCTCTAAACTGGGAATGAATGGAAGACCCAATTGGGTCTTTATACGTTCAGCAGTCGGCTGGCTTTAACTGGGCCCCACACCACATCTCCCCTTCCTCCTTCCGGGGAAAGCTCTGGTGGTTGGCGGATTCTTTTTCAAAGCATTGGGCTGGCTTTATTGATTGAGATGTTTGCTGACGTTTGTAATTACGTGAGTGATGATTTTATTTTATTTAATTTATTATTATTATTTATGTTGTAATTATATTTGGGATTGGGATTCGTTGTGTGGCGGAGCTGCCGAGTTGCCTGCCAACCTTGACCACCGCACCATATCCACCAATGACCTCTGTTGTTGCGACTTTTTTTTATTTTCTTTCTTCTTTAGTATTTTACTTTTGTCTAAATAATTACATCCATGCGTTTTTTAGTTGAATAATTGCATTTATGTTGTTTCGTTTAACACCTTTTTTGGCCTCTTGAATTCGTTTCATGCATGAAAGCAACGTCATTTGTTCGAAGGGGCAGTCGTCACTTTTGCTCCGAGTTAAAGTTCAAATTTGTAAGGAATTTTCTTTCTATAAAAACTGTGATTATTATTTTGTAATCCTTGGGTAATTTGAATTTGATGTCAAATATCAAACATTAAATTTGATTTTGATAGCTTATGTAACAATTTGACATATAATCTATATTCTATACTAGCTTCTTCGCACACACTTCCGTGATTGCGAGAGGTTTTTTTTTTTATTTATAAAAAATTTAAATTTATTTTAGAATTTAAAAAAATAATGCGTATAAAGTTGTGTTAATAAAAATAGGATTTATTATATGGTTTTGTTTTTAATTTTAATTTTTTTAATATGAAAAAAGTGTGAATTTACCATATTATTCTCATTTAATTATTAATTTAATTATTAATGTTTGGATTAACCAAGGGCATTTTCTGGTATTTTGAATGTTTCATCATTCTTAATATGGTAAATTCACAACTTTTTTCATATTAAAAAAATTAAAATTAAAAATAAAATCAGATAATAGGTTCTACTTTTATGGAACATAACTACCCATATTATTTTTTCTTAATTCTAAAAATAAAATATAAAATATAAAATAAAACCAATTGGCATATGCAAGTATGTGCCAAGGGGCTAGTAGAGTTTTACATTTCACCTAACATGTCAAATTAAAAAATTATTTTATTACATTTTTATACGAATTATTTTATTACATTAGTGTTGATTTGTTTATTACTTTCTAAACATATAAAATGAAAAAATTAATAAAATAATGAAATAAAATCAGAAAGTCAAACATCCAAAAATAGCAACATAAAGGAGAAATGTTATTCCATGTAGGATTTAACATTTTAATTGAAGTGAGTCTCGACTATTTTTATTACATGCATTTATATACCAATATTTCTCAAATCATTCTACATGCACTTAATTATGCATATTCCTTCCAAACATGGAACTAATAAAAAGAGTAGTCCGTGTTACAATTAATCTAAAATTAAGCTAGAAACTAGTAATTAAGTACTGCTAGAGAGCTCTTCAAAACAAGTTAGGCAATATTTATATAGTTGTTGTGATGACTTAAAAGTGAATTCATGCCGTGGTGATCATTGATTATCTGCGATTGCAAAGGCTGAGGCCACACAACAAGGCCTCGTGAAGTGGAGATATCAATGATATGTTTCTTCCTTGCAGCATATCGACCCAGCAGCTTAAGCTTGCAGAAGAAACACTACTATTATTAATAGCACCATCTTCAAACCCCATCAAATTAGCACCAAGGTTGTGATATTTGGAGCTTTGTGGAAAAGACCCCAATGGAGGAGGGTTATAATTATCGACGCCACCAAAGTTCTCCAGCTCTACTAATCCAAAATCTCCATTATAACCAGGCTCCAACTTAACATTACCATAAGATAATTCAGAGTGTTGATTTCGACAATCATGATTGTTCACGGTGGTATTAGGCAGTTTACTCTTATCACAAATATCATTAGTGTCAAATCCATGAGGAAATTCGATATTATTAGTGGTATTTGGTAGTTTACCCTTACCACGAATGCCATTAGTGTCAAGTCCATTAGCAAATTCAATATTATTATCGTCGGATACTTGCAAAGTTGCGCCGTTGTTGAAGTTATAACTATTTGGTTCTAACAATTCTGCCATGCTCTCTTCACCATGATCTTCTTTGGCAAAGTTGGGCTGAATAGTTTTTGTTTTTCCCTGGAAAGAATTAATATTCTCTTCCAAAATTTGTATATGGGTCTCTAAAGCCTTTGAATACTTATCCAACTTTGGTTTCTCTTTCTCATCAAAACCCTCCTCGTCGTACCCCTTCTTTTTTCCTTTACGCTTTTTCATCTTTCCTCCGTGTGAACATTTTCTGAAATCCGTGATGATTTCTCTGGCCTTCGCCGGGTCCTTCGGCCAAACCGAAAAATTACCCTTCAAATTGTAAGAAACCATGCAAACCCTAGCATTGCATAGTTTTTCAAGCGCCTCTGATTTCCTGTGCATTGTCGAGTGCCTCTTGGAGCCCGACATTGCTCCTTGATAAGACTCCTCTGCCGAGAAACTATTTTTGCACTGTTGTTTGCGGTCCTCCGTTTTTCTGGCCATTGAATCCGCCATGCAAAAACCAGAAGAAAAAAAAACACAGACACACACAGAGGTTGAAGACAACGCACAAGTAAAACCAGAAGGAAAACCTTGCAAGTAAAACAATGGAGAGAGTTTACGATAATATATAGGAAGCTATTGAGCTTGGGTTTTTCTGGTATATGTGGGAAAAAAATCTGTCTTTGATTTTCCTAATTGTTGAATTATAAGTGCTTAAGTTGATTTCAAGATTAATAGTTTTGTTTTCTGCTTATTTGTATTTCTTTATACTTAGTCCAGGTGTCATAGGGTGTTTGGTTAGATAGTGAATGGCTGAGATTGCTTTGATGAAATGCAACCAGCTGGTACTGTGCATAACGGGTATTTCTCCTCACACTAAGAGTGTGTGTTGTTGTACTGAAAAATTTGAGCTAATGAGAATGTTCTCTCTGCTACACGTATAGCAGAGCAGATTTGGATTTCTTCAGTTTGATTCTTAAATTCTCTTCTCACTAAATCTCATACACAAATTCTAAAACTCTAACATGGTATCAGAGCCAGGTTTCAAGATCTGAAGCTAGGCGTTTGTTCTGTGAAGAAAATCGATCGAGGTGAAGCTCAGTCTTAGCTCACGAAGCTGATTGAGCTCGATCAAGTGTCGAATCTGAAAACAACTTGTTTCCAGGTGAATCTGAAATTCGAAATGGCTGGATCTGGAAGCTCAGAGGCTAGAATCCCCATTTTCTCAAGTGAGAACTATGAATTTTGGAGGATTAAGATGATTACCATATTCAAATCATATGGGTTATGGAGTTTGGTAGAGAAGGGGTTTTCAATTTCAGATTCGAAGAAGGAGTCTGAGAATATTTCAGATGAAGAGGTTGATGAGAAAACAGTTGTGACTCTCATGAAGGATGCGAAGGCATTGGGTATCATCCAAAATGCTGTTTCTGATCAGATTTTTCCACGGATAGCACATGCAGACTCTGCAAAGATGGCTTGGAATCTGCTGTACTCAGAATATCATGGTGGAGAGCACGTCAGATCGGTAAAACTTCAAAACCTCAGACGTGAATTTGAGTATACTAGGATGCGTGATAATGAATCCTTATCTGAATATCTTACTAGACTAATTGAATTGATTAACCAAATGAAAACATTTGGTGAAGTTCTGTCAAATGAGAGGCAAGTTCAGAAGGTTTTAATTAGTCTAAGTAAGAAGTATGACCCTATATGCATTGTGATTGAAAACACAAAGACACTAGAAACTGTGGATTTGCAGGAAGTAATTGCCATTTTGAAGAGTCAGGAGCAAAGGCTTGAAATGCATAGTGTTGATACAGCTGAGAAGGCATTTGCCTCATTCACTGTGAATCCAAAGGGTCAGAACAAAAATGTTTCTCAGTCTGGTTCATCCAAGTCACAGGGAAATTGGAATTCTAAAGGAAAGCCATGGGAATCAAAAGGCAAGCCACAACAGAGCAGCTATTCTGCACAGAATGTCAATTCCACAAACCAGGAGAATGCTAAACCTCAATGTAAGGTGTGTTCAAAGCATCATTTTGGTGAGTGCAGGTACAAGGGAAAACCAAAGTGCTATAACTGTGACAGATTTGGACATTTTGCTAGGGATTGCACTGTGAGTAAGAATGTGCAGAAAGCTAATTGTGTAAATCAAATGGAGGTGACAGGGAACTTGTTTTATGCAAATTGCACAACCACTGAGATCAAAACCAATGGAGAATGATATGTTGATAGTGGCTGTAGCAACCATATGACAGGAAACTTAGAGTTGTTGGTTGATGTGAGAACGAATGTGGCTGGGAAAGTACAAATGCCAACTGGTACACTTGTGAGTGTAGCTGGAATTGGTTCACTGAGGATTGATACAGCAAAGGGCAGAAAATACATTAGAGACGTAATGTATCTGCCAGGATTAAAAGAAAATTTGCTAAGTGTTGGGCAGATGGATGAGCACGGATATTGTCTGGTGTTTGGAGAAGGGATGTGCAGGGTATTTGATAGTCCATCCATGGATTATCTCATCATCAAGGTACAAATGAAGAGTAATAGATGCTATCCTGTATCCTTTCTAACTGAAAAACAATTACTGATGAAGACTAGTTTTCTTCAATCCACATGGATTTGGCATAAAAGACTTGGTCATCTGAACTTTAAAGGTCTGAAACAGTTAAGAGAGAAAGACATGGTGCATGGCTTACCAACATTGGAAGAACAAAGTGGTGTGTGTGAAGGGTGCCAATTTGGAAAACAACACAGGAATGTTTTTCCAAAAGAACAAGCTCAAAGAGCAAGCAAAGCACTCGAGTTAGTACATGTAGACCTTTGTGGTCCTATGAGAAATGAATCGGTTGCAAGGAACAGATATTTCATGCTGATTATAGATGATTTCACAAGAATGATTTGGGTATACTTCTTAAGAAACAAATCAGAAGCTTTCAGCTGTTTCAAGAAGTTCAAGTCTATGACTGAATTACAAACTGGACACCAAGTGAAATGCATAAGAAGTGACAGAGGTGGAGAGTTTCTATCTACTGATTTTGTGGAGTTTTGTGAAGCTCACGGCATTCAAAGGCAGCTTACAATGGCCTATACTCCTCAGCAAAATGGAGTGGTAGAAAGAAAGAATAGGACTGTTATTGAGATGGCAAAATCAATGTTACATGAGAAAGGAATGCCTTATTTCCTATGGGCAGAAGCAGTGCATACAGCTGTTTATTTGCTGAACAGATGTCCTACCAAAGCTCTCCATAACATTACCCCATTTGAATCATATAGTGGAAGGAAGCCTGGAATTGCACATCTGAAAGTCTTCGGTTCTCTGTGTTATGTTCATGTGCCAGCTGAATTGAGGCACAAGCTGGAGCCTAAGAGTACAAAGGGAGTGTTTGTGGGATATGCAGTCTGTGAAAAGGGCTATAGAGTGTTTGATCCAATTTCTAACAAGCTGATATTGTCAAGAGATGTGACATTTGATGAGGAAGGGGCTTGGAATTGGACAGATAACCATAGCTCAGTTATGCCAGCATACTCAGTTGGAAATCAAGTAGAGGTTGATGAAAATTCTGGAAATTCAAATGACAGTAGAGCAGCTACTCCTTTAACTCAGAATCTGCAGGAAAGGAACTTGTCAACTACTCATCACACTCCAAGTAGTGAAGAAAGGAGAACTCAAGCCTATGATCATACTCCTTTAAAATGGAGAAAGCTAGATGATGTCCTTGCTCAGTGTAACCTGTGTATCATGGAACCAGAAAAATATGCTGACGCTGCTCAGGATGAATCTTGGCTTAAGGCTATGGAAGATGAACTGCAGATGATTGAAAAGAATGAAACATGGGAATTGGTGGATAGACCAACTGAAAAACCAGTGATTGGAGTTAAGTGGGTTTACAAGACAAAGTTGAACTTGGATGGCTCTGTACAAAAGAATAAAGCAAGGTTAGTGGCTAAGGGGTATGCTCAGAAGCCTGGACTGGATTATAATGAGACTTATGCACCTGTAGCCAGATTGGACACCATCAGAACACTCATTGCTCTTGCTGCCCAAAAGAACTGGAAATTGTACCAACTTGATGTGAAGTCTGCTTTCCTTAATGGAGTGCTGCAAGAGGAAGTTTATGTCAATCAGCCTGAAGGTTTTGTAATTAAAGGCAAAGAAGACAAGGTTTATCGTTTGCATAAAGCTCTTTATGGTCTGAAGCAAGCCCCAAGGGCTTGGTATGGAGAGATAAACAGCTACTTCACTCAATGTGGTTTTGTGAAAAGCTTAAGTGAAGCAACATTGTATACCAAGGTAAGGGGAGATAAGGAGATTCTAATTGTGTCTATTTATGTAGATGATATTGTGTATACAGGGAGCAGTCAAGCATTGTTGGCTGAATTCAAAGAAGACATGATGGCTAAGTATGAGATGACTGATTTGGGCCT
The DNA here is from genome assembly GCA_020226455.1 of Prunus salicina. Classification (NCBI taxonomy): domain Eukaryota; kingdom Viridiplantae; phylum Streptophyta; class Magnoliopsida; order Rosales; family Rosaceae; genus Prunus; species Prunus salicina. The sequence goes on from CM035341.1 coordinate 53,678,880, forward strand.
ACTTCATCACTTTCTTGGCATGGGAGTTATTCAAACTGAGTCTAGTATATTTCTACATCAAAAGAAGTATGCTAGCACCTTGTTGAACAAATTTGGCTTGACTGAATGCAAATCTGTAACCACACCTCTTGTTGCCACTGAGAAACTAGCTAAGGATGATGGGAGTGGAGCTGCAAATGAAGAAGAATACAGAAGCATTGTTGGTAGCTTGCTGTATTTAACTGCTACAAGACCAGACATTATGTATGCCTCAAGTCTGCTAGCTAGATTCATGCACTGTCCTACAAATAGACACTATGGAACAGCTAAAAGAGTCTTGAGATACATCAAAGGAACTCTGGACTATGGTCTTGAATATGTGAAAGGCAAGAGATCATTTCTAATTGGCTACTGTGATAGTGATTGGGGAGGATCAGTTGGTGATTGCAAGAGCACATCAGGGTATGCCTTCAGTTTTGGAAGTGGAGTATTTTCTTGGGCCTCAGTGAAACAAAATTGTGTTGCACTGTCTACTGCTGAAGCTGAGTATATCAGTGCAGCTGAGGCTACTACTCAAGCTATTTGGCTACGTTTTGTGCTAGAGGACTTTGGAGAGCTTCAAACTGAAGCTACTCCATTGCATTGTGATAACATCTCAGCAATAGCAATCACTAAGAACCCTGTATTTCATCAGAAGACAAAGCACATTGACAGGAGATACCACTTCATCAAGGATGCTTTGCAAGAAGGAGTTATCAATCTGGAATATTGTCCTACAAATGAACAATTGGCTGACATTTTTACCAAACCTCTGGCCAAAGATAGATTCAATTACCTCAGAGGCATGCTTGGAGTGAAATCACCTCAAGACTTAAAGGGGAGTGTTGAATTATAAGTGCTTAAGTTGATTTCAAGATTAATAGTTTTGTTTTCTGCTTATTTGTATTTCTTTATACTTAGTCCAGGTGTCATAGGGTGTTTGGTTAGATAGTGAATGGCTGAGATTGCTTTGATGAAATGCAACCAGCTGGTACTGTGCATAACGGGTATTTCTCCTCACACTAAGAGTGTGTGTTGTTGTACTGAAAAATTTGAGCTAATGAGAATGTTCTCTCTGCTACACGTATAGCAGAGCAGATTTGGATTTCTTCAGTTTGATTCTTAAATTCTCTTCTCACTAAATCTCATACACAAATTCTAAAACTCTAACACTAATGGCAGTGGGTCAACTGGTTCTTGCAGCAAAATACAATATCACCCATGTACGGAGCAAAGTTTTGAGCTACAGAAAAGGAAAGAAGGAATGCTAGCTACACCAGAAAACTCCTTTTCTTTTTTTCTTTTTTTCTTTTTTTTCCGTTTTACCCCCCACGACACGACAAGGCATTAATTGTCCCACTAGACAAAAATTAATTTGGAGTAACACAATTTGTACTCTGATAATTTTCTGTTTTTATAAATCAAGGTAATTATGTTGGTTGTGGTTTAAATTTAAAAAAAAAACAAAGGACGATTATGTTATGTAACGATTTCCTAATGATCTAAAAATTGAGTAAGATTTATATATGCTTGTAATGGTTCTATGAAGTTGCAGAGTGATAACATGTAAGAACTATTTACGATTATTTTTCGAAAGTAACTAGGCCAGGATCAAGTGTTTGCTAAACTGGTTGTAATGGTAATTTAGGAGTTGCTTTGGTGTATTAAATGATAATGATATGGTCTAAAACAAATTGAACACGTAAAGTTTTTTTATTTTTTATTTTATAGAAATTTTGGGATTGCATTTATTATTAAGTCAAAAAAAGTCACTAGTCATGAAAGGCCAATACAAATTAGCTATAAAGAGCAATACAAACTAGCGATCTAACATTAAAATTAAGACAATCTGGTGTGCCTCCACTAACGATCATGCATGATCGAAGAAACTCTGATATAGGCACCGAACTAAGATTGTAATGAGGATGGTGGTGGAGATTCGATGCAAATGCAAGTAGAGATCGACGTCGAGATGCAGTCTCCTATTATGGATGGAGGAAAATCATAACATAGTGAAGTCAAAAAAGGGACCTTCTGTCACTGAAAATGGGGGAAAAGAGGAGAACGGAGGAGAATACAAGGGAGAGTGGAGGAATTAAGGAGAGGAGAGGGAGAGGGGAGAGGGGAGGAAGAATATTGACTTCCTCCTCCCTCAAAGTGAAAATGGCGCTAGGAGTGTTTTTTAGAGGATGAGAGCGAACAAGTAAAGTTCAATGTCTTTGTTTGATTGTGCACTACTAGAAAATCTTATTATAACCACTAGATAACCCGTGGCCTATATTCATAACAAAGGATCCTATGTGTGTCGACTCTAGGCATTTGAAATTTTGGTACTTTTTGAAGTGAATTAGATTCATTATAAATTCTTAAGTCCGTGATGTTAGTCAAATTACCAAAGTTAGCATAGTTAATTAATGACATGTAAATAGGCTATAAAACGAGTGCGGGTCTGGAATTTTATGGCATGAATCATAGGTTCTTTATAATGACATATTTGATTATGGGAGTTTTTGAATTTAGCATGTTTATTTATCATGAATGAGTATTGAAATAATTTCAATTTCTAATTTGCCTGCATTTACTAATACATAAGTCAAAAAAAAAAAAAATTTGTGGATTTCACCTTAAAATATGTTATCGAAGATGAATATCCTCAAATCGGGAATGAGATCAACTAGGGGGAGTAGTTGATCCAATTCCAATACCTTGATTTCTCTATCTAATTAATTCCCCAATTCAAAGTTTTTCCCATTTCATGATAAGTAAATGTAAAATATATATTTTAATATTTATGGAAAAAATTTAAGCAAGCATGGGTGCTACTGGAATATAATTATGACAGCCTTGGCTTAATTATGACAGCCTTAATGTTCTAGAGTCGTTACCAAAAATAATAATAATAATCCTAAATTGACTTAAAAAGCCTTGGCTTAAATGTCAATTTTTTTGGGATATAACTAAAGCACAGCCCAACTTAATTAAATTAAAAAGACCTAAAGCCCAGCCCGGGCACCAACTACCGTAGGGTATGGGACTTCTCTCTCTCCACTTCTCTCTTCTTCAGTTCACTCTTCTCTGTCTTCTAATTTTCTCATTTCTGCCATTTTCGACCAAACAAACTTTTCTTTTTGTTCGATTCTTCCTCTTCCTTTTTCAAGCTTCATCTCAATGAGGTTCTCTTTCCAACATACATAGAGCATTGCTTAGCTCAAGAGTTCAGTGCCATTTTGCCTTTGAATTGTAAAATAGAGCTTCAATTTCTTCATGGGTTAATCGACGACATTTCAAGGAAGATGATGGCAATAACAGTGAAGCCTCCCTCATCCCAATCACCATTGTTCAGGTACGTTTCGCAAAACCCAGCTTTGTTTCTCTCTCGGTTATTCTGCTCTGGAAGCTCCATTAACGATGACATTGAGACTATTTTTCGCATAGTCAGTTGCTCGAACCAGTCTAGAAACTTGAAGCAAGCATTGAAATCAAGTGGGGTTTTTCTCTCAAATGATTTGATTGATAAGGTTCTAAAACGGGTTAGGTTCAGCCATGGAAACCCTTTACAAGCTTTGGAGTTTTTCAATTATACTGGGAATAGAAGAGGGTTTTATCACAGTTCTTTCTCGCTGGATACTATGCTTTATATATTAGGAAGAAGTCGAATGTTTGACAAAACTTGGGAGGTCTTAGTTGACATTAAGCATAAAGATAGAAATTTGATAACCCCACGGACTGTGATGATTGTTTTAGCTAGGATTGCTAAGGTTTGTTCGGTTAGGCAAACTGTGGAGTCTTTTAGAAAGTTCAAGAAGCTTGTGCCCGAATTCGATACAACTTGTTTCAATTCTCTGTTGAGGACTCTTTGTCAGGAGAAGAGTATGACAGATGCTAGGAATGTGTATCATAGTCTGAAGCATAACTTTACGCCCAATTTGCAAACTTTCAATATATTGTTATCCGGGTGGAAGTCATCTGAGGAAGCTGAGGGGTTCTTTAAGGAGATGAGGGAGATGGGTGTGGAGCCTGATATCGTTTCATACAATTGTTTGGTTGATGTTTATTGTAAGAGTATAGAAATAGACAAAGCATATAAGGTGGTAGAGCAAATGCGTGGCGAGAATATATCACCTGATGTGTTCACCTATACTAGTATCATTGGGGGATTGGGGTTGGTTGGTCAGCCTGATAAAGCCAGAGATGTATTAAAGGAAATGAAGGAGTTTGGGTGCTACCCTGATGTTGCAGCATACAATGCTGCCATTAGGAATTTTTGTATTGCGAAGAGGCTTGGTGATGCTTATGGGTTAATGGATGCAATGATGAGTAAGGGTTTGAGTCCAAATGCAACTACGTACAATTTGTTCTTTAGGGTTTTCTTCTGGTCGAATGACTTGCAAAGCTCATGGGGTTTGTATGGGAGAATGATGCATACTGGATGCCTGCCAAATACACAGTCTTGTATGTTCCTGATTAGGTTGTTTAAGAGGCAGGAAAAGGTGGATATGGCATTGCAGCTGTGGAATGATATGATTGAGAAGGGTTTCGGTTCTTATATATTAGTATCTGATGTGTTGTTTGATTTGCTTTGTGACTTGGGAAAACTAATGGAAGCAGAAAGATGCTTTTTGCAGATGATGGAAAAGGGGCATAAGCCAAGTAATGTTTCCTTTAGAAGGATCAAGGTTCTTATGGAACTGACAAACAAGCATGAGGCCCTGAAGAACTTGACAGAGAAAATGGCAGTTTTTGGCTCTTCAATCCATCTTCCTGGGAGTACAAAGAGCTCAGCAGGGACATCACGTTTAGAATCACTTCCAATATAAAAGTGTGTGGGTTACTAATCATGATTTTTTTGATGGTGTTGTGGAATTACTGATGCCAAAAATGTTTCTGATTGATATGTGAGAAGAGGTGCTTTGCATGATTGGGAATTTGAGGCTTGCCATGGTGAAGTGTTAAGAGCATAGCATGTGGATTTGGAATTCACAAGTTTTTTTTTTTGCTTGGGCCTAGTCTTGGCACTTGCGTGTAATGTCTGTTACAAGTTCAATGGATTTAGATACTGTGCCCTGGGGGTTGGTGGTGTTGATTTTTTTGTGGAAAGGAGGTTGCCAATTTATAGACTGGTTATGCTGAAATGTTCTTACTTTGCAGAAATGTGGCACACCCTTTGTTACTTGTTTGAAAAATATTCATACTGTGCTTTTACTTGCGTTTAATACGGTGCAGTCAGATGGGCTCACCCACCCTGCAAATTATCCTAACTGCGCCTCAGAACTGTTAGACAACTTTCTAGTTGAAGTCAGGTGAGGAATAATGTTTCTGACTTTCTTTGTACAATTTTGTTGTTGTTGCTCCTCTTCTTACATAAATATAAAAGAGATGGTATCTCCTGTTGAAGATTATGAGTGACATGGGCTTGTGTCTATTTTTCCTCCATTTGAGTGAAAGACAATTGTGTTGGTGAAAAATTTTTATGGCTTGAGATTGTATGTCCAAATCGTTGCTGACCTGTCATGGTAAATACTGTTTTCCTCCTCACAAAGCGTTCTTTATTCCTGCTAACATGATTTGCAGCTTGTGTCTATAAATTCTGTTAACATGATTCAGTTGAAATCCTTACTTTTCTTAACCCTTATCCTGCTAGGTCATGCTCAAACGAATCTTAGGTTAGTGTGGAAGTACCACAAAACATTCTTTATTCCTCACATCAATTCATAATTTGTGGTGCCTTAATGATCGACCAATTAGTGTTTTCATTGTTTCGTATTTGAGTTTATAAATACTGATTTTACTTTCATATGGTAATTTGACTATATTCTTCTTCGTCAGTAGGAGTATGAAGATCTATCTATGAAGGCAAATCAAGGCTTAATGTATCCTTCAGAGCCTTTCACCACCCATGTCCCTTGCGGAGATAGCAAGGACTTTGGGATGTTTGAACGCATGCAGTTATTCCTTAGCATGTGCAGCGGAATGACAGAGGAAGCTTCAGCTCAAAGTATGGGAAATAGAAGATCTACTTGCTGCTGTATGCCTAACCAAATACTATTCCAAGGGTTGTGAAAGCCCACAATGTAGTATTTGCTACAATTGCTTTTCTGTGATGCTTGAACCAGTACAAAAAGTTCAGGGGATGACTTTACTACTGACAGAATCGCTGAGGCTTGTACCTGCTTCATAGGGACCAGGTAACGCGAACCTAACGGAATAAGCAATGCCCCATACCTTTCTTGGTTGGACCCCCAACCAGCGATTTTCATCTTCCTGAATAGGGATATCAAGGCTAGGTAGGCAAGTTTACAGATACTGCTGCATTATGCGTCTTTAAATTGTGTATATTTGCCTCTGGTTGAGATGCTGCTGCATTATGCGGGTGAAAACTTAAGCCGACATTTTGGCATGTCTGTTTGTAACAAAAATGTAAAAGTTCCCCATGTTGTACTTTAAGATATTCCTTGATATAATTTCATTCGCCACTATTCAATTCAATTATACGATCAAGCATGGCCTCCGTAGAGAGATTGCAATGAGATTACAAAGTATAAAAAGACAGCTGCTTATAAGTTGATGGAAGGTAACAGTGATGCTAAAACCTTCACCTAAGGCCTCATTCGAAAGTTCTTGCTGAAGTTTTTTTATAGCCATTTTTGCCAAATTCACACACAACACTCCATTAGTCTTGCTCAAAGTTTATTAGGGTTATTAAGCCAAAATAAACAGCTCAATTTCTGTGTTTTTTAATGCGGCCACTTTCACCTTGAAAAAAAATAAAACCAATTTCATCCTTGTAAATAAAATTGACTAACTATGGTGTCAAACACAGTAACTAAATTAATCAAATTAAAAATTCCTAAACTAAATTTGCAAAACTAAAAATATCTGAACTAAATTAGCCATTTTTAACACAGTTACTAAATTGATTAAATTAAAAATACAAAAACAAAATCGGTAAAATTAAAAACACCGGAACTAAATTTACCAATGTATTCAATACTTTGAGCACTAAAAAAAGTAAAGATATTTCATTTCATTCCACGCAATATACTATCACGACTTTTTCTTTTTGGTTACAATATACCATCACTTCGCATATTCGGAAAGCACCTTTTTCTTTTTCTATTATATTTTATGTTAAAAAATCCAAAATTTATAAACCCTAACCATTACATCACCACCGCACATATATTTCCCTCCACAAACCCTACCCATCATATACATTTCACCTTAGCTCTCTCTCTGTGCAACGGCTAGGCTTCGAAGATTGGACAATTATCGTTGACCCAATGGCTTTGGTTAGTCTTTTCCCTTCTGCATTTTGGTTTTTTCATTTTAAGCTATTATCAAACCCATTTTTGTTCTACCATGTAATCTGGATGTGAAACATTAACCATATAACTGGAGCTACTCTCTTACCGTTGATTTTGATTTAACCTCTGAAAATGGTGGGAGGCTCTTGCTCCATGGTTAAGTGATTCCAACATGTACAGAAACAAGAACAATACTCTAAAATGGACTCCATTTTCTTTGTTTTTGAATTTTTGTTTTTTACTGTCAAATGCTAATTAGTTTCATTACCAATATCAGAATTGACACAGAATTTGTTGGGTGATGTTGGAATTGTGTCTGATAAACAAAATGTTTATATATGTTTGATCTACTTCTAGGTGTTGCACGCGGGGAACACTAATAAAAATGGTTTCAAGGCACTTATTGCTGCCGAGTACAGTGGTGTCAAAGTTGAACTGGTGAAGAATTTTGAGATGGGTGTGTCCAACAAAAGTCCCAAGTTTCTTGAAATGAACCCCATCGGGAAGGTGGGCTTTATTTCTTTTTTATGTAGACAAATTCTATTTGTTAAAGTATATTTGGTATGATTTGTTTGGTTTTGTTGTGTAGGTTCCTGTGTTAGAAACACCTGATGGACCTGTTTTTGAGAGTAATGCCATTGCACGCTATGGTGAGGCTAGATTTTAAGCTTCTTAATTTATATCTAGAAATGTTGTTATGTTTAAATCTAATTGTATGCTTTCATTTGCTGCAGTTACTCGGTTGAAGGCAAATAATCCTCTTTTTGGTTCTTCCTTAATTGAATATGTAAGTGATGTGATGGCCGTCTTGCACTTGTACACCTCCCCCATTTATTAAATATGTGTCCTTTAAAGCTTCCATTTATTCAATTCTGAATTCCCCCTTGGCTTATATGGTCAGAGTAACATGTTTGGGTTGATGAATGTTAAAAATTTACTGGTACTCATAGTGACTTTGGATTTATAATTGGGTAAATTATTATGATTATAGGCTTAGGTTGCATGAATTAAAAAGCTTTAGAACATCCGTCAGAGATTTTTACTGATATGATCTTCATTAGAATGCGAATATGGTTTGCATTCCACATTCCGTTGAGGTACTGATGATTTTTACCATTATTTTGTTGGTTTTGACAGGCTCATGTGGAGCAATGGATTGATTTTGCCACTTTGGAGATTGACTCCAATATTTTGCGATGGTTAATACCACGTATCGGTTTTGCTGTTTACCTTCCTCCGGTTAGGCATTACTGCATTTAGTTTTTTCATACAGTTATATACCACTGTTACTTTTATGTATCTAAATGGGTATATTAAAGCGATTGACACCCAATTTTTTTTATTGGCAAAAAGGCTGAGGAAGCTGCAATTTCTGCATTGAAGAGAGCGCTAACTGCTTTGAATACTCATCTTTCTTCCAACACGTACCTAGTCGGGCATTCTGTGACGTTGGCTGATATCATTATGGCATGTAATTTGACTCTGGGATTTAGCCGGTTATTGACAAAAAAATTTACCTCTGAATTTCCCCATGTTGAGAGATACTTTTGGACCTTGGTTAATCAGCCAAATTTTCGCAAGATATTGGGCGAAGTTAAACAAGCAGAATCTGTTCCATCTATTCAGTCAGCAAAGAAGCCTTCACAGGCAAAGGAACCCACAAGACCTAAGGATGAACCAAAGAAAGAGGCCAAGAAAGAACCAGCGAAGCCTAAATTAGAAGAGGCTGCTGCTGAAGAAGAGGCACCCAAGCCCAAGGCAAAGAATTCTCTTGATCTTTTGCCTCCTAGCAAGATGATTCTGGATGAATGGAAAAGGCTTTATTCAAACACAAAGACCAACTTCCGTGAGGTTGCTGTTAAAGGTGATTTCTTATAACTTTCCTATATCTATGCATTAACCACATCTTTTTTTTTTTTAGTACAGGTGATAGTATCAACCACATCTTGTTTTTAATTTGTCATAAACCTGCATAGTTTATGTGGTTTTGCTTGCCAGTCAGGATATAGTATTGTTATTGTGCATTCTTTGAAATGAAGTTTGTTTCTATTTCTTTTTCACCAACATTAGCAACTATTTACTAGAGGATCAAAGTGGAATCCGGTCTAAACTATATTGAGGAACAGTATAATTTATCCTGGTTTCAAATGACTGTATATCATATCAAGGATCATCATTAGCCACTGTTTTCCTTATGCATTCTCTCTCTTATCTCTCTGTTTACTAGGCAAGCCATGCATTATTGTGTATCTGTTAATACAGGTATGAAAGGTGGATAATTAAGAATGCACTAATGCAGCAGACTGCAGCTGTAAATACCTTCAGATGACATTTAAGTTTTCTTCTGGATGAGAATCACCTGGACTCTTGCGATTTAACTACCTCTAGACATTCAGTTCTTAGGACTTTCTGTGATCGCTCCTCTTGTTAAAAACTCACTTGAGGGGCAAGGATTTTCTTTAATGAAAGATTTAAGAACTCTGGACACTTGTGCTCATATTTGCTTAAATATTGCTTTATATATTAAGGTAAAGTGGACAATTATCAACTTGAATATGTATATATATATTTTTTTCACCTGTCACTTCTGTTTGCAGGATTCTGGGACATGTACGACCCAGAGGGTTACTCTCTTTGGTTCTGCGATTACAAGTACAATGATGAAAATACTGTATCATTTGTGACTTTGAACAAGGTGGGTGGTTTCCTGCAGCGGATGGATTTGGCTCGTAAGTATGCATTTGGGAAGATGTTGGTGATTGGCTCTGAGCCTCCATTTAAGGTTAAGGGCTTGTGGCTCTTCCGGGGACAAGAAATTCCAAAATTCATAATTGACGAGTGTTATGACATGGAACTGTACAACTGGCATAAGGTTGACATCACTGATGAGGATCAAAAGGAGCGCGTTAATCAGATGATTGAAGATCAGGAGCCTTTTGAGGGGGAGGCTTTGTTGGATGCCAAATGTTTCAAGTGATGAGAGAAGTGTCCTAAAGAAGTTGATGTAATGTTTTAGCGGTTTCTTAAAATTAATCTTCATTGTGGTTGTATTACAACGTTTTCTGCTCTTGTTCTAGCCTTTTTGTGACATTGATAGCATCATGTATTTTGTTCTCCTATAACATTATCGGTTATATTAGGGATATCAATTGAACTTCGTTTAATTTGCAAGTTATGACAGATTGTTATTTTGTTATACTATAGTACATAGCAGCGAACTCAAAGCAAAGTTGCATGTCTAGAGGCCTAGCCTAGTCGTTGGTGCTTTCTGCAGTGACTTAGTCATTTCTAAGTTTGGGTGCTGGTGGTTTAACTAAAAAATTCAGTGTAGCCATGAGCAATTTGCTCTATATTCATTAGAGTTCACTTGTATGGATTGTGGCAACCCCTCAGAATTAGTAGACAACTTCTGGCAATAGGAAAATGTCTAGATATCACTGTTATTCTTAGAATACTCATGATCTATGGAAAATTGGAAAAAGCCATTGTAAATATTAGTAGTTATCCTTATTTCTGACGGGACTAATTTGTGCCCCTTTGATATGAACTTAGGTGTCCTTGGATTGGAAGAAACAAATTTTTAGAAACTAGCCTTAAAATGGCACAGATGCTCTGGTGAGAAAGTATTTACAGCTACCTCATTTGGCCAAATAAATTGAGGTAATATGTTCAGTGTGGAGGTATTTGAGCTTCTGCAGCGTCATTCTCTTCGTAATTTCTGCCGCTGGTTAGTTTTGTTGAAGCACCTCATGGAACACTATTGTTATGAGAATTTCTCAGTGGGTTTCTGGAATTTATTATAAAGTAAAGCATGGTGCTCATGGCTTCTAAACAATGTCTGGCTCTTATTCAACTTCTGGCGCATATGAAGAGAGCTTTATTCAAGTGTATTGCACTCAATGTTTCCATACTATTATAATTTTTTATTTATAAAAGCATTTTATAGCATGTTTTAAGGATTCTGTTGCTTCTAGGTTTTGTGTTTTTATTTTGTGAATAAGATTCAAATGGAAGGCTCTTGACTGTCAATAGGTCTGCTCCAAGAGGAACACGCAAAAAATGCCCACCTCGTTCGTTTGAACCTGCTTTCTAGAATCATGTTGGTAACCTGCCATGGAAGGTGGATAATGCTCAACTGGAGCAGGTTTTTAGTGAACGTAATAGCGTTAGTGGAGGCAAGGAGTAGTCTTTGATAGAGAAACTGGACAATCACTATAATGAAATGCTAATGGGATAGGTGGAGAAGAGAAAAGTTAGCCTAAAACAAGATCGTAACAATATTCACTGGAGTTGGTACAGGAGATTGGAGAGTGCCGGAGGCTGAAATAGCCTAGAAAGGTAGCTCTCAAGTTTGGCCAGCATACAGATGACAGACATATTGTGTAAAAGTTCTGTTGCAGGTTTGGAATTTATTTCCCAGCAAGAGCAAAAGGTTTAGCTAGCATAATTTGACAGAGGAAAGAGCAAACAGAGGGCTGAAAATACTAAGATAAGATAACTAGCTAGGGCTAGATGACGGTGAGAATGAACACCCTCATAGGGCTCAGTATGTTAATATATTCTGTCACTTCAGTTTGACTGCTGTGTGTCTAATAATAATATCAAGTTGAATTGAAGTTCTTGGTTTGATTCAACTATTTTACATGGGAACTCAGAAAGTAATCACTTAACATGCTTAGAAAACCAATCAATCATGTTGTTATGAGCCTCCTCTGCACGCTTCACTGCTTCTTCATCTTCGACATTGTACCTCACGGTCCAACTATGCTCAGCTTTTGGAAATATCTTCACATAGCTATCAATCTATGAGGAAAGAAACAAAGCTTGTTTAGTTTTTAGACTGTAAATCAAGAATATGAACATTATAGAATGAGAGAATTTTAAAAAAGAACAAAAAAAATGAGCACCTCAGATTTAGCAGCTAATATCTCCTCAAATTGTTTCAAGAGTTCCAGTGGGGAATATTCATCAATCTCAGCTCCTAGAACCGCCATGGGAACTTTAACCCCTGTCAATAGGTTTAAGTATTAATTGAGCATTTAAGTATGATGAGATTATTAGCTTTTCTTGTAGCCTACCCAAAATAACTTTATATATTTGCCTCCACATACGGAAAAGAATAATATCAGAAAATTCCCAAATATCATTATCTGACATGTCTATATTCCTAGATTAGGCTGTATTGCAGATATAGCATAATGCAAGTTCTATATAGTTTAGAAAGCATTTAAGCACTGGAGTCCATACCCTCAATATCATCCAAAGCAACAAATGAAGGATGTAGTAGCACAGCAGCTTGGACGAAATCAGACTTTGCGAGCTCTGTCACGACCTTGCCTGAGAAGAACATTGAGTTTCTTTCTTAGTCAGCTGCAAAATTATGTCAAGTTTTATTTTTATTGTTCTGGCTAAGGATATCCATTTGTGAAGTTGTGAAAATGATGAAGCAAATATGAAAAATAAGCAAAAGAATAAAGAGCCAAATTAGAATGTTGTTTATAAGAAAAGAAAATCAGGCACAGCAGACAGGAGAAGCAACCACTTACCACCCCAACAGAATCCTGCAGCTCCAATTGCAGAATAACCATTCTCTTTAAGAGCATTAATTATTGATTTTGCATCTTCAAATCCTTTATCCTAGTAAAAACACTTAGCAAGCTTCAGGCACTAAAATTTTAAGAACTCTCTATCAAAATATGCAGCAATATGTGGAATCCACTTAATTTCATGCAGCCAAAGATTAAAATTTGGAATAGTGCCCGAAAAATATAATTGACCGATCATGAGTTAAGCTTATAATCGAGGCATCTATGAAAAGGTGAGAGCGAACCGTTCCATGATCTTCTAACCAGACTGCTAGAGGTCTGTTATTGTCGTATACAAACGGATCATCATAGAAGAAGTTTGGAACTACCACAAAGAATCCTGCAGCTGCCACTTTTTCGGCAAGCTTCCTTAAAGAAGAAAGCAGATTACATTAACTTCCAGGAAGTGTAATGGATTATACACACATTATAATAGATGACTATATTCAACACTGCAGACTATTGGTTTAACAACAATCATGATTCATGGATTTGTGCTTCACTCACAAACACTAAAGACGGTGACTGCCGGCCATAAATTGCCTTCACTGAATCATAATTTCCATAATATTCCATGTTCTGAGTTTGAAAAAAGGACTTCCTTTACACCAAAATCTCTTCTTTTCTTGATTCACCTTCCCCAGGAGATGCAAAAATTTGAAATCTTGAGATTTTGTATCATCGTTTTTATGAGCTGTGTGATTTTGTTAACAAATTACCACCATAAACTTTCCTGGGCAATTTGCAGATAACATCATTAGTCTCGAAGAGATTCGATGTGTTTTATAGCAAATTCCATAAGGATTATACAGGGAGGAGAACACCAAATACTGTAATGAATACTGATTTTTGCAACCTCTATTCTAGGAAGTTCGAAGCAGGACGCATTTAAGACATAATTAATAGAGTCTGATTTGACAAGCTTCCTGATGCACTCCTTATGAAACATTTGTAACAGAAAATTCTTTCTGAAACAAGAGAAGTCACAGCTCAACGGAGCGCCCCTTTATCTCTAACTCATGACCCATAAAGTACATCAGAATCCATTGATCAATGATAGAAAGTAATTTTAGAATTAGCCATACCTCAAATTCGGAGCTTGATATCCTGCAGGACAAATCAAATATGTAAGTTCAGTGAATTGTTGACAAATCCAAGTTGATTATATGTTATCTGTTCTTCTCGTCTCCATTGTTAAACAAGTTAAAAAGAACTTTCAGTTAAAAGAACTTTCTAGTCATCGCACTTTCCTCCTAATAGTTCCTTTTGACATGAAAATTAAAATAGGAGCATAACATCAGAATTTATTACAAAGAAGAGAAACTTTGAAGTGGTAGGCAGGTACCAAAAACATCAGAGACAAGAACAATGGCAAGCTTGGAGTCAGGGGAGCCAGCTGCGTAGACGTTAAGGCCTCCAAGTTTTTCAGCACAGTCTACTCCATAGCTTGGGTTGAGAATTGGTGGATTAGAGCAGCACTGGGGGCCTGCCATTGTCTCTGTTTCGTTAAGGCACAAAATTTCAAACAAAAGACAAAAAACACACAGCACAGTTTGTCTGGTGCAAAATTTGGAAGATAAAAATATGGGGCTGAGGCAAGATAAAGGACTAAAAAGTGGTGTGTTGGGCTCAACCACCATCTTATTCAGTCACCTCATATATGTTTTTTTTCCTTTGATTACAAATTTGGTACTTGTGTCTTACTCCAAGTCTGATCCTGATAACATAAATTATATGAACATGAAAGAAATGGTTTTCGAACATGATGACATACTGAATCTTCAAGGAGTTATGTAAGATCATCTCATTTGCAATTAGTCAAAACATTTCATGATTTTTTATTTGAAGGATTTTTGAATTACTACAATGATAAGGAAAAAAAAAATTATCTGAACCTTTGAAAGGTGTTGCCCTCATCTCACATTAATAAAGAAGAAAAAGAAAACACTAAAGAGGCTCTCATAGAATTGGAGGCTAATTGCTTGAACTCAGTCAATGCTTAACTTTGGCAAAATGTCCACACGTTAAACGTTTTTAATTTTTTTTTTAATCTCTAATAGTTGATTCTTATCTCATTTTCTCTTTACTTGGTTTCCTCATTTCATATGCACCTTTTATAAGGATGATATTTCCATTTAAGTTAGTTTAGAGAATTAGTTTGACTTTGTTTGCAGTCAACAATTGCAGCTCAATACCATCTAATCTTTTAGGTCATGTTTGGTTCGCGAAAAAGTATTTGATGGAAAATCAATCCACATGTCTTTTCTAAGGGCTTGAGAAGTAGAAGAATTCTTTTTCATGTTTGTTAATGCTGGAAAAATAACTAGGAAATATCATTTAATTTCAGTTCCCATATTCTCTCGTTCGGGAAATTTTTTCCGAACATGAAAAAAGTAAATAGTTTTCCAATCCAAATCTCTTTTTTTTGGCAAACCCATCCTTAAAGAGTACCCATGCGTTATGCAAATTGATAGCCCTGACGCATGCCTCTCATCTGTTGCCAAATAAAATAAAAAAAATAAAAAAAATTAGACAAAGGTGAGATTGCCAAATCAAACTACTTTATTGTGATCACAATTTTTTTAAGTTACATTGAATCGTTAATCACCACATCGTGTATAATTGGCTTATTCTATTGGTCAGGTCACCACCAGCATTCGCTAGTTTGGAGTTTTGGAGTTGGTAGTGGGAAAGGCATACAGAGAAAGGTAACGCGTTGAAAATTCAACATTCAACGTTGAAACCTCTGTCCATTTTACTGGTTTATTAGGTTTTCCGAGAAAAGACAGGGACAAAAAAAGCAAAAGGACAATTTTGTTTCAAGACATGAATGGATTTCAAAGCCGCCAAAGATCTCTCCAGTTCCAATTTCTCCTCTTCTCCATTGCCACCCTCTTCGATTCAGGTTTAGCAAACGACCCACCAAGTCCCAAGAATGGAAACAAAGCTTCTTCTTCTTCTTCAAGTGGGTCTGTGGCGCTGAAGGCAGTCATTGTGTTGCTGGGTGTGGCGGCTGTCTTGGGCTTCTGTGTGTTCTTGTTCAAGATATGGCAGAAGAAGAAGAGAGAAGAGCAACACGCCCGTCTTCTTAAGCTGTTTGAAGATGATGATGAGCTGGAGGTTGAACTTGGCATTAGGGATTGATTGGCTTCAGGTTTGCCTTTTTGTGAAATCAGATCATTGGGTTTGTACATTTTATAATGATTGTGTTTTGTAGCAGCCTAGCTGGTGATACATTTCTGCTTATTGGGAAATCAATATTCTTCTTCTGTAATATTTTGATGATGCCTTATTGCTTTATGTCATTGTTGAACTGGAAATTATACCATATGGAAAGGAAGATAATACCAAATCGTGGGTAGTTTCAGATCTGCTTTTGTCTTGTGAAAATGCAGCTTTGGTGGAAATGTATTTGCCTCAATATGTAAAACACCATTCAACTTTTCTTAAAAGTTTAATTGATAGATGGATGTGGGGGTGATGATACTACAGACTTCATTTAGTTACCTCTGGCAAAGTACAGTAGACTGCCAGAAAAGATTTCAGTATTGTTTTTTCCTTTTCTTTGTTGGGTTAATTGAACTTGATGAGTGCTGAACATTTAAATGCATGTGCGGTATAATCTACCTATTTCTTTTGTCAATCTGAAATTGTGAAGAAAAATTGAGAGTGTTTATTCCTAGATAAAGGTTACATGAATAAAGGATACAAGAATGATTAGGACCGTTCATAGTTGGCAGATTTGTTCAACTCTTATACAAAAGCATATCAATGATTTGAGCATGTCTAAGTTATGATTTTAAGGATGAGGGAGTTTGTGGACCTTAGAATACAAATCAAGGCACTTCACAAACATAGAGTTTGAAGATAAGGTGGTGGTGAATAATATATATTGATTCTGTTTTGTACCATGTAGAGCAATTACTACCAAGAGGTGTGCTCTTTTACTAAAAGCACAGTACTAAACAAAATTAATCAAGGCTGAATTCAGTACATTACCTGATAGTTCATTATAATCTAGGTAAAACAAGTCCATGGCGGCAGCTACTGTGATGTTTGATATTATGAATTATCATGGAATTTAATGTTCTTTTCAATTAATGGTATTTCGTTCGCTTGTCAGTCGTGTAATATCTGATAGTTAACTTGTTGGTATGCCTTTGCATTCTGTGATTGAGAAACCTGTATGGGTTTTTAATAGCCTTTCCTTTTGTTTCATAGTCTATCAAAAGTGGGAGATGGTAGAGTGGTTTGCTTCTGGCATGTTATGTGGCATGCGGATTTTGTTTTGAAGTGTCATTTCCATCTATTTGTTTTAAACTATTGATAAGCATGTATAGTGACTTTGTGTATGTCGAGGGCTTGGTTTTTGAATTTTTTTTAAGAATATGTTGAATTCTGTTTTCATTTAATATGAATGATATGGAAATGGGAGATACCATCATTAGGTCTTATGTGCCCCTAGAGCATTTGGGAGAGGTGATGATGTCAGGATCTGGAAGACACTGAAGTTCGGTTTGAACTCTTACAATTTTGTCTGTTAGTGGACAGGCAACGGTGAGTTGTATGGAGGGTTTGGGTTTTGATATAAAATGGAATCCTGTATTCATTCAAAATTTCTATCATTGGAGCTAGGAGATATTACTACGAGGTTTTATATGCCCCCAAGGCATGTGGTGGAGGTGATGATGTCATTGTCTGGAGGGTAGCTAAAGTTTGGTTTGAAGTGTTACTTTTTGTCTCTTTGAGGGATCTGGCCACCATTCCCTGAAAAGCAAAACTGGTGTTTCCTTTTTAGTATTCTTTTCTTTTGCTCTTTTGACAGACACTAATTAGGAGAATCTTGACTCTTGATAATGTAATTAAGAGAGGAGAGGTTATTGTGAACTGATGTTGCATATGCACGCAAGCAGGGGAATGAGTTGATCATCCTCTGTTACGTTGTCCTTTAGCATGGGATCTATGGAGTTCTCTCATCTCTCTGTTACACTTGCTTATAGATTTTAGCAGACCTATTTGTGGTGAGAGTGTCAGTAACCTTTTTACATTATGCCGAGACCTGTATCATGACAGGATTTAGATTCTTAAGTGGTTTGTGTGTGGAGTGAGAATGTTAAAATTGTTTCATATTTAGAAGGAACTCTATGGAAAACATATTTTGTGAAGGAAATCCACCTTGTCGAGTTTTGAGTGCATTATTGACCATAAAGTTTCTTATGGAAACAAGAAAAGTAGTGAAGGTTTATTAGTCAAGTAATTCTGAAAGTACAGAAAGCAGATTGAATTGATTTATTGTATACAACTTGTGATTGACTCATGATGGCTCGCTATTTGAATAAGTTAGATTGATGAGATTCAGTCCTTTATCCAAAAGTTTCTACCTCTGTACATAATCCAATCCCGTAGCTAGTCAAATCAACATAGGCTTATTGCAACTAGGAATCTGCTTCTGAAACCGATTGAAAGCCTTCCCTCTTTCTCGTGAACTTTACATGTAATGGTAAATGCTTATAAAGTGCAATCACTTACTTGTGGTTAGTTTCCAGATTGGTTTCATGACCTTCTCTGTTGTATTAGGCTCCATGTTCACACATTACATATAGTTTTTCTTGTTAGGCAATTGTCTGTTTTCACTTGACTATTTTTCGTGTCGTGCATTTATAATTCATATCTTCTGAATTAAACTGTTTTGTTTTGCATTCCAGAGTAGAACTTTGTTTGAATCTGTGTTCAGACTGGTTATTTAACATTTTCAGTTTATGTTGTTGTTACTAGTCTTGCAATAATGTTTGACAATTTTCTTTCGTTGTATCTTGGACAAACTTGATATAACTCTATGAAATTTTAATGTGTGCCAGCAAGACAATTGTTGGCGGAGAAGATATTTCCTCGGATGGACTTTGGAGAAGATATTCCTGGAGAAACATTGCAAATCCATCCCTTGCCTGAATTTTGGTTCAAGTTCTTGTACGTCTTTACCATCAATTTACAAATGGAGGAGGTTGTTGTGCAGAAACTTGATCCAAAATATAAAGGCAAACCGGGTTTGCATTGCAGTATTTTTGAAGGGATTTTTCTCCAAGGGTGTCTTGCGGGCACATCAAAAATTGGTAGAATTCCAAGCTTTAACAGAAAATAATAATAATAACAAAGGATAAACCCCGCATTTTCATCATAACTCACTTTAACTGATCTTTAAGCTGTAAACGATGAAGTTTCGTTGTGACTAAAGTATTGAAGAAGTTAGGACTATATGCAGAGCCAAAGGCAAAATCTTCAACTGGGATTAGACACAAAATGTGTGAGAGTGGCCAAATAGAATTCTTCTTGCAACGTAAGGGATTTATAACTGAAGTGGTTAAGAGTATTTGTCTTTGCACTTGAGGTTTAGGCTCGATTTCCTCTCCCCAAAATAGCTTGCATCAAAATAATAAAAAATAAAAAAGAATTCTTGTTGCAGCTTGCGGCCTTATCACTCCCTAGAAGCTGTGCTCGCATTAACTCAGACTTTGCTCTGTGCAAAAAAAGATTAACAAACTATATAAATTATGACAGATTTGTCTACTGAATGACAGCATCAAACAGTAACCAGGCTACAATAAATATTAGTACAAAAAGAATAGTTTTTTATATTGGGTTTTTCGCAGCAGTGGTCCCTCAACTATATCCCGTTTTGCATTTGGGTCACCGAACTCAATTATTAGTTGCAGCGGTCACTCAACTATGTGTTTCGTTGAACCGTTAGTCCCTACCGTCAAGTCTCTCTAACGGCAGGGACTAATGGTGCAACACAACACCTAATTGAGTGACCTCTATTACTATTTTTTGGAGTTAAGTGATCAAAATATAACTCCGAGTATAGTTGAGGGATCATTGCTACAAATAATCCTACCTAAAAAGTCATCAATAATCTTGTCACATCATCATTTTAAACGGAAAACTAACGGACTTGACGAAAGGACTACTAGTGCAACGACACACATAGTTGAGTGACCGCTGCAACTAATAATTGAGTTCAGTGACCCAAATGCAAAACGGGGTATAGTTGAGGGACCACTGCTGCGAAAAACCATTTTTATATTTGTTGTAATGGAGCCCAAAGACCTAAAAGAAACCTTAGAGTATTTCCACCCATTTGCCATGGCAAAGGGAAAGAGGAGGCGATGGTAGTACTATTCATGTGAATAGTGTCTGTCATATCATTTTTTTTTTTGTGCTTTTCCACCCATTATCATGGTAACCCAAGGATAATTACTATTCACGTGAGATTAATTTTATTTATGTATGAGATTAATAAATAAAAAATTGCTAAGTACGTATAAAAAAAAAGTTATAAAAAAAAGTTATGAATTTTTTTTTTTGTACAAGGAAGGGCGTGGGATTTTTTTATTTTTTTATATTTTTTTATTTGTTATTTTCTCTTTTTAAAGAGGAAATTTCGAATTTTACCCCTAATATCGACAGAAATTTGGACGGACATCCAAAAAATTGATGGCAAGTTCCCAGTTGACATTTTTATATAGTTTAAGTCCTTAATTTACTCCTAAAAAAAGTTTAAAGGTAAATTGACAATTATAGTATAATTCAGAGAGCAAAACCGCACTTTAGCTTATATTATAACACTAACATTTATATAACATTTGTTTAATTATTCTAAGAAGACAATAAATACTGTCATTGAACATGATTTACACAAAAATGCCACTTGCGCTAGTGGTAAGGTGCTATCATTGGGTATTGGAGGTCAATTTTGCAAGAGCAAGTTGTACCCATGTGTGGTCTTAAATATATGTGGATTATATCGATAAATATAGAGCATTACGTGAATAAGAAGAATATCTCTTAGGTCAATTAATTGATACTAAAAACTCATAGAGAAAACTCTATATTTTTTTTAGCTATTGTTTCTCCTAGATACAATCGAACTTAGGCATTGGAAGGTCTTTGGCCAACATCCACTAGATATGGTCTTTTACTCCAATTTGATTTTACATGAATCAAAGAAGAGAAAGAAAGAAGTTCAAAAGGTGAAGTATCTTCAAGCAGATATTTTCCTTTGAGAATATTTTCACAAACAATAATTATGATGTTTAATGGTACGCTGACCATCGATCATTATGTGATTGGCATGTTGTGAACTTGTGATTATGTATAAGACAGACTATGTCCATTTCAGAATAACGAGAGAGAGAGAGAGAGAGAGAGAGAGAGAGAGAGAATGGATGGCGCAAAAAACGATGCCCTAGAAAATGAAGGTAGTGAAAGCTACATGCATTCATTATGCTAAAGGCTTCCTAAAACGTATTGTTGAGTTATGCTTGCAATAGATGTTCACGTGGCCCAGCAGTTGGCAATACTGGAATTCCCTCTCATTACTGCCCAGTTAATAGCTCTTCTCTTGTATCTATATATATATATATATATATATATATATATATATTACACATATTTTCTGGTAAGTTATAAACCCCTAATAAGAGATGTAATATTAATTTGACAGCCTAGGCCGATTGTTATTATTTGAAATAAGAAAACAAAAAGAAGCAACTACTATTCTCACTCCTAGATGTTCATTATCAAGGTCGACCCCGATATTTTGAGTCTTTCAAGCACATAAGTAGGAATCAAACTCCGATCTCCAGAGTGCACAATCATGTAAATATGTTGCACACACTCACATATATAATGCATGTGAAAACAAATTTGAGACCTCTGTGCAGTAGCACACCGTGCAGGACCGGTCATGTTTATCATGCATTTCAAAGTTATTATTATTATTATGTATGAACTAAGCATACATATGTGTCACAAAACCAGTAAACCTAATATATATATATATATAGATGACCATTTATGGAGGATAGGGATCTTATACCAATGAGCATATAAGTGCTAGCAATCTGTTAGCTAATAATTCAGTACTATATGTTGTTATATATAGGCCTCTCGAGTCATATTAATGATGAATAGATCAAGAAGGATACATGGGTCCATTTATTGGAAGCTTACTTTGTTGATATATTTAGCAGAGGTGGCTAAAGACTTGAGTGTGGTCTAAAATCAAAGTAAAATGACCAAAATAGGACTTTCATTTATAAAATTTTAAATAAATAAAAAAGATTAACAAAAGCTATATCAGCTTCCAGTTCCAGCAATGTTAGGCTCCCAAAACCCTAGTTCGACAAAAACAAAACAAAATATATCAAAATATGACTAAAGCAGAAAAGCTCTAAGAAACAACAAAACATCTGAGAATTAGAACGCATGACCAAAAGTTGGTCTAGGTTGATTAATATTCCTGCTGGTTTTTCCTTGCTCTTGTTCAACTTTTTTTTTGTCTTCTCAATAGATGTCTATGAGATATTCGAATTCGAGACGTCTACCAATATTATAGAAAAGATGAATAGCTAAGAGATAGTTGGTAGGACAAAAAGCAAAGTTAGGGCACTAAACGTGATTGTAACACAGACAACACGTCAAGCAAAATAGACCCGGCAAAGGGAGGGGCTATTATAAATCAATTGAAATAGACCCGACCAAAAGAACTTTTCTGATTCAGAAGAGCATTTTTATCTATTTGGATTAAATATTACAAAATACAATGTTAATTATCTGGAATAATTTTTTATAATGCTAAAAACATCCAGTAAAAATGTTGATTTCGAATTACATTAAAGCGTATTTTCTTAGGTCAAATCAAGGACCATAGGGTTCACTCACATATGCGCATGTAGCTAGACTTCCATTCATTAATTTGGGAAAAGAAAGACTTCATAAAGGACCCATTTGACACGTTTTAACAATTGCCATGTATCTTCCCCCTTTTTTTTTTGGATCAATTATCTTCCGTCTCTCTTTGTCAAGTTATTCATTGATCACGTATTTTGGTGCTAAATTGATTTTTTTTTAATCCGTTTAATTGTAGCAATGGTTCCTAAATTATACACATGTAGTTACATTTTGGTTACTTAATTCCAAAAATAGGTATCGTGTTGCACTGTTAGTCCCTATCGTCAAGTCTGTGATTTTTTCTGTTTAAAATGATGATGTCTCAAGTATATGACATATTATTTATAGGCAAATGTGACTTTCAATCGATTTCATTAAAACCAAAAACTTCTCCTTAAGATGCTTGCTAAGAAAGTTGTGTGGCATATCATTTCCAATTAACCCAAATTCAACGTTGAACCATATTAAGTTATGAGTTTTTATCATAAATCTTTGAATTTCTTAAACTTCATCTTAGTGATCAAACTTTCAAATCAATCAATGTTAATAATTTGTCTCACACATCAATTTGGTCCTTAATACTTTCTATCAAGCCTTTATGTGAAATAGATCATGCGACCAACTTTAAAGAAGTAATTTTTGTCAAAATACAGCCTATTTACCTGTAAGATAAAATGAAGGTAACTTCTTTTATCATCTCTCTTCTTGATAGAACCCCAATGTGAAATCATAAATAGAAAGCATGTGACATTGTTGAGTCAATGACGTTAGTTTTATTTTGTCAATTGGGCATGGATGCGCTAGCTATATTTTGATGAAAAAAAATACTCCTTTAAAATTTGTCAAGTAGAATGACAAATAATCAGTTTTAACAAACATTTTGATGAAATGCAATGATAACAATAACGAAATTGATGTGTGCACCAAAAGATTAAAGGATCATATTGATTCATTTAAAAGTTTAAAAATTCGAGTGCCATTTACCATAAACAGCTAGTCACTCTTACAAGTTATTTAACACAAAAATACAATTGATTAAACAGATTTAGAATTGCAAATAATATTCGCTTAAGAAAAGCCAATGAATTAAAAAAGAAAAAAGAAAAAAGGGTTTCCACAGAAAAGGTGATAGCATCGGGAAAGGACTGAAATGCCATTGCATGTAATAGTGCACAGAAGAATTGCATGTTGGAATCACAAAAAAAATTAAGAAGAAAAAAATATATGCATGCTTATGAGTAGGGGTGGGCACGGTATGAGATGACACGGGATGGAGGTCATCCCAGTGTCAATCCCGAATAGGAGAATCAGTATGGGATGACACGGGATAAGAGTTTTTGAAAACACGTTCAAACCATACCGAACCTAATCGGGATCGGTATGATTCGGTATCAATGTTGATACCGTAAAAAATCTGCAAAGTTCAGAATTCAAAACTCTCTTCTCCCCTGCAAAATTCAATTCAGCAAAATAAATACCCATAAAGAACAAGACTTGGTTTCAGAATATGATTATACAGCCACCAATTAGAGAATGCAAAGAATGTTTAAATGGCATTCAAGGGCCTCATCAAGAGGGAAATAAATTTTCCATCAACATGACCTTCTGGAACTCATGGTAAACAACCAAATTTCACACTAATTTTTGAAGTTTACGGTGATTGTGATATAAATTAAACCCCAAGCATAAGAAAAAGACAGAAACTAATAACAGAAGCACTTACTCCCACCTCAAGCACAAAGCTTCATAGTCACAACTTTACAACCCAACAAAACCCACGAGCCTAAAGACCCAATAGTGCTAACAGAAGCACCAGATCTCAGCCTCAGAACACCAAAGCTTGTGCCACCAATGAAAACCAGAAAGGACCAGATCTCAGACCATAAGGAACCCAAAAGAAAGCAAGACACAAGCACACAACCTATGCATTATTCTGATAGCAAATTGAAAGCTATGTAATGATCTGCATAAACAGCCTAATAGATAACATAAAAAGAGAAGGAGAAGAAGATGAGATCGATCGATCGATTGGGAAATCAATCACGGCTTCAAATCAGAGTTTATAGAATGAGGAAAGGAAAGGAAAAAAAATTGTAGGAGAGAAAGAAAGAGAGTCGAAGAAGAAATCTGACAGAGAGAGGAGGAAGTGAGTTAATTAAGAGTTAGGGTTATTATTTACATTTACTATTCGGTACGGTATGACACCAAACGGGATCACAAAGTTGGAACCGATGTCGTGCCAAACAGTAACGGGATGACACGGTATCATCCCGTTTACACATCAATACCAAACGGTTTGGCACGAAATTGACACGGTTTGACACGATTTCGGGATGGTTTCGGTATTCCGGTTTTGATGCCCACCCCTACTTATGAGTCGTATGAGGAAAACTATCTTTTCAAACAAAATATAACCTTAAACTCATGCTAGAGGATGCTATTGTAATTTAGAAAATAATTAAGCATGCATGAAAATTGCTCCTTTTTTTTTGGGATTTTTATTTCCTTTCTATTTCTTACACAGCTAGTGCAAACATACGTGGAAAGCACCATACCCTAATCTTCCATACGGTAATTAATTTCCATGACAAGTACATTTTTGCAATATTTCTCGAACAAACAAGGTACTGATCTCTCTCTGTCTCTCGCTCTCTCTCTCTTCAGAGAAGAGTCCCAAGCATTTGATGCATATGGCACATTAATTAGATAGATCTAGCCATATAGATTCTTCAGGGGCATTTTAGTCAGGCTCTTTGCACCAAATATATTTATAAATTGAACAAAACTTGCAGTTTATGGAGCGAATTTAAACCTGCAAAGCTAGTTCAAATCAGCTCAAACTACCACATCTTCTATCCCATTTTGGAAAAAGGCCAACCCTCTCTCTCTCTCTCTCTCTCCGTCTCTCTCTCACATAGAAACATGCATACACACAAATATCAAAGTTGAGCAAAGAAAGAAAGAGGCTATAATTGGCGTGGAAAAGTGGACAAGGCTCTACACTTTGGCTTCTTTGGGATTAGAAATTTTCCGAAAGCTGAAGTGAACGGAGTGGAAGCAAAAGTAAAGGTCTGTTCTTAATTTTTAAGGCAAATGTTGGGTTGCAGATCATCTCCTATCCATGGAAACAAAAAAAATTATAGTTTCTGATGATTAGTTAATTCTCATCATATATGTATATATATATATATATGATTTCATAGATCTCTGTTGAAACAACAGAGAATCTTTTCCTTTCTTAATTTACTTCCCTTCTTCTTTTGTTTATTTTACCTTGAAAAGAAACTCTGCGTTTTAGTGTTCTTAAATCTTATGTTGCTTCAGCTTTCAGACTAATTTCTTCACTTTTTTTCTGTTAACTTTTTCAATTACTCTTTGACTATATGTAATATGTATTTTCTTATATATATTGAACATGATATTTAGCAGGTCTTTCTATTTGATTTCAGCCCGTCTTCTTCAGCTAACTTCTTGCTAATGCTCACAAGCTAGCTAGCTCAATGAACACAACAGTTGCATTAGCTACTGATTGTGTTTCTCTCATAAGCTTGAGAGAGAGAGAGAGAGAGAGAGAGAGAGAGAGAGATAATTTCCAAGAAAAGGTTAATGCACCAGTATTAATGGTGTCATGGCTACCAAATTATTGTATGCTGTGGATTTTGGTACCAGATGATATTTATATATGGGAATATATAAATATTTTGGAATTTTTTCAGTGCTTAGTTTAGTCTTCACATTAATCAAACTGGTGTTTTCTCAGTGGCCTACAGCCTTCATGTACTTCTCAGAGGGATCTACTTCTTCAAGATCTCCTGTCAACTTTTTGTTTGATTTTCCTCTATTTTTCTTTTGTTATTTTTTTTCTCTGACACATTATTATGCTGTCCTTAATTTATACAGTTGTTATATTATCCGATCTCCTGATCCATCAACTTCTTCTTCTTCTTTTTTTTGGTCAAAATCATCTTCTTCTTCTTCTTTTTGGTCAAAATCTTCTTCTTCTTCTTCTTCTTCTTTTTGGTCAAAATCATCATCATCATCTTCTTCTTCTTCTTGATACATACAGTTCTTGTTATACGCTTTTCCATATCTACCCAATCTTTTTCTTCTGAACAGTTCTTGTTTTTTTGTTAATTTGGTCGTATATAAATTGTCAAGTTATAATGAAAGCTTTGAGCTTTAAGATCTGTGGATTTCCCTAAATTCAGGCTTTGATCTCCTCCAATAAACCCATTAGAAAAGTTTCTTCCTTTCTCGTTCTATAGAGTTCTTTCCGCTGAATGTTTAGTTTTGCTTCTCTTTTCCCTCTGCTAGAGAATGTCAGAGGGTTCTATAGAGTTCATTCTGCTGAATGTATAGTCAGTCATATACGTTTTCTTTTATGTTCTGAATTTTTCTTAATCATGTCAATTAATTATACACATGAAATATATAAAACCAGTTTTGAGGTTTTAATAAGTACTAATAATGATTGAAGCTCAGTTTTGATGTGTGCTAATTTATTGTTTTAGGTAGGTCTTCAAATTAAGATGGGGAGAGGAAAGATTGAGATCAAGAGGATCGAGAACACCACAAACCGTCAAGTGACCTTCTGCAAACGAAGAAATGGACTGCTGAAGAAAGCTTATGAGCTATCCATTCTCTGTGATGCTGAAGTTGCCCTCATTGTCTTCTCCAGTCGAGGCCGCCTCTACGAGTACTCTAACAACAAGTAACTAATTTCATCATTTGCTTAACCTCTCAAGTAATTTCTTCACTGGCGTTGATTACTTATTTTCTTCTGATGATATGAGCAATTTGGACCTTTCTTTTAATTCACAATTTGGAATGCATAAAGATCAATTAATTTGCATAATGCACACACACATATATACACATATATATTTTACATCACCTTACAAATACAAAATCTTCAACTCGGGCAAGACTGGAAAAAGGAGTTCCTTTCTTCACTTGGTGGGTACACTGCTGCAGATGGTTATGATTTTCTGTGCCACTGTGATCATAGAATGCAAAGCCTGGGATTTTGAAGTACAGAGAGATGCACAATTATTATGTTCATTTTGGTTTTATTTGTTTTCTTCTCTCCTCTACCTTGGCTTGATTTAAAGGTATCCAATAAATACAGATTAACTTTAAGCTAATGTTAATTTTATATGTTATTGTTGTATCATTAATGTACTCACAGTTGCTCAAGACCAAAACGTGTAGGAAAAGAAACCAAACTTGACTCTTGCACCAATTTGGACCTACTTCCATGCATAAGAATCCAGTACTTGCCGGGTGTCTTTGGTACTTATTTTGCTTGAATTTCAGTGCTGCAAAATCTATAAGAATCTCCCATGCATGGCTTCCAGCAGTTGTATATTATTGGTATATCATAATAACGTGTTGAAGGTCTTCCCTTTCCTTTTTCTGCTTTCAAAACCCTTCCTACCCTTCTGTTTGTCTCTATAAAGCTTTGAGTAAAAATAAAAATAAAAGCTTCAACTTTTCACTTTGGTTTTCACTCAAAAGGTTTTTTTTTATAAAAAAACTTGAATTTTCATATTGGACTGGTTAGGGCTTTCTCTAATTTCTAGTTCAATATCTACCCCTTTGCAAAAGAACATGGAACTGTAAGTAACTCTCTGCATTGCTTCAGTTCTAGGGTTTCCGTTTTGATGTATGGGTGGCACGTGGCATGCTGCGTGTCAAGTCAACTAACCCATACTAGTCTTTTGACTCTTTGAGGGGTCGTTAATTAAGTGAACTGACTATTTTGCTGTCTATGATGAGTCTTGGAATGTGAAGCACTGTGCATATGTACTGCATGCATGCCCATATTTCTTCAGATCATATGGGACCCACAAAACTACATCCTCTCATTACTTGAGATTTGTTTATTTATGATGTACTTTTCATGTTGATTTGGAGCTAACAATCTTTCTCAAGATCATATTCATTCATCTTAATTATTTTGTCATTATGGTTTACTTGGAATTATACACATTCAAATAAAAATGTGTCTGCATCACTAACTGATATGATCCACTATTTTCCAATAATACTTCACTAATATGCACAAAAGTTTTCAAGTATTGAAATATAATTAAACAAGCGCGTATTCAAAATTGGTTTCGATTTTTCGAAATTCATCGCTATGCAAAAATGTTCAATTATCATATCGCAATATGCAAAAATGTTTAAATTTAGGTACCATAGCAATTGTAAATGCGGTCAGAGCAGGTAAGAGAAAATTTTAAAACAAAAAAAAAAAAGATTAAAGGAATTAACTAAAATACAGAGACCACTTTTTTTTTTCCTGCTTTCTGATGTTTTTTTTTTCTTTCCATTTGATAGAATCTGCTCTATGAGATTTCTCGAATTTAGACGTACACTCAGCCCTTAGTTGCATTGCATGTGTTTAATTTCTACATTCTTTCTGTTGCTTTTCAATGTCAAAATTTTCTTCCTATTCCTTTTCAGTGTCAAAAATAAATTATAGAGAATCTCTTGTCTGCTTGGCACAGTACTTAATCTTTCTCATCTTTCTGGGATTTAGATTTCTTCTGTCTTCTCCTTCCATCTCTAGCTTTGAGAACCTCCCTTTTTGGCTATATAATTTTCACCCTTTAAAAATTCGCAATTTTGAAAAATAGTTTATTTATTTATTTATTAAGTGGTGAATGTATGTGTATGCATATATATAGCTGAGAAAAGAAATATTGAAAGTTGGGCAAAAAGTGCCTGTAGCTGTCACTGCCCTCCACAAAAGAATTGAACTGACTGACTTGAGAGCCACACCATGCATTTATAGTGCTTCCTGTTTAATCCGATTCCTCCGCATTGTGCCCTATATTCATGTCCCATCTCCACCAACATATGTTCGTTTAGCGCTAGCCCTTCAAATGTTTTGACACCTTCCCATTGAGGTTGTCTTGCAATTAAGCCTTTGACTCCAAAACAACCAAAGATGCTCATGTTTGGTGTTTGGAGAGGGAAAATTTTAGTTGACACTTATGCTTTGGTAAAGAATTTATTGAAGTTTATATATTTACCAAACATCGATAATAATGTATCAGATACTGTAGATTTATTTGATACAAGAGAATAACTATCCTAAAATATGATTTTTCTTTGTCCGGCGTTCCAACTCACAATAACTCAATTTTCTTTAGTTATTATATCGACCATTTAGCCAACACACACAAAAAAAACTTCAAAAATTTATAAACGGTAGAGTCTGGGCAATGTCGATCAACTTTTTTTCTTCTCTTTTTCACTCTTGTATTTGAAAAGGAAATCGGGATCTGCACTGCCTTTTGACACTTTCAACTTAAATATTTGGACATGTAGCAGCATAAGAAACACTATAGAGAGGTACAAGAAGGCTTGCTCAGATAGCTCAGGTTCAACCTCCATTACTGAAATTAATGCTCAAGTAAGCTATCTCCATTGGTATTCATTCCAATTGATATGCTTATATATTGTTTTAAGCTAATCACAATCAAGGATATAAATCTTTCTGTTCAAGTATGATATATTTGCTTATCATTCATTGTAAAACGAAAATTAAGCATATTTGTGATTTTTATTTCATGGGTGAGGGCTAGATTCAAGGTTCAAATCCTCTTATAACAAAAGTGAAAAAGATTCAAATGCATAGGTTGTAAGGCTAACAATGTATGCTTTCCTTTTGTCTTGATGTAGTATTATCAACAGGAATCGGCAAAGCTGAGGCAACAGATTCAAATGCTGCAGAATTCCAACAGGTGATTCATGCAACTCGAAAAAGAACATACATCACACTTGTTTACCAAATTACGACGTTGAAACAACATTAATTGAGAATAATTATTATAAAAAAAGTGAACATTACTAAATGGAAATTCAAGAGTTACACCATGGCCACATGCATCAGAACCCTACATTGCTGTGCATCTCTTATATATAGGCAACACCATATAGTATTGTAATCAACAGTCTAACGACGTCGTATAGATCTTATTTCCGACAATAATACCATGGTTGCCCTATTAATTTTACATCTGAAGGCAATATGATTTTGGTAATGGATGGATACAAATATTCTTTGCTTGTAGGCACCTAATGGGAGATGCCTTGAGTACTTTGAGTGTGAAAGAGCTAAAGCAGCTGGAGAATAGGCTTGAACGAGGCATTAATAGAATCAGGTCCAAGAAGGTATGCAATTTATCAAACAATTGATGAAATTCGAATGTGAAAGTTAATTACCCGAAAAAAAAAATGCATGACAAAGCACAGCTTCGTCAACTTTGAAATTTTTACTAGACGTTCATAGTCTTTTATGTTGTTTGTGATCGTGCCAAATTTCTGATCATATTAGCTCATGGGATTATGTGGTAGTTGATGTGTACTTATCGCCTTAATTTATTACAATGAGAACCTTAATTAACACATAAACTTTTACATTTGTGGTTACAAAAACTGTGTGCACACATGCATATTCTTCCAATGTCAACTTTTCTTCTCATCTTAATGTTATCTTTTTCCTGCTATCTACCTCTTGAGAACAGCATGAAATGCTGCTTGCAGAAATTGAGTACTTGCAGAAAAAGGTAAATCCTCTCCTTCTAATTCTAGTTTATATGTGGCTACTTTTCTTTTAGAAGAATTTTGAAGCTTGTTGTGGAATGATGTTCTAATTTTTTTATTTTTATTTTTTACGCAGGAGATCGAGCTGGAAAACGAAAATGTGTGTCTTCGAACTAAGGTATCGGAAGAAATTAAGTTTTGTAAAAAATAAGTGAAAATAACACTCAAATTACTGCACTCTTCTCTGTTTTTAGCTCTTAATGTTCATTCCAACATGCAATATTTATGTCACGATCGAAAGCCTCCATATTAATATATGACATCTTTTTCCAAACTTCAGATTTCAGAAGTTGAGAGGCTTCAACAAGCAAACATGGTTGGGCCAGAGCTGAATGCAATCCAGGCATTAGCTTCTCGCAATTTCTTTAGCCAAAATATGATGGAGGGTGGAGCAACCTACCCACAGCAAGACAAGAAGATTCTCCATCTTGGGTAAATATTTATATCCTTCCATCTGCATATCACTATCTCTATATATGTTATGATTTCTACAGCATAAAAAGAGAACTTATTTTGTGTGTTTTTACTCATGCAGGTAAGCTTTTTGGAGAGAGATTCAGCAAATGCTAGCTCAATCTTATTCAAAATAATGATGTCACTGCCTGCTGTTTTTAGCAGTGTAGTGTGTCCAATAGTTCTGGAACATTGCCATTTTTAGAAACTGCTGAAGCACTTACTTAATTAGCATATGCTTGCTGCATATGAACATGGAAATGTATTTGGAAAGATTGTTATATGACTTAGCTCAATCTCCAGAATAATTACTATTGTAAGGCTGGTAATTCAGTAAGTTTACCGTACTCGGCAATTGCACAGCTTTTAATTGTGGCAGCGATGCATACTTGGTCAGAAAATCAGTTGTTAATTAGTTTTGTGCTGTTAAAAGTTTCAGCTGATTAAGAGAGGAGGTAGTCCTTTCTAGCACATCATTTTTAAAATGTTTTCAAGATATAAAGCAGGGGATCGGTCGGTCTTCTTGTGACTGGATGGCAGAAGGGCTCGGTGATTTGCTACCGGTCGGTTGTGCCGTAGGGTTCAAATTAGGCACAGCTTTCGTACCATAACGTTCATGCTTCTGAAACTAATGTATATACTTAAAAATAGCTTTAGAAACATGAATGCACTCATAAACCCACAATTCAAGAAGAAGAGAGGTTGAATCGAAGTGATACAAATTTTGAATGGTTGCAATATCAATTCATAAAAAATACACTAATTCCTCTATAATAGAACAT
The DNA here is from genome assembly GCA_020226455.1 of Prunus salicina. Lineage (NCBI taxonomy): Eukaryota > Viridiplantae > Streptophyta > Magnoliopsida > Rosales > Rosaceae > Prunus > Prunus salicina. The sequence continues at coordinate 53,711,367 of CM035341.1, forward strand.
GTAGCATTGTCTTTAAAATGAAGCCCATCAATTCTGGCATCTACCTACAATTAATCTCATGTTCTTCTTTTGACAATCCTATTATTTTATCTCCATGAGATGATCCTTACAGAACTTTACATTAACTTGTACGCCTCTTCTGCCATGTTGTTAGTCTTAAAACAAAATCTTAAAGAAAATTATCTTGTAGTTGGTGAGTATCAGCCAGAGAAAAGGCAAAAGGGAAAATGGCTATTCCCTTCTTTTTTTAATCAAAAGAATGGCACAGTTATGTCTATATCTCTTTTCCTAAGGCCCCTTAGGATGCCTGTAAGAAATGAAGACCAACTTCAAAGTTTTACCCGAGTTAAAGCTAGAAGATGAACTAGTCACGAAGAAACCTTATCCCTTCCTAAACTTATTTAATACAATCCCACACACCAAACGCGGTGATTGCATTCCTATATATAATTCATGACACACTAAAAGTAGCCTGAGGTTATCAAATTAGTGACGTCTATTCCACGCCAAATCAACTTTTCCAGGTCGAAAATTTCAAAACATATCATAAACCTGCTTTCTGAAAATAGCAAGGATTCTCTATGGGTTAGGTCTGGGTCAGGTTAATCGTGTGGCAAAGATCAAAATGCAAGGGCCTTGTCTTGGATCGCCTTCCTAGCTTTCAAATTGCGTAGAAATAAACAAGCAAGCAAATAGAGATAACCATAAGATATAACTCATCATAGAAATTTTGAGTGAAAAGATAGGGTTTGATTCAGTTTCTGATCCCATCTCAACCTTTGGATTTGACCGGCAACAAATTCCAGGGCTGAGAGGGGATGTCCTGCGCAAAAATAAAGTGTATGCATCTGCAACTGAAACATATGGCTGAAATTGTAAGCCAAACATTATAGACATCAAAGAACAAACTAGAGAAACATATAGGCATAAAATATATGTATAGGTATAAATTTGAAATTTTAAGCGAGCATCCTACCAATTTACACAAAGAGGATCAAATCATAACCAATATCAATCGCTGTCACAAACAGTTGCAGCAAACTCCCACATCAACCACAGTTCAATGAAGGAAGAGATTTGATATTTGATGATCACTCTCCTTACCACTTATCTTTATCAAGAATTACATTAAAGAATGGCACACTTGCCTTCACCTCTTTTACGAAGCTCTTCCTCTGCTCTCATAAGATTTTCTCTAAGCTTTCGAATTTCATCATCCGACCTCATCTGAGCCATTTGGGCATTCTCTTCTGCTCTCAGTCGAGCAGCTTGTTCATCTGCCAGCTGTTGCTCAAGCCTAATAGTGGTCTCTCTTAACTTTGACTCAACCTGTATAACAACATAATCGTGAATAAAGAAATACCACCAATCATAGTGAACGCATGTATGCTTATGTTTCTCAGGGCCCTGTCAACATTTCCTACTTTGCTAAACAGGATTCCTACTCCCCAATATTCACTACCTACCCCAATAATTGAAAACAAAATAATACAAGTCACAGCATATAGAAATTTCATTTCATTCTATCTATACAGCTAAAAAACATTTGAACAAATGACAATTATTCACACTAGACTCCAAAAACAACCAGATATACAGCCAACCCTTGTTACACATGCCTTAAGGGTATGAAATTGATTTAAGGAAATCCATCCGATAGTTAAATCTTTTAAGTCAAGAAGAATTTTCTATACAATTTAATAATTGTAGCTGACAAATTATGCACTATCACCCAAAACTCTTAACTAGACAAGGACTAAATCCATCTTTTCCATCTCATGCATTGAGCATATATCTCACATGATGTTGAAACAAATTTGAGGTTTACACAACCGTTTATGCATTTTGGAATAATATTAAGTCTGACAAGAGTACAAGCCAACACACACAAAACTGTGCAGCACCACACCTATGCTAGGTGAGGGAAAAACAAAATTAGATCTAAAGAAATTTTCTAACCAATATCACAGACTTGGGGCTAAGGATATCACATAGATACAACAGACTTGAATATAGATCATGTCCCAGGTAGATGAGATAGCTCATTAGTTGCTGGATTTTGCATCCCCAGATCAAGAAACATGGGTAGAGGGAGGGGGAAGTGTCTGTTATTTCAATCAAATTTTAACAATTGATAAAAATATGGTGGACAACAACTATAACTGAATTCATTAAGCATACCAAAATTTGATATGACAGAACAAGAATCTTGTTGTAAAATTCTGACAGTTCATGCTTATCCCAAGGACAATAATGAAAGATGTCTTAAATTAGTGAAGACATCCTACAACCCTGGGCCTACTAAATTAATTCAGGACTTCGGTTATCTCAAATTAATATGCCAACACTTGTCTATAAGGTACTGGCAAGGGGAAATGTGCTCAAAGGAAATCAGTGACTGCTAAATACCTCTTACTAAATATTTTAAGTTAAGATATAGGCTCTAATGGTTTAACAGGGGGTGGTCAATACTGTGATCACGGCACATAGATATTCTAGTTTTAGCCAAGTAAGAAAACTGTAGGAATTGTTAAATCCAAAAGCACGACAGATGAAAACTTAGAAAATCTGTTACCATCTCAGTAATTCGTTTAAGCTGCTCTTCATATGCACGCTGCATCTGATCCTTCAAATCTGATATTTCTCGTTTAGAATACCCCTTCAAGGAATTAACCTCTTCTTGTTGATCACGGAGTTTAATAGCCCCTTTCTGTCGCAAACAATAATTATTTGATCAAGATATTTTAGAACAAAGTGACAGTTTAACGAAAAAATTATTATAAATAATTATAGTACCTTCACTTCAGCGAATATCTCATCAGTGTACGGTCGTCCGCCATTCTGAGCTATGACCTGGTTTACAAGGGAGAGAAGATGCTGCACTTGTTTAACCCTCTTACTTTCATCCTTAGTCTTGTTATCAAAAAGCACACAGCGATTTTCACACAGAACAAGGATTTCCTACATCAATCCAAGAATTGGTTAGATTTCTAGTACATGTTATCTTTATATTCAAGACAGCACTGGATTAAGATAAGAAAGTGGGAACAAATTTTTACAAACCATATATGAAAACACAATAACAGACTATAATAATCTCTAAGAAATACGATTCAGGCAAGCTGCATCAGTCAATCTTCTCTTGTACCATGCTACTAATAGGAAATTTACTGCAATCTACATGCCAATAGTCATCTGAAGGAAAGGGAACTTCTCTAACATATTCTTGAAGTCCACTTTGTTAAGGACATATTTTATACAAAACCAACTTTGACATCCCCCAGCCCAAAGAAAAAACTAAACAAATACATGAAAAATGACAGCCCACGCAAAAATAATTTTCTTGGTCATTCATGTAAATTGTACAAACTGAAAAGGGAAGAGTTGATGAAAACTGTCTCAATTATGTAGCAAATAAATCCAAACATTCGTATAACTATGTTTGATGTAATATGCACAACCGTGTTAATAGTTTACACGCATCAAAGTAAAATGAGAATAAAGTTAAGGGGAAGCATGTATCTACTCATTCAGAAATGAAAACTACTACTAATGAAATTATCATAGTAGTTTATAGAAAAGAAAGAAAATAAGCTAAAGTCATGGGAAAAGCTTGAATGTTCATGAGTAACCTTCAAAGGCTCTGGACATTCACGGCCCAAATAGTCTTCCAACGTCTCATCATTTTCTTCAAGGTCATCTCCGCCAGTAAAGACCACAATCATGTAATCAATAATTTTGCTTCCAAACAAAGTTTGCAAGCTACGTAGTGCAGCTTCTTCTTCTTGTGAAAACCGGGTCCTAACTGAGAAAGTTACAAGAACAGCATGGATTCCATCCTTGGCCAAATCAATGCATTTGACAATTTCTTTGCCAACAAAGTCTGACCTTGCAGAAAAATCAAAAAGACCTGCACCAGTGTACAACACAAGTCAACACAATGAGAAGAAAGGATAGCTTCCAAAGACCAAATACAACTACTCTATACATTTGCATCCCTACTACAGAAAAGGAAAGAAGAGAAAGAAAACTAAAATAGATGTTTAGAAAATTATAAATCAGCAGGATTTTACCAGGAGTGTCTATAACATTTACAACTTGTCCATCTCTCAATACAGCTTTCTCCAATTCACAAGTGCTTGTAACACCAGAGGAGCTGGTCTTGGACTTGAAGGCCTTTCTTCCAAGAATACTGTTTCCTGTTGCACTTTTTCCATTACCAGTACGTCCAACTAAGACCACAGTGCGAACTGCACTAGACAGTGAAGGAAGCTCCCAGTCATCATCAATCGAACTTCCACCCATTATATAAAATCAGGATACCTAGAAAGCACTTAATTCTGTCAACACTTCATAATGAAAAAAGTATGCATCACATAAGTGTTAATACTTGCATCCATCTTATATGTTGACAAAATCATGTCTAGAACTGTAGAAAACTGTTTGTATGGCATGCCCAATGCATAAAAATAAAATGAAACAAAGACTTGTTTCATGAAAAGCTAAACCAGAATTCCAAAAACTCAGGGGTTATATCTCCATTTTTAGTAGAGACAAAATTATGTAAGTCACCTTTCATTCAAAACATCATCTTTTACTCTGAGAAGAAGACCATGATTTCAAAACATGGTCAATGAACTTTTTTCCTTTGTGGATGGAAACTTTCTCTTTAATTGTATAAAGAGAGACAATGCACTATAATGCCAAATGTAACATGAATAGTAAGCCATATGTATTTCCATGGATCTACACGACAATTCCATATCTAAGTGACAATTGTTCCCAAAAAAATAGGACAAGAAAAGCAAACACAGCAACACAATTTTATAAGCAATCGTAGGAAGTTCCACATAAAAAATTGTAAACTACAATTAAAGCACCACCAAAGTTACCCATATTTCACATATTACTTATTAATTCCATTTAAAACAATTGCAAACCTAAATACACGCAATTAAATTTGTATGCTGAAAATTAAGCAAAGGATCTTGACCGACTACGTTAAGTACCATAACCGTCACAATTCTATTTATGAAAAAGAAAAAAAAAACCTGGTAAGATATTATTTTAACCACAATTAACCTTCGAATTCCATTGATCAAAAAAAAAAAAAAACCTTTGAATTCCCGTATCAACATAAGTAAGTACAAAAGCAAGAGAACCATGATCAAAGCTTAACCCAAAACCTAAATCAGCCAAAGAGGCTAAGAAGAACAACGATCAGAAACACTGTTTGTTCGCCGACAAAACGAAGCAAAACTAAAACCAAAAAAGAAATACTATTTTGGATTTGCATCCTTTCAAATTTCCAAGTCAAGAGAATCGTCTCGACTCTCAACTGGACGCAGAGAGCCGAAGGAAGCAGAAAGTGTACAGTTCAAAATTCTCGATTCCTTTCGTTTACCTGGATTTTCCCGTCGACCAAACAGAACAAAGAAATTTTCTTTGAAAAACCAAAAAGGAAAAAGATTTTCTAAATACGAAAATAAAGAACTGTGAGATGACTTACTAGCAAAGAAAAGAAGCGCAGTCGCCGTCAGTGAGAGAGATGATAAGAGAAGAGACACTGACACAATAAACCTCTATTGTAAAACGAGTTGAAGATCGCATAGAATTATAAAATGATGTGATTTAGATATCTATAATTTAAATATTTTGTAATTAATAATTTCAATGTGAATTCATGTATGTCGAAAGTTGTAAATAAAATGAGTTATACAAAAAACAAATTTTCGCTCAATAGAAATTGTAACATGACACTTTTTTTGGCGGAAATTAAACTTAGAAATCTTAATCTCCAATTCCTATGATTTTTTCCGCATGTCATTTATTAAGTTTTGTACTTATGTTGCCAAACAATAGAAATATCAATTTTCCTTTTTCATTCTCAATTTTTAGCTAAATCCTAAGTAAATTGAACCTAAAACTGCGCATGCATGAATAAATGCTCCTAATCACTCGAGCTACTAGCTCCTTGTCACACAACTTATCTTTTATTTTTCTATTTACCGTACTAAACTTTCATTATAAGGTGTCGTGCTTTAGTTTTTAATTTTTTCATATCTTGGCTAATTGGCCTACTCCACATTTACACCGTGCTTTTAGTTTTAAATTTAAGTATATGTTTTTATAGTGAAAATTCATTAAATAATACGTAGCATATGCACAATTCAACTTTTATTCATGCTTGGATGATGAATTGGCACTACTTGAACTAAAAATTTATAAAATATGGGTTCATTCTGTTTGCCAAGGCAGTGAGTTCACCCGCTTATTGAACCCCAATCATTTGATGTGTTAGTGTCAAAGACGAGCAATGTGGAAAGGCATATAGCTTGACAAAAATTGACGACCCAAAATTTTCAAATTGGGGAAAGGAAAATGAAAAAAAAGTCACACCTTTGTCAAGACATATAAAAAGAATGACAATGGCAAAAATAAAGAACCACCAAAAAGGCTCACTCTTAAAGAACGAAGATATGTTAAATATTTTTTTGACGATGAGGATGCTGAAGAAATCTTTGACGAACTTTTTGCTTGCAAGGCCATTACCCTGCCATAAGAGCATCTCCACCCACAAGGGCTAGGGCAAGGGCAAGGGCAAGCAAGGGCTGCCACTATTCACGTGAATAGTGTCAGCCTTTGCATTTTTGGTTCCACCCATGAGGGCAAAGTCTAGGGCAAGTCAAGGGCAATTACTATTCATTGTACTTTATTTTCTATTTTTTTATACTTTAAACCATTAATTTTGATAAGCTTTTTAGATTATATTTTCGGTTGTCACGTGTCACTATTTATTATAAAATTTTCACTTAAAATTTAAGATAACATTTTTCGGATAAAATTTTCAAATAAAATTTTCGGATAAAATTTTCGGTTACCACGTGTCCATATTTATTATAAAATTCACATCTCACTCATCATACAATTGAAATACCTACTCACTCATCATACAATTGAAATATTCTTGGTTCTCATGGTCCGACACAATGGAATACAAGGACAACTCCATCATTGGCGGAGGCGGTTCCACCGGATCACGACGTGGGGGAGTATTTTCCTTCGGAGGACGTAATAGTGCCATTATTTCTGACACGGAACGCACCACTGGAACAGACTGCGGGCATTGTTCACTTGAGGAGCCATGTGCAATGGTTTTCCTATTTTTTGTTTTGCCTTGACTAATCTATTAAAAAAAAGAAATTGGAAATAAAAGAAATATATATATATATATATATATATAAAGACATTAACTTGAATAAAACATAAATTATTATTTTTTTTTTACCTCGTTGCCAAGATTTTGACCTCTTCGAACATTTGTCCACGACCCTCCGGCTTCAATGGAAGATGACATTTGTATTTTTGCACAAATGAAATTTTGTAGTAGAAAATTTGGTGTGGAAAGTGAAAAATATTGGAAGGAGATGAGTTTTTATGAAGATTTGGTGTAGAAAGTGAATAAAATGGTTAGGTATTTATAGGGAAAAAATACATGATTTTTTGGTATTTTTTTAAAAAAAATTCCGAATTTTTCAGAATTTTTTCGAATTTTTTTGCAATTTTTTAAGCCAAAAAAACGAGGACCGTCGGATTTCTGGAAAAAAAAGATCGAAGCGTCCTTGTTGCGACACGTGGCACTTTACCGTTGGATTCTGCCAGTGCTGACGTCAGCACGCGGAAAGCAAATTTTTTTTACCATTGGCGCGTGTAATTCACGCGCCAACAGTAAAAAAAATTTGCTTTACCTTGCGCTGACGTCACAAAACTCGGGCTTCAGCTCGGGCAAGACTTGCCCTTGGGCCTGCTCGGGCTGCTGGGACCCACCACAAAACCAGGCTTCATTTCCTGCGCTGGAGCCATCTCGGGCTCGCCAGGGGGGCCTTTCCCTCGGGTTGGGTCCTGCGCTGGACATGCTCTAATAAAGGCTTCCTTTTGTGGCCAACAAGACATAAAACAATAAATATTGTTTGTAGTCACTCATACACTCAGGCCGTAACAAATATGATTCAGGTGAAACTCACTCCCACCGCATCATTACCAAAAGGAGCAAAACCTGTAGGTTTTAATGTCGACAATGAGGTCACAATGGTACATGCATATCCAGATATGCCATAGTCTGGGGGCAAGGGGATCCACAATGAAGCAAGGATAGTTAATTGACCCCTGCAACGCCGAAATTCGCGTGAGGAAGAAAATTTGACCCCTGCAAACTGGTGGATGGCTAGGCAATTCATGCCCAGCACATGCTTTTAGAAATGTCCCAAAAGGTGTAGGCAACTTCGATGTTGATTGAGATTTTTTTTTTAAGCTTAATGGCGCTTCTGCCATTTGTATGTCAACAATCCCCAACTTTTTTAAGGCTTAGGTTTTTTGTGTGTCACTCAGTCTCACCAGAATTAGATGCACTCAATTGAAGAAGACAATGACGTGTTGAAAAGTGCATGCTGACAAAGAACCCAAAAAAAAAAAAAAAAGACAGCCCAACCCAACAATTAGATTTAAAAAAACCCCAACCCAACCCAACAAGAAGAAAATAAATTTAACATTTTTTTTTCCGATATTTTCTATAAATCTATATATATATATAAAGCAAAAGACAGAGAATGGTGAAACATTCAAAATACCAGAAAATGCCATTGGTTAATGCAAACATTAAGAACATTAAGAATTAAAATTATTAATTAAATAAGGATAATTGGTAAATTTACACTTTTTCATATTAAAAAAAATTAAAATTAAAAGAAAAATTAGATAATGGATCCTATTTTTATAAAACACAACTACCCATTATCTTTTTTAATTTAAAAAAAAAAAAAAATTGGCACATGCATGAGCATGTGCCAAGGGGCTAGTATTTATTATTGAGATTTGAATGGAAAAATTACTTCCTGAAAGAAAGAAAAACTTTTGATAGAAATGATTTACAAAGACAAATGATAATGATAATGATAAGAATGAAAGTGAACAAATAATCTACTTTCTTATAATAAAAAGATAATCCACTTACACATATTAATAAACCCATCCAAAACCTAGATTATAAATTATCTTCTTGCTCACTTTTAGACACAAATTAATTATATTATGTTGTTTTTGGGTAATGAATAAGCAGCTAATTATTTAGTTAGAATCACTTTTTTCTAATTGTCATCTATTTATATTGTTGGGTAATGAATAAGCAGCTATTTATACAAATCATCTATTTATCTTGTTTCATGAAAAAATAATAATTGTCATCTATATAGAGAATTCATCCATTATGGGGAAATTTGCTCATCATGTGAATAAACAAAAAAAAACAACAAAAAAAAAACAAAATCAAACTACAACACTAAATGCTAGCATTAGTCCTTCATTTGTACAAGTCTCTTTTCTCCAAAATGTTTGTTGACATTTTACAAGTTGATTCCTAGAAGTAAAATTCATGGATCTGCCACTATCTGGAGGTTCATAAATTCCCACTCTTCATGAGCTTATGATTGCACCAAGTTTAAAGGTATGGGAAGATTCATTTGTCAATGAATCCACTGAGAGGTGAAAGACATTTGTTAAGAGCCAAGCACATGGCCAAACACTTCCCACCTAATCACATATCTTCTACTTGTTTCGATGTTCAGATTTGAGGCATGTCATCCTTAAAAAATAGAAGAAGGAAGAAGTGGGCGCAAATGAAAGTTTAGGTCCCACAAGAGGATGACTATGAATAGCTCACAAGGGTCTCTCACACACTCATTGAGTTTTTACCATCTGAGTTCTTTGCAAGTGAATTCGTAGCTGGGGAAGAAGTCATTCATTGCAATGTGGTATCTATAGAGAAATACGAGGATGACACATATATTGATGAGATTACCTTCCGCTTTGGTTAATGCATCTCATCTACAAATAAAACACAACAAAATGAGGAATATAAGTCCTCTAAAACCTCGAGGAAGTTAAAGTCAAAAGAGATCCATGTCTCCCTCTCGAAAAATAATGTTGCAGTGGAAGCTCCAGTATCCACATCAAAGGCAATGGCCCCTAAACCTGATCATGATAAAGCAAAGGCGTCATCACAATCACATATGGTTAAGTATGATATATTGGCTCATCTTAAGCTTATATATGGTCCTCTAAGTATCTATTATGCTTTACAAATGTCAAGAAAGCTTAGGAAAGTACTTGTAATGGCATTGATGTGCCCCGACCTATATAAGTCATGTCTCAAGTCAACAAAGATTTGCGCATCATGCATGTTAGCAATCACTTTTGATGAAGATGACTTTTTTCTTGGGTTCGAGTTTCATAACCAACCACTTTACGACATTATCTTCTCACTTATAGAGTTCTTAATATCCAAGGTTGATCCGCTTTGCCTGACGAAGAAGTATTCACAACAGAAACTCGCACATGGTAGTTGTATTTTGGTGGGGTAGCAAAAAGAAAATTAGCATGGGCGTGTTTAGTGTTTTTTTACGCAATCAAGGGCTCAATCCCATATTCATTCTCTATTGTAACTTTATGCTCAAATAACATGGAAAAGTATGAAGCATTCATCATTAGCCTTGAAATTGATGGATGTCGATTGTTTGCGAGCATATAGTGGTACAAACTTAATTGTCAGACAATTGGATGATCAATATGCAGTCAGAAATGCCACTCTCGTCCCATACCATTAAAGAGAAAAATATATTATGTCACAATTCCAAGATATTCGTTCAGTCACATCCCAACGTCAGAGAATGATAAAGCTAATGCATTGGCTGATTTGGTTACATCATTAACATTATGTGACGAAATAGATTTACAAATCATTGTTGGGGAACATCATTTACTACTCCCAATAAAAAGAGAATCAAAGAGGTTACTGAATAAAATGTCATTACGGCTTCTGAATGTGAGGAAGATCCAAATGAGCTCGATTGAAGCAAGCCTATGATTGAGTATCTCCAACATGGCAAGTTGCCAAGTCACTCAAAGAAAAAGTTGAAGGTAGGCGCAAAGCAATCCGATTTATTTACTTAAATGACACCATCATAATCTCATGTTTCTTCTTTTTTGTCTAACCCATTTAAAAATGTAACTGTAAATATATAAGGAGGTTAAAAGGCTTATGGCTTTCAAATTCTCTCAGTTGTTATCCAATTTTGAAGTAAAAGGTAACCTAATTTCAAAAGTAAGGATTTCGAATTGAGTATAGTAAAGACAAAACAATATGAGTTTTGCTATCATAGGAAAATTACAGCTTTCTTAGATCTCCATGTAGTTATATCAACAAGAAAACTTTTAGGCTTGTTTGAGGTTTTCTTGAGCACCATCATTGTAACCGTTCACATTTTATATCACAAACAGCTCTGTTCATGAGAGTTTTCGTTTGAGCACCATCCAATCCACCATTGTCTCTTATTTCTGGTTTGTTGTAATTTATAGTTCGAGGACTTGAGAGATCATCTTGACAACCAACTTCTTTCCATCAAACACGTCATTCACACAAGCACTCCCTCGACTAACGTCAAATGACACCAATAACTCTGTCACTAAATTTAAGAAACAAAAGGTGTGAAATTCTATAATGATGGTGCCATATATGGACCTCTCATGTAGACCTTCATATTAGCCACATGATCATTTTTTTTAAACTTAAGTGAAGTTACTATTCAAATGAATCATGTGACTATTATGAAGATCCACATCTATGGTCCATATATGGCACCCTCTAGGAATAACAATTTTCCCAGTAAGTAAGGGTCTTAGCAGGGATTTGACCTTAATGGGTCGAGTATGAAGGACAAAACAAGTATAGGGATGGGTATGGGGAATTTTTTAGGTATGATGTTCGGGGAGAGGTGGGGATGATATTTTAATCCCCAACCCAAACCCTCCTCATTTAGAATGTATATTAATTTTTTTGACGAGGTATATAGATTTTAGTATATATAAATATGCTATTAAAGTGATTGTACCGACTAAGTTTTATATATTATATACTTATATAATTTATACAAATCTTAAACCACACTACTTATTTATTTAGTTAACTTCCAATACATATATAAACATTCTTATATTTTCTTATAAGTATATATTATATATATGTATTCATTATCTTGCTTTAGTAATTTTTTTTTTCTTTCAACAAAGTAGTTATATATTGGTTTTTTCTTCCGTAATTGGGCAAGTCAGGAAACCCATTCCCCAACGAAGGTGTGGATGGGGAATCCCCGATATGAATATTGCGAGTATGAAGGTGGGATGGGGGAAAAAAGCTTAACATGGATGGGGATAGGAATGGCATAGCCACCCCCGATTCGACTCATTGCCATCCTACTCTCACCATAAAATGACTCAACCCTTACCATAGAACGACTCAACAAAAGGTAATTACAGTCAATCAAGACTTATATAGTGAGGACCTAATATATGACCCTATCTCTTATCCGTTGGATCAAATTGATTAGCCTTAACCAACGATTAAGAAATAGGATCTTACATAAGGGTCATCTATTAGGCCCTCACTATAGAATTACTCTACAGTCAATAGGCCTTCTGGGTGCCAAGTGGGTTTGTTCTCTGTAAGCATCGCATAATGGGCCAAGCCCATTAATTAAACTGCAATTTGTTTTGTTGTGTGTAACCCAACGACCCAAGTTCGGATATCTTGTCGCGGTCGACCTGTTCTTGTGATTTTTTCTTTCTTTCTTTCAAAAGTTTCCTTTTTTCTTTCTTTTTAATTTTCCGGAGTGGGTTTTGGGTTTAAGTTGCTTGTCTCACACTTGTGCTGGAAATGTGGTATAACTAGTGAGATTACGCGGAAAGGAATTAGCATCCCAGAAAGTGAAGCCACTGACAGAGCGATAAGCCATTAAAAAGTTGTTCGAGTCCAAACAAAGATTCCCACTACGAACGACTTTGTTTGTTTGGTCTGCGTTCTCAGCCTCAGGTCTTATCTATAAAATCATCATCTCTCTGCGACTTCGGTGTTTGGTGTGTCAGCTGATTCTTGCAAGGTGTTTGATCAAGGTGATTCTTGCAAATCTTATCTCCTCAATTGGGCACTTTCAAATTTCGATCTTGCATTGAGGATTTTTCTTTTGGATAGAAAAAAAAAACTGAAAATCTTCATTTGTGCAGTAACTATGAGCAGCTGAATCTTAGTCAATACCAAGATATGGAGGTTGTTTTAGAGAAAAAAGACGCTGCTGATTGGGTTTACAGAGGCGAAGGCGCTGCCAATCTTGTTCTCGGTTACAGCGGATCCGCCCCTGCTTTTGTATGTTTCATACTTTGTTTGATTGTTTCCAAAAAAACACACCACCTGAGCTTCAATTATGCACTTATCTAGAAGTATGTGTTTTTTCTTCCTGAGAAAAAAGAGAGAAGAATTTCTTAGGCCCGTTTGATAACCTTTTCAATTTTAGTTTTTAGTTTTCATTTTTTGTGCATTACAGAGGAAAAAGAGGGGGAATGAGAGTGGAGATGAGATTGAGAGGGAAGATGAGAAGGGATGATGGTAGGGAGGAGTAACAAAAGTGAAAACAAAAACTAAAAACTGAAATCTCTTTGAAATTGTTTTCACTTTCAAGTTTTTGTTTTCACTTTTGTAACTCCTCCCCTCTCATCCTCTCTCTCAACCTCATCCTTACTCTCATGTTTGAAGCTTATAATGATTGTACCTTGCTCTATGTAGATTGGGAAAGTAATGCGTCTACAGAAAGCTCCGATTAATGGGTCAAAGTCCATGAACAGTCCCACTGCATTAACCATGCATGAACGTCTTCTGTGGAAGGACACGGAGGACATTGTAGCTACCTCTAACAAAGAACTTGCTTGCCAACTGTTTGTGAAGCACATCATGACCCCTCTATTGGGTTCCACGCACGTTGATTCTGGGGTATGTAGCTATCTACGCTTGTACTTGTATGTATTATTTCAAAATAGTTATGGTGGGCTTTAAGGCATTTTTTAGTTGGGTTGTATTTGTACATGGGGTATGTATCTATGTCCCGGTCTAAGACAGTGATTATGGATTGCATATGCCGTGTCACGCTGTAAGCTTTCTCTTATAAGGGGAAGCCACAATAGTGTTGATGGAAATACCCTCATTCTCAGCAATATAGTTATGCATTTGGTTTTCCCGTGAAGTCATGCATGCATGTGGTAAGATGTACAAAATGGTTTCGTTCTTTAACCTTAAGTTAGAATTTTGGCAGATGCGTGTCCCTGCTTCCAAAGAATTCTTGGAGTCGGTTGAGAAGAACATAATTTGTCAGCGTCCTGCTTCTCGAGTTGACGCTGCCAAAGTTGACACACAATGTGATTCTGTGCTTCTCATGTCTGATCATTCTCTTTTTCCTCGTGGTAATTAGTGTCTCTGTTACGATTTTAATTGGTGCTGCACTTAAAGTTTAGAACTGTCTGCCTGTTTTGGTTGCTAACACTTAAAAGCTCTCCCTTTGCCTTTTACTTTTCTAGTAAAAGATATGAGGTAATATCTACACAACACTAAAACTCAGAGAAGCAGGGAGAGAAACCTGGAGATAGCAGCATTCTGCTTAGAATCATAGGAAATTTGTATCTTATTAAATGTAGGTGCACATATTTATCTAAATATTGTCTTGTGATAGATATGATCAGAAGTTTTCTTTTATGTTTTGTTTTATTTCTGAGACCTTAGGAAAAAACTCTGACAGTCCAGAACATAATAAATTAATAATTTGATTGTCACTTTTATTTAAGTGTAAATTTCAAAGAGTGATAGTTTATTCTTCTTTATTCATTTCAGGTACTCAAGAAGTTGAACCCTGTATATCTGTGGAGATAAAGGTGCTTTTCCCTGTTTGTGTTCTTTGTTTCTATTTTATGCTTGTCATGTAAACTTTTTTCTCGTTACCTTCACATGAGTAATACCCTTGAAATATATTTAGTTATTCCTTTTTTCTTTTCAATTGTTTCCAAAAATAGCCAAAATGTGGATTTCTGCCATCTTCAAAGTTCATTGATGAAGGAAATGCCATTAAACGGAGCATTACTCGTTTTCGGATGCACCAAGCTCTGAAGTTGCATCAAGGAGAGGTGTGCTTTTACTATGTTCTTCTCCTGGTCAAATTATTTACTACCCAGAAATCAGCCAAATGAGTTCTATATGTTCAATGGGAATTCCATCTCATCTAATTCTTAGAACTTCTGCGCACAAATATAAGCAAAGAGAGTCCTATTGTAGTAATACTAAACGTCAATGTTTAATTTTGACCTGGATATGTCTAAACCTGTGTTACAGGTATCAGAATATAGTGAATATAATCCACTTGATCTGTTCTCTGGATCCAAGGAAAGAATACATAAAGCTATCAGGGATCTCTTCTCAACCCCGCAGAATAACTTCCGTGTATTCTTGAATGGTTCTCAAATATTTGGGGGCTTAGGCGGTGGTGCAGACAGTACCGATTTTGTGACTCGGGGAAAATTTGAAGATGCACTCAAGTGTGTTATTCAGGGAGGTGATGGCTTGCGCACAATGAGTTTTCTACTGCTTGTTGCTGAGACAGTTCATAAATCTGGAGTGTTGGATCGGCTCCTTGAGATCCAGAAACTTGATAATCTTGACATTGATGGGGCTATCCATGCGTATTATGACATTGTTTCGGAGCCTTGCAGGGTATGTAGAGCATCCGGTAAAGAAAAAATGTCACAGAGATATCTTTCATTGCATTCCATCTCTTTGGATGAAAGCTTGAAGATTGTGAAGGATTTTTTGATAGCTGCTACTGCAAAGGACTGCAGTTTGATGATTAGTTTTAGACCAAGGAAAGATGGGAATCCAGGATCTCCATATAATAATTTGTATCTAGATTCAACCAACCAATTTTTTGATTACAAGGTACAGAGCTTCTTATTTTTTCGTTCTGACTGATTTTCATTCTTTACAAATTTTCTTCTCGTAATTTAATACCATTTCTTAACAGCTAGAGCACGTAAATATCTTATTTGAGTTGCATTTTCCTAGGTGAAATCCCCTGTGGGGGATATCTTTCCTTATGACATTAATATCTTATTTGAGTTTCATTTTCCTAGGTGAATTTCATTGACCTGGACTTGAAACAGTTGAAGAAAATGGAAGAATATTATGAGTTGGACAAAAAAATAGTAAGCTACTACAATCAAATGGTGGAAACTGAGGAAAGACAAAAGAAAAATACAAGCACAATGGCTCTTAAAACTGCAAATTGAGATTTATTGCTGTGCCATGGAAGATACTTTACTTCAAATTATGAGTAAGTGCAAGTCAGTTGATATATAGTATTTTATGTAAATTATTGCTGTTAATAGCTGTATTTGTTTGTATACTTCTGGGCTTTTAGCCATTATTTCTTTATTTCCTTTGTTTCTATGAAGTTTTTGATTTGCAAGGTTAGTAATATAAGCAAGTTATTCCCATCCCTCTTCCCCTTCTCTTTCTTTGTGCCAATGATTTATCATATATAAGCTTTATCTTAGTGTTTGCATGTGGGGTTTGGTTGGGGAAGGGCTTTGTTTGTTTTGAAGAATGATGAAATTCTTTTCTTTGTTCTTTTTTCTTTTTTTAATAACTGATTTGAAATATATCCTGGACTGCCGCTGCATGCATCATCAGTCCATGCAAATCTTTCATTTCTAGAATAGATTAAGCTACGATAATTTTTATACTGCAAGTCTGCAAATGTTCCTGGGCATGTCCTAATTTTGTTTGAACTTACCATTCATTAGGAGGCAAATGCATTCAATTTAGATTGAGTTATGCATATTTACTGCAACTTTCTAATTGTATTAGCATAAACATGGCATGCTGCTTTAGTCCTCACATAGTTTTGTTGAGGCACGTAATCAGTGTTTCATGTTGTTAATAAAGCTCATGAAGACTAACGAGGGAAGTAGAGAATGTGATAAATAAAAAACCGTTGTATAAGATTGCGAAGTTTAATTGGAAATGAGGAGAAACTGATGAAACATAATTTCTGGGCTCTACAGGGAAAGTGATGTATCAACTAACTTCAATGTGATTCCATCAAAAGCCCACATGGCCTATTAATTCAGACAGCTGGATTTTCAAATTGTGGTATTAGTACTAATATATAGAAAAACAAAGGACCAGGGCATCCATGGTGTTTTCTAACCGATAATGCGTCTGTTTTAGCAACAGTATTTTAGGGAATCAATGAATTATCTAAGTTTGAACAAGCAATTTCTTGCATAGGCATTAATCTAAATTTCCAGTTTTTCTCATCAGAATTCTTTTTGCGCTTTGTTTATGCTTCCTTATAGTTCTTCATATTTTTCAAGTTTTCCATTGTTGGTGCAGATTTATATTTTGATATCCTTTAATAAATTGTCAGGTAAACGTAAGGATCTTATAGTTTTGATTTTCAACAATGGAACCAAACACATTTAGTTTTGAGCAGTAACTTATGACATTTTCCACTTGTCTGATGTACGAAGTGTGATTTGGAGTTTGTTTTGTAACTACATTGCCAAACCACGAACATTCAAAAGAAATGACTTGGAAGAATCAATGAACCTGATGCTGGAACATGTTTCTAGACCAGGTGTTAAGACTAATATGGAAGTTTCTGTGAACTCTGGTTGTTCAGCTTTGATATTTTGATCAGCATATATGTGGAATATAAAGGCCGTGGGTTGGCTACATCATGTGCTGAACAATGAGCTCCTGAGCTGTCTATAGGTCTCTCTCTCTCTCTCTCTCTCTCTCTCTCTCTGTTTGTTTGTGTGGATCAAATCCTGTTAAAGTTGATGATTCAAGTACGGGGAAGAAGGAATTAATACGTTCCAGAAGTGGGTCAAGTTTGCCCTCAACTGATCCCACTAGAGCTGAATTGAGAAACTGATTGCCATTACTATATCCCAATACATTGCGTAATGTCAGGTCTTCTTTATTTTCTTGGAGACATCCTGAGCTAAAACCTCATTTGTTGGTTTGTTCAAAATCTTTGTTTTCTTCAGTCAATGAGCAATGTTTACTTCTAGTAACATTTGCTATAAGCTGACACACCTGTGTGTACAAACAGGCGAATGGGCAACCTTGTCAGAGTCAGGCAGGCCTGCATCATTTTAACTTTGCTATAAAATGTCTCATTTCTTTCAAGATAAAGAGGATGTGCATTGTAGAAAGGTGTGTTTTAGTCTAGCATGGGATGTCTGTGTGTGCCTGCACATGGTAAATTCTGCATTTATTGCATGTCAGAGGTCATAGGTGACCCAATTAACAACCCTTCCGACTGGCATTTACTTCTAGCCAACTACTGACACTGTCATTTTGTACTCAACCAGCTTGTTTGCTAAGAATGCCCGAAGTGCCGTGCTGAAAATATAATCAAACTAAATAGAGAGAGAACATTTTACATATAGCATCTTTGGATCTATTCTTTCTTTGTTATTAGCTTGTTCCAGTTTGCTTTCTATCATTATTGCTTTATTATGTCTAAGGTTCCATCTCTCATCTTATTTTTTCTCTGCTATGTAATTAGTTATTGGCGTAGCACCATTTTCTGTGGAGTCTTTCACTGACACACACTGCAATACTTCAGATGAAATTTATATTTTCTGAGCGCACAAGTACGAAACAAAATCTGACCTTTACTCTTTTCTTCTGTTGCAGTAAACTGTAGTGTCAGTGGAACTGCTATGTTCCAAGTGCAGGAAGAAGTTGATGAAGTTAATAGCAACGGTAGAAGGGATAACTTCGATTGTCCTCGACCCATCAAAAAATATGGTGACAGTAACTGGGGATGCCGATCCAGTAAAGGTTATCAAGAAGGTGAGAAAATTCAGAAAATCTGCTTCAGTTGTGAGTATAGGTCCTCCACCTCCACAGAGTGAGAAGAAGGATGAGAAGAAAGACCTTGTTCCTTTTAACACCAAAGACATGTCAGAGATGGTGCGATGTCTGGTATGTGGTTGTTAAAGATGGTTACAATTATTGTTCCATAATGTATCATCCTGAAACTTGTATGAATAATACCCAGTTGTATTTATTTCATGTTAAATTCACTCATTTCTGAGTTAATAATAGAGAAAAATGCAAAAAAAGAGGCTTTGGTTGTCAATGCAAATCTGTCTTTCAGCTGATCGTGTTATGGTCAATTTTCCAGTCGTATATATTCTGAAGTATATGGTCAGTTGGACAACAAATCTTGAGGCATATGGAAAGCCATGGCTGGTAATTTTGTCCTCTGTAACTTTAGATGGCTTAGCAAAAGCGACCATATTTCAGCAGCATTTTGCTGCATATACAGTAAATATGATTGTTACCATAGCAAGTACTAAATATTCATTGTAGTAGCCCCCGTCACAAACATTCAACAAGGTCTTTGTCAAATGGAGCCTGTTTTCTAATAAGAATTTATGATCTCTCTCTCTCTCTCTCTCGCTCTCGCTCTCATTGATGGATGAATTTAATTGGGTTTGTGTGTGAGGTTCACTCAGCAAAACACATAATTGTGTGAAGATTTCCGACAAAATGATGATTGGTATTTGGTATATGGACTGGACATTTGATATGATGTATACAAAGTATACCTAAAATAATAATTAAAGGTAAGCATCTGTCTTGTTCCCAAATCAATGCCATGAAATGAAAGCTCTTTCCTTCCAAGGTTTGTTTTGGAGGAAAATGACTTTGGAAGATATGGTCACGTCACATTTTAGATTTTGTTCACTTTCAGACGCATAAATGCTAATCAATAAAGCCTTTTACGTTGAAATAAATCTATACACATATATAAATAGTATAGCCGCCCGGGCTAGACTGGATTTTTTGAAATTTTTTAAGAAATAGTATAGCCGTGCGGCTATACTATTTTTAAAAGACAATTAGGGGAAAACTGAGTATAGCCAAATATATATTATTTTTATTCAATAATATGTGAGAATTGTGTGTATAATACATGAATTTTGTAAATTACACTTGCATTCGTTGTATGTGACCTAATTCCATATACACCGCTTAGGGTTGTGCTTTGTTAGTTTGTTTCTTCTTTATGTTTCTTAAGTATTCGCTAGAGTCGGACCACTATGAGACCCGTTAATGATAAAGTCAGTGTGCCCATTAACGGCCAACTCGGCCTACTAAATGGCCCAAAAAAGACAAATTCGGCCCACTAAATGGCCATTAAAGTAAAAAATGAGTCCTTAAAAGCCTACAAGGACAAAGATGCCCACCAAAAAGGACCACTGGAGGCCCGTAACACAAAATAGACCCAATACGAGCCCATAAACGATAAAATAAGCCCACTAACGATATATAAATGACAAAATAGGCCGACTTCACGGACCAATAAACAATAAAGTAGGCCCACTACACAGGCCATAAACGACAAAATAGGCCTATAAGGACAAAGATGCCTACCAAAAAGGCCTATTGGAGGCCCATAAACCACAAAATAGACCCAATATGAGCCCATAAATGATAAAATAAGCCCACTAACGATATATAAACAACAAAATAGGCCCACTTCACGGGCCAATAAACAATAAAGTAGGCCCACTACACAGGCCATAAACGACAAAATAGGCCTGTTACGCGGGCCATAAAAGGTAAAATAGGCCCACTGCACAGGTCATAAACGACAAAATAGGCCCACTAAAGAGGTAAATGACAAAATAGGCCCACTAAAGAGTCCATAAACAACAAAATAGGCCCGCTAAACGGCCAATAAATGACAAAACATGTAACATCTCGTCTTGGATTTTAACTTTATTTTCAAAATTTTATAAGGAATGGATGGTTTTGCCGTTTTAAAGTGGTTTAGAGGCCACTCTTTCTTCAAGACTGATTTTGCCATTTTAAAGTGGTTTAGGCTCCATTGCGTAGAAATCGTTCTCATGAGTTTGTACACATGTACTATGCGTAAATTAGAGTAAGAGAGTTACGATCAACAAAAGTGCAGTGACACAACCGTGATGTTTAGAAAAGTCATTTTTTTTATTTTTTTTTTTAAAAACTCACAACAACTTTCTCTCTGCTCACTTTTTCTTCGCTCTCCTCTTTCCCCGATTCTAACTCGTCTTTTGAGAAAAAACGGCAAACAACACCTGAGGAATATTTCTAGTGGCGACAAGCAATGAGATCGATAGGGAATTTCTCGTCTCTAATCCACGAACCTTTACCCCGCCACCCCTGTTTCGATTAACCTCTGTAATCATCAGATTTTGGAAGGAGAATTTTGGGATTTTTGCACAGTTGACACCGCTGTTTTCAAAGGCTATTCTGGCGAGCTCTAGCCACATATGGCCATCATTCTTCTTGGAAAATGTGCGCCTCTCCCCCCTCTACATTTTCCCTAAGTTAGTCGATGTTGTTATTGGTTATTGCCTACGTCGTGAGCTCGAGAAGCTCCCACCAAAACCTTCACGAGTTTATTTTCAAGCCAATCCGGCCACTTTTTGGCAAGGTCAAAGAGTAAAAGTTGTTCTCCTTAAAGTGCTTGTGCTAGTGGTATATTGGGTTGCTGGCGATTTGGACTTTTTCAGTCGCCAAAAAATTCCTAAAGCCACAAGTCATAACTGGTTGTGCGTGAGCCCCTAGTGGCGGCATACTTTGCTTTGTAATCGTCTCTACGTCGTCCCGAGCACGAAGATAAGCTTGGATTGGCGAGATTGTGTTGTTTGATCGGCGAATGGAGTTTTGCCTATTAGGTATCGATTAATTAGGAAGATTGAACCGTTGGATTGGTTCAAGCTTTGGATATGTTGTTCCGCGTAGAATAAGAGAAGACACCTAACGTTCATGATCTGGTTCGATTTGCAGCCTCACATAGAAGAAGAAAAGATACCTAACGTTCGTGATTTGGTTCGATTCTCCTAGACACTTTCTATAACAACCACACCATGTGTAATTTCTCATTTCGGTTCTAATTTGAGAGAAAAATCAGACCGAACTGGACTGTGCCTACCCATATTCTCTTACATAAAGTTCTTTTGGGCTTTCACGAAGAGGAAGTGTGTGCTTCACTGGAAAAACAAAATGAGAAGGTGACTCACACAAAGTGATCATCTTGTCCTTAAATTTGATGAAAAATGTAACATATTATGACGTTAAGACCAATGATGCTAACAAAAGTGGAATTTAGGATCTAAAGAAGTCATTTTTAAAGTTGAAGGATCAAAATGTGAATGAAACACAATTTCAAGGCTTATTGCTCTCCTGAGGCCATCTCCAAAGATGGGCTAAATTTAGCCATTTCACACCCCAAGACTTGTGAGAACCTGTTTTAAATATATAAAAAACTATATAAATTATTATTTTAAAGAAATATTCATACTACATATTAATTATTTATTAATATGAATTTTCCTTATTTAATATTTATTGTGAAGACTTATATGTTATTAAATCTTAAGCATAGTATGAGATTATTCCTTTAGTTGAAAGATAGCACCATTCTTGTTTTCCATGTCAAGAGATTTGGAATTAGTTTTAATTATATCATCATTACCGTGCCACCTTGCATGCTAGTAACAAGTGGTGTTGTGATGTTATTGGCCAAAGGGGGATTAGTCACATTACTATAATCATCATTGTCATGTCACCTTACATGCTAGTAATAAGTGGTGTTGTGATATCATTGGCCAAAGGGGGATGAGTCACATTATTCCCTTACTTTTCTATCTTATCTTTTGGTGGTTTAAAATACTATATATATAAATATTATTTGGTTGCATCTGTTGCCTCTCCTATAAGTATCAACCTTCCTTACTTCAATCATTCATTCCAACTCTTTAGAATATGAAGTAGTGTCATGAAGTAGTGTTTAAGAGAGAGAGAGAGAGAGAGAGAGAGAGAGAGAGAGAGAGAGAGAGAGAGAGAAGAAGAAAAAGAAACAAGATGAAGAATGTGTGTACTTGTCTTGCAATATTTCATACTTATCATGATGAGTGGGTTATGTAATGTGTTCTAAAAGTTCTTATTTTGTGATAAATGTGAAAATCATGGATTTATTCTATTTACAAATCTATCTCTATTTTCAAGTTAAACACGTCTAGTTTGTACAATATTTTACACTATATATATTTTTTGGAGTTTTTGTGAAGTACGTACTATTCATGGAACATGAGAACTTCAATGACGGGGTATCTGAAGGATAAATGTACCAGATGAGGACATAGGGTAGTGAGGTCGATATGGGTCACGTGCTGGGTACAATTTGTGAAGGATAACCAAGATCTGAAGTAATGATATAATATGATTTGGATTGTGTATCTTTTTATTATATTTTCTAGAGTGTGTAAAATGACATTGCTTGACTAGCATATTACATAATCTACTTAATGAGCGGTGGTTTGCTCATCCCTCACCTATTTTGTTTTTCATATCAATTAGTAGACAAGATAAAGACGAAATCAGAGAAGTTGGATTAGTTTAGAGTGATAAAATTTTATTTATATATTGTACACTTGTAAGACTATTACTTTTTATATATAAGGGTGTATTTTAACCAAATTTTCAGTATTTTTATTTTGTTTCGTTCAATTCACGCACCTTGATTCTAGAATATTTTTTTATTCTCGGATCGGGTCGTGACAAAACCCATATTCAACAAATGGGCTAAATGTGCTATGTCACAGGACCAAACCCAGTCAACAGGCCAAAATGGTCAAATGATGGGCCAAATGGGGCGTACTTATTGGGTAGGCTAAATTTTATTTTATTATTTCTTGAGTGGGCCAGTTATTGTTTTAAAATTAAACTATTGTTGTTGTTTTTAAATTAATGTTTTAGTTTCTTGGTTGGGTTGTTGTCGTTTTTAAATTAATTCTATCTTATTTGAAAATATTTTTCTTTTCTAAATCCTATTCGAAAATATTTTTATCTTCTAAAATAAATTTTAAATATGGTCATTTTAATTGAATTATTTTAATTAAATTATCCAATATATTTAAAGGATATACTAAAAACTAATAAAATATTAGGGGTACTATGATTTAGCCTTAGAGTATCTTCAAGGGAGATGTCAAATACCAAACATCAAATTTAAATTTGATGGTTGATGTGGCAATTTGACATTTACACAATTTTTTACTCCACCTGATATGTCAAATAAATAATTATTGTAACAATCAAATCATTTAAGATAAAGAAGAAGAAAAATCAAAAAGGAAAATATCAAATGGAAGTTATAACCAGTTGTTTTTAAAAAATAATAAAATATTCATTTGACATCTTGCTTTTGGGATGTCAAAAATAACAGATGAACCTTTAGCATTCATTCCACATCAGGTTTGACAATTCGGTTGGAGTGATGTGAGATGTTATTTCTAACCATTAAATATCTATGTGGCAGTTTTGACATATCAGTTGGAGATGCTCTTAGAGCATCTCCAAGGGAGATGTCAAATACCAAACATCAAATTTAAATTTGATGGCTGATGTGGCAATTTGACATTTACATAGTTTTACACTCTACCCGATATGTCAAATAAATAATTATTATAACAGTCAAATCATTAAAGATAAAGAAGAAAAAAATAAAAAAAGGAAAATAAAAAATGAAAGTAATAGCCAACTATCTTTTAAAAATAATAAAATATTCATTTGACATCTTGCTTTTGAGATGTCAAAAATAACATCTCAACCTCCAGTCTTCATTCCACATCAGCTTTGACACATCGGTTGGAGTGATATGAGATGTTATTTCTAGCTGTTAGATGTCTATGTGGCACTTTTGACACATCGGTTGGAGATGCTCTTATACTGTTGGAGATGTTAAAAATATAGCCAAATACTATTTCTTAACAAATTATAAATAATGGGCTAAATTTTATAGGTGGGCTATGTTTAGCCCTCCCTTGCTAGAGATGGCCTAAGAACTCCAAGTTCGGCTAAAGGGCAAAGGTATATAAGGCCATCATGCTCCAGGCTTGGGCTGGACTTTCTACACTAGGCCCATTCGCTGGTCCTGCCTTCCCAACTTAACCCAATCTTCAATTTTCTCGTTGAATTTTCTAGAGGAAGAGAAGAGAAATTCACGGAGGGAAGAGAGAGCGGTAAAGGGAAAGGTACCCAGAAGAAAAACTCAGAAGATTGTTTTGTGCGAATGAAAAACTAATCGGAAGATGAAGGAACCATTGGTGAGGACGAAGGTGTTAGTTCGGCACTTGCCTCCGTCTCTGTCTCACTCCGATCTCCTTCAGCAAATCGACCATCAACTCGCTGACCGCTACAACTGGTTTTGCTTCCGTCCGGGAAAGAACAGGTTAAGATTTTTATATATGTTTGAGGTTTTAATATCTTTAATATTGTTGCTGTGGGTTTAGAAAATTTTGGCCAGGAAAATTAGGTTTAGGATTGCTTTGTTCTTACTTTTTTTTAATTCCAGAGGGGGCTGGTTTTCCATCTTTGTTTCCCTTAAATGTGGTTGGGTTTTTATTTTTTATTTTTATTTTTATGGGATTTTTTAGTTGGAGCTGTTCTTTTAACAAATGTTTTTACCGGTAGCATTCTAAGTGATTGTTCATTTTTATTGCGTCTGAAAGAAAAATTTGATTTTGATCCTAAAAGCAAGGAAAACCACTTCAAAATACAGTTCTTAACACTTTTTGTGGCATGGAGAAATTGAGAGTTTGTGTAGAGATGTTTATTTCTTGTTTGCTTTCAAGGGGTTTCTGAAACAAAAAGGTTTTAGGCATTTTATATTAACTCAAATGACTATTATTTATTTTTGTGGCTGTAGTTTGTTGAGTTTTAGTTATTATGATGGGATGTCAGACTTCGACATAGAGTCCCTACTCTTAAACGTGGCCTGCTCTAAATAGACTCGGGAATGTGTTTTGTTCCTTTCTCTTCTCAGTTGCTAAATTTTTCTTTCCAAACTTTTTCATAAAAGCCAGAACGACTTGTGTATTTGGGTGGATTCTCATGATACATGGAAATTAGGTTTTGAAACTTAAAAGTTCTTTTTCTTTCTTTTTCATTTCTTTGCAAAGAAACAGAGAATAAGGCATTTTCTCACTTCCACTTTTTCTGTGAAAATAATGTTGCAGCCAGAAGAATCAGAGGTACTCTCGAGCCTACATAGACTTCAAGCGGCCTGAAGATGTTTTTGAGTTTGCTGAATTCTTTGATGGACATGTGTTTGTTAATGAGAAGGGTAATAAAAAATCAAATATGTTTATTTTACCATGTTACAAGCATCTAGAAATTTCTTAGCTTTAGTTTATGCTTCAGTGAGAATTTTTTATTTAACGAGTTACTGTTTTATTTGTATATACTAATGTTTCTTTGTACTTTCATGTATGTTAAACTTCACTAGAAAAAAAATTTCTTATGGAGACAGTGATTGATTCTTTATGCACCGTGGTGTTAGAGTGTTATTCTTCTTTTGTTTTTGAAGCTTGAAACTAGAATTATTATTCTTTTCTCAGGGTCTCAGTTCAAGGCTATAGTTGAATATGCACCCTCACAGCGTGTTCCAAAACCATGCACCAAAAAGGATGGCCGTGAAGGGACTATATATAAAGGTGCTAAGTTAGGTCTCATTTGGTCGGATTTTTGTTTTTAGACGAGGAAAGAAAAAAAGAAAAAAAAAGAGGAGTATAAAACAGAGATGAGAGAGGCAACAAAGAATAAATAGATTTGAAATTAAAAGCTCAAATCTGTTCATTTAGTTTTTATTTGAACAACCATTGTATGCTTTCTCACATCGCTCATGTCTCTTCTTTTTGTTGTCTCCCTCCCCTACTAAAGAAAAAACAACTGAAATACACAATGGAAACATTTCAAATGGGCATTTAGTTCTCAAGTAATAAGCTCTTATGATATCTGGATCTGACATAGGCAATTTGTTGGCTTGTATGACTAACTGCTATATAATTGACATATGTAGATCCTGATTATTTGGAGTTCCTAAAACTTATTGCGAAGCCTGTTGAGCATCTTCCTAGTGCAGAAATACAGCTGGAAAGAAAGGAAGCAGAACAAGCTGGTCAGTTATACATTTACCGACTCTATGTACACGTCTTATGACTGTAAAAATAATTGATGATTTTGTGACTTTTTTCTTCTTAGATGACCACACACCACCTTCATATTCATACTAGAAATGTATGACGCAAGACCCTTCAATCCCCGCCCCCAAGAAAAAGAAAGGGGTTGAGACAGTACCTTGTTTTGTTCAGTTTATTTTTTATTAAGGAAAAACTAGTTTGACTAGCATAACTGCCTCTAGATATTTGGCTGTCTAGTTTCCCCTCTTCTCCTTTTGCTTGTGATGAAAGAAATTTACTGAAAGGTAGAAGTTGGTTGTCTCAAGATTTGAAAGTATTCCTCTGTTACTTTGTTAGGTGGTGCAAAAGAGCCTCCTATTGTTACCCCCCTCATGGAGTATGTTCGTCAGAAACGAGCTATCGGAAGTGGGACCCAGGTAATGGCACAAAATTTTTTCTTCTATGTGTTTGTGTGTTGAAGAATACAATTTTGGGAAATTAAATGATATAAGATTCATTTCAAGAGCATTCTTGTCAAAATCCTAGGCTCTTGTGTAACCTTTTGACTGACTATGGAGCCCTATATAACACACTAATGACCAAGAAATTCCTTAGTGATCACCTTATCAAATAATCTCTAATTTTATAATGAAATTACGAAACCATCTAATGAATTACAGTAGTTGGATCCCAACTTTTATGTGCTTGCCCGTGCACACTTGCTTGTGTTTGGAAGTGTGAGTATTTACCTACTGAGGAAGAGTGATTGACTTTTTATTTTTATATGCTAGCCCTTAACACGTGAACTCGTCTTTGAGAAAAATCTTAGTTAAAAGTAAGATAGATCACTATGGTGGTCCAGTGGTTGGTTTTGGACAGAATTAGATATCTAGCTTTTTTTGGGTATTTTTGTCTAAGTATTTTTCCTTTAGGGATTACATCTTGACTAGGAAGAGTTTTGAGTAGTTGTAACTTAATTTTGGTACACCACGGTAGTTGCTTTTTGCTTAGGTATACTTCTTGTTCAGCTTTTTAGCCTCATTCTCTCTTTTTCCTATCTGAAAAAAAACAAAGAAAGCACAAGGGGCATGTATCTCAAGTGGTTAAAGCGCATGTACCCTTGCACCCGAGGTTCTAGGTCCATTTCCCCCCTCCCCCAATATCGCTTGTATCAAAAAGGCAAAAAAAAGGGAAGAAATTGTGCCTGTAAATACAGTGGAACAAATGAGGTGTTAAGTTCGCCCCAGGGGGTGGGTAGCAGATGGAAATGGAATTCTTGTCTTTGTGTTTATGCAGGAACTTTCATATTACAACCACATGAATTTTTGGTATGTTTTAATGATGAACAAGGGCAACATTGTATATTGATAGAAGTCTAATTCCTGACTGGTAGCTCATTTTAAATTTTCCCTGCTCTCTCCCAAAAAGAGAAGGTGTGTTTCTTCGAATCCAATGAATCCAACCCATGAGTGAGGGGCGCATGTGCACGAGACTGGACGCTTTATGTTACAATGAAATGAAAACACAACACCTTGGGAAGTGGTTGATGGGGCCCAGTGTTTGACATCATTGCAGTAAAGCAAGAAATGGTCACGTGATATGAGTTAGATGGTGCACTAATTTTCTTTTGACCTTTTAATCTAACAAGTTTGTGTTATATCATTAAAAGGTGAAATGTAAACTTTCTTTCCTGTATCCGGATAAGTCTTACTTTATATTTTTATTTATCTAAAAGTCCTTTGAATTATCGAATTTTGTGTTTGATAATAGGTTTCATCAGTTGTTCGGAAAGTTAGAAGAAGAGCGGGGGCTGCATCTCTTAACAAACGTGGCTCAACTTCTACAAAACGGGTCTCTGAGAAGAAAAAGGCATGTAAATCAGTTCTTATATTTTTCATGAGATGCAAAATATATTTATATATTTCCACGAAATAACTTTTCAGTTGATAATTTTAGAAAATATTACATTCATTTGGTTAATTTTCTCAGCTTCATCACTTCCATGCTGCTTTGAGTCTTTGTGTTTACCAGTTGACATATTACCATGTGACATGGAAGCTTAGGGAATCGCTAAGCTCAAGTTACTTTTTTTTAATTGACAGTACATATTAAAGGACAGTGCTAAACATACAAGTCGAAAAGACAAGTCAACTTTCACTGTGGTCCCCAGGCGAGAGGATCAATTGGCCAGTTCAAGTGGAAAAGAAACCTTAGAAAATGACATTGGTACTTAGTATTCTTTCATTATCAATCATTATGTTTTTTTCTATGAGATATTCACTATTAAAACTATTGATGACGATGTATTGATTGGAGGAATTTCTGCCTCTAATTTTAGTTCAGAATTGGCCACTATTGTTAGTACCATTTGGTTGCAAGAAATTTTTTCCAATAGTATGCGGTTATAATATTTTCTGATGTGATAATGTTTCTGTATTTTTTAGATAGGGTTGTCAATGGGTCAGATCAAAGATCTGAATTTAACTTAAATTCAATTAGGTTAAACTATCATACAGAACAGGTGTGATGGTCGAATTAGATTCTAAGAGTCCGATTATAGTTTATTAAATTCGGTATTGGGTACAATTGATTAGAACATTATATTAAGATCTGAAATTGATTTTAAATAGCCATTGATGAAGCGCAAGATATTTATATGAGATTTTATGTAAGTAATATTTTTTTAGATGGTTGTTTTGAAACATTCAAAGTTGATTACTTGTTAATGAACATTTCTTGATGCTGTTATCCTGGTTGCCTATAAGTGTGTGCTTATTGCTGGTTGTAAGTTTGAATAGGCTAAAAGATGGGTTGTTGACAGCTCTGCAAAATTAACTTGGTGCAGAATGAAACATAAGCTATCTTGTAAGTTGATTTTGTCAGTTTGGTAAGCAAAAGTTTTCTACAGAAGTCCAAAAAAAAAAAAAAAAAAAAGGTTCCCACCACCTCATAAGTAGATTAATTCTATTGCCTGGTAGAGTCCATCATAAATTTAGAAGAGAAGATGTTAAAATGTGAACATTATGCAATATCATCACTTCTTAATGACCATTATACTGGATTATAGTAGAATTTTGAGGTGATGGTTTCATTTTACTGAAATTTGAGGAAATGAACTTTCAATCTGCTTGCACAGGCCAAAATAGATACAAAATGGAAAAAGAAAATGCCCATCATTTCTTTGTATTTTTTGTCTTTATCCTGTGTTCTTCATGTTTGCTTACTTTAAATTTCTACTATTGAAGGTTCTGTTTCGGGAATCCCGGTGATTGCAGATTCTGGAAAGAAGAAAATCCTACTCCTTAAAGGAAAAGAGCGTGAAATACCTTCTGTAAGTTCTCAATTTTTTCAGTTACCTAACTTGGTTGTTTCTGTTATTTCTGAGCCTTTTTAACTATTTAATACTTTATTACATGGACATTATCTACCATTTTACCACTCAATATATCATTTTGGATATGCTGTAATAGACTTTTTTTATTTCCCTAGGCTCCTGAAGGTATGCTACCACAGGGGAGTGTAACATCTGTTGGAAGTTCTGTGTCAGCTGCTCCAAAGCAGAACCAAAGGCGTGAGGCTGGTGGAAAGTTGATCAGAAGCATACTTTTAAATAATGAGGGACGCCAAAGTCAAAGTTCAACCGAAATTCAGCCTCAGCAGAAAATTCTAAGTCTGAACTCAGATGTTAAGCGGGCATCTCGGCCCTCCAATGCAAGGTTAGGGTTGAATGGTCAAGTCTCTAATAATGAGTCTAACTCAATGAACTCTGAAGGGGATAGAAAGAGGGCTACAGTTGATAAATTTTCAAAGAAGGACCTGCATGGTACCACTAATGTTAGTGAGAAGCAAGAAAAACATACAAGAAACAAGGATAGACCTGATCGTGGTGTTTGGGCTCCTCTTCGTCGTGCTGATAGTTCACATGCTAGTGATGAGCATTTGCCATCCGTGCCACAACGTCCTCAACTGCTCTCTGATTCCTTTGAAGGTAAAGGCTGTTGCTATACATGGATATTCAGGTGTTTGTCAGTCTATGGATGATCTATTTTTGGAACATGATTTTTGGTGTTAAATCATCCTCTTTTCAAATCTTAAGCCTAGTCATAGGGAGGAATTTTGTGTAGTTGTCATCAAGGAAATGTTATACACTCTCTGTTTATGATTTTCCAGTTTCCCATGGAGAAGTGAAGGATGATACCTCTTATGGAAGCAGGACTGGGGAAGTT
Source organism: Prunus salicina (assembly GCA_020226455.1). Lineage (NCBI taxonomy): Eukaryota > Viridiplantae > Streptophyta > Magnoliopsida > Rosales > Rosaceae > Prunus > Prunus salicina. Next base: position 53,742,545 of record CM035341.1, read on the forward strand.
ATAAATCCTACAAGTGGACGTAATAGTTCTCATGTAGAGAATGGTTAGTTAGATAATCAAAGCGTGTCACTAACCACCCTGAATTTATCTGATGTCATTTATTTATATATTTATATCTTTGAAATAACACGTGATTTTATTGATTACCAGTCCTGTGAAAACTTTTTTGCTTTGTCTAGGTTCACAAAGACATTTTGGTCGCCGTGGAAGTGCCCATAATATAAAAGATGATGGTTCTATGAATGTAAGTGAGGGAAAGCCATCTAAAAGAGGTGCTACTGTTCATGGTGCCCCTGAGGTATGCATCACTTGTCATGTAGGTTGCCACATTATTTTTATTTCACCTTCATTTTATCAGAAAGTGGTTGACAATCTTTCACTGTTTGCTAGCAGAAACAAGTGTGGGTTCAAAAATCATCTTCAGGTTCTTAGAATAACCAAGGCTGGTATGTCCTCAGTTACTTGCATGTTTTGCTTCCTTCTTTTTCTTGCCTTAACTTTTTCTACACTTGTAGACAAAAGAAACTGCACTAGACTTTTCTGCTATTTGTTTCATGTCTCAGACGGGTTCTACAACCCAAACGCCCACGATTAATGATCAATCAAATTCATATTTGATGTAGGATATGGGTGAATTGAGTATTTAGGTAATTTAGCAGAAGCAAAAACAATGACAAAACAGACAGTAGATGGTAAAAGGTGCCTTGGCTTCACACCAAGGAGTCTCCAATCTCTGGAAAATAAACTTTTCTCCATATCTCAACAACTCAACTTTATATTGAATTACATAGAAGGGTATTTATAACAATCTAAACCCTAGAGTGAAAAGGAAAAATTAAACTTATTCTAGGAAAGAAATCCTAATCCAAATAAAAAGGGTAACCAAATCTAAATCGTATTAAATAAGTAAACCAAATCCTAGTCAATCACCAGACCCCTGCTTAACTTATTGATTTTCTTGTGTAGCGAGCGTACCGGACTAATTTACTCTTTCAGCGGTAAGAACTTAAGTGTAGAAAACTTAGAAAACAAGTTAAAAACGCAGAAATCATCCATTGCTCCAAAATTGCTGGATTTGAAGACCGAATTAAATAATTTCCTCTTCCATCTTTTTCATTTGTAAACCCTAATGGGTTGGACAAGGATGTCCTCATCAATGTTGATATCATTGATTCAACTTTCTATTGTAGCAACTAAATATAGGCCTACTGTCTTGCCTGAGTATGTTAATATGTAATCATCATGGAGCACATGACCTTGGAACTATTCCTACTGTCTAGGAAAAGGAAAAGGAAAAGAAATTGGGTAATAGTAACATAAATTGCTTTTGTGTTTAGCCTTTGTAGTTTACGTTTCCTCGAGTGATGGACTGAGAACTTCACATATAAGAACTAAACTCCTTGTATCTTCTAGGCATTTTTAGTCTTCAAAGAAGTTTTATATTGCTTCGCATTTCTGAGAGCATTATCTTGTATCTTATTTTAGGGAATATTCTCTGTAGTCTTTCCATCAGAGTGGACTCAAAGCTAAATATTTTTAAGTTTGACAAATTGACAATCTACATCAGGTTTTCAGTGATGTTCTCAAATGGTTTGTGAGGACACTTGTGGTGGTCATGGGGGCACATGGTAGGGACATATAATTTCTGGAAATACGTGGCAGAGTGGAAGTAAGGTGACAGATTGGGGAATTTTATGTTTATAATTCTTAGGATTTCCATGGGGATGGTTTCTGATAGCCTTCTGAATTTTAGCGGGAAGGAACCACTAAAATGTGCCTTGTACTGAATTATTTGTGTGGCTGCAAGTGAAGGAAATTATGGCACCGTATAGGGGGCATTCTATTTTATACTGGTGATGGCTATATCACTGGTCTAGCGTTTCTTCTCTCTCTTGGTGTTTAGATATTCTTTTAACTACTAAAGGTCTGTTGCAGCTTGCATGCATGGATTGTGCCACTTTGGCAGTTTCTAGTAAATATATTATTACTTTCTTTAAGGGTTGATGACGGTTGGGGGGGCTTTTACAATTACGAGTATTACTGCAGTCAATAGCTGTTGTGCATTGAAGGAGGAGTTTTATTTTGTTTAATGTAAGTTTATTTGTGGTTTAATGGTTTGGTCTGCAAAAGCGGGTCTTTGTGCATTTTGGGTGTATAGCCTGCATCTTGACAGCTGTTATATCTTATCTGCGATGAACGACCTTGTCCCAATTGTCTCCGAAAAAGATTTGGTGGATTATTAATGGTTTGCTGCCCTGTTGAAAACAGATTCTTTCGTTCAGTCAGAACACTAAATTCCTCATATGTCCCAAGGCAATCATCTCTGTTATCGTGGCTTAAGGCCTCTACTGAAGACGTCGTGGAAATGAGGGCTTACCTTAAAGGAGAACTTTTGGTTGGGCCAAATTAGGGTATGTCCGTGTGTTATTATTTTGAAATGGTTCCTAATCATGGGTTGCAATCTCACATGATCTTTTCTTTTCATTTTTTTGGCCCCTCACTTTGTAGACCAAATTTTCTTATGGTATGATCCAATTTGTGCCGGATAGACGGATAGCAGCATGCTCATTTGGAGTGCTGAGTTACGAGCCCTAGGGACAAGAGGACAAAAGTCTTGAGAGATGGTTTGACTTTTATCTTCATTGCATGACTTTATCGTTAAGTCACATGTATAGTTTAACTAGTAAAGTATTTCTTCAGGGGAAAATACTCCCAAGTCCTGAATGTTGTGATGTACAAGAACCTTCATGTCTATCTACCAACCGGTGATTGTGAACAATGTAACATAAACCAAGGAACATTTTGGTAAAGATAAATTATGTACAATGGTTATTTTGTAATTTTAGCCTAATTTTCTTTACTGATTGTGAACAGTGCAATGTATTAATTTGTTCACGTACTAATTATTTGGTAAAATCAGTTCTATAACCCCACGACTCTCGCTCATCACATGAATGGAAAACTGCCACCAAACTTTCTCAAAACTCTTGGCTGAAAGCTCTAAAAATGGTGGATAGAGCTCCTCGCATAGAATTGAGCTAGACTGACTGATACTGACTCTGTTGTAAAGGCAAAAGCATAGGTAAGCTAGCGGCAAAGCAAAAACTATTGTGATTACAATTCAGAGAATAGAGATCATCGAGTTTGTACAAGCTTTTCTCGGCCTCTATAAAAGATTAGCTAGCCAGGATGATGAGGAATAAGGAAGTTAGATGATGATGATCAGCACGATCATGAAGAGATCAAGAAGGGTAGTTATGATCATGGGAATAATAAGAAATTGATGAAAAAGCCCTAGTGGCTCTTTGTTGGGACTGCTGCAGGCAATCCCAATATTCCAGGAGGGATGAAAGAGGTGGTGGATTTCCATGCCTGTATATTTTTTCAGAGATTTGTTGTTCCACTTCGATTTTATGAATGGTCATTTTATTATTGAAAGTGGGATATATGTCCAATACAAAAGCGGATTAACATTCATACACAAATGTTTTAATAGTCATAATAATGTATTAGCAATCATAAAACATGTATTAACAGTCATAAAAAGTGTACTAACAAATTAACTAATACGCATAAAATTTTAGGGTGTTAGGTGGGTCATTGCCGATCCGATGAGAACCGTTAAACAACCACTAGCCCCGAAAGCTTTACATTGGACTACTTGCAAAGAAGGCTTTGGAGCTTTACATTGGACCACTTGCAAAGAAGGCTTTAATACCATGTTAAACGACAACTAACCTCAAAAACTTGAGCTATTAAAGAATAGGCTGACAATGTATATGAAGATTACAATGCAAGGACAAGGACCACTGTTGTAAATTCAAGCTTCTTGAGCCTTATCCGCAACAAAACACGAGCATGACTAGATGAGATTGCTTTTGTATAGTGTAAATCAGCATTTCCTTTACCTATATACTAAGTAGAAATTGGATACAAGCAATTGGGCCACCTTGTTCTACATACAACCATGGCCGAACATCATAGAACTAAGCAATCAGCTACGTTTTCGTTATGTAATTCAAAGGTAAAACAAAGGAATACAATTTCTGATATTTAAAGCTATGGAATCTGAGCAATTTCCACCAACATTTTGTGCAGTGATTGTGGCTTTGAGAAGAATGGGCAGTGGTCACTGCCTTTTATCTTGAACACTCCCTCTGGTGGGTTTTCCCTCACTAGCTTTTCTTGGACATCTGGGGAAAGTGCCCGATCATCTAATGTTTGAATGAAGAACCGCCGGCTAGTTCCATAGTTTTTGGGTGACAATGACAGTTTTTCCATGATCGGGCCTAGTGGGATAGGTCTCATGGAAACCATGGCCAGAGCAACATCCTGGAATGAATTAACTGCCGTTATAGAGATAATGTGAATGGAAGTTAAATCAAATTAAGAATAGATGACAAGAAACCGAAGTATCTCAATAGATTATACCATGGTGAAGAAACCCAGGAAGGCCACACAAGTTAGATTTTATGGTGTAACACTAAAGGAGACTGATCATCATATATTGTTCTCAGAAACAAAAGACTCAATGGAACAAGAAAATAAAGTTTACAAAAGTAGAAGAGAGTTAGAAACGAAAATATTATGTTTGTTTTGTTAGTTTAACAAATTTTTAAGGGTTACAGTTGAACTCTTTAAATAAGGAATATCTAGCTGAATCTGAAAATAAGAATATGTGAATATCAAGCTGAATCTGAAAATATGATGTGTGCGTGCGCCTGTGCGTGTTTCTGTCTTAAATATGCTGGGGAGGTGAATCAGATAATAATGGCAACATAATAGCATGGATAGTAAATGACAAATTTTAATTAAGTAGGACTCAGCTTTCAAAAGTGACTACATACATCTTTGAGGAATAATATATGTTGATCTGGAAATATAAAGTGTGTGTGTGTGTGTGTGTGTGTGTGTGTTTTTGAATAAAATTTCACACCCAAGCCCTTGATGGAAAGTGGATATAAAATGTTGGGAAGGTGAATCAGAAAATAATGGCAACAAAATAGTTCGGATAGTAAGCAACAAATCTTAACTATTTAGGACTCAGCTTTCAAAATTGACTAGGTACATCTGTGAGGCATCATAGATGCTGATCTGGAAACAGATATGAGACAGTGAAGATATGCTATTAATTTATGAACCCTTCACATGGTTCTACTTATTAAAGAGAAACAGAATGATTGAAATTGATTCTGTCGTTATGATTAGATAATCAGTACAATCTTGTTCTTGTTGCTTAAATACAAGGCTATGCAAGTCAACTGAGAGATGCCAGCTCAGCAAACAATACAATGACCTACGGTAGAATCTAAAATGTACAAACTAAAGTCTGTAGAGCACTATTTACAAGAACACAATATTACATGCCTGTCCTACCTGTATATAAGTCTTTCTTCAATGGGATGGTTCTCGCTCTCAATTTTTTAATGCAAAAACTAAGCCAAAGGAATATTAAATATTTGTTTCATGAAGATTACACATGCCCGCTGTGTTGATACAGATAAGTACCAACTACCAATAAAACAAGTTAAGGACACAATACAGATTTCCATGATTTTGATTGATCTAACTACAAAAAGAAAGCGGTTAAACATGTTAAACATAGCTGGACACAATGGAGGTATCGTGGACTTGTATAAATGTAAAAACACTGCACTTGCATTCTCACTTCTATTTGCATGTTCTCATCTTACTTTCCATTATATTTATTTAGCTCAGCATTTTGTTTCAAATCATTTAATGGCCACATATAATATTCAGCTACACATTGTATTATAAAGGAACTGCATAACTTCTACAAAAATGCTGCTTCCTGTGAGGAAAAAATACTAAGATAATATTAACCTTGAAAAACTTGGACAAAGTTATCTGCTTTAGTTGAGAGTTGCAACATACCTTTGCAGGAGATTGATTGAAATATAACCCTTTCATCTGCTCTTTCTCAAACATGAATCCTGTAGGAGGCTTGTCTTTTCCATTCCCATGAATCAAAAACTTTGACCCTTGCATAAATTGTTCTGCAGAACCAAGCTGCAATACAGATTTCCTTCTTGAGAACACGAAAATCAGAGGGTATAAAGAAATTAAACTGCCAAGGGGAAGAAAATGGCTTGCTTGAAAAAGGAAATATAGTTTTCTTTTAAGTTACTATAAGAACCTTCATTAATTATAAGAACATAGAGATAATTTTTCTACAAGAAAGGTGTGGAGGTTAGCATTCCCAATTTATATATTGCAAGACAGTCCAGCATGCTACAACGTGAGACAAACTGTCTATCATGACTGCATATTCATACGTATGATTCTGTATGATATGGGTCTGATTGACAGTCTGACAGCATAAGATGTTAAACTGCCTGCCTACCAAGTGAACATTACCATATATGTATTACGTGAGACAAACTGTGAGACAGTCCAGCATGCCACAACATGAGACAAACTGTCTATCATGACTGCATATTCATACGTATGATTCTGTAGGATATGGGTCTGATTGACAGTCTGACAGCACTGCCTACCAAGTGAACATTACCATATATGTATTTACGCGCACAGACACCCACCCACAGATGCATGCACACACCCATAATGGATTCACTAGAAGCTTGGAGGTTTATTTAAATTTTTTACACAGATAGTTTTGCACGGATGAAAGTAATATTTTTCAATGACATTGTATTCAATGCCTATGATGTGACGAAATAGTTGCAATAGCTTGGAATTTTTTGAAAAGGAAGAAGCATTTTCTGTTGTTTAGAAGTACTCAGTGGCATTATGCTGCATGGTCATAACTTTCAGACAAGACCAACAAATTCTTAACAGATGTTAGCCTTAACGAGTTTATAATAAATTACCTCTTCAGCGAACACATCAAATGGTCTCTGGCCATCAGACACCATAGTAGCACAGATGAAAATTGCTTTTGAAATTTTCTGTGAAAAGTGCTCTAGTGCATAAGAAACACAGGCACCTCCATTACTGTGACCAACCAAGATAACCTGCACGAGAATTACATGTATAAATTTGACAGTATGTTACATGCTTAGTGTAATGGAATGAATAACATCTCAGCTTTTAACCTTTTCATCCTCTTCAAGATTTTCTAGATATTCAATCAATGGTTTTGAATATTCTGCCAGCGTAGCAACAGAGTTAGTATCTGTAAGATCAATACCAGAACCCTTGAGATCAAAGGTAACCGGAAGCAATCCTGCTTCCTCTAGTAGAGCAATTGTTTTGTACCAACACCATGCTCCAAACCCTTCTCCATGTACCAGAATAAATTTTTTTGTTTTAATATTCTCCAAAGATTCTGGTACCTGTAAAATAAAATGAAATCAATAATCATGGAAATCATTCAAGGGAGGACAAACTTGAAATGGTGGAGGACCATATCTTAGTAACTGATTACTATGCTCAAAGTTGCTTGTCTATATGAATCTATTGGCTGCTAAAAAAAGCAGACTAGCAACCAAAACAAACGAGCAGCAGGAAGGTGAAAGTTTTATGGATATTGGGAGTTGTACAAAAAGATGTTATTAATGAACATTTCCTAGAAGAGAAAAACTGTACTTTAATGGATTACATGACCCGGTGTTGATTTTGAAAGCCACAGACCAATACTCTTACAGTTATGACATATTTCCAGCTCAGTTAAGGTCAAGGTCATAAAGAATTTCAAATAAAAACAACACAGGGTTAAATGAGTACACATTTCTCAAAATTGAAAATACATCATACAGAAAAAGACATAAAATTTATGAACAGATGCCTTCACAATCTTGCTTAATGACGACCCCTTGATAAACAGCTAAATCTTTCAAGAATGATGGCTTTAATATGAACTTTATCCATGTTATAAACATATTGGATATGAACTGCTTTCTGTTTTTACAGAAAAATCTGGGTATCCTGAAAAGGAACATAACGCTGTTTAACAGTACGGTGGTTGCAATGGTAATTGGCAAAAAAGGACTCAAATGGTCCAACAAGCTACATAATATAAAGATCTCAATACTATTTCGACTTCATTCCGGGCTTTAGCACATTTTTCACACTCACTGCCATTAATAATGGTTAAATACCATAAAAGCACTGATCTCAACTGCCTGATAAAATATCTAGAAAGCTCCCATCTCAACCACTCAAACTGGAGTGAGCTGATCAAGGGTTATAAAGTTGGATGACTCTTAAGAAAAAGTGTCTCCAAACACACTTTTTGTTCTAGATACAGAAAAGGTAAACTAGAGATCATAAGACTGAGTTAGAATAATATAATTGCCAGATCTTTGGCAGCACAATCATCTAAGAGCGCATCCTTTTGAGATGCACTTTTCAAGCCATCAAAATAAAGAAGTAGAATAGTTCATTACCTTTTCACTTCTTTAATATTCATTCATAGCTTTTCTTTAAATTGGTAATTTAGTGACTGTTGATTTCACATTTAATTAAGTACTTTTTAGCTTTAACCCAAAGCTACTTAATCATTAAAACCCCCTTTTCATCACAGATCAAATCATGACAAAGAAAAAAGTAATATGGATTTGCAATCAACTTTGAATCAAAACAAAGCACACCTGCTTCCCATTAGCGAATGGATCAGCGAGTCTCCTAGAGCTTGTGGACCCAATTCTTCTAGACATGGATCCGTCAAACCTCTGAGACAATTGGTGCTGATGAAGAGCCATAGACAGAGCTTGCCTGTGCAAGAACTCTTCCTCAGCCAGCAGTTTCCTCTGTGAGCGATTTACTCTCTTGCTTCTGGATCCAGTATCTTTAGTATCCTTCTTTGACATGCAAATAAATCGATTACCCATTGTTGGAAAACAAGTTCTAAGCAAAACCCACTAATCCTTTCTGGGAACTTCCACGGAAAACAGAAGAAAGTCAGGAAATTTTCCCGGAAAATGATGTCTTGTTGAAGAAATATGACATTGTCCGCAAAGATGCAGTCTTGTATGTCAAAGCTGAATTTTCTATTAACTTTTTACCTCAGAAAGAGAGGAGAGAGAGAAAAAGATTAGGTGAGGTGAGGTTTGAGAGGCAGGAGAGAAGTTGTTGGGTACAATAAATAAGAATGTGCGATGTGCAATGAAAACCAGGAACACTACTCCCCAACTGAAATGAGAGCTATTTAATGCTTTTCTGTTTCTTTCAAGTGTTCAACGGTAGAAGACTTTTCACTTCTCTTTCGTTTTTTGTTTTCTTATTTTCTTTCCAGAAGAGTCAGTGTCAGTAGAAAATGGAAATTCTGTCTCTACAGAGCTCAGTAAAAAGCAGAGATGGAAGCAAGTTCTCTCTCTCTCTCTCTCTCTCTCTCTGTCAATTGCCATGGTAAAATCTCTGCAGCATATTTCTAGTTATACTTATACGTTGCAGGGTGTGGGGCGGTGGTGTGTGCGGCGTGCCTCGTTGCTATTGAATGCTGGATTGTCATTTAGTGATAAAACTATAGTAAACATAAGACTTCCGCGCGAAACTAAACACATGTTGACCAAAAATACTACAAAAGATATAATCGGGTAACCGAAATAATGGGTTGATATGGACATGTGGCGTCCATCTGTAGTGCCACCGTGACGCAATATACGTCCTAGATGGTGACACGTGAAATGCATGTTATCAGCTCAACCAGAAAATAAGGAATATTTTTAAGTTAAGGCTTGAATCAAATCCTAGTTATAGAAATAAATACATGGGTTTTAAATTGAGGTACTCCTGAAGTAATTGTAGGGCTCATCACGCATTGTATTTAAATTATTAAAATTGTCTTTGTTTTCTCAAGTAATTGTAGGACGCACGGGAGGGGAAGTATTATATTGGGTGACCTCAAGATTGTCTCTTACATGATTCGAACACAGGTGCACTTGAAGGGAGACGGAGAATTTGTTTGTGCTGTTTATTTTTAGGTATTTGTTTAGACCTTGATTTTTTCACCCATATGAAGGACTCATAAAAAGAGTGGCCCTTCAGAGTTTATGACAATTGAAGAAAGATAAATGTTTTGGGCCTAAGCCACACGAGTGGCTTGGGTAAAAGAAGAGACCTAATCTCCGTGTAATGGCAATCTTAGATAGTGCATGAGGCCAACTACACAAACGACCCACTCATACTTTATTGCCTTGCTACTTCCCTCTTCTTCTTTTTTCTCGTAGTGACTCACTCCACGTAAGACAACAACTTCAAGCACTATAAACAATACCAAATTAGGAGGACTAAGAAAATCTATAAATACCATAACCTTCATACTTTAACCCTACCTTAAGCTTAATTGGTAAACAATATTCCAATCACCTTCCCTAACTATGGGTTTTCTTTTCTTTCCATCTGCCAGGATTGGGCCAATGCAATCCAATTTTGGAAAGAAGGAAACTAGTTAATTGCAGCATATATGTAGGTAGGTGTTGCTCCAACTTCAAAGCGTTCAGGGAAGCATGTAGTCTCTAGAGGTTGAAAAAATCCAGTCTGACCCTCAACTTAAAATTTCTATCTCGTAATTCTCTTTTCTTAATTTGGGTTAAGGCAGGGACGTAGAGGTCACTCCTGGAAAGGCCCTGCCTACTTTGTATCGCATCTTGTGGCCTTTGTGCCGAGAATAACTTCCCTGCACGGCACGGGAATGTCAGAGTAAGCAATCCAGCTAAGTATTCCCACCCAACAACCTCTCGACAGCTGTCACCCACTAACGTTTGAAAAATAATAAGTTGCCTCTGCTTCTCCTTTCTATGTGAACTCTGCAAATTCTGTCGAGTGTTTTGCTTTGTTGGGCTTAGGCCCGCCATATATATCAAGTTTGTTTTTGGTAATCAAAATATAATGTTATAGAAAGCCCATTGATTCGACCAAAAAAAGAAGAAAAAAGAAAGCCCATTGACCCTAATCCTGAAGACGTTGGGAAACAAATTGTTAAATATTGGGAAGAAATGATGCAGTCTTGGAGAAAGTCTCTAATTGAAGCTGCAAATTTGTCCGGCCTTGATTCTACGGAGTGTGATGGGTAACTACTTACTTATAAGTTATTTCCATCTCTTTGTTTCTTCTGTTCTTCTTTTTCTTAATGTTTTTTCCCGACCTATTTTTTGCATACCACCACCAACGTTTCAATGATTCCTTTTTACAATATTTAAGTGCCAAAATCATCTTCGGTTTTTATCAGTGTAATGAAGAGCTTAGGATCACTGATACGAGAATTTATAGACACACTCTCTTTCTTTCACACGTGTGGTCAGATATTATTTATATTTAAATATATTTCTGTTAGTGTTTTCAGAAGTTTACAAAATCTTAATGGGATTATGAGATTTTGATTCAGCAATTTTGGATAAATGTTGAACTAATACATTCAAATCTTATTCAATCCCAAGCTCTGTAGTCATAATGAATAAGATAGTAGTTCAGTGGCCTAATAAATCTTACTTTTGCTCAATTTTGAATTTTAACTAATAGGTACCAAAGAAAGTTTGTTGGAAAAATTGTTGGCGAGATCACCAGAAAACTGAAGAGCGCATGCGTAGACGTAGCCACCAAACAAGTAGAATTAGATTCTAGCATGCAAGAAATCAGTAATGATGTAAAGGTTCAAGTTGGAAAAGATTCTCGCTTGCAAGAAATTAGCACTCATTTAGATGTTGGAGGCCCAAAAGATGCTCACATTCAACTCCAAGGCCCACGGCCCTCCGCTCTCAAAGTCAACAAAGAGTCGGTC